>CM060476.1:7148732-7748732 GCA_030544235.1 Lepturacanthus savala | reverse complement strand
CATTGTCTCCGAGTGAGCAGAAACCACCTCAAGCTTCTCGTTAATAGGACAAGACCCAAGCAAAACAGATCCATCTTCACTGTATGCGGGCATTTCAGTTTACACAACAGTTATATAGTGCCGAACTGGTGATACCCCAATTAGACGTCTCCCTATATCACTTTGCTTTCCTCTCAGGGCACTTGTGTGCAATCTGAAAGGCATCAATGAAAAGAATATCTAGTGACACAATGTCAATAGGGTCTCATTTGGAAGATTGATACAATAGAGCAAAAAATCTGTATGGGTTACAGGAGTGCACGCAGTTTCGCTGAATGGGGGGATTGCGTGATAACCTCACAGGCTTTGGGCAAGAAATCTATTGAGTTCAACGTGGCACACACCAGACCCGCTCACATGCTGTTAATAAAGTGGTCAGCTTAAGAAGCCGGTACCTTTGTATAATTACCCCCCCCCAAAAAGCCAATACCTTTTTTTTATAATTGCTGAGACGAGGCTTTTTTTTTTTTTTTTTTTTTTTTTACAGCATTTTTAAAGAAAGAAAAGGGTATGGAGCCAAGGCATTATACTCCTTGTGTGAAGCAGATGCAGAGGCTCCAGACTAACTGGGAGCAGACTTTAAGAGACTGAAGGCCCTGTTGAATCAAAGCCTGTAGTCGGAAGTCTGAGGGCCGAGGCCAAATAGAATAGCCACCATCCAGAAATTAGAGGAATTGTGTAAATCGAAAAAACCAAACTGCCACCTTACTCTAATTACTATTATTATTATTATTTTTACATAAATATCTGTCTTCCACATAAGGTACAATTTTAAAAAACCTTGACCGGCCAATATTGACATCAGTGTCAAATTATTGACTAAAATTCTAAAAAGATTGGAGCTCGTTAATTCAGCTTTATTTGCTCCATAACTTTCGCATTCACGGAGCCTCTCGTTTGTAGCCGCTCACACCAAGCGAGTACACGCTCCATCTCTCTTATACCACATCTCCATAGGTTAAAGCCTGTCTGGCACACTTAAGAACAAGGTACTAATGTGTCCCATATGGAAACCGCATGTGCAAACGTCTCCCGTCACCTACTGTATAGCTAATATGGTTGTTTTCTGTTTTAATTGCTTATGTTTGGCTCTCTTTGAAAGGCAAATGCAATTTGTAATAGCCTGTTAGTTTAACTGGTCCTTCAGGGGCTGGTGGGCCGCAAATACTAAACAGTGTGGAAAAACTGTAACGATTTATTAGCTCTTTTGAGAAAAGAAAGCACAATAGATAAAGTCATAGAGTCTTAAAATAACTCAGATTTATAGTTATAAATCTTGAAAAAAGTTATTTTTTCAAAATCTACTCATTCAAGTCAATAGGAGTTAATAATTATTTAGGTTTTTTTTTTGTTGGTAGAAAAGTGTTGAACATTGTTTCTTTATTTGTTGCACAGGTTATTAGTGTTAAAGAAAGGACGCATGTAACTTTTTCTAGGTTTTAAAGTTTGAAGTCGTATTTTATTATGAGCACATTTTCTCATGAATGGCCCTTCATGAATGAAGCACGCCTTGTATTGCAGATTGCCCTGGTTTGGGCAGTAAATGCTTGAGGATGTTGGAAAGTAAACACTGTTAATGGTTATCATTAGTAGTCCTACAGGCCCCCTGCTTCTGCCAGACCCTTTAGGTGATAAATGCCCTATAAAGACAAAAAAATAAAGCAAAAGCCAGAGCGAATTTCCCCAAAAAATCATTTGCAGTTTCCTTTAGAAGTGTTAAGTGATATGTACAGACGAGTGACAAATTAAAGGAAAACCTGAATAGACGAGTGGAGAAACTTAACAAGATGCTTCCACACAGGTGCACCACATGGTACAATTGAGCAATTAACATCCACTCATGCTCTGTTGCATGTATCTAAAAGGCTGAGCAGGCCCAGTTGATTCTGATATCAAGTGGAAAAGAGGATAATAACTAAGTGACTTAGAGCGCGGGTTCATTGTTGGAGTGCTCAACTGGCTAGCATTTCAATAGAAACAGTATGGGAAAGACATCAGTAAACAGGATCGCAAATTGCGGTCGACAGCGCGCATTTGATGACCGTGATGCTTGTGCGTTTTGCGCGATGTGTAAGGAAAAACAGAGGAGCAACTCTTCCTCAGGTGACTGAAAATGTCAACGCATGGGTGTAATCAGACTGTGTCAGCAAGAACAGTCTGTCAGCAATTACATAGAGAAGATATTATAGCAGGGTTGCAGCGCACGAACCCCTCATTACAAAGATGAATGCACATTTGAGAGTTCGGTTGTGCAAAAAAAAAAAAAAAAAAATCATGGCACCGGTCTGCAGAGATGTGGAAAACAGTGATATGGTCAGATGAGTCATCCTTCGCCATGTTCTTGACAAATGGCCGAGTGCATGTGGGGCATAAATGCGGCACAGACCTGGAAGCCTGAACCCTACGGTGAGGGAATCTGGGGCGGCCGTTACGCTGTTAGGAGCATTTTGCTGGCAGGGTGTGGATGGACTTGTCCCCTTAGAGTTCTGAGAATAAACAACTGCTTCCTATTCTGGTAAAATGATGTGAATCATAGCCTATGGCCTTCACAGTCACCGGATCCCAACCCACGTGTTAGACAGCACTCTCCACTACTATAATCAAGGCAACAAATGACGAAATATATTTTGGGAGAATGGTGTTTACCCCAGCAGTAGACATCCAGAGGACTGCAGAATCAATACCGACACCTCACTCAGACACTTAATGTTGTTTTTTTCCCTTTAATCTGTCACCCGTCTAATCGTGGTATACAAGTATGGGTGTTATCATCATAAAATCATCCAGGAGAAACCGTTCGTTGATATTGGTAAAAATAGGATAATTACAGTGATGCAATGCAATGCGTAATGATACAAGGCAGAGCTGTTGTGATGGCTTATTTTTGTTTCCAGGGGATATTGGCAGAGTTTCAGCCGATACACTGTGCTGCCTTTTATATCTGGCACCGGTCTGCTCCCCACACCTCCAGTTACACATGTGTGGTTATCCTCTGAGAATCGCTTTGGGATTCAGAGCACAGGTCGCTCTAGTGCAGCTTGGATTTTCCATATAAGTCTTTTTTTTTTTTGCTGAGTTGTCAAGTTCACCACATACATGCCCTGAATTAAGTTATAATGTAATGAGTGAAGCAGAGGACAAGCCCTGTCAATATACTTTAGGAGCAACAGCTTTATCACTACTTTATTTCAGCTTGAAGAAGCTTAAACAAGGTGCTACTTTACAGTGGAGTTATTTTTTTTACTAATCTCTCAAGGAAGATTCTCTCCATTAGTGTTAATACAATATTTACTACATGCACCTATAGTCCTGAATAATTACCCTCTTATCCTGAGGTGCAATAACCATAAATTAGTGCTGTTTAGCTGCTCCAGAAGATATGCATTATTAAAGTGGCAGTTAATTGACTTTGAAATGGCCCATGTAAATATAAGATATATATATAATATAAGAAGTAATCTTATATTTTGGGTCTGGCTACATCAGATCAGATCAGCCAACCGCTACATGAATAGATCTATAGAATTAGTTTTTAGCAAAACTTTCGTAACAGCGTTGTGACACTTCATTCACACTTTGCTTAAAACAGGGTTTAGTTGATGTTGGTAGCAACAGATTGCTTGTATGAGATAGATGCAGAGCTTAGTCGCATGTATTTATCTTCAAAATCATAATTCCAATCTAGCTATTCAACATTTTTTTTTCCACTTTGCAATATATTCACACGAGAAAATTTCTTGCAGAACGTCTTGATTATTTTCTAAGTGAACTTCGTGATTCACTGCAAACATTCCTCTCGTTTCCCCTTTGCACTCCTATCACTTGGTCTTTTGTGCCTGATGGATGGATTTCAAACAGATAATCCATCTTCGCAATGTTTGAACAAATGTAATTGCGTTATTGTCAGTATCCTGTATACTTTTAGCTGTGCTAACTCAGTGGCCAGGCCAGTGATTCACATATACACTTCATGAAATCCATTAGTGATTCTGTTGTGAGCCAAAACAACAGGAACTCATTAAAAATTGAGTGTTACTTCTCATCCCAGATCCTTGCATGTCTAATCAAACTAGAAGGGGCTACAACAGCACAATTAGTTATTTGGAAAACATATGTTTCTTATGGTTAAATTTAGTAGATCAACCCATTTGAGAATTTGACAGGAAATATAAACATTGAAATTTGTAAGTTGTTTCATTGCTTCTTTGCATTTCTGCCAGTTAATCAGTGCTCTGATCCCAGAGTCTGTGGAGAATGCTTGTCTGTAGCAGGCATCCTTTCATTATAACATAGGAAAATGACACCGTACTAGTGACCTATGATCATTTGCTCATAAGAGAGATGATATGCATGTTTTGATGGACTGATAATCAGTAAAATCAGAGAAGTCAGTGTTTTGGTTGTACTCGATGTTCTGTATCTCATGTGTAGATCAAATCCGTATGTCTGTGAGCTCTGATTTGCCAGCATGTTCTCTTCACGACCCTTATTAGATGAACACTTGACTTGGTTTCTGCTCAGATTTTCACATCTCAAATCATTTTGAGGGTAAAATCATCAGTCATCAGACCAAGATTTTTAATAAACCCATAAAACATATTCTGTCTTTGCAAAGTGTCGGTCATTCGGAATTCTTTAAAAGTGCAGTTACTAATTTACAATTCTCATTATATTTCCATCTTGTTTATTATCAGTGGAGGTTCTTTTAGCGTTGGATGAGTCAAAGGACCAAAATGAAAAGTCTAACCTTTATGTAGCAGAAGCTAATGGTAAGATGGATGCTGACCTGTAGAATTAAAAAAACAGTTATCATGTAAAATAGCAACTATCACAGGAACAAGTAGCTCCAGTTTCGATTTGATTTTCTGAGTTAAAAGCTTAAAATAATTTGATGCTACTCACCTCTGTATGTACATGTGTGTGTTTGTGTGTGTATTAGTATGGGTGTGTGTGTGTGTGTTCTGTGTGTCTGTGTATTTGTCCATACGCTACCCTGGCCTGACCACAACAATGGAGTCCCATCAATTGTGATTTGCAAAGCCAGCAGTAGGCTCAAACCTCCAACCCAACCCAACCATGTTTGAGGTCTGTGACTGCATGCACACAGCCGAACAGCTCTTGTTGTGTGGAGGGGCAATGTTGGACCAAACCCCAGATTGTGGTGATTATTACTGCTGACCACACACGTATAGCGGCACACATGCAGACTATAAAATATTTAACTCTGCTCTGTCTTGTTTGCTCTCAACGTGGAATCAATTTAGCAAGAAACGAGATCCATGTTTGTTAGTCGGTGCAGAAGCATCACCCGAGGGTTTTTCCGCTTTTTCCCTCCTAGAGAAACTTGTTGTCATTCTGGGTGGCAGATTATACAACTCGTGATTTGTGCCACTGACATTAATATACGCATAAGTCATTGAAAAAAATCACAGCGCGCCATTATGTTGGAGATGAAAAGCCATTTCCTTCTCATCTCTTTGTCTTTGTAGATTAAAGCATCCGATCTAACCATTCAAAGGGGAAAAAAAGCTTGAAGTATTTGGGCTCATGTCATACATTGTTTCTGATAAGAAAACCGTGGTGAACACTTTTTCAGCGTTTTTATTGTGCAATCAGGGCGAGTCAGTTTCTCTTTGAGCCTTGCTGCTTCATACACAGCGCTATTATGACATCGTACATCCAGTCTTCCAGCTGACTTTGTAAATATGCATGACTTCACAGAGACGCGATGAAACAACTGTCATATTTTGAGTGTAACGTCTGTTTGTTTATTGATGTTATCTGGGGAGGTGAATTGCTTGCAGACTCCGTATATCTCAGTATCTCTGTTTGTTTGCCTGACCACCATCAACCTCAGCCTCCATTCTGCAGTCTAAGGCTATATGGTCCTGATTACAGTAGAGTCAGAGGAGTGCTAGGGTGGGCATGGTGCAGATGGTAGAAGGTCTGCTGAGGGTGTTATTGATAACAATGGGTCTGTAGGGAGATTTCTAGCAGTAATGACTTGCAGCATAATAAAGATCATGAAAATGCATTGGGAAACTTCAACTAGAAATCTGTTGGTGGCCTTGTTTGCTAGAACAGAGAGGACCCAGAGCGAGAGGAGGACAAAATGATGTCATGCTTTTGGATTTGGGGGATACCACCAAAGAGAAAGAAATAACGATGGGGAGGGGGATTCAGTTGTAATGTTTAACCCGCCTTGCCGCTTTATGAGAGCTGTAATTAAGGATTGGCTTGCGGATTTGTGGTTCTGCCGCCACAGAACGCCTCATGTATCTGACAGGCACAGAGATCAATGCCATAGACCCTGGGAATCATGTTCGGTCATTTATCAGTATCGCAACTACATTTGTTTTCGACCATACGTCTTCTTTGGAAACAGACTTTTCAGTGCAAATCTTAAAATGAGTAGCCTGCAGGATCCCAGGTGTGTTTTTAAATGCTGCTGGAAGACCACACCGTACGTATATCACCAGATCCTCCAGAGCATTAAAACGTCTTAAGTCTCTGTCAGCACTTTGTCAAGTCGACTCTGTCTCTCATTAAAGGCTTAGCACATCCAATGATGTAAGTGCTGGCATCGGAGGTATCATAACTTATCTAGTGTAAACCAAATTTACAGGAGGCGGAATTGCGGCCGACAGATTTAATTTCTCACCTGTGCTTGGTGGTCATGTGCACTTGGTCCCTTGGCTTAACAGATCATCTGGCCACTCTTGTCCCATCAAAGAAATAAATAGGA
This sequence comes from Lepturacanthus savala, assembly GCA_030544235.1. NCBI lineage: Eukaryota > Metazoa > Chordata > Actinopteri > Scombriformes > Trichiuridae > Lepturacanthus > Lepturacanthus savala. Next base: position 7,741,948 of record CM060476.1, on the reverse strand, counting down.
GGATTAGGCACGCTGCCATCACAGGCCTTGGCAAAGCCCCCTCTGCCTAACAGGTCTCTTTCCAAATCATACACTTCGTGCGGTAAGAGCAGCATAGGCCAATGCAGCAACTGTAAGTGAAGAAATCTGCCTTCTTAGAATCGCCTCTTTGGAATATGATCATCTTGATATTTATACAATGCCAGCATAGCTCACGTTACAGCAGTTTATGAAACTGATCTGATTTATTGTTTGTTAACTCCTATAGATTTGCTGATAGTTATAGAAGAATGTCCCGAACCACTACTGACAGCCTCGTGTCCTGCATTGACTAAACGGAGCGCAGTGCATGCTGTATACGCTTTCATCTACACTTGCTGTGGTTTCTTGTGTTTTTCTAAAGCCCATAAAAATAATAATTGCCTCTTTTTTTTTTCCCCCAGCAGATATGGCTCAGATATTTCCAGCAATAGCTGAAAATTATATAAAGAGTTAAATGAGGGGTCTTTCTTCTAATGTGACTTTCTCTCTTTTCTGTTCCCCCTTGCTAACTAGCGTCAGGCTGTCTGGGAGGCTGATCTGAAGGCTGTGAGAGGTGGGAGCTCTGTCGGGCAGACGGGCCCGCTACTGGGCGACTCCCTCTTTTCTAAAGAGCTGGAGAACATGGGCAAACAGCTCGCTGGTAGGCAGTTCTGTGTGTGTGTGTGTGTGTGTGTGTGTGTTGGTGGTTTGAGTCTGTGTGGTGTGCATATACATCTGCTATGCCTTATAAGTTTGCCTGTGTATGGCTTTAGTGATTAATTGTACGGGTAAGTCATATCAAATACTTTCTTTGGAATACAAATCGTAGTCTACACTGCGCAGACATGACACGCACATATACACTTTGAACTACAGAGTCTTATGAAATGGAACGGGGTTATTTATGGGTGGTGTGGGGGGAGGGGAGGGGGGCTCCAGCCAAAGAATGCACTGCTGGCCAAATTTTCTTAGTTAATTAAAAACGGATCTCCGTGCTAAAATGTGTCAAGACTAAATAGGAAAAAAACCAATAATTAAAATAATTCCCGCATGCCAAGAATTCATCTCAGCTCCAGCTTTGACGGATTCAATCAATCACTCAAGCTCCACTGACGATTTTTTGGAAGAGACTGGAACTGAAGTTTGTGCTGGAGACTGATTTTTCGTCTGAAAATCATTTATAATGTTGTAAAAGCTCATCTTTTGATATATGTGACGTCTGGGTGGCCCAGAGGCTTCTTTTGTTGTCATGATGATCAAGTATATATTTGTTTATGAATCGGATGAAAGCCTCGAGTGGAGGGCCGAGGAAGTGTCACCATTTACCATCATGTGTCACCCGCTTAGACAGCATTACTGTGTGGAAAGACTTTGCACATGTCTTTTACATACCAGTTATTATTGGTCCCATTTAGGGAACCTATTACTGTCACCTAACAGAGGTCCCATCTGCTTCTCCACTCATCTGCACATTGGCCCACAAATACACTGATTGCCTCAGTGCCTACAGAACACACCAGCTCGCTGGTACTTAGGCGGCACTAAAAGTGAAATATTTGTGTTAACGGTGCGGCACGGCACACTAACTTTTGCCCCAGAGGTCCTCAGATGGCAATGATTTCTAGCCATGTTACAGTGCGTTACTGAATATTCAGAACGCGGGCTCCCACCAGGCGGTTGAGTGAAGCTGTTCAACAAGCTAATTCAACCCTTAAAAGCCTTTATTAGCTGCTAATACTTTCCATGTTTGGAGCCAGGGCCTCACTTTTCATCTTATATTGTTGCGCCAATTATGTGGTTGTGAAATTGCCCTTTGTCTTCCTTTTATGATCAAATTAATCCACATTTATTAATTACTCTTCATAGAACTTACTTTTTACAGTACTGTTTACTTTGAATGTAAGTACAGTATGTCTAAAATAAAATTTCACCTACACGGAAGGAAAATGCTTTTTTTTCCTTCCACTGTTGCAAATTGCTTGCTCACAGGAGAATGTTGGGTTTTTGTAAATAATCCTAAAGACCATTGTCTAGACTTGGTCTATATGTGAGGTACCCTGAGATAACTCCTGATTTAGTGCTATATAATTAAATTAATTGATTTGACCCCAGTCTATCATAGCAAACTGATAATTATTTATTTTATTTTGGACAAATATGAACTTATTTCTTCATCTGCAGTACTCAATCGATATTGGGCACTAATACCCAGGCCTAGTGAAACTGTGCAATTTAGTCCTGTACATAGTTTTATTTTATCAATTGAAGGAAAATTCCAGGCATTTAAATTTGTTTTGTATCTGTTATTTATAGGACGTCATAGTAACTCAAACATGTCATTAGCAGTTTTACTTATTTTTAAGATAAAGGACCCAATAAAGATTTCATGAGTTGTGAATGGTCGCATTGCGTGCTGCAGCCTTGTACTTTCCCCAACATATGAAACTGCTCCTTGATCAAAGACTTTAATAGATTAGATCTGTTTCTATTTCATTCTCTTCTCCTTCTTTCTGTCTTTCTCTGTCTCATCCCCCACCTCTTTCTTTTTCCTTTTCTTTATTACTCAAAGATTGGGTCAAAACCTATCAAAGGTTTATCCCATATGGATTTTGATGCCGCTTCTTTGATCTCAAGGAGCTGTCATTTTATATCAATGTCTCTGAAATGGCTTGTAGTATTTCTATGTTAACCACTGTCAACTGTGCAGATTTTTTTTTCCTCAAACTAAAGCTGGCTGTCATAGACCACTCATTAATGGCAGGAAGTCAGGGGAAGCGACTGGTTTACAATAAAATCATGAGTTCAGCAACCATTTACAGAAGGGAGTAGGATTTTCACAACAAAAACCAAAAACATGTGGTGTTTATCATTATACTGGTAAATAATTCAAGATGAAAATATCAACTTTATGGGAACAGATTGCTAATGAACATATCCTGTTTATAGTATAATAATAACAGTATGTTGTGAGGGACTTTGTGTGGGTGTTTAAGGGCTTTAACTGGAAAATAATCATATACAGAACATAGTTTACATCAACTTTCCTTTTTGTATATAGTACATGTATTTCTCTGTCACAGAATCTTTTCCCCTTAATACAAGGGACACTTTGTTGTCAATTGTTCATGCTGACCATAAACCAATTTATTTTTATTGGTTCAGTCCTGTCATTGCCACAAACTGACATCATGATATATCTTAAACATCCTACAGAGTCAACTATCTTATATTCAGTCAGGCCAAGAAAGACCAAGCTGTAACCTGTAAACCTGTACCTTTAGTTTTCCTTCTTATTATTCTGAGAAGTAACATGTGTACAGTGTATTAAGGTTAAAACAACACAGGCACAATGTCAGCCAGTATATATGCAGGTTATTAAGGCATTAAGCAACTTGTGCTCTGCCTTGTATCTCACTACATAGGTCAACTTCTGTACAATCAGGGCTGATTAAGCACAGAAACACCAATCTAATTGTGTATGTCAGAAAATGAATGTATTAGATTGCTGTCATATAAAGTATAGAACTTGAACAAAGGTCATCCCGCACTCGCCATGATGCATGGATGGTTCAAGTTAACTTCTCTGGTAAACTATTCTTGCATCTTGTCTATGAGCGTGCACTGACCTGCCTTCATGCCTGTACTTTCATCAGAACGCCTCCAACACAGTTGTTGCACCGTTTTCCCCAAAACAAGGAAGTCACGGTGTGTGAAACATGTCATGCTTCCTTCTGGTATTTATTTAACGTCACACATACACAGTTTTCCAGAAATACTCGCTCCTGATGAGTCACTCCTGAAATTATCCCTCTCAAATGATAACTCCCAGCCTGGTTTGTTGAATCCTGATCGCCAAGATGTTGAACACAAGCATAAAAACGTGGAAAAAATGATCCAGATGTTGATCACAGGAGTTGGCAGCGTCATTCCTTTCACAAACAAAAATGTTTTTGAGACTACCAGTGAGGCAAACAAACGTGTTTTTGTCAGGAATAGGAGAACAAAATGACCGGGCTGTGCTTACTGTATATCAACTTGGAACCTTTTCTGACAGAGGAAGCTGGATTCACCACGATTTACAGGGTCTATAAATATTGTCATCATTGCCAAGAAGCAGGCTTAAACTAAGCAGTCTCAACCACTTTAATGCTCAGTAAAGTTTGTGAATCATCAGCCTTTGTAGGACACTATCCTCATAGCATACCCTGAGTTTGTCTAGTAAAAAACATAAGTCGCACTCACAAACTATGAATCTTTCAGTCTGTTTCTAGTTTTCAGAGTTCCTGTATCTTGGAAGAATATAAAGTATAGATATGGAGCAGCAAAAACTAAAACATTTGGATTTAACCTCTTAAAGATGCACCTCCTTTTCTCTCTTTTTTGTGAAAATGGTATGCCCAATTTGTATGTTGCACAGTTCCCACATCATTGGAAAGCCCTGGCTATTGGCTATCAGATTTGAATGGTCTCGTCATGGGAAATTTCCATTGAGTCCCACTGCTGCCCATCAGGCCAAAGGTGGTCAAACTTTCATAGTCTGTCCTCATTGGCTTTCAAGCTGGCTATCTCCCGACCCCATGCTTCGATTGGCTTGTGCATGGTGTCGTTTGATGTGAATCAACTCTGAGACCATAAATGTTGTGTTATTTGGCCATAGAAACCACTGACTGAAGCGTAGTACTGCCATAAATTATCCTCGGCCACTCACGGTACAATGTGTCTTAAGAGGTAAATGTGTGGTGGGAAAAAAGGATTTAAATGAGTCTGTACCAATTCACTTCTTCAAGCACTGTTTAAAGTATGAAATCTGAATGTTGACCTAAATTCTCCTTTTTTTCCCTCCAGAGGTTGAGAAGGACCTGGCCAAGCTGGCAGAAGTAGGGAAGATGGCCACTCGGAGCTCCAATAATCCGCACACTAGCCTGCTCCATTCCCCCCTGCGCCACAGAACACTACCCGACACACTCGCTCTGCCCAGCCTGGCGTCCAGGCCCCAGTCTCCAGCCAGCAGCCTCTCAGGCAAGCCTTGTGGTGTCGGCCTCCCCCTGCTCAGCCCAAAGTCCACCTCCCTGGTGATGGGTCGGACTCAATCTCCCAGCAACTCCGGGAGCAGGACTCAAACCCCCAGAACACCCAGTAGGCCCATGACGCCAAATAGTTTACTAACACGCTCAAGCTATAACCCTGGAGCCCATAAAGAGGTAACCTTCAGAAGGTCGCGGAGCCGCCCCGTGACGCCCACAAGTCAGCCCACACACCCCCACCGAAAGCTGCTCACCCCTCCTGGACTTAGCACTACAGACAGTCTTGGAGCCAGCCTACGGGCCTACCTGTCTGAGGTAAGAGCCCAAACTGGAGACAAGCCTGGGACATCAAAACTGCCCTTTGTTCACTGTTCATCAATCATATTAAGAAATAATGGAAAACATGTTCTAAACGATGTCAAACTATTCTTTTAATGGACACAGACACTTGTGTGGTAAAGGTGTAAAATCAAATTCTACATATTATATTTTAGCTATTAAATATACTGTCTGCTTATCTAACAAAAAGATCAAGCACACCCACAGTTTATAAAACCTGGGGTAAAATGTTCATAAACTTTGGGTCATGGACTTGAAAATCCCTCCAACTTTATTGTAATGTTTTAGAATGGTTTTCTTGTGTGCGGAGTGTCAAATGGGCTCAATGCCCAAGTAAAGTTGGCTGTAGAACACGAGAGTCTTTTACAGAGAAAGATTATGAGTAAGAGCACACACAATATCACACATGTGCATACCGTCACAAACACACATGCTTCGTGTGGGGTTTGGTGGAGAGTCATGGAGGTCTGCACAGTACAATGTCATTTCATTGTGGAAAAATGAGTCTGGCATAAAAGGGGACCTTTCAATGGGATCTTATATTCCTTTCATGATCTACTTAACAGCCGTGCTGTTAAATATGAGACCTTTTTGAAGGCTTTATTAATGGTAGGCAGGAATTTTGCCGTCCCTCTGTATATTGTCTGACAGTTACGCTAGTTGACACCTAGTGAGATTATCCAAAACACCAGTGCACCCAGTCTGCTTTTACTGAGGCCACCTACTGTAGTTCCCAAAAGAAGCCTGGTTAGAGAATTAGCGAATCATGAACATTTTTAAAGGTACAGTGTGTAAGATTTAGTGGCATTTTCCAGCATCGATTAAATAGACTTCTCAGAAACGGAATAAAATATTCATACGTATGTTTTATTAGTGTATACAATTCAATCAATTGTCGTGTTTTTATTACCTTAGATCGAGCTGTTTTATTCTACGTGGGGAGTGGTTCCCCATGTTGCACCGCCATGTTTCTACAGTAGCCCAGAACAGACAAACCAAACACTGGCTGTAGAAATGGCCTTTCCCCTTTTTTTTGTGACAGATTTCTCCTACATGCTATAAGTACTCAGTTGTTTGCCATGTGCAACCTTGCCACCAGATGTCGCCGAAAACTACACACTGTACCTTTAAACACCCAACCTATATTAAATGCTCTGTGTAAATGGTGACTTTCTTGTCTTTTTCTAGTGGTGTAGCTGTTTAGAGGTACAGTTTATTGTGAATTGCGGTATATAGTGGTGTGTTTGCAGATTAAAACCAAATGATCAACCAATCCACCACAAAAATTTGCCCTACTCTAGAACTACTTTAGTGGTGGCGTAACATGGCGGACTCTTTGGCGAAAGACCTTCTCCCCATGTAGATAGAAATGGCTCAATGAAAGACTGGTCTGAATTATTTTAGCACTGCGAAATAGGAAGACAAAAAGTAAGAAGTGCTTTGTAAAGATCATAGAGCAGATTATTTGTCTGAGCTTTGCCCTGAGGACTTCCAGAGGTGCACTTAGTAGGCTATATAAGAAAATAAAAACAGCTTTAGAACCACTATGTCTGATGTGTGTGAGTTGATGTCTGGGTTGAGGTATTTTGCGCAATATCATTTTTCAACTTGTTGCTCCTCGTGATGGGGTCTCTCCAACTTCCCATGTAATATGATTAGAGCCATAAATAGGATGAAAAAAGCACATACTCTGTCTTTGAATGTCAAGACATTTTTACCATAAGAAAAGGTCATTTTATAATCTGAAATTTCTAAAGGAGGACTTACAGCTGGATCTAATATGCTTTAACATTTGTTTTATGTTCATTCTATACAATTTCATGAACAAGACATGCACTATATACATAGGAATGAACATGTGTATAGCTAACAGTCTGATTAAAATGAATTACTCTATTTTCCATCCCTATTTCTGTTTTCTGTTTTCTACGGATTACCCCAATCTTTTTTTTCTCTCTCTCTGCTATTTCAGGATGAGTTTTACCAGCAGTTACAGGCCATTAGACAGCCTTGGCATATCCCCAGTGACACAGACAGTGACATCCTGGAGCCTCCTGAACAGGACAACAGTGAGTGACCTGCCTAGCTCTTCATTACTTCTGTCTTTTGCTTCTCTTTCAACTTTGCATTCAGTGTTTATCCTCTTCTTCTTCAGATTTATTTTTGCTCATTAGAACAAACATTCATTTCACTTCAGGGAGTTTTTCAAAGCTGAATCCACAGTTCCAAAATCTTACAAATTGCTAATGTTTTTACCTTCCCACTGCTTTTTTTTCTTTGTAAGATGTGAGGTTCATTTCATTACTGTAATGCCACTTCACCACAGTGAGTGACTAATGTACTAAAGTGGCAAAAGATCTATTAAAGCTGAAGATTGATGTGCAAATGATTCCTTGTAAAATTCTGAGATGGAGGAGAACAGCTGACATGCAAATTTCCACAGTTGGGTGTTATCCTAGTGGGTTCACAATGGGGAAAGGTTGTCATGTAATGTTTCTTTCCTGGCTTTAAGCAAGAGATATATCTCTATCAAGATTCAGTCAATAGACATGAACGGCTCCTGCTTGAATGTCATAAATCCAGTCATTAGTAGTGGTCTGGCTAAGATATAGTGCAGCATATTACTCTTTGAACTTGACAGAATTAGATCAGACCTCCTAGAATGTTCTGCTCCATAAATCGCATGAACGTATGTGGCAGTATGATCTGATAGTCAGAAGCTTGCCAGAAAGAAACTAGAAGTAGTTTTCAATTCACTGCTGTCCACTAACAACCTGTCAAATTTATGCTCTCTTAATACTGGACAGCTATATATATATATATATATATATATATATATATATATATATATATATATATATATATATAAGTAACCTGTAGGTGAAAACTCATTTCTGTAAATATAACACATGTCTGCATGTAGTTTTAAATCCTGCTGTGTGAATGGAACATGATTTATAGTGTTCCAACCCCACCTAAAAACAAAGAACAGAGTTATTTCTATACATAGGTCCTTAGCAGTCATGGGACTTAAAGGTCTCATATCATACACTTTTCTTGAAGTTTTGATATTCCTAACAAGATATATTTGTGGTTTTAAATTCCAAAAAAAGATCATCTCGATAGAATTTTATATCTCCTCTTTCAAGCTTCTCTCTGGAGCTCCAGAAAGAATAGGTCATTTTGTATCTAGCCTCCCTTCTGATTGGCTGATATAAACGGATCTGAATAGGCAATGACTGTATAGTTGTGACATCACAGAAGTCCTGCCGGTTGGTTTTAAGGCATGGTTTCTGAATGGGGGTGGTGTGCTTTTCTGTATGGACTGAGGGTTTTGAAACATTGGACAGTATTTATACAACACCTAGACCTAATAATCAAACCGTAATTATAATCTCACTTTCTACGATGTGGGAGCTTCAGGCATAAAAGGCTAGAGGCTCTTTAACTTCAAAGTGGTTTACCCATATAATATCCCTATATGCTTTCATAAAGAGATGGTGATGAATAGGTTATTAGACACAATTAGACTGTGTCATGTTGAAACTTAAGCTTGAAAGTGATATGTCATGCTCATGGACTCCTGTAATGTCAGTCGTCTCAAACATATACAATATATGATGTATCCATTAGTTTTTGAAACTCCTTAAAGACCAAAGTGTTGGTAAAGAGGAAACTCTGACCTGATCAAATTTCCAAACCAAATTTAATAGGAATCTGCCTTGCAGTTGTCAGAAGTTCTTTCAAAAACTTTGCAGTTGATTTATGAAGAAGTCGAAAATAATTCATGCCCTGGAGTCAGAAATGTCCTCAAATTAGTGTAGCTGTGTTTTCTCAGTAAACAAAGTATCAGCATCAGCTACTCAAAGTGAATATCAAGTGCAAACAGGAATCAAAAAGACAGCCTTCGCTGACATTACAAAATAGGAATTCCAGTCAAACAAAAGATCAAGCACGCAAATGGTTGTCACATGGAAATATAAGCCTTCTTGACAAGTTCCTCCAGAGGGTCATTGTTTTGCCAAATGTGTATCTTGCAAAATGAGTGGATACATTTTCCTAATGGCCTCTGGGGTCCTGCTCCAAGGCTTGGCAATGGTAATGGCATGTTGAGAAAGAATATGAGCCACACATTGAATTTGAGGTGGCTCAGACGCAGGGATAGAGAGGCTGGCCGAGAAAGAGAGACCCGACAGCCACAAAACGTGACAAAGCACTTACTGGCGTGAGAAGAAGGCCCATGGGGCTGTTTGCTGAAATCTGATTTGCGTGTATGTGTGAGTGATTGTATTAGTCAGGGTAAAACATTCAAATTGTTTTCAAAGAGCATTTCCCCTCCCTAATCTGATGTGCAGTCTTTTTCAAGGGCAATTTATCTTTTTCTAAACTGTAATCTGAAAACAGAAGAGCAGAGTAACAATCATAGAAACCCTTACTCAGATGTTTTTTTTTTTTGTTTTTTTTTCCGATCGAAACATCTAAATTCTTCAGGCACAGAAAGCTCTCGACAGAAAAAGAAGTGCGTCTACAGTGGCCCGAGGGGGAATGAAGTTCCAAAATGCATGCATGAATACATTTGAAGTCGTTTGCGAAACACAAGTGAAAAAAACTACTAAAAATACTTTTAAACAGCATTTCAGTTCTCCATATGGTGGTTTGCTTGTGCATTTCAACGTGTTATCGTACCTGTACATGCATGTGTGTCAATGAATATGGGGCTTACGTCATCAGCAGAGTGACGCCGCTACCCAGTATCACAGCAGATGTCTCAGAACTGACGCCAAGTGTATGGCAAGAGTTTAATAATTGGGTGGAAAAAATCTATAGCTATTTCCTGTTATTCTATAAATGTCCACAATGAGACAACCGCACATACCACAATGGAGATCAAAGAAATCTTGCAGTTTTCTCACTCCTCACGTCTCCTCATTTATGGATGCGACTATCCCTCTTACCACATTAGGGATTTGAACATAGAAACGTGGAATTCAAGTGGAAGTAAATCAGCATGCTAGATTATACACCTGTCACCTGGTTTATAGGATTCAATATTTACAGTGCTCAAGGTCACGCTGTATTGTTAATCTACTCTTAAAGGTACAGTGTGTAGGATTTAGTGGCTTTCTAGTGGAAAGGACTTGGCGGAATTGGAGTTTAATTATAAGAATGATTTAAATACTATATAATTCAATCAAAATAAGAATTGTTGTGTTTTTAATACAGTTCATGACACAAAGAAAAATCAAACCACAAGACCCAACCCAAGAGGAATGAACATAGTTTTGTCATGTGTCAGGAACAGAAGAATACACAATAAAGCACAAAAAGATGGAGGACCACTGATCATAATTGCATTTATCACGTGCATTAAATAGACAAATGTAGCCTATCAAGGAGAAGATAAAGCAAGAAGAATAAAAAAGAGGAAAACATGAAAAGGAAAAATGTAATAGAACTACCGAAATGGTTGTGTTGAGTATACATATTAAAGAGGGCCCCAAGATTCTTCCCATTTTTAATGCCTTTTTTAAGTGATTGATGTTATTAGCTAAAACACATTTGTTTAGTCAAATTCTGAAGCATGGTGAAGTTGTTCTTTTCCAGTCTTTGGGAATATATTTTGTGCTAGTACTGTGCCCAGCAATAATGCCATTCCCATTGTTGCTGGTTGCAGGTTGTCTGCTACATGTTTGGGTACACATTTCTGCCTACTACACACCCTTCCTTAAAAAAAAGATCATTTATAATCTCCTACAAAGGTCTGAAGTTACCACTTTTCTCATTGTTTTGGTGTGTTTTGGGACATCCTGTCCACCAAAGCAGTGACATTGGAAGACATATTGGCTGAAAACATGTCAAATTTTGTATTATCTTCATTTAGTGCTAGTTTACTCTATTTAAAAGTCACTGTGCAACCCTACATGACATATTTTCTATCCTTTTTCACAGGTGGTGCACGAGATGCCAATAAGAGATCTGTGTTTTCAGGTGAGAATCTGAACAGTTAGTAGCTCTATAATCTGACAAAAAACAAGTCACTTCATGGCGCTGCCAGAAACAAACCATTTTGCTATTGTAAGCACAAGTTGAAAGAGCCACAATGTCTGTCAGTGACCTCATTCGTAGAGCCACAACATGCTACCCAAATAACTACCAATGGGCGACTTTCTGCAGGAGCCTCCACCTTCATTTATGGTCCATTCAATTACCTTTACAGGCTAAATGGAGGGCACAGTGGCTGTGAAACGTGATTGGTGAAAGCTGGCCATGTGTGGAGACAGAATCGCTGTTTGCCCAGTTCCATTTAGTCACTTGGGTTCTGAGTTTACATGCAGCAGACAGCGTCAACTCTCAGCGTCAACATTTGGGAGAAGGAGAAAGTCTGTCTGGGTTGAGGTTGTCTGCGGCCCTCCTTCTTGTGGCTCAGTCTGGAGGTGCCCACAGTTCCCAGTGTCAGTGTGCCAGTCTGGAGGGAGATCTGACAGCAGGCTGCTGCTGCTTGGCTATCAAAGAGGCCAGAGCATTGCCACGGCAACTAAACTCAAAGCTCGCTGCTTAAGTCACCCCAATCACTTCTGTTCCAGAACATATTGGGAAATATGGTTGTTGGAACCTCCACTGGGCAGCACGAGGCCTCATTTTCCACCTCATGTTTGTCTATGACATGTTCAAATATTAAAGTGCTGTTTCATAGTAATTGCCACAGTTATTATTCTGACTAGCGGCGTAATTTTTGGTTTCTAGGAGACTGATGTTTTTGTCTTTCATTTTTCACAGGCCTATAGTGATGGAGACCAGAGACACTGATCCAATCAAACTATTATGCAAACCACTGGACATTTTAAATATGTGTACTGTACAGAGACAATTATTTTTATAATTCATATGAATGACAAAAAAAAAAGATTGTATAATTTTTTCACCGATATTTCATAGACATTGTACTGTAACTGTATGATAAAATATGAAAACATGAGTATGGAATATAACATTTATTTTTGTTTGCTCTATAGCATGCTATTGAACTCCCACGTGGAGTCCAGAAACGGATGCATTTTGTTGTTGATAAAAATCTTTTTGTAGGAGTCATGCATATTCACATTGTGAGGGCAGCACACCTATGTTAAGAAGGTCATTTATTGGTATGCATTGTTAAAAGATGTAGTGATTTTCACATAGCAAATAAGGAGGTCGTGGAGGGAACACAAGGAATGCTGTTATATGAATTAAAACGAATTGGTGCACATGTTCTCCTTCAGTTTTTGACTCGTCCATTTATATTCAGAACCTTCTGCATTTCAACTCGCAAACTCTAAACGAGGAGTTAGGTTCAAAGTTGCCTCTTGAGTCATTAAAAACATACTGAAGTCATTATTGAAATGACTGAAAATGAATCTTGTTTTCTCCCAGATACATGATCCACTAACTTTGTGTCTCTAACTCTACCGTGGTGCTGACAGAGACATATAAATCTGTTCTGACCATGACTACATTGCTCCTGTGTGTTTGCCTGGGCACGTGTTGGTTAAACTGTGGTTGTCTGAGTGTTACACAGGCGACGTCAGCTCCAGAGACACACACACACACACACACACCGTGGATACACCCTCCAGCCTGACGCGGCTTGATCCATCTATCCGAACCCTTCTGAGTTCTGCGGTATGGCGTACCCAGCCGTGCCAGCTTTCGAGTCTGTCTCCCGGGATGTGGTCGACAAACGCAGCAGAATCTCCAGCCTCATTTCTCTCAGGCTGATTCCTGTAAAAGGATGTGTGAGAAGGCTAATCACTTTAAACCCCATCCTGTAAAACATGCTATGTGGATTAATGTCCTGCGTATTTCAACACATCATGCGCTCGTTTGAGAGGGATGTGGTTTTGAAAGATGTGTGGAAGAATTTGAAGACATGGCATAACGGAGCCCCAGTGGTGCCTTGATAAAAATCTTTATGTTTTCCCGTCAGAACAGTTCCATTGCATTTTAATATTTCATATTCCATTTTCACTTCATCGGAGAGTGCTTGGGGGTTGGGATCGCCTATGTGCTTGTTCCATATATCGTCAGCACGTTAATTCCGTTTACACTATCAATATTTTCTCTTGAGTTCATATGTCTCCCTGAGTCCCTCGTTTGTATTATGTCAGCGAAATATCAAGGCGTGAGCAGTTCTGGAAAGAGGCACGACAGTTTGGAAGATGAAGACTTAAGTTACTGCCACAGATGTCACACAAAGACAGCTCTCTGAAGCTTCTCCACCCTCTGTATCCGTGAATGTCTCGGTATGTCACAATTTATCAAGATGAAATGCTGGAACCATAACTGATAGCTTCTTTTTTTTTTCCACCGCAACTGGTACAATTATCATATTTCAGATTGCAGCCATATGACTGATACTTTATGATCATGCCAAATATGCGATTTTTTTTATTTTTTTTGCCATACATATATAATTATTTATTTTAAACCACTGAATATATAATATCAGTCACATATGTTATGTTGTTGAGAATCAAAGAGATAAAGTTTCATATCATTGTCACAGTCTCCCTGGAGTATGAAACCTCCAATACAGTTTTAAAGTGTGTTTATTGTGCAGTTTTTATACACCAGGCCCGTTCAAAGCAACTGGATGGGCCACCCAGGAATACGACAGACATCGCTGTACTTACTAGGAGATCCGGACCACCATCAATGGTCAGCAGACTGACCCAGGTCCTAATTTACAACAGAACAGACTGGGATTTATCCTGATGTACACATACAGCACAAATAAATCAACGGTGGAAGAGAGGTATGCTTTGAAGGCGTATTAAGTCATTGTCATTCATCGCTTGAAATTTTCCATCATGGTGATAATGTCCTATATGTGGAAAACTAATGGTGTGTGTATGCAAGACTGAGTCTAAGTCTGAGTTTGGGAAAAATTCTACATGTGATATGACGGAAGAAATAGTCTGTGATGTTTTCATCTTCAGTTGAAACTTCTCTCACTATACTCTCAAGGACAAATAAAGGACAAGGCAAAAAGCAATCTGACTATACAGTAGCTTCTGCTGCTGTAGAGCTGTCAAACTGCACTACTTCTACACTAAAACTATATATAATTATACAAGAAGCTCTAGATTAGAGTCTCTTCGTCAAGACTCATCTGCAGATGCACTGACGGGAGGCTTGTGTGGCTGCTTTTTACGGTTTTATGGTGTAATTTAAAACATGATCAACAATCTGGATTTTGTTTCGTGTGTGCACTGAAGTGAACTGTTTGTTCTCTCATGGATAATCAAATCAGCCTCCACTGTGACTCAGCTGTGAATTTCTTAAAGTATGTCATTATTATGAAAGTTAAATGGTTGCGCTGTGTGGTCATTTGAAGCCTAGGTAGAAGATCTGGTTTTCGCTGCAGAAGTTTAAAAAAAAAAAAAAAAAAAAAGGAAAGAAAGGGAGGAAAAAAAAGTAATAAGCATTCACAGTTGCAGTAAATACAAAAATAAACACAATAAGTCTGTCCTGTGTCTTTGTTTGTAGGGTTGATCCAGGGTTCACATCAGATGTTGACAGCACAGACTGCTAATGTTCACAGCTGGAACATTGAAACATTGCGTGTACTGTTACACCAATCTTCATCACATATTTTGATAACCCTGTAGAATTTTTATGAGGCAACGATTAATAAGAAACATTAAAGAATAAAAATAGTTGGCTGGGGATTTTTAACCATCATGATGCCTCAAAACGCTGATCTAATTTAATCTAAATCCTGTTTTTAGTTGTGTCTCAACCTTTTTTTAACTATTATGCTTAAGGTGAAGTAGGGTCACAGTGGGCATAAAACTTCAGGCGATCCATGACTTTTGGCCAAACTGCCAGACTCATGGAATTAGTTGTTGTTGAATGCTGACAAAATAAGTATTTAAATCTTGGCTTGATACTTTGTGGTTTTAAACACAATATTCATGACAACAAATGTTTTAAATTGTGGCTATTCGAATACAACATACAATTATGTGCGGACATGGTTAGTTTTACAGCTGTTTCTTTTAAAATGTGGCACAAATAGTCACTCTGGGTCCCAGATGACAAAGGCATCATGACCTATGATTTGGAATGTGGCCTCTACAATGAAATGATTCAAATGTCATGTCTATCCAAGCCCCATTTTGTGCGTCATTTTACATTTGACATCTGCAACTATACTTAATTTAACACAATGTATCAGACCTTTTTTAACATAAGTACAGGATTTCCAAAGTTATTACAATTACTGAAACTATTGGACTAAAAGGACAGTTCAAGCCAGGTTTAAAGTTGCCTAAATTCACACTGGAATGTTCAAAAATTGGCCTAAGTCACTTTATTCTTTAATGTTATCTAAGTGACACACAACGTTCTATGTATGTTCACATGTCTATGTATGACTTTTTGATTTAAGTTTGATTAACATGTATTTTTTCTGCATTCAATAAAGTTTTTTGGACATTCAATTCCTAACTCCTACGAGTAAAAAGAGCAGGTAATCAAATACAATATGAAGTAAACACATTAACTTAAAAATAAAATATCAAACATATTACAAAATAGCATTAAAATGTACATAAATGTAAAATAACATGACTGCATTCACCTTTCCGCGGGTGAAATCTCCTTCGGTTAATTAGCCTAACTAGCCATCACTTCCGGTCAGTTTGGGAACATTTTTTCACGAAGGTGGATGTTTTTTCATCCAGTTCAACAGAATAGTCTTTCAGGAGTTTGGAAATGTCTTTAAAGCAGCAATGAGTGTTCTGCAACCACATGCGGAGTGTTCCAAAGATTCAAAGCCAAGAGAGGAGGCATTTTGAAGGTAAACTAAGCTAATCTTAGCCTCGTAGAGTCTTTCGGTGGTATGCTACGTTACCCCCCGAAAACGAGATACGGTTCGTATCATTTGTCCTCTACGTTTACTTATGTATACCAAACATAAAATCAACAGTTCTTATCTTCAATTTAGGGTAGTTGTCCACCCCCACGGGAAGGTTGTTTTTACAGTATTGTGTATTTTTCAATAAAAAAAGACTTGTTTTCTTTACTGTCCGCCCCACAGCGCATCGCATCCGGTTCGCTGTAGACGAGCAGGTGAAACCCGAAATTACATACCGAAGTCGATTTTTGAGAGGCACGCTCGAGATAAAACCTCTTTTTATTCAGAAATACGTAGTATTAAAGACAACAAGCACCCCGTCGGGACGGAAAGTAAATGTGAACTTAAGGTAATCATTATTTTTATGATTGATACATGAAGGGGAACAACACAGAAGCGAAATTGTAGTTGCCGCATCTCATTTTAGGAGGGTAAGGTTGAGACTCCAGAGTGTACGCCAGAGTATCTCCTTTGTTGCCTTCAGTCGATGAATTTGGGCTCGACCTGCTGTATTTTGGCACCAAAAAAATCACTTTAAGAAATTTATATTCTTCCATGGCAACTAACTTTGAAAGATTTGCATTATTTTTACGCCTTTTGCTTTGATAACATTTAATGTGGCTAGAGTCCTCTAAACTGTATTATAAATCTGAAATGCAAGATGACCTTTTTCTATTCTATTTGTGTGGCATTTAGGATTATGGCTTAAATCTTAAGAATACATATCTAATCCTTTAGTGGAATCCAAGCTGCTCTTTACTTTCAACCAGAAGATATCAATCTTTGTTGCGTGGATAGTCGAGGCTGTTGGGTTTGGCTCTACTCATTTAATGTTGAAGGACATACTGTCTATATTAAATAAGTGTTATTAGCTGAATAGCTTTTCTGACATTTCCTGTTGTTTGCTGTGGCGGTTTATTGGCATTCGCTTTTACACAACTGCGCACGATCTAGCTGTACAGGGCAGGCGTGCATTCAGTAAATGTTTTTTCCATAAAGATCTAGGTGTCGATCTCAATTTTTATCATAAACGACATGGCC
Organism: Lepturacanthus savala; assembly: GCA_030544235.1. Taxonomy (NCBI): domain Eukaryota; kingdom Metazoa; phylum Chordata; class Actinopteri; order Scombriformes; family Trichiuridae; genus Lepturacanthus; species Lepturacanthus savala. The sequence goes on along the minus strand of CM060476.1, from coordinate 7,724,647 downwards.
GAGGCTCATCCCATTCGGTGACTTGTGTTTGAAAGAAAACGATCACTAGTGGGATTAGCAAATGCCTGTATGATCCTTTGGAACATCATGCATCTAATGCTGTTCCAAATGGTTGTTCAGCAAATCCAGAAGGATTATGTATTGGATGGATAAACAGAAATCCTATTGTGATCTCTGGCTGATTGTAAAGCTTTTCTGTCAAATCTCTGCAAGAATCACCAAGCGGGCTCGGGTGTGGAGTTCCCTGCACTTAAAAGGTTCAGTTGTGAGACCTCAGCATGGGAGAACGGTAGTCTGAGCTGTCTTGTCTGTATCTCCATTTTTCTTTCTCACAGACTAATTTACAGTTCTTCTCTCTTACAAAGATGTGGTCAATGCTCCAGACGTTTGGTGATCTTTTTCAAAGGCCCAGGCTGTATGTGTGTTACCCACTGGCAGGCCTTGCGGTGGGTGAGGCTTAGACCTGGGTCAGATGACTCATCCAAACTCAGTGCCTGTCTCAGGGTCCAGGGAATCTTTGTACTCACATTAGTCTTGTTATTCTTTCAAATGCAAGGGTCTAATCTTGGTCTGGTGGTGTACTGTCTCTTGGAAATGTTGGCTTGAGTGGATGTGTTTTATCCACGTCTGGACTGGATTGAAACTAAATATTGTGGCAGGGAAACAAAAGCGCTTCATACCTGATGATATGTAGCCTATACCTATTGTCAAAAATCCTTTGTTTCCAACACCTACCTAAAGCCCCCCCAGGATAACGTGCGATACCGCCATTGCTGCAGTTACACTTGTTTTTTGTTTCAGAGCTGATGGTTTCACTATTGTGTTCCAAAAGCACCAATAAACCCTCAGGAACCATACTCTTTTATGTTTTCATTTATATATGAAGTTGTAGTGAAATTATTGAATCCGCACATGGCCTTTTATACTCAAGCTGTGATTGATTACGCATTCCCATGCTGCTTCATTCTAATTGGCTGCCAGAATATCTTTTGTGCTTTCACCCATTTATCAAAGCCCTCTGCCAGAGGCTGCTGGTGGATGGCTGGTCCTGGTAAGATGGATTACTTTGACTCATCTTTATAGATTCACCTTCATTTACTCTCTGCACCAAATGTAATGTTTTGTCACTATGCCAAATATCAATCAGAAAGCATTATTCATAGCCAGTGGTGGAAGAAGTGTTTGGATCCTTTACAACAATAAAACTTGAATACAGCAATGTAAAAATACTCCACTATGAGTAAAAGTCCTGCATGAAAAATCTTACTTAAAAGTATTTGAAGAAAAAATTAGCTTTAAGTATTAAAGTGCTTATTTACACCATCTGACTCAGATATGACATCATTAGATTATTAATACTGAAGCATCAGTGTATAAGCACCATGCTTTTGTAGCTGCTAGCGGCAGATCTAGTTTCAACTACTTTATATACAGTAAGTTATTTTAGTCCATTGTTTCCAAACCTGGGGGTCAAGCCCCTCCGAATGGTCACCAGATAACTCTGAGGGGCCATGAGATAATTAATGGAAGCAAAAAGTCCTGGTACACAAATCTAATCTTTCAGTTTTTTGGGGCTTTTCTCTTATGAATCATTTTTGTGAAATATTGGATAATTATAACAGCTGTTGAATGAAAATATGTGAGGAGTTTAAAGGGTAAAATCACTATTTGGGGGAGCTGTTAACAGCCCAAAGACAACTGAAATGTGACCCTGACTACTTGTAAAAGACAAAAAAAATGAAACGCCTTAACAATATGTTTTATTTAAAAGCTTGTTATAATATCCATTAGGTCAAATCTCCATCTGAGAATTAACTAAAGTTGACCAATAAAAGTACTGTGGTGCAAGTATACAGTTACATCAAATTGAAATATCTAAAAAGTGTTCTTAATTTGATACTTAGTAAATGCCTATATCAATCAAAAAATCATTATCCTGATTTCCTTCAAAGGAATACCCAACTTAACACAAAAAAGCTTTCGTGAGTGTGATGAGCTCAATTCCAGATGCACAGTTCGTGTGTTTACTCATCTATGGGATTCGCCATAACCAATCAACAAGATCAGAGAACACATAATCAGTTCTCCTAACAGATGTTAATTGGATTCATATTCCAGTCAAATCATTGTCATATTATCCCCCCCTTGTTGAAGACAAGAGATAAACAATTGTGGGATCTCAGAAGTGGAGATTTTAGGGATGAAGCGATAATAAATTATCAAGTCTATCCTGCCAGATTACATAAAAATGATAGGCCTCGACCATGGCCTTGACAAAAATGAGGATTGATTTCCTTTTCTGCAGCTGAACGAACTTAAAACGTTTGATAATCACTTTGGACACATTTGTGGCTTGATTATGTCTGGCTTCAGCAAAACCACCATAAACCACTGCTGTATGAATGCTCTACTCACAACATTCGATAGCCCCGTCGCCTGAGCGAAAGCATTCATTTTGACGTGCTGTTTAAACTTTAAACACTCTGTCTCTCTGCTCTTTCCCTTCACTTCTTCCTGTAATGATTTCCCAAGCCCTTATGCAATCGCAATCAAAAGTTTCAGATAACCTCTTAACACGAAAGACGGTAAAATAATATTGAATCATTTGACTTGGCCATAGAGGCCCTTTTTGTGAGTGTCCGTGTTATTCCATCAGGGCTCGGAGGGACAGCGTGCAGTTGAAGGGTGGGGAACGACTGAGTGATGATACGGTTACTGGCCAGTCGGGAAGGGGAGGGGCTGCCTGATCAGCTCTGTTCAATAAACCTCAAGTGAATCTCCGACCGTAGGAGACCAGAGAATGTCTTGCCAGCAAAAAAATGTTGATGGCTTTCAGCTGCTTCACACCTGCTGCTGCGTCTCTCTCTTCTCTCCTTCCCTCTGCTCTCCCCTCTAGTGTATCATGTCCCATAGTTGGCAAGTACCGTATGCAGTAGTGTGCGAGTTGCCTTTGGGTGCTTTTCTTCTTGCGCATACCTGTCATCAGCATTAGCTTCAGTCAGTTGATGATGGTTAAGGGCTGCTGGCTTGTAGGTCATTGCAGGGAAAATGGCAAAGGACAGTTTAATTGTCACTGTGTGAGTAACATTGGAAGTGTTTGGTTCTCTTCCTTCCCAATCAGAAAGATGACGCTGTTTCCCCTCATCAAAGAGTAACGCTGCCAAAAGTCTGATCTCAATTTCCCAGCATTGCAACGCGAAGTGGAATTATTCAGGGGTCATGATACATTAGTTTCAGCCCGGTTGAACCAGTGCATGATGGACGCAGCAGAACATTAACAAGTCACATTTGTTGTTGCGACGGAGTTTGTCATGATTTACTTAAGATGTTCAGAGTATCAACATACGGAAGATGAATTCCCTGCACTTTTTAAGGCAGAGCTATGCAATTCCGCCTGTGAGTCATAAGTGTTTTTGTTCTGGCTGTACAAGATGCTTTCCATTTTCCCAGTTTTGCTTTTATGATTTTGAACAAAGAATTACTGGATGTCTAACAGCTGTCTAAGATACTTTTTTCACTATACCCACTCTACGGAAAGCATGAAACCTTTTTTTTTTACATTTAGGGCCATTTTCATCTAAAGGTTGTAAATGCAATGTTTATTCAAATTTTGAGTACCTCTGAAACTCTCAGCAGGTTGTGAGAACCACAGGATGGAGATGACTCAAAAGAAAATGTTGTGTCAGAAGGTTACACAGCAGGTAGGCGGCTACCTCAACCACAGGCTCTGGAACAATTTTGCCAGCCACACTATGTTTTGTGCCCTGTTAAGTAGAGACCGCAGAGATCTAGAGCAGTGGTTGAAAGAGAAAATGGTGCAATCTTGTAAAATTCTGTAACCCACAAGTGTGAGCTGAACAATATGTATTATAGGCGTGCAGGGGGACTTAATGGTGCATGATCTCATTGGTGTCAGCACAAGAGTGAACAAGAAAATAACATGGATTTATTGCATAAGAGGGAAACCATTTTTTTGGCATCTAAAGCAATGTTGGATAGAAAAGGATATTAAGATTAATGGTAAGAAATGTCATCGCTAGATATATAAAATACGTATGGAATGGTTCTAGGGAGCATATACTGTAAATGAGTCTAAAAGGCCACCTCACTAGTCGTCTTAAGAATGACTAATAGGATTTGCTTACTTTTACAGCCTTTGTTATCTCTTTCTTAAGCACAGCTCAATGCTAGTCCATTAATTTTAGACCTCCTAAGATTACCTAAAAGAGGAAAACATCAAATGATTCAGTGCTGGAACCGAATATGAGCCATAAACCTCTTTATTACAAGAAGATTGGTTCAAGATCACAGCTGGTGACTTCTGTGGACTGATCTGTTGTGACAAAGGATCGGTCTTCTGATTCATCCCCTGGCCTAATGCATCATCTCGGGGCAGAAACTCCCTGTAAAATCCCATTTCAAATTGCTTTTGATATTTATGTTACACTCTGGCTCATCTCAAAGGCCAACGAAGGAATGAAGAGAAATCACTGATAACCAAGCAATTTCAGTGTTCCGCCATGATGTCAGAGACAGGTTAGCTCATAGTTGGACTTGGGCTTAAGAATACAGTACGCTGACGTTTAAGAGCCGTTATTGCAAGACTAGGCCAAACAGTTTGGGTTTGATAAAAGTTCCTCTGATCACTTTCCATGATGTTGAGAGATACTTGGGTTTTGCCAGTGGTTACTTGGGTAGAAAAGAAAGAACAACAACTAGAGAAAAGATGAGATGATTAGAATGACTATTGAGAAATGTATTTTGCCAGCAGCTGTGGTCTAAGTTTCTGATCTAACAGGGAGATGCAGTGAGTGGAGAGGAAGTTGAACTGTGCCAGGCCTCCACAAGAGGGCACAGATGATATTGCTTAAAGGAGACTAGCTCCCTTCCCAGAATGTTTCTGATGACATGCCTAGTTGGTTGAAGTGTACGTGTTGAGCTCCATCTCAGCACTGGTCATTAATCCTCCTGTTGTTGTTGTTGTTATGAATCACATGTCTGGTGTCTGCTACTGAAAAATCCATGGTTACACAATGTACTGGAATGATAGCCCAAAATCTACTTAAAAACAGAAGTTTGGCAGTCGACAAGAATAAATATATACAGGTTGTCTTTCCCCATCTGTTTAGACTGTAAAGATTTTAGTGAACAGTATATCATCCTGTTAGAATTTTAAAGAGTGATGCAAATTATGGAGAGCAGGTTCAAAGCTGCATCATCATCAAAACAATGACTCTGGGTGTTTATCCTAATACTTTTACAACTTACTACTTTTCAATTTGGCTTGGTGGGTTGACAAAAATAACTTGAGGTCAAGTTGTGTGGTTTGGTTAATTTGGGCCACATTTTCTGGTGGAAAATGTGTATTAAGTCAAACTTTCCCTTAAGTATGAACGTGAATGGCCACACACACACAATTTTTGTGCTTTGTGTACCACAGCCTAGGCTACCACTGAACCTCCCCAAAAAATGTATTCCTCCTTTCTGGTCAGGTTTTCCATTTTTGTCTGTGAAGCAGAACTATGAAGTGATCATAATGGCATCACCTGGCCTTTTAGTGCTAGATGTCAGACGCTGACACAGAAAAGCAGTCAGGGTTTGATTTACAGGAACATGTGGTCTGGGCTGCTGTTTGTCCTTGCAGTTGGTGTGCTATTACAGAGCCTTTGACTCTGTAGATGGCCCCATATGGTGCAAAAGGCATCTAAAGTTTATTTCACAGTGTCTAGAGGTTTTGTTTGGAATAAAAAGTAAATAACATAAGAAATCTCTAGTGATTTAGACTGAAAAGGTAGCTGTTAAAAAGTGCTTTTTAAGCACACCTTTCTCTAAATTATTCGGGATCTTTTTCTGCACCACAAAGTGAGATTGTCATCAGCTTAACCAGGGATAGCTTAATATTTTAGTAGTTGAAATAACATTTCTGGTGTTCTTTTTCTTTGAATTTACTCTTTTTCTTTAGGCCATGTAAGTAGTGAATAAAATTAATAACCCTTTAAATGCCAGTTGAAGTTGTTCATTTGTACTTTCATCACCTTTCCTCCTTTTCTGCAGTTTATGGGGATATGCAATTCTCTCTAGGAGGTGAAAACCCTTCTTTACTTTAAAGATGCAGTCTAGTACAGTAGAAATCTAAATTCTGCCTGTGCTATGCTATTAGCCTCCTTTCCCCCATAAACCTAATTGATACCTAAGGCATAGTGGTGAAGTGTAAATCTGACGGGCAGCTGGTGAGACAGCCATGTGTCTTGGATATAGGGCAGCCACCCAGCCCATAATGTAGTGCAGTTTGGATTGTTCACTCCCTCTTCTGTGGCTGTCAGGGCCGAACAGAGGCGAGGAGACAACCACACAAAAGAAATATTTGTCCAATCTGTCCAAGCAAACTCCCCAATTGAGCACTGAACTTTCCCATCGCATCGCTCTGTGTTATGTGACATGTAATTGAAAGAGGAATGACGCTTTGAACTGGGCAGGAGGCAGCCTTTGCATTTAGAAACAACCATGAAACGTAATGACCACTGGCAAATTATGCACCTGTTATATGAAATTTTGACCAGGTCATGCATTTCAACATATGAAAAATATATTTAGGTTTTACAATAATCAAGTCAACTTTAGACTTAACAATAGCTTGGCAACACTTTCAAAGCTCTTTTTGCTTTTTAGGAAAACATTTAAAAGTTATGAGAGCAATATTGAGGATAAAAAGATATTGATTTTAGCCCACACCTTACTTGCATTAATGTTTATCTTCGAATCATAAATATGTTATTTTAGTAGACCACATTAAAGGGACTTTTTAAAAATAAGCCAAGCTTTTATAGGAGAATGATTACCATATGTAAACATCAAATATATCCTCATTGCACCCCAGTTGAAAGCATGCCAATTAAACAATGTTTAAGTGTTTGTCCATTACTCAGAAAATGGGGTTTCCTCTAGCTTCTCAGACGGCTTTGCTACCAGCGTCACAAAGAGCCAGGAAGTCTTGTTCTGTGTGCGACTACTAAAACATTTATCTCTCTCAATTCATGAGAGGGTGTTGGGTCTACCGTCAGAACCCCACTTCTGTGCATGTAGACTCAAATGGATTGCCAGTGTGAAGTGAAAAGGGTTGCCAAGGTGGTGAAAGCGAGCTGTTTGCTCATGTCCAGACCCGCAGAATGGATGAGGACACAGATGGAATTTCTCTCTGGTGGACTTTTCTTCTGACCTAGCCTCTCTGTGTTTGGAGAGACATGGAAACCTCGGCTGGAATGGACAAGCATCTTATTGAATGAGGGAAGACTTAGGGCTTTCACCCAACATGTTCTGAATAGGATGCAGGAGTTGCATGTTTTTTTTTTTTTTTTTTTTTTTTTGGAGAGAGTGGGGGGGTTGAGATGAGGTCAGTATAATATGAATGGCCCATGATGTCCATGCTGCCTGAAAACACATTTTATTGTAGCTACAAATTAACTTGCCGATTGCATATGTCCAGAGCATGCGGTAAATTGCTATGAAATGATGGTCTGTACCATAGTTGTCTCATGCAGCTCAGGCGAGTCCAGGCCTTGCCCTCTGAGGCTCCATAGAGCTGCAGTACCATAAAACTTCAAAGCCTGTGACTTAAGAAATCATCTGGGTTTGTTTCCCTTCATGCAGAGTACTTCTGCTTTTCTCTGGAGAACCATGGCGAGATTCACAAAACAGCAGCACATTTTCAGAGGGAAACGAAGTGCATCTCCGAGTATCGCATCCAAGAGACACAGTTCTTGGATTAATGCAGAGGACAACCTCAGTACGTCCGAAGTCAATACAAATACACTGTGTATGAAAAGATAATGCTGAGACACATTTTCCATGACTTGTCCTGCTGATCTATCCACCAAAAGATTGACATCACCCTTTTTTTTTTACACTATAGTGTTTAAAATCGAAAAAGGCACTATAAGATAAGCCCCAAGACAAGATTTTTGTAAAACCTAGAGTGGTCATGTCCTATCTGTGATCTAAAGCTCTATAGGAAACAACAAAAATCTAAATTATTTAATTCTTATTTTCTCTTCCCTTATATCAAGAAACCTCATCACCTAATATTTACAAGAAATTCTGCAATTATGTTTTTTGGCTGCACCGTAACAGAGGGGCCAACCCTATAACCGCATATGTCCTTGACTGACTGACTGACTGATGCTGAGTGATAATGACCATTGAGCCATTTCAAATTACAGTTCCAGTGAAACGGAAGTTAGTGTTAGTGTACTATGATGTATTTCCCAGCGAAATAAAATATTTGAGCGGTGAGCAGTTGAAAGAGGGATTTAAATCGATTCCCTCTCATTTGATTGGACAGCTACAAGTGGGCGGGCGTAGCAAATTTAGCGCTATACGCAGCTGCAGAGCGAAACAGAGCTCCAGAGGACTGTTGGCTTCACAACCAAAATCTGCTGTTAGATCAGGAGGACGGCAGAGCGATGAATTAGAATTAGACCGCAACCACACTGTTTTGGAAAGTTTTTGCCCACTGATCTCCAAACACACATCTCTTCTTCCCATCTTGCTCCATATTGCTCTGTTACTGTAGCTACTACAACCCACAAGCGGTCAAGTGTGGTTTTATATGATGGTTGCAGTCCGCTAGTGACCCAAAGGCACATGCATTTTTGTAAATACTCAAATGTTTGATGATTCAAGATGAATCTTTCAAGATGAATCATCAAACATTTGAAACTGCTTTACAGGAAGAGGAAAGACAAGATGTAAAAGATACTTTTTTTTTACATTTTGGCATTTAACGAGAGACAAACAACTAACACAGGGACACGATTAAAGTAAATTTCACTGGGACGTCTTCATATACTAGGTTTTGACCTCGTCTTGTTTAGCAATAATCTTGCTTAACATGGAAAAAAGGAGAAAGTTTCCAAATACAAAGTTTCCTAATTTTCTGAAGTCGTACAGTAGGTGTTAGTCATTCGCTTGTTGTCTAACCTCATGCCTGGGACCAATTTGCCATCTGAGACTCTGCCAGAAACTAAATGATCCAGTCGGGATTGCACCATAGGTCATAGGAGGACAAAGTTCCCTTTTCCATGATAAAGGTGGCATGTCCAGGAGGGAAAATGTGGATTTGATGAATTTTATTTTTTATTGACTTTAAAAGTATGATGACAAGTGCAGACTAGTCTTAAAAATGGATTGAGAAAGAGGATGCACTAATGCACAGCAGGCAGAGTAAAGGTGGTGTTGTATAGGTAACACAACTGACTCATTCTGAGGCAAAGCCCTTTTTAGATGTCTTGTCACTTGAAGTCTACTGAAGCCACTGGTGTAATTTAAAGCATTAAACCTTTTGGTGTTGGCCACTTAAACGAGTAAGTCTTTCATTGGGTTAGTTTTTGCACCAAGTGAAGAGCTTAACATGTCTCGGGATCTTGTTCAAGAGTGAGGGTAAAATAGATGGGAGGAGGGGAGTGGGAGGGGGGTCCCGCAGTTCTGAGTTGCTGACAGGTGTAGCACAACCAAGGGTGAAAGGTCAAGAGAGTTGCCATGGTAATACAGGTCTGGAACTGCTTCTGATAGAACAAGCGACCAACAACTCCCAGTATCTCTCCTACAGTATATTCGTTTGGCTCATTTACCAAACTGACCATTTGTGTTAAGGAAACTTTAGCATTAAGCAACAAGTATTGGCAGTTTCCAAACACGCTCACATCACCAGGGTATTGGCAACATTGTCCCACATATGTTTTGCCTACTATGGCAAGTCATAACATAACTGATTAGATAAATATGTTCTTTGTTGTATTAAGATAACGCTGCTTAAGAAATCACATTTGACAGCAGAGGTGACGGAGGCTGGACGCACATTAAAGCTGGAACAGAACTTTGTTTCAGATGTGCAGAACGGGCCCATCAGCATCAGGTTAAACCAACATTGGGAATGGGAGTGAGCCAAGATCATTAGAGAGAGAGCGAGCACTGGGCCAGGGTCAGGTTACATGTTGTCGACCCCGGACCTGCTCTGAACCTGTCTGTCAGAGGAGAGGTGGAGGGAGAGAGAGTGCGATGGAGGAGGAGGCGGAAGAAAAGACTGATGAGTGACACATTTTGACACAGGCTCAATGGCGTCCATTCAGCTGGAACCTGTTGCTTACTTTGGCATCTTAAAAGAGCCTAATCAGAACTGATGTCTTTTTATTAGAGCAATTGCAAATCACAGTCATTGGCCAAGCTGTGCATGTGTGTGTTTGCTTTTCCTTTGGACAGTCTGGTGAGATTTGACTATCCTCTGATGTTTTTTGTCACAGTTTTTGCAGGTCACACTTCCAGTAGTTAGTCATTTTATTCCTGTAACACAAAACTAATACAGCACTAAGCATCAACATCATGCCAGTGATTTGTTTCAGCGCTCTGTATCTAACACTGGGATGTCTGTGGCCTGGTTGTGACATCATTCTGCGAGGTGAACCCAGCGCTGGGTCAGGCCCTAATGAGACCCACAGAAGAGTCATTACAGTCACTGGGAGAAAGTTAGACTGTTGAGAGTAGCAAACCACCGGGTGGAGCAGCCCCCCCCTCCTCCCTTCATCCCTCCATTCCTCCTCCTACCCCCAACCCCATCCTCCTCCTTCTCCACCAGCTGGCTAACAGATGGAAGGACCTGTTGGCCAAGAAAGTGAAGGAGAAAAAGGGAGTGAGGGAGAAGAGGGGGGGGAAAAAACTGTGACAGATATATTGAATGATAAGCAAATTTGCGGATGCTTGAATCAGTACTTGGGGACCACTTGGATATTTTTCTCCCTCATTATGGACATATGTGACAACTCTCTGTGTGTGTTTAGGGGTGACATTTGTCTGAGGTTGCCACTTTGGTTATGCAATGTTAGTGTTTGGCGTATTTGTTTACAAGGCTTGCGCAATGGAGGAAGTCATATTGTGCGGGGGAAGGTGATGAGAATGTCAGAGGATGGGTATTAGCCATACAACGTTGATACGTGTGTGTTTGTCACATGTGTGTTTACATTTGTGGTCAAGGAGCGCTGCAGTAGGAATGATCTCTGTCCTGCTGTTATTTACCTTCCAGGCTCTTTAGAGAGGAAACCGGTGGGTGTGGTGGGATCAACAGGGACTTGTCCTGCTAGATTTATACAAACACCTCCTCAGATTGGCTGAGAGTTTTCTCGGTCCGTGTGTGTGTGTGACTCTGCGTGTGTATTAATGGCTACAAAGTTTTTAAGCTGTATGCACAGGTGGTAGCAATGGAACAAGAAGTCAGAACCCAGTTTAATTGTGGTCTTTGTTAGTTTTGATTTGAAGGGATGCATTGCACAGTTTATGAAATTTAATGTTAATTAAAATGTATAATAATGTAATATGTATTTATAACAACCATTTTCTGCTTACTGTGGGTGAATTAGCTTTTGACTACAATCATTGATTATATATTTTACATTTTAAAGTGAATCGTATTTGTAGTTTCAAAATATTTTGAATAATGCAAATGCATGATTTTATCACCCTCGTGGCAGGAAACGCACTTTTCTCATTAAATGACAAGTGTGAAACACATGAAGAAACCGTTTCTCACTAGTGTTAAAGCTGTAAACTGAATCACTGTCTTTTTTTATCTCCACCATTTCAGCAAGAATAATGTGAATTTCTCTGTTAAAAGAAGGTTGTTGTCACTGAGTGAGAGACCACTAGCACTTTGTTTGTTTTGGTTTCTTGTAAAACTGTTGTCTCATTTTCTATCTGTCACATAACTATAAATTGCAGCAGCTATCCTCTCCCCTCTCGAAGACAAGCATTTACAGTTCGATTCAGTTCTTCTTGCAGCACAAAGCATATTCAAAGTAAAAAAAAAAAAATTATTATCTTTTGTAGGTCCTTTTTTATGGATAATTTCAGGTCCAGATTTATTGCATGTTGCATCACAAAAGGTCAAGAGTTCAGCTATTGTCTCCTGGTCATTCTTCAAGAGGTAATAACAATACAAAGACTGATCTAGTTTTGTCAGGGTGACAATGCCCCTATAAAACCATTTAACATTTAGATGTTTAATGGTGGCATCTGACCTGATGACTTAACACTCAGGTGATGTTATTTCTGTTATTTCCTGTCTTGAGAGTAATTCTTCTACTTTGTTTTAGTTTTCAATTCCGCAGGGCCCTTTTAATGTCATTTTACTTGTTTTGAAGTGAAAGCATGTTAGATGCATGTTATATGCTGACTGAAAATGTTAAGTGCCGACTGTGTTGGGTGATTAAAGAAATGGCCAATAGAAAAGATAACTTTCAGAAGTCATGTTGCATATATTGACACCTGATTTTTCTCTTCTCAGTAATGATGAAAACATCCTCTAAATCGTTCAGGCTACACTATGCCATATTGCGGGGTATCTTCTTCTTATCAGAATGCTCCTCTCATCTTTATTGGATGTTGCAGGGAAATCCGGACATGGAAAGGCCTTCCTCCCCAGCTCAACTCAGTTTTCTTTCCCACAACTCTCAAGATATTTTGGCGGTCACTCCATCTTAGCAGGGTGATACTGTATACACTATAGGATGACTGAGGTGTTTTGCTTACAGTAGGTTTGGCTGTGACTAGAGGGTGATTGTTTCCTTCTAGCTCTGGTACAGTGTTTTTAATTCAGAAGGTAACAAGGTTAGTCATTAAATATTTTTCTATTTCACTCAACCTGTTTTCACTTTGTTTTGCTAGTGTCTTTAATGCATTACCTTGTGAATGTTTTGTTTACCACATGGCTGCCTGGGGGTCTTTTTTTCAGCCTTTTGATGGACTTTTCACTTCTGTTGTGTCTTAGATACCAGTGACCTCACTCAGCAGGTGCTGGGACCAGCATGATATTTACAATTTCTCAGGAATTGTTTCGTCAGTCTTGAAATCACCTTGAGTCATTCCAGCTGTACCCGACTTTTAGTCTGTTTCATATATTTTGTTCTTTATTTTGAGATATTTTATCTATATTTTGTTTCTTTAACCAATATTTACATTGACCCTTCGATGATCAGTTAGTTTCCTTTGTGAATAATGTGTCCGTTTACATTCATTACACTCAGCTACACCTTTACAACAGCATGAATGACAATGACTGTCATTACTGTATCTCAAGTCAAAGCCCTTCACTTCCTCTCGCCCGCCTTTTTCTCCACCTCCTAACTTGTTCTCTGTTGTACCTTCCTTACAACCCATGACTGTAAAATGCTAATTTACCAGTCGGTTGTCTCAGGGTTTTGTTTTTGGCAGCTGAAAGCAGACCTGATCTGGTTGAGGCAGTTAATGGTAAGTGAGGGACAGCTGCTCTGCAGCACACTGACTGTGAGAAAATGGTCATCACAGAACTCTCCTCAGGGCTTTACTGTTCTCTTCCCTCAGGTTTTATTTAACCTGTTGGAAATGGAGTATTGGGCCATTCAGACTCATATCCCTGTTACAACACAAACACAGCCTCTGCTGTTGTCTGATTTGACTGAATTTGTCCATAAAGCGTTAAGTACTCTCAATATAGCTCTGGGTTTTAAGGGTCTGACTTTTCTGCATCTTTCTTTGTTGTCTGCTCTAAAGAACATTCTTGGGGGAGAAAAGGCTTGATTTAATAATGTGACAAACACGGTTGACTTAAAGTTTTGAATACCTTGTTGAACCAGCGAGGACTGTTCAAGTGAGTGTGCCTTTATTCTCTGTAAACTTTGGTCGTAAAGATGGATCCTGTCAGACTGATTGACTCACTGATGTGTGGCACCTATGTACCTTGTGCTAAATGTGTTGTTTGTTTTTTGATAGCCCAACATGAACTCAAATTGGATTTATGTTCGTCTGAGCAGGGCTAGAGATTACCCCCAAGAGGATGTGCTAAAATAAACTGTTATGCCCCTATGGATCCTTTGGGATTGTCCATAAACCCGCATTCTTCTCACAACTAAAATCCCCTTGTCTCTTGTTGTAAAAATTGAAATGGAAAATTGCAGGACATCCATTGAGCATTCATAGGTTGTTTTTGTTAGGTGTTGAGTCTTTTATGGATTGTGTAGAATGTCTGCTTAGTTTTGGGTTGTAGTTGTCTTTATGAATTATTGGTTTGAGATGCTTGCAAGGGTTTCTTGTGTGTGTGTTCTTTCAATACATTAGTTCATTTACAACTACAATAACTCCAATACTGTCGGTATGTCTTAAGCCCCATGAAACTTTTTAATTAGTCTAAGCTGCTAAAAAACTGTATGTGGGAATTGTGGGAGTGTGGAAAATACCTCGTTTTAACCCACTATGCAGCCACAAGTTCACATTTAGACACAACTAAGACTCATCTAACCTAATTTGTAAAATCCTTAGAATGTGCGAGCCTTGTGCATGTTTTAAGAGAGGAGGAGCAGACACCCAGGTGTAAGTGAATGTGTGAGTTAACGGCTGTTGGCTGTGTGACTGCAGATACTCCTGGAGTGCGGCTGAGACTTGTTGATAAGATCTGGAGATGCCTGGAGTTATTGGAGTCCCTTTTCCAAGGCTGTCATTTCCTCTTTTAAGTGTCTCCGTTTAAAGACGTAATTGAATAACCTTTATTAGCCTGTTAGTTCTCAGCCTAGACGTCCTGTGGTACCCTGCACACTCTACCGCCTGTCTGTCTGAGGTTGTGCTTTTGAAACTTTGTAAATTTAATATATGAATGAGTGAATGTGAACCTCACAGTATGCTGCAATTTTGTCAAAAGGGACAATACAGGTTTAAACAAAGCGTTGCAGACTTCCTTCTCAAATTGTGCCCTCATGTTTACAGAATGTACAAACAGAAACATTCTGGAAATGTTGCCAGTCTTTGATTCGCAATGTCTGCTCCTCCAGAATTTGATGTTATCATCACTCAATAAACTATGCTGAGGGCAAACACTTGGATAAGCACCAGCATATCATCCTGGTTTTCCTCAGTGGACAGTCTTTTTTAACAGTGAAATAAATCCAGGACCTGAGTGCTAGTATAACTCATCAGCAGATTTTGTTTTTACAACTTTATATAAATGTTTCTGGTATCCATCTCCTGGACACATATTCTTCCCAATAGGCATTTTTAACAGTGTTTGACGAATGCAAGGAATTGGAGTGTGCTTTAAATTGTTGTTGTCAGTATATATGAAGGGAGGAAAAGGAGGGTCGACTCTTGCAGGTATATAGGCCCAAAACCTTCTTTTCTTCCCTGTCTTTTAAATCCACACAGATGCTTGTGGCAATATTATCTTAGTGGAATGTATTTTCAGATATATGATCGCTTTGTCTCTGGAAGCAGTTGGAAGCAGTTTATATTCATACTGCGCCTTTCTCCACCTGACTAAAAGGGTTGCAACAAACTTTTTTTTTTTGTCCATTATCATTTATATAATATACAATATAAATATATATTGTTTTAATTTCAATTTTCCAGTGACGTCATGAAATGTTGTGCAACCTTTGAAATGATTATATTGCTGAGTTAATGAAACCTAGGTTGTTTGGGACTTTATGTGGAAAAAAATCACCTAAATAAATAAATTATATCTTTACATCCAAAAGTTGCAATTAAAAGGATAGAAAAAAAAATCAAATTTCAAAGAAAAGAATTTTTTTTTTCTTTTAAAGTGGCTTAATCTATTCAAGTGGTAGCTCGGGCATTCCAGATCCCCAGCTATTAAGAATGACCCAGCCAATGCCACGTGATCAATAGGTTTTCTTTTCCGCTTTCAAGTCCACGATGGTCCTAAATGGGTCCTGCAGCCTTGGCCTGTCTGGCCTTTCTCCCAGCCTCACTAATCAGGGACCCTTGTGTACGCCTGTCTCGCTCTTTCACAGCCAGCCTGGGAGCTCCTCTAATTTATGAGTCATTTCCTAAAGAAAACAAGCTGTCTCAGCAAGTCCTGATATAAGGATACCCATCGGTGGGACAGTTTAAGTGAGGTTTGATTACTGAGGGGGTGGAGGGGTTTGTTAAGGAGATGGAGTGATGTCTGATAGGAGAAAAGAAGATGGTGATTTTCAGCAGGTATTCTGTTTACCATGGTCACCTCCTTGGTCCGGTGTGTTAGACATTTGCTAATTAACGTTCAACACACATGCAGCAAAGACTGATGGGACTGTTAATTTTTTGGGGTAATTGGTTGTAAACCAAAGTATATGTCAAATAAAAATAAATAAATAAATAACCTGATGATTGTGCTGGAAGGTGCTAAAGGTACGTTGTGTAAAATGTATTTAGCAGCATCTAGCAAACAGACTTGGCAGAAATGGAATATAATATTTTTTAATTTGTATATAATTCAAACAAAATAGGAATTGTTACAGAAGTGTTTTATTCCTTTAGATTAAGCCATTTTTTATCTACATAGGCAGTGGGTCCCCCTCCGTGAAGTCATGTTTCTACAGTAGCCCACAACAGACAAACAGCTCTTCTGTTTTTCACCATAGTTTGTCTACACTTTGGGGTATTTAGGTGTACATTTTTAGAGGTTCATTTAAAACAGAATATCAATGTATCAATCCAATTTCATTACAATCCTTCCCAATAGTAGTGGAGACATTATGTACATAGGTCAACGTTATGGCAAGTCGCTAAAAAAAAAAGTACTACATTGAGGAAATATCCCTACAATGCAAATAATCATTAGTCCCACATGGAATAGTAAACATCGGTATGGTCACCTTCTCTATTTGAGCAAAAATAGGGTTATGAGAGGAAGCTACGGACTGTTACTACAGCACCTGTGTTTTTAAAACGGCCTTAAATGGTCTTAAGGGCTCTCTGTTCAGCAACACAGTTAACATTGCTGTGGGATAAGGTAATCCTTTCTTTACGTTACTGTAATGTAAGGGCTAATGTTCTTTTTACTGTGATTATATAGGTGTTAAAATATATGTGGTCCATAGCTAGAGCTCTGTTTTTCTAGCATAAAGATAATAATGACCACCATTAATAGAGGTCCTTTCTTGAAAATCTAGCAAATGTTGCAACATCTTGACATTGGGTAACCCTGGAGAAGTAAGAGACCTCTATCTTTGATGTCAGTATGAAGGCTATTAACTTTACCTCAGACACCAATGAAAGCTCTGTCTGACTCCTGCGCCTGAAGTCTGTCCCTCTCTCTTATTGTCTGTCCAAATCCATCTCACTCATATAAATCTGTGCCTCTTTAGTCAAGCAGCCTTTTTGCTCTCAGCCATCTTGTATCCCAAGGCTACAAAAATAAATATTTCAAAGTGCAAATGCCAGTGTCTGTTCTCTCTTACTCAGGAATTATGCATGGGATATTTGAGTCTGAGCCAGATTAGTTGTCAGATGGGAATCAGGGGGAGGGGGGTGGGCTATATTAACAGGTGTGTTCAATTTCCATCTCTTTTATTTATTTGTCAGATTATCATGGTCGGTGCAGTAGGGTTCAAATAAATACATGAAGAGCCTGCAATGCTCCACTGAGGAGTTCTGAATTTAGCTGATTTGTATTGGCAGACCCCACAAAATGTTTGCAGTGTTTGTTTGATTTTTGTTTGGCTGGCTTCAATTTTATATAAAAAGCCTCAAGGTTAAGCCAACAGGCTCTGATGAGCTCCAGTTGCAATAAATTATGGTCAGTTTCACAGAGTCACCCCCTGTTACAATCACTGTTTTTGCCAGCCAGTATCATGGCGAGGGTCAACGTTCATATCTTCTTTCTGTAATCCAAAATCATAGAGGATATGAGTCACTCATTAAAGAATTTTGTGCATGGCGATGTGTTGACTCTCCTCATGGGTGATTGATTAAGCCAAGTGGTTCTCATTTCACTGTGAACTTATTGGCATATCAGTTCGCAGTGTAAATAATGCAGATAGATCACAGCAGCATGGATTTTACCATGTAAATATTGTATCCTGAGTCTAATGTAGCCCTTAATTTGCCTAGCTAGGGTTCCCTCAGCTTTGTCTCCACACAATTCTGTTTCAAATTTGCCTTTGTTTACTATTTGTGTAGCTCAAGTGACCACTACTTATCCACTTAAGGGACTAATTTACTAAATGAGTCTTGGCGTGCTGTTATTTCAGATGTTTTGGGAAGACTGTCAGAGTATTTGTAAGAGAGTTCTGCACAAAATTCATCCCCGTCCCCATAGACGCAAACAACACTAAGTCATTGGGTCTTCAGCCATTTACGGACAGATTGTGCTTCTGTTGGTGAGTCCAGATGTTCCTGGAGTGCCTTTTAAACAGAGCACATATTGTCATAGAATCAGTAATTTCGTAGAGCAGGAAGAAGGCAAAAAAGTGATCTTTTCAGATGGCAGAACGGTGTACTTTTCAGTTTACACCACACATAAGTACTCCCACCACACCACTTTGTTCTTCTCCTGCGGTCTTTTTATAAAGCTGGGATAACAGGTGTATTTCATTGATGTTGTTCTAAACGCAGTCTTTAAGCTTCCCGTCTGTCTCTTACTGTCCTGCTGGGGATACTGCCTGGGAATTGTGGTTTCCAAATCTCAACTTTTCACACTGAGTTACTGTATCTGCACTTTTATATGTGGAAAAACATATATCTTTCAGAATAGAGAGGAAATGAAAATGTTAGATTGCTGAAGTGTTAGATTTTTGTTTTATGGATTATACTAGATATGCCATTTTTTTCCCTAATCAGATTTCCTTTAGTCTACACACTGTGAAGTTTGCACAGATGGGAAATAAAAAAAAAAAAGCATATCAACATTTATTTTGAGATAAACGTCTTGCCCAAGGAAACATTGTGCAGTCATTACTCATCGCAGCTGGCAGCAGCTGCAAAAAATCAGATCATACTCCACCCGGCACCTTTCAGTGATGTCTGTACTAGCAATGTACTTTCACTCCCAGTATTACCATTAAGGCTTGTTCACATTTTCAAAGGCTTTGTTGGAGAACCACAGAAAAAGTGGTGCTAAAAGTTTGGAAGTCTGCATAAAGTCAACAGTGTGAACTCTCTCATAAAGCAGCGTGAAGGAGGACAGCCACAAAGGCCTTCAAGGGCATTGCTACAGCAGTTTAAAAAAAAACATCCATTCAATCTTCTAGGAAGTAAGCCAGTCTGGCTTTGGTTCTCAGATAGGTAAAAAATAAAAGTAAGAAACGCATCAATATTTTTGAAAATGTTAAAATGTATAGTTTTGGGGTTTTTTTTGCTTTGAGTTCAACAGCACAGAGGGTGTAATGTAGAAACTCCCCTGAGCCAGCTAATGGGTCATTGAGTTTATCAATCGTGTACCTCCCATTACAGATGTTTTACTAAAACATGGCAGATGACAGCTTTTCATCCTCCCAGTTACCATTTGCACAACACTTGCACATACCTACACAATCTCGAATGTGCTTTCTTTCCCAAAAATATTAAAAGTTAGATATAATTGCTAACATGTTCTTTAAAAACTACAGATTTTCAGAAAACACAGAACACATTTGTTGAGGGTTTGTGCAAGTTTAAGCAAATGAAACTCTGATTTCTCATATGCAACCACAGTGAAAGGTAAATTCAACAGCTAAATTTAACAGTGGATATTATTTAAAATCTATAGGATGTAGATGGAAAAAGGCCCCAGAGAGACTTCCTAGGAAAAAAAAAAACATGTTAGACTGTAATTTTGGAAAACCCTCTAAGGACAGATAATCTGTATGCGAACTTGTAATGGATGAAGTGATGATCCCTTAATTTTCTTGCAGCTGAAAGGGCAGGGAGCCATGACACAAGCCATTGAGCAGGTCAACTAAATGTTATACTCATATGATGTATGCATTTTGTCTGTCTGCAGCTGTTATCCTTCCTTTTCAGCTAGAGACACTTAATGTGAGTCATTAGTAAAGAGGACTATGTATTCAATGGCTGGACAATACAGATATTTATCAGAGGAAATACTTTACATTTTTGATAAATGTCCAGTTATGTGCAATTAATGCCCAACAGCCAGATAGTAATTCATACACAGAGGAATCCCTGACAAGGAGGAAAGAAGCATGTTTTGTTTTTCTTAACAATACTGGCTTTCTTCATTTCCCTCCATCACTTTCACATAGACACTTCTGAACTTATAGGAGATGGGTTTTCTCATGGGTGGGAGGGAGATAGAGCTGTTTTTTGACATGTAGCCCCTCAGCTGAGGCCCATAGGCCCCCTTCTTTTCAGCTGCTGGCAGAACAAGGTTGCTACAGTACTTGTCCTAGAATTTCATGCCATGAATCTATACAGAACCTGGACTTGGAATCAGACTGTAAACCAGCAGCAGTTTTGATAGATATCCAGAATAGAGATGTCCAGGGTAAACAAGCATCGCCAGGTTTGCTATGTTAAACATTTGCCTTCTATGATCCTAGAGAACACTGAAAAAAGTTACTTAAAATTAAAAAATGAGGTCATTCTGATGGCCTGCTGGTTGAGATGCATACCACATGGGTGACCGTGATTTGATTCCATACCCTTGTCTACACGTTTCCTGTCTCCCTTCAATTCAAACTATCAGAAATAAGGCAAAATACCCCCCAAACCTTTAAAAGAATTAAAATGCTATTTGTTACTGCATTCATTTTTCAACCCACTCTATGTAGTTACTGGGTGGTCATACATATTTTGCTTTAGATGATGTTCACAGAAGCAGATGGACGCCGAGTTTGTTGATTTATTGCTTTCGACAACTAGTGGTGCTTTGCGAGGAAAAATATCCCCAGTATTTGTATTTTGGCGTTGTATGTGTTGGTGGTCCATATCTGTCCCCCTACACAAAGCTACAACCATGCATCTCTTTTAATTAAAATAATATGGAAGCAGTTATCCTGGTATTTAATCTTTAGGGCATAGGATGGAAATGGCCAAATCCATTCACTGAGCTTTGTTTTGTCTGTTCTGTCTTTTTGAGTGGCAGATTTCACACTTGGATGGAGAACATGAATATTCTAACACCTGAGTGTTCTGTGCCAAACCAGCTTTCATGTTGAATTGCGTCAAAATAAGGGTTAGAACAGCATACTGCAGAATAAAATTCCCATGTTATTAAATTCCACCCACAACCTCACTTTTGAGGTCTGAGGTTAGTGGTGGTGTTCTGGGATGGCACAGCATGGGTGCAGGAGTGACATTCATTGCTTTGGATATTGAGAGTGCTGGTGTTCTGTCATGGCACTGTATGAATATGGTTTGTCTGGGACTGGCCACATTGTTTACAGCATGTACCACCAAACTTCAAACAGGAAGGGAGTTTTCTTATTTTCTTGGTTCGTTGAAAATGAGAGATGTCATTTTTGCATGCCTTGTGTATGAATAACAATTGATGACAATTGATTCAGACGTGTATTATTGTATCATTTAAAAAAGAAAAGACTTCATGAACAATAACATGTACATAAAATAAATATAATGTGACAAAAATCATAGTTGTTCAAATAAATACACCAAGATAAAAGATATAATAAACAATGAAAATGATTAAAAAAATTAAATTCCCTAGGTTAAAATTTCCCTAGGTTTATGGAAGACTCAGGTGCATGTATTTGTTAGGAGGCAAAAAGCTTTAAAGACAAATCTTGCTGAAGGTCACTGGGGACCAAAAGACATTTTCCTAAAACCACTTTTGTGCTATATCTAAGCCTTTTTATGGTAGGGGAAACCCTGTCTATTATGGGGTTAATTATTATTGCAAAACTACAATATTAGTGACCGATGATTAGTGGATTTTTTTCTAAAAACAATTGCCATTGATTAACTCAAGACAACCAACAGCTTTTACATGATGATGTCATACATACAACAATGTGGGCCCCTGTGTTCTTAATGATGTGGTGGGAACAATATCTTCTCCGGCATCAATGCAGTGATGGGGAGTTTGATTAATGATCTGGAGGAGATACAACTAGCAGATGGCATGCTGATCTTGTGTTTTTGGTAACTTGTTTGAGAGCAGCAGCTGTGAAGCCTGTGCTTATAGCAACGTGTGAAGCATGGGGCTGTCTTTAGAATAATTGCTTCATAGGAGAGCTGGAGTACAGTCCACTTCTGACTGCCTGGACACAAGTCCATGACTGTTGCTAGTGGTTTTGTCTGCCCCATGTGGGCCAGGTGGACAGATACTTGATAAGAGCATCATTGCTGAGGAAAAACTGATTTGGACAGCAGTGGGGAATGGGAAAGCATGATTTTTTTTTTTTCAGGAAATAATTTAATGATTTCAGTGTGCTTAGGCCCGTTGTGTCCATTCTGTGTAATTGTTCCTATGCTTTCATATCAAAGGTATTCCCCAACATGCAGACTGTGCATTTTCTGCCTATACTCTTTTAAACAAGTAGTTATTGGCTTTGACATTTGCTGTAGGGAAAGGGCCTTTTTACTGGAGACATGAAAGCCCTGTTTAAAAATGGGAGTCTTTCTATAAATTGATCTATCAGTGTGTTTTGTCTGATGGGACAGGGGTCCTGAGGATGGCATGGGGAGCCATTATTGTTTTGTCAGATGGAAACCAGAAATTGTTCTGGCTCTCTGACTGGGTGCTCTGTGCAACACATTGATTACAACTGCCACCACAGGGACCTAAGGGAGCCTTTTCGAAGAATCGCGTGGAAATTTCAGAAGGGAGCCGCCGCAGCGGAAATGAACCACACAACTTCTGAAGCATATCAGCGAGGCAAAGTCAAACTGAGATTGTGTAACAGTTATCAAATTGGAGGTGAAAGAACTTCATGCAGCGGATAAGTCCTGACGTGGTTCATTAAAGATAAATCAGCCACCGTCTAAATCTTCTACGTCTCACAAATACAGTCAGACAATGTTTTGGTTCTCGTTCCCCATTGCTGTGCAGGGGATAGAATCTTGGCTGCATTTCCAGCAGATGCACTCTATTTTTATGGATCAAAGGGCCAGAAAACAAGCATAGCAACGTCATGCCTACTGTATTTCACATCTGGACCTGGGGATGTTAGTCATGTGCAGCAACTTGTTATAATTTGGATAGATCCGCCTTCATTCTTCATTATTGCACACTATTGAGTATTGCAACTAATGTAATTAAAGTCAGATAATTTTCCATAACCTGGGATTATTTTACAAATGTAAGGATTTTGCTCCTGCACTTGTACTGACCTCTGAATTATAACACAGATGGATGAGGTACTTTACTGTGTCCAATGTACTGTTGGGAAATCTATTTCACTGAAATAAATTCCAGTGGTGTAGTAGGTCAGCATCCCGGTGGTATGATATATGAAATGGGCCTCTTCTAATAGGAAAATAGTTAGTTAGAGCCAAATCCTCTTTTGGATTAAATCCTACCATCACTTTAAGAGTACTCCTTATTTTTCTTCATCATCTACTGTTTTTGATTATAGGGGAGTAGCTTTGCTGCACGATAGATTTTAGTTTTAGTTTGTTTTAGTGTACTTCGACAGCTGTCCTCTCTAAATAGACTAAGAGAATAAGAGGCTTGTATACACTAACATAGAGGTCTGAAAGAAAGAAGATCAGAATAATCAGGAGATTTTCAAATACCAATATATGAACCCTCTTCAGTATTACCATTACGTATGATGACTTGGTATTTAAAGAATTTATCTTTTTTACAGGAGTTGCACAGATTGGTCACAGATATCTGGTTTATTGGTTTGTGTGGTTGTATGTCGAAGAAATCGCAGATGTGATTGATCATTTTGAGTGTTGAACCTCTCTAAAATGCAGAGAGAGGTGTGAGTGAGTGAGTGATTGAGTGTATGTGTATGTCATTGTAAGTAAGTAAAAGTGCTGTCCTGGCCGGGCCCTGCTGTTCCTACTCTCTGGGGCTCAGGTTGCAGCTCCCAGATGGTTCCTTAATCTGTAGGTCCCGCTCAGGTCAGCTCCAGCAGAGCCAGGTAACACGAGACAAACTCATAACCCCACCATCCTCCTAAATGCATCCATAGAGAGACCCTCAGACACATGACTTTAATGTCTTTACTTCTTCTGAAAACCGAGCCACATGGAGCTCAGCAAGCTACAATTGAGGGGAAGCCTAACTGAAAACTATTATCTACAAGACCTGCTGCTGTGAGCTAAAACCTTCTCACTATGTGCTTTTGATGCGCAAACATCTAACCTGGACTTTTTTGGCTGAACACGATAGTGGTCAGATGTCACCTCATGCGGTGTTAAAACACCTCGTCACTTCCCACTCACTACAAGCAAACCTTATATCTCTCCTATAGAGTATGTAGGCGTTTCACAGAAGGAGTTGAACCCCTTTCCAGAGCTGGACCAAACCACACCAAAATGCTGTTTGTCAAAGCCACGGTAAGAAATTACAGCACACTCCTCAGGGTTTGATCCATGGCCAGATAAGAAACTGCTTGATGAGATTTAGTTACCCCTCCTACCTAGCCTTGGAAGGAACAACCACAGCAGGTCCCGAGCCTCGGCTGTGATAAAATGCCTCCCTGTTGGAGTTCTCCCATCTCTTCCTATGTGTAATGTCTAATCATTTCCATGCTCCGATATCATTTGACTTGACGGGGTTTGGGTGTGTTATTGCAGTCAAGTTACAGCTGGAAAACTTTTCCAGGCTGACCTGAAGGGTGTGAATGAGCAGCTGACCCATAATTTCACATTCCAACTTTAAGTGTTTTGAAATTAGTCCTTTAAATTGAGGGTTTTTTGAATCTGTCTTTACACCTTTGATCTGTTCTATCCTAATTGCTGGACTATGCTCATCTTTGTCTTTGTTAGGATTTCTTATGTTTTAATAGTTTTGTTGTATGGGTTTGCTTGTGACATAGATTTCAGTTCAATCAAGCATTTTGAATGATTCTAGCTGCATTTTACTGCAGTGTCTTAAAATCAGCCAAATATAAATGGATCCTTTTCCTTTCCGCCTCCCCTCTAGACACCGTAAAACACCTCTTAAGATCAAATTTTAGTGCATAGGCTATGCTTTCACCAACACAGAAACTAGTCATGCCGGCCACTGGTGTAAGAACAGGGTCTTGTTGTTCAGCAGGTTTACTTTAACACCGCAACATTTTTAAGACTTGTACAGTCACTTTTTGAGTACCTGCATTCAGTTCTTTGTCTGCTGTCTCACAAGAGGGGAGAAAAAAACCTCATAAACCCATTGTGAAAAGTATTGAGGTTGATGTTTATAAGAAGGTGCAGACGTTTGTGCTTGTCAACATGTGTTTTCTTTTTTCCACTGACCCTCAAAGGATTCCAGTGATCTTAATGAAACCAATTTTCATATAAAGACGCCTTTTAGCTTTGGCTCCTTGCATGAAGGCAGTAGCATTTTTGACTCGGCCGCTGTGAGGAGACCTGGCCTTTGAAGTAGCCTCTGGTTATTTTTCTGCTTGACAGATCAGAGTAACTGTGCAGAAATCAAAAGCGAAGTGCCCTGCCGCCCCAGGTAAATGGTAACTCAGGACTGGGCCGGGACAGTTTGAAAGCTAATATGGCTACTGCTGAGTTAGGGCCATCTGGACAATTTGCCCTCCATCCAAAATTCTTGAAAATGTGATGTTTAATAGAGTGTGTGCCACACTCGTGAGACATGTGCCAGACGTATATCATATGACTCATCAGAAAAATACTGCTGCACACCATTAGGCGTGTGAAAGACGGATGCCAGTCAGAAACATGGTTTGTTGCTGGTGTTGTGTTGACCAAGGCATGTCTGACCAATCTCCACTCCTATAGCAGGAATGTTGTGTGTGTGTGGCTGGGGGGGGGGGGGGGGGGGGTGAGACACGGTCAATTTAGCTAAGTGAGACATGCTTCTTCACCAAGGAATATCTAACTCCCTTCTTCCTCAGTTCAATTGTCCCCAAACCAGGGCGATGAGGGAAGAGAAGGACAAGGTTTCCATAGCACTTGCGTTTCATTTTCCAATGCCCCCTGGAGGTTCCAAAACAAAGCACTGGGGTTAAGATCAAAATCACTGAAAGCTGCTACACCACAACTGATGCTTTAGTCAGGTCTGCTTCTCATTGGAAGGGATCTTGGTTGCAGGAGAATGCTTACTAGGACGGCTCAGAGTTGCAAACAATCAATGCCACATTCATTCTCAACCACAATAAAATTATAGAAGCCATACATACACACACACACTAAAATGAGACTTAAATATAATAAATAGATGCTTGAAACTGAAAAATAAATGCTATATTGTCTTGTAGAAAAGTATTATTAATGATCATTTTGTGCCCTCCTGTGTGGCCCATGTTGTTTTTTCAGGAAGTTCTATTGACCACAAAATGGATAATCTGTGTTTTTTTTTTTTTTTATTTATTTCAGCAGCAGGGTCTGCAACAGTTTTCATGCATCCTCAAATCAAGCAGAACACATTTGTTAAAATATTCAGTCATAAAAGATTCTATATTATTCCAGAGAACAATGTATTGTCTTTTGTATGTTATCTGTATCTTATTAACTTAATGGCAGTTTATTCTCTTCACCACCAATTGTACTTTAACATACAACAAATACACACGCCATTAAATTGAAAATAATACCCTGACCTTGGGTGCATGTGTTCGTTGGAAAGAGGGTCAAACATAATAATGGACTTTTTCAGTTTTGAAACTATCAATATAAAGAAAAAATTTGCAGTTTGACCAAGTTTCAAATATGTAATATGAATCATTTATATTGTAAATTATAACATGTGTGGCCTCACCACACATAGGCTCACAAACAATGTTTGTTCACATAAATCAGCTATTGTAATATTCTTTTTATAACTATTAAGAAAAAATCTTTCCCTTTTCACGCCAAACCTTTTTTTTTATGCAGACATGGAAATAGATTTAGTAATTACAACAGTCTGTTTAGTAATTGATTCCAGCTTTAAATATAAAAGAATAGATTAAAATAACTTGCTTGACACACAGAAATGAAAATTAAATAAGTGGATGTGAGTAAAATGTTAATCTAATAATGGCACAGTTGACAACGCTCTGCACATTCTTCTTTGTGCTATATTATTGATTGGCATACGGTAGTGTTGTTCTTGTGCAAGGTTGTTTATCTAGACCAGTGGTGGAGATGATTTAGTGTTGTCTTAATACAGCTGCTTGTGACCCTGCTGGGCCCAGGAAAGCTGGGAGGTCTGGGAGTGGAGTGAAGGAGTCAGAAGAGGATATGGGTAGAGAAGAAGATTTATCTGCAGTCCAGGCTTAACCCTCCCTATACCTCCAGACCTCTTAACTCCTGAGGATACAGGCGCACAATACACCAACGAGCCAGGCAGATTGATGTGGGAAAGTAACTTTAGAACAGAGTTTCTTGTTAACTGTTCTATCTGATATGTGAAGTGTTAGTGAAAAAGACTTGCATGAACAGCCACTCACATCATACAAACCTGATAAAGATGATTGCTATATTCTGTATCTGATTTACACAAGAAAAAAATGTAACGTGTAACTTTTCTGGATTATAATGTTTAAAAACTATCGTTGGTCGAATTGAGTACTTCCGATAATTTTGCTGCCTCAATTTTTTTAACTATCTTTAACTAGATTAAGTTTAGTTATCAAACATCTGGATGTTAAGAAATAACATCCAGATATATATATATATATATATATATATATATATATATATATATACAAACTGAGCAAATGTTAGCTTGTGAACACAGTGAACAGCATCGTTTAAACACTTTTTTTTAACATGAAACACCTTTATTCAGTGTTTTTACCCATTTTCATCACCAGGTCTTAAAAGAGGAGGAGATATCTACAGATTATTTGGCTCCTAGTAAAAACCTTCTCAACTTCTGGATCTAAGTTATTAGAGAAAAATCGCTGAGCTAAAGTTAATAGCAGCTCCCATGATCCCATGCTACTTTATGACGTCACCAACTGCGTCTTTTGTTATTGTTTTGATTGCGAGTCCCCTAGGAGCAGAAAATTACCCATTATACCTTTTTAATTATTTGTTATAGACCATTGTCAGTGATATATATATTAGTCTAACTCTACTGTCAACATGACAAAATGTTGAGATTGTAACAGCTATGTTTCTTAACCATTACAATGGAATCTGTTTTATTTTGTTTACAGACCTGTGATATGGGATAGTCTCTTTGCCTTTGCAAAGACTTAATACTTTTCTTTAAAGAAAGACAGCCTTAGGGTTGGTTCACACAGCACAGAGAGGCTGATATCTGATAACCTTCTCCTATCCAATGGATGGCCAGAACAAACTTGCAAATAATGATTGGTATGTGTTTTAGACTGAGCCCAGAGCTGATGCTGATGTTGGACAAAAAAAAATATCTCCTCCAGATATTCTGTGAACCACGTTTGCAAAAGATTACGCTAGCACTGTTTCATAACATCTCCTTATTAAAAAAAGAACTCCTTGATTTTTTTTTTTTTTTTTCCATTGATGAGGCCCGTTTTAGAGGGGATTATGGGAATATCATGAGGGCTGCTGCTGTATTGTTCTGTTCTAACATTAGGAGGATGTAGGGCTTTAATACTTCAATATGTTTTGCATTAAGTCTGAGCATGTTTGTCTCCCTCGGGGAGTTAGACATGTTAGCAGATAGCAAATCTTTCTTCAAGCTCAATTTTCTGCGTACCTGTTGGGCCTCATAAGCTGAGATTTTAGATGTGTGTTAGGAAGAGGGAACAAATTGAGACTCAGTGTGATGTGTTGTTTTTTTATTAAGACATCCTTTAAACTCTAACAGTGTTAAAATGCCCACATGTACAAGAGAAAATGGAGGTGGGAAAGCATAAGGCAGTGCTAAAGACATTTTTGACTGTTACCTTACATGTTCTCTGTTTTTTTACATAATTTTCTCTGTGGATCTGATGTTTGTTTTTTAATGTATTGGTGATTTTTGGCTCCCTATTACACTGCACTATGTTTAATCTCAGTCACACTGCCAGCATGGATAATTGGCACTCCTACTAATAAACAATGACCAGAGTTGACTCTCTTTTGTGTTCGAGTGTGCATGCATTTGCGCGTGTTCCTGTGTTTTGTATTGTGGTCTGGGCAAATCCAACGCTGAATATGGTGGGATACAGGCTCATACATTTTAATATATTGCCCCCCATGTCAAGCAAGAAGGAGCAAACACAATGCCATGGGAGAAAAGCTATTTGCTAATGAGAATCAGCTTCAAAATACCAGTTTGGGAAAAAAAAATGTGACTGCTGCCACGTACTTGACAGTTGGGTCACCAGGTTAGATATTCAGGCTCTTTTTCTTTTATTGTGAGCTATGGAGCTAATAGAACTATGAGAAGTTAAAGACTAGATTACTCGTTTTCACATCAGATTTTCATTTAAACAGTTATGAATATATATTTTAAAATCCGCTTTTAGATTTAGGTCTTCCATCCTCTATTCAGTTTAAGATAAATTATTTAAACTTGACCTGTTGCCCCCACATCAATCTTGTCCACTTAAACAGATTGTCATTTACCTGACTGCAACTTTTGCCTCCACTCCACTCACTGCTGAAGAGGACTCTTTGAGACGAGGGGGATTTAGTGAGAGTCCATGACCAAAGTGTCATACCCTACTAATCCCAGACCTCTCTGACTCCTCAAACCCAGGTCAAAGGTCATCTGACCTCCCCCAAAACTTCAACAACTGCATACAATGCGGTCAGGGTCAGTTTATCTGAGAGGAGCAATGTGATGCTCCGGTAGAACTGGACATTTCCTCCCAAGACTCATCATGTAACATTAAGTAATGTCACAAAGCCACTGCATTGTTGAGGGATTATCACTCTCCTTATTTGTTCTATTTATAGCTGTAAATAGTGCTGCTTCTTTCCAGATGGGTTTCATGGCTAAGACTTCCATGCCCTTGACAATTGACTCCAAAAGTTTGGCTTGTGTACAGCACCCTGGCAGCGCACACATCTCGGCCAAACACTGTAGGCCTGCTGTGTGCCTGTGAGTAATTTGGAGTGTAGTGGCCTTGTCAGTCAAATTCAGAGCAAAAGGGCTCAATTTTAAGTGCTTTATATTCTGGTATATATTTATGTGTTGTTAATTGTGGTAGGAAATATATTGAAGTGAAATCCCTTTGTCTTCCTGTTGATCCAGATTTCTATATTTGTGCTGCCAGCAAGCCTAGCTTTCTTTGACTTTGTTTAAAAAGTTGAGGTTGATTTTTTTGATTTTGGCCGATGATGCGAGAGGACCGACTTGCCGTTTGACATGGAACACCATTGTGTAATGCAATCACAGGAGATGCCAAGAGCATGGGGTTCATATGGCAAACGTGATGTGATGTGGAAAGTGCACAGAGCACATTTTATAGGCAATTTCTGTCACACTTTTTGACTCTACATATTTGTGGCTAAAATGAGTTACTGTTTCTCCAAAACGGGATTTAGACAGCTCTCCTCGAACTGAATGATTTAACCTGATTCATCTATAAGTTTGCAGAATGTGAAACAATCACTTGCAAAGATCTCTTTGGCAGGTGGTGATTCTGATTTACGGTTCGCCAAACACCTCAGCTATGTGACAATGTTGTCGACTGAAAATTTGCCAGATCATAGTCTAGATATTTCTTTAGGAAAACAGGATATTTTCCACTAACCACTATAATGTGGTTTCACACAATACGGCATCCTAATGCAAAATGTATTTGGAATAATGGAAAGAGCTGAACAGGCTTATATACTTACGACTGTTATACAATTTAAATGTGAGACCTCTTCCTTACTTTGTTACTGATTGTCTTATGGTCTTCCACTGATTTTTAGCCCAAAGCAATCAGATTAGGAGAATGCTTATCTTTATTGCCTATTGTAAACCTGTCAGTTAGCATCCCTCATTCTATTAACATACCTGGATAGGCATAGACAAGTGCAGCAAACTCTTCTTCAGCTGAGATGTTTAGCATTTCCAAAGCATGTTTTTCTAACCCATAGCCAATAATATTTATGACTGCTTTTAATTCAGTCAGCGTACAGTTTTGATTTCACGATCAGCTCAAGTAGTGTCCAATATGTGGGCCAGGGGTCCATAAAGCCTTCAACATGTTTTATCCTTCTCTTTTTCACGTGTATGATTTCCGCATGTCTGACACCGAGCTAGAAGACACATTCACGACTGTATAAAATGAGACACTATGAGGAATTCAAACTGAACCCTCATGTTGAGTTCAACTGCAGGACGGTTGAGTTCATCAGCTGGAATATAAATGTTCGATTTCTAAACATAGCTACTGCTTCTATCATTTCAACATGTCTGTGGCTTTAGTGAACAATGCCAGTGAATTTTCTATCATAGGAAACCAATACACTTGGAAGATTTCATTCCATTTCGTTTCGAAAACACACATCTTGATTTATGAGTATAAGAAGCTGGACATGTACAGTACTATTATGATACAAATCCCCCTGCCTCCCACCCACTTTATCCTGTTCGGCACCAGCTTGGTCATGAAAGTCTTCAGTCATTCCGTTACGGATGTTCTTTGGATCCTTTGGCCATCTGGACCCGGACGGGAACAGGAAATGAAGAATGAGGAATTAAGAGGGGGTTCTCTTTAGGATATGAAAGCTTGAAAAAGAAAAGCTGAGCAACCCTTTTCACAGTTTAAGCCTGGCCTACACAAATTGAAGGCCACTTCCTTTTTTTCTTTCCCTACTTTCAACAGAACTAGCTGATATTTTATTCAGTATTATATTATTAAAACAATGCAAATAAATGATAAAAACAAAATGAAAGAAAACACACTAAAGCAGAATGCAATATTAACTGTTGCTGTTTATTTTCCTCCTCTTTCTCCCTCCTCCTTGCTTTTGTTTTGACCCTTTTAAATATTTTATTCCTACTTTCCATCCTTCTTTGGTACTGAGGCTCGTCACGTTTAAATTTCACTTGATTTTAACCATCCAGTATATCTGCCAAGCACACCGCCCATTGAAGCCTTAGATTGTACCGGCTTTGCCCCTAGTGTTTCAGTGAGCACAGGCAGTGTTATCAGATGGTCTCAGTACATTTTAAGAGCTCAACAAGCTTGCCAACACAAGGAAGGGAGGGGGAGGCATCCCTCTTCATAGCCAGAGTGGGAACAGGGAGAAGGAAAAAACACAGGTTAGGTTTTGGAAGCCTTGCTTTCTCTCGATGCCTCCTTGAAAATAAGATTTTAATAGTTCAGGCCTTTGTAAATACAGAAATGTTTGTTTATCTTCAAAATACTAAAGGAACTGTTACTTCTATAAATTTGCATGTTCTATTAGCTCCAGGATCTTCACATGGCTTTTTTTCTGAAATATTCACAAGATGATACCATTTTCTGTTTCCAGTTTTTTTGGCCCCGTCATTGTGGCTGAGATTCCATACCCCAAGACCCCAAGAGGGAAGATAAGCACTTACTCGGAGGATATTCTGAATTCCTGTTCTGATTTTTTTTTTCTCCCTCTCTAACGTCCCTTTCTTTTCTGGAGTGTACTTCATATCTGTGTCATCATCGTTGGGAGAAAGTAAATCCACCAAATCATTAAAGTTCATATAAATTATATATATATATTGCAATATTACTGTCCTCACCTGCTTCCTGTAATATCTCATTCTCTAGCACATACTGTAGCTTATCTACCCCCAAATCCATGTTTTTCTGTCTTGTTCCTCTCCCTCCTCTCATTGTAGATATTCTTTGTGATTATGCGGCCAGTTATAGAACAGTGCACAGAACAGTGGAGGAGCCCCCCGTCTTCTCTCATGCATATTCAAGCACGCGTGCACACACAAACTCGCACACTGTGAAAGGCAGCTTGGCTCTTGGTCAAGGGATCTCTCTGCTGAAGACTGGCCCCGGACAAGAGAGCTGATCGCCAGCCAAGCAGGACAGTTACAAAGTGGAGCACAGGAGGCCCCCACCATGTTTGCAGAGATCTAAAGCTTCTTTCTCTAAAGCTTTGTTTGCATTTTGTTCACTGCAGCAGCTGAACAGTACACAGAAAAGCCTTTTCTTACGCTTTCTCTGTCCATACACTTTTCGCTTTTCACTTTCTCTGACTCGGCTGCCTTCTGACAGTTGATTCAATTCCTGTGTACCAAAGGAAATTATGTGCTTAATTGGATTATTGGGAGTTTTCTTCAAATGAGTGCTCACCCACCCACACAGCCTCAGACTCAGAATCCTCCTTTGGGATGGGCTGTCTCATACATGTTTCCAGACTCCGGTGTCTACAGGATCATTTTCATTTTAATATAATGCGGTCATATTAGGATAATTACAACAAATGTAATATTCACAATCCTAAAAGGTTATATTTACACTATGCTCACTAGGAAACCAATATTATTTGGTTCTTTATTCATGGTTTTTTTTTCTTTCTCTCACTTGCATAGAGATCTAGTAAAACAATGTGAAAACTGAATCTGATATGGAGCTTGAAAGCAGGTCTAGCTGTCAGACATCTCTGCTGGCCATCACCTTCAGTGTGCTACTTGGCCCAAGTTTATAGAGACACAATAGTGTCCAAACGCACGCAGGCATCACTGGAATTTGCACCTGTTGGAGACCTGGCTCCCGTGGTCTTCCTCCACTCCTGAGAGCTCACCCTCTATCTTTTCTGTGTAATTTGCATTCTTTAATAACTGAGGAGATGGCCAGAGAGGAGTGTTATTGGTTATTGGATTGATAAAATAATAATGAAGCACAGTCGGCACTCCGCAGCAAATTGAAATGGTTAAGGCTGGGCAGAGAAAGATGGAAGGGTGAGCAGTGTATAAAAGAGGCTGGATGAGGGAGCTTAAAGAAGGGGAGGGTCCTGCCCTTGTACCTATTCTCATACAAATGATCTCTTATGCTGTGTGGCCCTTCAGTGGGCCATAAACAACCCAGTGGTTGTGCAGTTGTGTAGTGGTGAGCCGTTCATGTTACTGATTTTCTCCTAGAGCGAGGAGGCCAGTCCAGGGCACAGATTAAAAGGTCTCTTCCCACCCGCGTGCGAAACACAAATCACATAGAGCCACAGTGAACCAGGAACCCAACAAACACCCTGTTAAAAGCCACAGCCACGCCCCCATGTTTTCATCTTACTGGGTTCAGAAAACATAGTTTTAATTAAACTAGCGTGTTTGTGTGCCACGCTTTCTATGAAGAAAACCAGTTCTTGCAGTGGTTGTCTATAAGCTAGAAGGAAATCCGTTTTAAGTTTTTCCAGATTCAGTTTTTTACCTCCAAATTCTTTGTTTTCCGTTTTAATTCCACCGAATGTTTATGATTTAAGCTAAGGTGGATGAATACAATTTCAACAATTCAAAAAAGACATTTATACATTAAATTAATATATCGATGTAGATACAGTAATACTGCAGATACAGTTCAAAACAGGATTAGAATTGATTTGTTTTCAGTGTAACTAAATATTGTTTTTTTGAGAAGCAATAGTAAAGTTTACAACAGCAAAATCACTTAATAATCTATATATAATAATATATCACTGGAAGAAATATTGATAAAACCAGTAATATTCCTGATTCCTACTTATTCAAAATAGTAAGTATAGTGAATAAGTTTAGAAAAATGAACACTGACTGTTAGTATCCCTCATTCGGCCTTTCCCTCTACCCTTTATTGGCTTTTTACTCACAAATTTTTTATTGCACTTAAAGTAAGTGTAATTGACATCAACTCCAGTAAAAGTTTATCTTTCAATTCACCTGTTTCTGTCTCGACTGCTGCCTCTCTGCTGGCCAGCTCCTTGTCATTTTAATACACTCAGCATTTTCATAACATAAAAATCTAAACCTATTTATTGCCACAATGTATCTTACTGCAACTTAAGTCGCCTGTTTCAACCCTTTAGTTTTACATTTCAGCACCTTGGCATTTTTCCTCTCAAAGTAGTTGTGCAGCATAAAAATTAAACCAATTTACTACAACTTGAAGATGTCTGTTAACATAATATCAATAAATAAAAATGTATAAAGCCAGAAGCTATAACTTACAGACCTCATTTGCAGGTAGTACATCTGCCAGGATCCGGTGTAACCGGTATGTTTATAGTTCATTATTTCTGTTTCTTTCATTCACACAGTCCGTTTTATTTTCACTTTTCTTACAGCAGTCAGCAATATAAGAGTAGGAGCGGCTGGTTACTTTTCGGCCACAGGACATGGCCAACATTTTACCTTAGCTTCTTAGCCAAGTGGGGAAATACAGGTACTTTTTGGGTATTGTCCTGGTTTCTTTCCCTGCTGCGATTTATCCTGAACATGACAGTCCCTTCTGCATAGGTTGCACAAGTTTAAAAAATAATATTATTACCAGACGGGCAGTGCAGGAAGTAGGAAATGAAGCAAAAGTATGCTGTAATTGTAATTTAGCTTTTACCAAGATTTACACCAAAAAAATAAACCACTTTTATTTTATGAGTAAACACAGGAATTCTTCTTTGTTGTTAGTAATAGCTTCACAGTGGAGTACTCATTCAAAATAATACAACTCAGCTGGCTGCGTTTATCCAAGGCAATGTCTAAAATATAGAAGGGCGTTGACTGTCGGAGGAGTTCAGATTGCTATTAATTCTGAGAGGATTTGAATTGCTATTTTCAATTGTTATTGTTTTAGAATGAGGTTTTTTTTGCTCTCTTTGGGGAACACAAAAAATACCTCTATGCAGGAAAAACCCTGATCATGTTTTTGTTTTTTTTTTAAGTTTACTCAGCTAAGATGCTGTGGAACAATTGCTTAGGCTCTGCGACTAAGTCTTATAATGGTATAGAAAAAACTCTGATTTTTATAAATTGCATCCACATTTTGGCAAATTCCATGATATTCCTTGTTTTCCAAATGATTCAATTTTTATTATCAAATTTCACGATTCTGTCCATGTTTTCTGCAGAAATCATAGAGCCCTACTGTTAGCTTGCCAATTTAGTTCTTATGCCATATTATTAGGAATTTTGCTTGCTGATTGCACTTTTGTATTTGTGGTACTTTGGTTGTGCATGTAATCAAATGTACATGCTGATCATTCACCAGAGCAATTATGTTGTGACGTATACTCTAGCTACTATATGTCAATATGTAGTGTACGCTCTAACCTGATCTCCCTTGTCCATGCCACATTGTGCTGACAAATGAAAATTCTGTCCTTATCGTGGCCCGGGGCCAGTTAAGGCCTCTGAGGGGATAATTGAACAGCCTATCTGCCCTACGCAAACCCTAATTCTCCCTCTCAACAGGCCACTGGCGGCATGCTTTATGGGATTATTTTCAACCAGGCATTTCATACACTGTGGTGTACATAGGCCTTCCTTCCCACGTACAGCTTTCCCCCCTTTTCTCCTTGTTGCTGCCTTTCACCTTCTCGCCTGAGAGGATTAGTAAGTCAGGCTTCCGGAAACAGAGCACCGCTCAGTAAGGATGAGACTCCTTCCTGTCTCCGAGGAGACCAAAATCTCCTCAGAGACAGGAAGGAGCTGGACACTGACTTTATGACAACAATTACTTCTTTTTGTCAATGTCTTTTGGGGGTCAACATTTTCAAAAGTTAAAGACTTGGGCTGTTTTTCACAGAATTTACATGTAAATAAACACTTCTGGAGCAGATAGTTCAGCTGCCCAAGAGACTGAGTGGAGACTGTGGAGTCATAGGGTATGAAGGGAAATGATTATTTGTTGAATGCATCATTGTTTGGTGGTGTGGAGACTGTCGATTTGTGGCTACAGAGGAACTCCGCTCAAGGGGTCAGTGATATGCTTTACCAATGTCCTTTTTCTTTTATCTTCGATAAATCTTTTTGGAGGCAAAAACACATTCTTTGTCTGGATTAAAATACGTCCTTGTCTCATTGACAGTTCCCGCAAAAGGGTTCATATTTAGGTAGGACTTAATCATATTTTATACTGAACCAAATTACCTCCAGATATGGAAAGTGAAAATTGGTGGGGAAATTGCGTGGCCCATACTGCGGGTCATATTTTTTTGGTCCAAGTGGAAAAAGAACAGCTGAATAACTTAGTGTTTGCGTTACCTCTGCTGCTCCAGTATGAGAGATGCTAAGGTTACTGTCATGTCCACAGTTGGAGCCCCTTTTTTATGAAGCGATGAAACCAAAAGCCACAAATTAGTGGCGTTTTTTATTTAAAAACCCCATTACTGCAGCTTATCTCCCTAATCTTCCCAGGCCCCCTGCTGACATGCCCTCTTTAATGTTTTGCTGCTCTTTTCTGACAAAGGCATCAACACGTTTTTTTCTTTTTTTCTTTTCTTTAATTCAAGGCAAAATTACAAGTGGAATTTAGTTGTTAACGGTTTTACAGGTCCTTGGGGCTTTGCGTGTGGAACCTGGTCATTACATGACTACCATTGTCTTAGCTGTCAGAATGTCTTTCATCTTCTTACTCGGACCCAGGGAGAGTGATCTATATCTCACTGCTGTATCTATTGCATATCTCCATGGCTTACAGCATTGGTTCCCAGCCATTGACCTGTTTTCTGATTCTTAAGGCTATCCCAAATCATTTCCATCATCCTGTGATTCACCAGATCAGGGGTTTGATAGGATTGATCGCTCTCACTATCTGTTCCAAACTTTTGTTGAACATTTCTTGGAAGGTCCTAATCCAGCTTTAAAATGATTCCCTGGGTGGTCTGTAAGATTTCTGCAGGAGTTGTTATGCTTGCTATTATTGAATTGTATCAGTTTTGTAAGGTTTGTGTCTATAGATTTAGAAGATAACCCCCCACCTTTGCCACACAGTGTTTAAAAGGTTGATCAGCAAATGTGCCTGTATGTTCTTAAATGTTTCTGGCAGCAAGTTAGACCCAGGGAGTCATTGTCTTTTCTGACAGTTGTTGTTATTTAGAAATCTGGATGCATTTACCTCTTTTCATGCCAAGAATTATCCAGAATAGGCTACATTCCTCTTGAGCTAGATATGTGGAAGTGAATAAGTATTTGCACCTGGTTATAATTACCAATGCTACACCCTGTCGTTTGGTATTTTGTATGGAAACAAAAATTATAATTTATTCAGATTGAAAATGATCAGCAGAAGAATTTAGCTAACTCTTTTTTTTGTTGCTGAGAGAGCAACATGTGTGAAAGCGCCAAAGGCTCCTTATGGAAGTAATAAAGCATACTCACTCACGCTTTATTGTGAAGGAAAGAAATGTATTAACTGCTCTGAATTCAGATATTTGGTTTGATTGTTGATTAAAGGCCTTTAGATTGGATTAGTTGGTGACAAATCACTTACACCTTCAACTGCTACCTTTCACACTCTACGCTGATGGTTGGTGACCAGTTTCGCCATCATATAAACATCTGCTAGAGAAGTGATAACACATCTGGCATCTGAGAGAAGTCAGTTGGTGGATGTCATTATGAACAGACCTCTAAATCCTATCATCATTACCTAACACTTGATGCCAGGTTGCTGTTAATCAGTTCATTATGTGTTAGTGTATTCCCTTTGTCTGCTGCACTACCTGCTAGTTGCTTTACAGTGGGGTTTCAAGAATAGTCTTCATCTGTGATGTTTATTGTAGCAAGGACTAGTAACCTTTTAAGTTAGAAAAGCAATAGTATATTACCTGTCAATTAAATACACTACACCTACAAAGTATGTTTAGATGAACACAAATATATGTGGACAGGACTAGTATCAGTGTTTCTGTTGAACCTCACTAGGCTCACTTAATGGGGGACTTACCTTCTAAGTTGGACCAAATATTTTTATTTTAGTGAAATTCTCAGTTGTCCCTTCACATTTTGCTAAGGAACTGATGAGACTGACTGAACTGTAAATAAGTTTTCTGTCTTCTCTAATGTGTCCCTAAGCTCTTCTCCCACATGTAGCAGGTGATTGTGGTGTCTTACTCAAACAGAGAATACATTCAATACTTATACCACCAGTCATCTGACATATTTGTCAACATATGCTTGGCTTTTAAAATGCTATGTAGTGATACACAATGGTCTCTCATCCATAGACTTGGCTCCCTCCACATCACTGCTGCATCCTCCAGCTTCAGCTTCCGTGGTGTATACTGGCAGAGAGGCAGGATCACAGCTATGACACCCCTATGTATCTCATTCAGCCATAGAGAATGGGGCTAGTGAACCGAGTAGCCCCCCAACACTGGCCTCTGCCTGCACCTGCAGGCTCAACCGATGGCTGGAAAGCTGAACGAAAAAGGGGGGAAGTGAGTTTTAAGAGATATTTGAGGATCTTGAATCTAGTTTAAGAGTAAAGCTTGGACAAGAAACAAAGTTGTGACATTATGGTGTATGGCAGGCTTAATCAAAGATGGATAATCGTAATTTTTGTGTTGGATATTGTAACAAGTTCAATGAGTTCATTGTAATATTAGGATAAGGATAAAAGGAATGATTGGGGGGTACCAGAGGACCAGTGGCCCCCTGCAGGTCATTCAGTCATTCATAAGATGAGGCCATTTTATAGACCTCCCTCTACCCTTGCTTTTGTTGCTGTTGCGTCCCATCAGCGGAAGTGAATATGGAGACTAAAGGGTGGTCATGCAAAATGGATGATGTGTGTGTTGTCATAGGGTGGATGTCCAGTTTCTACCTCTATCCTTGCTGGATACAACTGGAGATGTTTTCCCTCACAGGAAACCAGAGCCTGATAACCTTTTCTGTCTTCATAGATTCATGATGTTTACAGATGTGCTCAGCTCCTGAAAAACAGCCCCTCTCCCCAGTGGGGCAGCCATCTTTAATCCAGTAAAGAGCACAGGGATTTGGTCGCCCCTGGCCTGCCTGAAGGCCCTTTGGAAACCTCTCGGCCGTGAGAATGGGGGCTGGGGTTGGAGGTGTGGGTTGGGATGTGTGTAGCCATGCAGGAGGGGCTGGGGACAGTCTTTGTGAATTTAGTTAATCTAATTTGAGCTCTTTCCCCCTGAGGCTCTTTCTCTCCCTCACCGCTGCCCCTGTTTCAAACATCAGTCCAAGCTGGGGAAAGTTTCACGTGTCCCCGGTGAAAATAGGCTTTGTTTAGTTTAATCCAATATCCTCATGCGTAAACCTGAGGGGAATATAAGTGGGAGCACCCACTGAAAAAAGTGACAGTATCTTTCTGTTTGTGTCTGCGCGTGTGTATATGTGTGTAGTGCAATTTAATTAAAATGGAAAGCTGATAAGACATGAACATGTACAATACCTTTCTGTCAGTTAAGCTAAATATGTATAAATCGTTTTAGGATACCACAAACAGCCCTAAAGATGGTTATATATGGAAATACGTCATTCAAATGTTTAAAAAGGTTTAAAATTTACATAAATGGGTTTATATACAGTAGACTGTTAACGATACCCTTGATTAGAAGGAAATGGACAGTCAAAGTCTTCATTAATAACTGTCTGTAAACCTGTTTCAATTTAATTGTATTTAACAAAGAAGTTGAAACGGGGGCCAGGGTGTTGACGCTGCTCGCAGAATGTAAATGAGGCACTTAAAAACTTTTCTTTGGTGTTTCACACCTCTGATTAACTCATTGTGATGCTGTCGGATACCAAATGGGTATTAACTCATTAGGGTTCGCCTTTGAAGTTTCTTTTGAATATCATCAGGGTCTCTTGTAATCCTTTTTTAATGGATCAGTGAGTAGGACAGTGGCTCAACAAAAATGATTAACGTGACAGCCTTTCTCACCTAACGTTCAGTGTTTTGCATGAATGGGTCCGGAAATTGGTTGATTAATTTAGGAAACAGGCCAGTGATGGTGTTTATGTTGAAAGGTTGATAGTAAATGGCAAGTGTTCCCTTTATCGATCTGCTTTCATCCTGCCATAAATTTTCACCATTATCTTATCTTCTTTTTCCTTTTCTTTCTCTTACGCTTTCCTTAGCTTTGTAATTTTAGTGTCTTCCCCTCTGCCCTCCTTTTTAACTTAAGGCAATAGGTGGTGAAGGGCAGGAATGCAGCTGTGGGACTGTAAGGATTTATCACACTAAGGTGTGAGGG
Source organism: Lepturacanthus savala (assembly GCA_030544235.1). Taxonomy (NCBI): domain Eukaryota; kingdom Metazoa; phylum Chordata; class Actinopteri; order Scombriformes; family Trichiuridae; genus Lepturacanthus; species Lepturacanthus savala. Next base: position 7,683,751 of record CM060476.1, on the reverse strand, counting down.
CTGCTGCCTGTGCTCCTGTGCTTGCAGATGTAACAGTTTAGTGCCAACAGCATTCCCACCATGGAGCCAATACAGAATTTTATTGCTTTTTTTAGTTTGATTCTTCAGACCACATACTCTGTGACTGCAGGGCGAGGAATTGGATGAAGGGGTCAAGGACAGGGAGTGAAGAAGTTTGTGTGTGCATGTGCGAGGATTTTCAGTCTGTGCTTTGTTTGAGAATTGTTAAGTAACATTAGCAGCAAAGTGATATTGAACAAACAAATAGTTTATCTCCATCTTCTTCTTCCCTATCTCTGCTTTTGCTACTTACACATGCTCTCTCTCTCTCTCTCTCTCGCTCTCTCTCTCGCTCTTTCTCAGTCTCCCCTCCCATTCCTTCTCTTTCCACTCCTCTAACTCTCCCTGTCCCTTCCTCCTGCTCTGCCTCTCAGGTTACGATGACTGGGGGTTTTCTTGCTTCCATCTCGTAGAGTGTGTTGAGTGTGTGTGTGTGAGTGTGTGTGGTGTGTGCGTGTGCGCGTGTCTCCCTGCGCTGAGCTGTGTCCTTGTCCCTGCCTCCTGGCAGCGAGGAGCCACCCAGCAGCCGGTCTGTGATTGGGCAGGGGAGTGGGGTTCTTGACACAGCGGCGGTGCTGACTGCTCCGGGACGTGTTTCAACAGATGGTCGAGGTTAGAGAGTGTCATCACATCGGAGAGAGGATTAGAGGAGAGAGGTTGTCTTCCAGGAGCTGTGTGGTCCCCCTTACTCTTCAACCCAAAATCCCAGCACCAGGACACAAACTCCTCTATGAGCGGAGGGAGACCTGGTGAAGAAACACAAGGAGAAAACTCAAGAGAGGAATCATAGCCTTGCCTCTCTCTCGGCCAGCACTCTGCTCTCCTCCCTTCCAGGTACTTGACAACTTTCTGTCTTTTTTGATCATTTTTCTGTTATTTTCCAACCTTTTGCCACAGTTTGGGCAAAATGTGTGTGCCTTATAGTTTGTTCAGTTAGCAGTAAATTTCATATGCAGCTTATAGTCAGAGGTGTGAGTTTATTAGTAAGGATTTGTAGTGGTGGTGTGCTGTTTTTGCAATGAATCTGTACAGCAGCTCTGTGTGTGCAGGACTTCATAGTTTTCCCCCTGAATGACAGGAATTCCCTCCGTCGCAAATTCCTCCGTCTCAAGGGATTAGAAGGGAGCACATTCCATTAATGTCATTTTTTCCCCAATCCATAAGCGCCCATCTGTTAATTTCTACTTTTCAGAATGCAGGATATTTGGAGCTACCGTACTTCAGAAAGGCATTGTGTAACTGAAAAGAAAGTGCTCCATAATTAATCAGTGGGGGCATCCTTTGAGTTATCATATGCCATAGGATTAATAAAAATCAGCCTCAATATGTCATTTTCTAATTTTATCTCAAAAATGAAAGAGAAGATGAATTATTTTGTTGACTTTGTCAGTTTCTATAAGAGGAAATTATAACACAGTTTTCAGCATTCCCTAAACTCACCGTGGCATTTAACGTTGCCTCAATTCAGCTCAGATAAGATTTTTCATAAATCTAATTCAGAGTGCACTCCTGGCAGATCATGTCAGTATACGCTAAATGGATGAGCTGCTGAAGAGCGCTTTCCGGACAAACTGTCAGAGCTAAGCAGAGAAGCAGAGACTCAGGGAATGCACACCTCACTTCAGCTATTTAACTCAACTCAAGTGAGAAGGGAAACTTGCCAGTGGAGTAGGAATATGATGTATAGTATTTATACCTTGCTCCAGGCACTGCGTGCATGCGTGCGTGCATGTGTGTGTGAAAGGTGTTTGCAAATGGAGATTGTGCAGCTGTGAAAGGCTGTGTGGACAGCAGCCGGGCTGAGTGGAGAGGAGGTTGCATGGGTGAAAGCTGCTGTTGTGTGATTTTGTGTTTACCCTGGTAAACCAGCCGTAGACTTCCTGCTTGTTACTCAAAGTATTTAACACAACCACCAATAGGTTATGATCACGGCTGCTTTAAGACTCGGGCTGATGTTGGTACATTTGCAGATCAAGTTTTAAGAACTGGGAAAATTAATCGATTTTTTTTATTTTTTTTTATTTTAGGAAACCTCTGAAACCATTTAAACCCATAAGGAGTATTCATTTTGACTCCGATTTGTTTTAGTACTAAAGCAGAAACAATCTAAATGTTATATTTAAAAACATTTCAGTTTTCACAAAATATCATTTTTAATTTATCCTTCTGACTTAGAGTTCTTAAAGGCAAAATTATGCTGTGGTTAAATTCAAAGCCGGTTACTTGTACCAGGCACAAGTTGTGTCAAATGCAACATACTGGCTTACATTTCAGTTCCTTGGCAGTGTCGACATACGTTCCTGAACGGGAACGCAATAGAAGGATCAAGAACTTCAAACTTTCAGTATTTGACTGAACTGATCCATAAATCTATCCTTCACTAAAGTATTGCCCGGCAGTTTTTAGATTCAATTTCTGATTACCTTACCCAGAGCGTAGCAAAGCAGCTTTGGGGTGTTTGAAATGCAGTGCTGGCTGCCAGCTCAGAAGAGAAGGGAGATCCCTTAAAGAGTTTAGCTTCACTGTGCTACAAACAAGAGCACGAGCAGCTGCTGCAAATAATTAGGTTCTGGGGGGTAGACGCTTGCCAAGACAAACGTTGTTCCAGTAGCAGCTCTGCCATCATTTGAATTGTGTGTGTATGTGTGTGCGTGTGCAGTGAGTGAAGTAAAGTCTCTGTAGTTTTCATCATTTGTATAAATGAAACCAAAAGTGTGTGTGTAATTCCAGCTACAGTGACTCAGAGACTTCCCAGACATCTTGTATGACTTCATGAATATCTACCGAAGAACAAAGTGAAAAGCATTCTTACAGACTAATTATTGCAAGAAGTAGATAAAGCACCAAATATATGTTATTGTTCATGCATTAGTGTTATAACTGTCAAAAGTACTGAATTATATTGAGTATGAAATATGTGTGAACTGTGATGTTTCAGGGCAGTCAAGACTCTCCTCTCCAGATCAGCTCCACTATTTCATCTCTGCAGCATCAGACTGCCATGCTGCATTTTACTCTGAACTTTACCCTGCAATGACAGAAGTAATATTTATGAATCCTATCATTATATGCTTCTCTTTGGGTTGCAGTGACATTGTAATTCTTGCAGATAACTTTCCATTTTCCAGTAAAATAAATTTGGCCGCTAAAAAGGCGAGAAAACTTGGGTTTGGAAATGGAAAATCATACATTATCCAAACTGCTATTAGCATCTTCTTGATCAAATTGCACATAATCCGTTAAACCGTCTGATGATTTAATAAATAACCTCTTCCTTCACATTTCAACTCTCAAACAAAGAAAAGTGTCCTTTATAACTATAGTTTGTGTGTGTTCTCATGTGTGCGAGCATGTTAAGAAAAGATTTCCTAAACCACCCTCTCCTCCGGTACTTGTTTATCTCTTCAAGCTTAATGATAGTGTTCCTCATACTAGCCTGATTGCATAGTAGCGCTGGAGTAGATTGCACAGTCCTATCACTGCAAATGACCAGTATTTGAACAGTGAGCATTTGGTATGCTTTTATTTATGTGGGATCTAGAAAGGCTATCTTTAGATGAGTCAGCCACTTTCTCAGTTCCTTTGTTGTCCTTCCTGATCAAATATTGTTATGGAATATCAGTCCACATGTATACAGCCTTTAAACTATAAGTGTCCTTGACTTTCCAGGACATATCTCCAGGGAAATATGCTGGATGCGTACCTACATACTGCCGAAGATCTATTTTGAGGTATTCAGGAGCTCACAATAGCACCCCCAAGTGTTTGTTCAGGCTCTCATTTGAGCAGTAAAGGTCGGGGCATGCAAACATCACATCCAGCTCATCATTGGAAGGAATTCCTTATCCTCTAAACTCCAGGCACACAAACATTTGGTGCTCTCCTTTTTCCATGCATCCTTACCCTTTGCCTTTGTCTTTATCCTCTGTCCTGATGGCCAGTTGAACCTGACCAGGTCTTAAGACTCGAGAATGAATAGAGCAGTAGAAAACATTGGTAGTGAAAGCACTAAAAGCAAGTAAAGCCTCAGTGAGAGTGAGGATCTTAATGCTTTTTCAGTGATGTCCGGTGCAGCTTTTGTTCAAATGTCACTGCACATAGATGCAGCATCAGCTTAAGAGGGGGGAAAAAAGAGAAAGCTGGGTCAAGATGGCCACAGAGGGTGAAGTGGATGAGGGCAAAATAAGAGGAATAAGAGAAAAGGGAGGTGTGAACATGTGATAAAGAGCGTAAGAAAGTAGGAATTTGGAGTGGACAGAACCGTCCAATGATCATCTCGTGATCGGCAGCTGCATCTTGTGCACATGTTCTTTGTTGTCCCCTCACACGTGTGCTTGTTTGAAACATATGAACACAAACATAATCTTCTTGTGACACAGGCGCACATAAAAGAGAAACATAGAAAAACGTGTACACACCACACACACACTCACTATCCACAAGCTTACCCCCTCTGTCCTCCACCCCCCAGAGGGCTGCACTGTCCCTGCTTTGTCATCTCTCTTGTCCAATAATCCCCTCCCTAGGGAGAAGCAATCTGTTTTAGATTTGAAAGAGAAAGGGCCCTGCCTGTATCACGTACAATTAAGCAGCCGTCAGAATGCGTCGGCGTAAGTTTGGAGGGAGAAGTGCTGCCACTGGGGGGTTGTCCCTTTCATCCACCGCCTTTCCAGAATGGAGATAATGGGGTGGGAGGGTTGGAGGAATGGGAATGGATGAGGTGGGGTGGGGGGGGAGCAGAAGGAATGAATACGTTTCCTCACCCCTCTATCCCGCTCCGCAGCTCGACTAATAGAAGCCAGCATGCGTTTGTTTCAGCTCTTCTGCTCCTTTTCTTCCCTTCTCCCCTGGAGCGGGCAAACACATTCAACCTCTGCCAGTACTCCCCTCCTCTGCCCATGTGCGTCAGTGTGTGTCTGTGTGTGTATGCACGCACAGTCGCTTATGTGTGTGGACTTGGACATGTGCTGTTGGTAGCCTCTGGTCCTGTTTGGCCCTTACGTGAACAGCCATGTGGATGCAGAAAGGCTGGATCTTTTGAACAGTTGTAGTATTAAAGGGTGAGCAACTTTGTTTACACTGACAACGTCCAGCATTGCATGACACACATTAGCTTCGCTTCACTTTTCTTGAATTCCCTGAGGCAAGTTCAGCAAAGTTTGGCTTTGTCTAGTAACTTTTGAACATGTTGGGATGATGCACTGACTGCATTCCTTCAACTTCGACTCAAATGTAAAGGCACGGAAGCATATTTGGGTGAGTAAGCTCACAGTTTTATGCTTTGTAAGCAAATTAGTCTTTCAGCATATTTTAGATATTTTACAATGCACTAAGATCTGGACTTTCTTTTTGTTTTTACCAGCCAGGATGAAGTTAATTAAATTACAAATGACGTTATACTGCATGCTTTTGGAAAGCCACACACTGAGCCAGAGGCAATGGAAAGGAGAGCTCCCCTGTGTCCAAATTACAGGTTACATGTCTGTGTGTACAATTCTGACTGATACTTACTCTGACTGTTTCAGAATGACTTTCTGTGCACACGCGCAGAGTATATAATACCCATATACAAACAAGCATACATGCCGATTGGCATGGACCAAAGGGAATGCTGAACAGGCACAGGTGCAATTGGACGAATACGTTCTTTTATGAGTGGTATCATGTTGGTGTGTTACAGCCATGAGAAGTTTGTTTATGGCTTCCAGGGTCACGCAGGCTGGTTCTCATGGTCTATGTTTGTCTATGGTTCCCAGAGAATATGCCTACACATGCTCCACATTTTAGGGGTGTTTAGTTTCATGTGCCAGCAGAAGTACTACACTTAACTGCGGTATGCTGACTGAACTGCCACCACCTCACCATGAGAAATCTCCTTTTCAGTCAGAAAGGAGTTGGTTTGTACTCATTACTTCTATTAAATGATGAACGCTAATTCATGTCCACTTTTGTCAGCAGAAGCTGCCTCTATGTGTCAGGGCTTAGGACTTTTCTTATAAGTAAGTCAGTGGCTATTAAATCTGGCCTTAGCTCAACATAAATCATCATGACAGAATATATTGCAAGTCTAAATAATCTTTTTTAACTATTCTAAATTGCAGCCAACTTATTTTCAACATCTCAACCTACACTGTTTGTGCATGTTTATTTTTATTAGTTTGATAAAAAAATTTTTACCTGACATTATGCCTCTCCGAAGCTAAACTTGCCAAATTCTGAATGGAAGGGTCTTCAAGCTAACGATAGCTGTAAAAGCTAAAAGCTGAACCTCCAGATCTCAAACATGCGTTGCGTGGACCTTGCAACAAGCAAGTTAACTGGTTGATTCAGTTCATAACATAATAAATGTAAGTTATTTAAAAGAAGCAGCCACACAAATGTCTATGAGCAACCCCCATGCTAACACATGATTCAGGCCTTTGTTAGACAAAACAGCTGGTAGACTCTGTGATGAGCTTAAGTATGAGTTCATTTCAGGTGCACACAGTTGTCCGATTGTTGTCTGTGTAGAATTATGTCATAAATGTGATACTTCGATGCTCCAAGAAAAACAGTGAACCCAGAATGTTCTATTTAGCTATTTGTTTTCCTTATTTTCCAGCTGACTGTCTGTTGACATGGACTTAATTCTGCTCAACCTGTATTAGTTAAGAGAATTCATCTTCTATTCTAAATACAGACTCATGCACACAGAGAAAACGGGACAAAGTACAGCTCAATTTTATGTATAAATGTTTTTCCACCCTTTTAGTATGTCCATGTTATCTAGAAGAATAGTACGTCAGTCATTTGGCAGTATAGTTAAACTGGTCCTAGACCACTATTGTCTTTACATAGCTGTCAATCAATAACCAGTGCACACAGACCTGAGAAACCCATTTTTCCTAATGACCACTTACTAGTCATGCTTAAACTCAGCAACTCTGTTTTTTCTACAAGTAAGCAGATTCAAGTCACACTCCTCAAGTCAGTAGTCAGTGAACGTTACAAGGCTATTGAACTTGGTAAACTGCCGAGTTTTAACAGAAAAAGAAACACTTCAGACTCTTGCATACTCTCGCTCTGTGTGTGCCACCACGCTGCTGATTTCATGGAAAAGAAGTCAATCTCTTTATTCTTGACAATTACCTCAGTGGAAACCCATTGAAGCAATTTGCCATAGCGCTCTTTTGTGGTGAAAGGAATAATTTATCTGGGGTATATTTGACGCGTCGTGAAGAGACAAGAAACCCACCCGTGAATGAGCAATACATTCTCTTCCCTCTCGATCTGACTTTCTCTGGAGCTCTCGCAGCCTGATAGAGTGTTTCTGATGGGAGTGTGGGTTTTGACAAGAAAGTGGCTGGAGGAATATAAATGACCATATTTTTTTCGTCTGAGGTCGTCTATCACTAATGGTTTCCATTCATGGCTTAGAATACTTTTAACAAGAAAGTGCTTGCTTTGGGCACATATCATGTAACTGTGCCTGCTGATTCTCTTATTATGATTCCATCTCTTCATATCACACAATAAATCAGCAGAGTGGTTTTCCTTTCATTCACTTCCTCCCTTCCCTCTCTCTCTTTCTCCCTCACACGCACTCACCTTTTTCCACACCCATGCGCTTTTTCCACTTGTAATGAACCTCACTTGGAAAGAAACTCTCCTGGATGATCAAGAGAATGTCGGTCATACTGAGAATCTTTTTGATCTGTATTCTTTACAAAAGAAGAACAAACTGTTTTTATTTTCAATTGATATTTTTTAATAAGAAATGACAAGTTAAAGGTAAATTAAGGCAAAATGACAGTATAAAAAGAGGTGTTATAGGATAAAACAGAGATAAATCAATAAAGAATCTGTTTAAGATTTTTCTAGACAGGATCTAGTAACATCATGGCCTATCCTTGACTTTAGTTTAAAATTAGAGCAGCCTGCTTGATGGTAAGTTCATAAACCCCAATGCCATTTTGATTGCATTTCTTCCAATTCATTAGGATGATCTGCTTTTCTAATAGGAAGGCCAATGTTGTAATGTTATGCACAAGTTTTAGTTCATGTTAAAAAGACATGATATGCTTACAATAACATCTGACTATTTTCCTCAAAAACTCCCTCTGTTAATGGAATATTACAATCAGTTTAGAAGGGGGGGGGGGGGGCATTACACGAATCCAGGGTTGGTTACTATCAACTTCCACTTGCTGTTGTGACAGCACAACTGGAGCCTTTTCTAAATGGCTTGTTTTCAGGAAGATTTCAGCAACTCTAAAGAGGAGGCCAGACCACAACATGAGTGGGTGGTCTTATTTCACAGTTTGTGCGCAAGCAGGAACACCAGAGGCATAAATATATACACACAGGCACTGAAAATGTGTTCATCATAGTTCATAATGGGGCCCCTTTAATTTCCGAGATGAAGTCTATTTGGGAAAATGGGAGATATGAGACTTAATCACTGACACGAAGCCCCCTTCGTTATCAGTATGAGGCTTTTGCTACACAGGTTCACGGTTCAGGATATGAACACTAGATGCTAGAAACACTAGAAATGTCCTTTAGGACAGGCACACATGTATGGACACATACAGGCAGCTTTCAACGTAATTTCAGCTTTCTGAAATTACGTTGTGTTTTTTAGTCATTTCCCTCTCAAGGTGCTCAAAAACCACTTGTGATTTCCAACAGACCACCTGATAGCCTGCAAGCCATTCCCACTTTGAAGTCTTCTGGCCCAGGATTCATTTAATTATACATTAAGATGCAACCATAATATTGATGGGGTGGCCTGGCAGTCCTGGCACTACAAAGGGTCTCTTACCAGGTCTGAGAGAAACATGAGGTTGAACTAATAGCCGTGAATGTGCCCACTCCAGGTTCACATTTCACTGAATTGAGGCCATTCTTCTTCATTAAAGTGACCTGCGTATACCCCAAACACACTGCATACCAGTGGATGAACGATTTTCAGCTCAAACATCTGAACGTTTATAGATGTAACATGGACGAAAAGAAGATTCTAAATGCAACTGTCAAGGTAGAAAGTGGTGGTGCCATAAACATATTGAAACAAAGAGCCAGTGAGCTCTCCTCACTGCCTCACGCTTGCTTTTCTCGCTGGAATTTTGTCATAGATCCTACACCAATTTGGGCATTTTGGTCAAACAAATCAGCAGAGTTAAGAGTCTGAAAACACCAAGGTTTGAGTCTTTTCCCAGCGCATACCCACAGCCAAGTTAGTGCATTGGGACAGAGCTCTCCTTCAGAGCGCTCAGTGCAGCTGACGGGCGGGTCTTCATGGGTACAATGTGCTGCCCTTGGCCTGCCGGGCACAGCGTGCCCTGACACAGGCACCCCTCAGTGTAAAAGGCCCTCGTCAGCCCTCATGGCAGCACACCAGCTGAATTCCCTCGGATTACAGAAATATTTGGACAAACCTCAATATTAATCTAAGGCCTCGCCATAATCATTTTCCCCCTCTGAGACGGAGAGGGAGAAATAAGACTGCACTGAAAAATATCCCTGGTCTGAAGCAAAAATTAAGGGATGTAACCTCGTTGCTCTCGGTCTTTATCTCTTCTACATTGTTTCTGAGCTATTTTATTGTCTAAGAAATGATATACGATATCTATCTCTAATATTTATTTCCTGGCTTGCACAATGCTATCAATGATGATGGATGTTTGAGTCCTGCATAGGGATGTGAAGACATGCCGTTGTTGCTAGTCATCCAGCTTATAGTACAGAACAGCGTACAGAATTCAAACTATGCCATCAGACTTTAATTCCCTTCTCTTTGCCATTGTTCCTCTGTGACTTGGCTGCCGTAGAGTTTGACTGGGCAAACAGAAAAGGAGCGAGACAGAGAATGGACAGGAATAAGAGGGGGATTTTAGGTGCTTTGAAATGGCCATTGTCCTTAATAGTATGGCCCTTTATGAATGACTGATTTTCTTTAGTGGGGCATGGCATCTGGTTTGGGTTTGACTTGCATCTTGTTTTGGGAACATAAACCCTCTCACCTCCAGCCCCTCCATGATATCTTTGACAAGTCTATGGCCAGACATACATTAGTGAGTGGACAAATACAAATTTTTAAGGGATGTATGGACCCCTAGCCGTCAATCATTGTGTTTTTAACAGAGGAATTTCCTCATGCGTCCTCTTGGTGTGTGCTGTTTTTCAGTGACAGCTGATAAATGTACCAACTACCACTGCTGACTGAACAGAACCTAAGCCAGATGCGGCCTGTTTGCCAGTGTTGAAATGAATATGCAGGCCAACCACAACCAGGCTTTTATGAGACTTTTGTTACCTTCATTCCTCTGTACCAAACCCCCTACCCTTTTTTTTTTTTTTTCTTCCCTCCAAGTTTCCCCTCTTAACCCCTGTGTGTGGGTAGCCTCAGGTTGCTGAGGTTAGGTTAAACAAGCCACCATCAAAGCTGTATTACCACTCGGGTCAGAAGAGGGTCAGGGTGCAGCAGGGTGTGTGGTTGGAGCCCTAACTGGAGGGCACGACTGCCAACCAGTCAAACAGTGCTGCCTCTGGATGGTTACACAAGCAGCAACTCTATTATGTTCAGCTTTACTCCATGCACAAAGCACAGCTGTCTGTGCAGCCATACCAAATAACTTAGCAGAGCTGTATGCGCCAAAGGAAGAGCAAGTGAAAGAGCTGTTTTCTGCAAGTAAAGGAGGAAAAAAACCTTTGTCATGAAAGCAAAGATTAGTAGGGTGTTGAGATGTGCTAAGAGTTCCTTGTGTTGATGGCCATTAATCTGAAAATTGGACATCTTTTATGTATCTGGCAGCTGTGTGTCTGGAAACTCCATAGTGGCCTTTTTGTTTCAGTCCTTTGAACCTCTGGGCATTTTGCGTTCCTCCCATCCATTTCCAATATTCTTCCCCCAGCTTAACCTTGATGAGTACAGTAAAGGCTCATTTAAAGGGTCATTAGTGATAATCCTCCAGAACAATGAGGAAGGAGAAACAATGTGCTCCCTAGTCCTCTCGCTCTGTCCAGGAATAAAGACCTCTTGTCTGTTCCGTAGATGTATACACCGGTTGGCATAAATAAATAACTCATTCAAAAATGAAGGGTTTATGAAAATGACATAAAACATTATTCTCACAGAGCGTTCTCAAGGGCTCTTATGAAATTGGCAACATGCATTTTTAGAAAGAAGCAAGGAGCAGTGGGAAACAACAGAAGAGAGATTCGGAAGCCAACTATGTAATAACTTTCAGATTTCAACATATTCGCTCATATTGTTTATTGTATTTACTGTGTCCGACTTCATTCTTATATTTGAATATATCCAGAAATGTTTAGAGTTGAGTGTGATGGGTACATTTCTTGCTGCCTTGTAATCACTGTCAATGTGCCTGAATGTCTGGATAACATTTTGTCAAGTGTGCGCATGAAACGGGCTCAGAACGTGGCACACTATTCTAGTTAAATACATTTATGCAGTTAATCCCACTAAATGATAACCAGCATTGACAAAATAGTGTGACTGTTTAATCTGCTTTAAAATGGCATTATCCAGCTTTTAAATTTTAATATGTATATACAGTATTTATATAGGTTATTCACTGGTCTTGTAACAGAATCAGTTGTCTTAGACCTCCTGACAGGACCACTTATGTCAGACAAGTTTTGTAGTGTTTAACTGCCTCAAAGTATCTGAGGAAGGAATGAACTGCCTTGAGGATATCATAATTATAATTTCAGCTAATGTCATTCATTATACACATACAACACGAAACATATAAACACGAAACTTTCTGCACATGGTGTAGCACCTCTATGTTACAAATGTATCTCTCTTCTAGCAACTGGGTGCCCGATATGTCATATTAACGCTTTGCTATGTCAACGCATGATAGAGGCGTTTCCTTTAATGAGGGGTGACTTTGAGATGGACAGCTGTCAGATGATCCGAGGGCACCCTTTGGCTGACAGCACCGCTAGAAAATCCTTTTTGCTCATGAGTGAACTTCATATGACGCATGGAGGAAAGGATCAGATGAAATTGAGTTAGGATGAGAGGTAACCCAAAGGACAAGGGGAGGTGTGCTCTCATTCATGGCAGCAGCTGTGTCGTTTGGTCCATATCCCATCACTGGTTATTGTGTGACACTTTATTAGCCCGGCCATCTCCCTCGTTTCAGACAGTGTGGCTATTGATACGGTTTCAGCTAACCACATCAGCACCACAAGGTTTGTATCAGATTCCACAATGAAGCTTCTTGTCCGTTTTTTCTCACTTCTATAAGTCGCATGAAGAGGGAACCATTGGCATGTAAAATGAAATTGGTACTGGGTGCTAACATTACTCGAGTGGCTTACAGTTGATTTCAGGTCTTCCACAGCTTGACAGAAATGGAGACCTGAGTTTTGTCTAGATTTGGATCTAGTATTGTTTCTGGGAAGCATTCCCATTTCTGTAGGAGGACTTGGACCCTCAAAGCAGTAGTATGTGTTTCTGTGGGTGGGAGACTTCTGTGTGAGTGTCTTATGAGTTTCTGCGTGTCACCATATCTTTGTACAGTAGTTTGTGTTGTGTGGGTAATTCACTGTGAGGTCTGTGCACTCTGCCACCCTGCGCCAGAGGGCTGTTTGTCCAAATGGCGCCAATGTTTGCACAGGTCTGTCACGATGACTGGGCTGGCTGGCTCGGACAGTGCCCGTCTGGAACGCAGGACAGACCAAAGTGCTCTTAAAGCTTGATCCGAAGCTCTCTGCTTATCGCAGTTGTCATCTTAACTGGGGGACAAGCAGATAATCAATTCAGAGCAAGACCGAAAGTGTGAATATTCTCACAGATTTGCCCAAATGTTTGATTAGATGATGTGTTGCGGGGGGTGGTGAAGATAATTTTTAATGGTGTTATCTTATGCAAGGCCATCTGTTTGACACTTCACTGGGAGTAGAGCGTTTCCTGTATGTGCATGGATTTCTGTGTGCACATGTTGGACATGGATAAATATATGTTTGGGCTGATTTGTGACAATGACAATGATGAAGAGTTATTCACTAACAAGTTGGAGAGCCCACCAAAACATATTCTATTAAACCAAGATAGAATATGTATTTGAATATTTTGGTGGACCCTCCAACTTGTTAGTTTATAACTATCTTCTTGCATCTATGCTATCTGCAAAATTCTGAATAATTAAGGTGAGCAATCCTTATTCATGAAGTGCCTAAAGCTGGTAAAATTTACATTTCACACATTAAAATGTCAATACAATATGCTAGAGGCTGTACTGACCATTTATTTTAAGTTACAGTTTTTATTCTCTGTCAAGTGAGACTAGACCTTTTGTGGAAATGAGGCTAAAAGGGTGGAGCCACCCAGTGGGGTTTGACCAGGCTCAGGTGTCACAGACCTGCCATTTGTTTTCAGGCCATTAACTCAGAATAGGGAGCAGTATGGTGCCACTCAGTGGGATTGCTGTCCCATAAGGCAATGATGGAGTACTCATTATTACATCGTCATGGTTCATCTCACACCCGCAAGCCTTTCCTTCATTTAATATTCATCCTGAATTGTACCTGCTAATTTGAATAAGTTAGAAATTTTGGATGTGTTCTCTAATTGGAGATCACCTTAGCACTTAATCTTGTAAAGATTAGATTTATGGAATCCTTATCAATTCATCTAAAAGATGATCTCTCTATTGGTGACAGAATGTGGATGAAACTACTCCCTTGAGATTTTTGAGAGCTTTGGGGGGTAACACTAATATCAAATTTCCACTTTTCACACTGGCATTTAGGTGAAATTTATGGGGACATTTTATGACCAATCATGACATTGTAAGTGAGCAAGAGGCTGCAAAGTGCTGTGAAGAGTCAGAGGTAATCTGTGATTGGCGACAGTGGCACTGGGGTTAATGTAGCGGAACCCTCTCCCGGCCCTCCGTGCCCCCTAACCCCCTCCCCCCCTAGTGTGGACCCATCCTCCCCACCGGCCCTCTGTCACGCTTGACTCATCAGGGGGTGACTTTTGAGTGACAAGTGGAAGGTGGCCTGCAATTGGCCGACACAGTGCAGTGGTTGTGGGTGTTTGAGTGTAGACAGCCAATAGACGAGGTCTCAGCAGAGTTAGCCGAACAACAAGCTGGCCGTTAGAGATGGAGACTTTCCGTGTGTGAGTGTGTGATCTGACACAGGAGAAGAGAGTGAAAAAAAAAACGGAAGAGGATATTATGAGAAAAGACCAAACAAAATGAGACTCATGGAATTTTCTGAGGTGAGATCTGTGCTTCTAGACTTCTCTTTTGTTCTTTAAAATGTTTTCATGAGTTGCTGTGATCTGGGTTTTTTTTTTTTTTTGGTTTCCAGTTCGGGTCAGGAGAGTTGATGTTAAGGGATTTTGTTTTGATTTCAGTCAGCACGCAACATATGTTGGAACTGTTGAGTTTTCCTTGGTGGACCATCAAGGGCTAAAGCTTGAAAGAATCCTTTTGGCTTCTCCGTTTGTGGATAAACTGTTGTGTTTGAGTGTGATTTGTGACCAGATGCACACAATTTCTTGGAGGTAAATATGCCTAAATATTCCTAGAGGAAATCAGGGATTTTCGTTTACTGTCTAAACTGCCTACTTTATTCCTCTCTTTTCTCTCTGTTCCTTGTTGTAATGTCTCCGTTTGTTTTCTCCTCATGCCTCCGCACAGACGACCACGGCCGCACGGGTGTGAGTGAGTGGCCTGGCTGGAACTCTTCCATCCCTCCACCTCATCTCTCCATTAGTGCTCTCATCCACCAGCCCCGTTTCCTGTCATCTTGGGCACCATGCTGATGCTGTGGCTGGCCGGGTTGGCCCTCTTGTCTTTGGACTGGGCTCCGGGTGGCTTGGCCTTCACCACGACCAGAGCTCAGGGCCTGAGGGGTCGTATCCAGAGAGACCGCAGAAACATCCGGCCCAACATCATCCTCATCATAACTGATGACCAGGATGTTGAGTTGGGTAAGGCTGGCACGCTTCCTGGTCTTCTGGAATTCTGTGGGCCCCGTTTCCTTTTCATCTGGGCCCTGTTTCTTCCATTAATTTTTTTTAATTTGTACTGAATTTTCTCTCTTACTGTGCCCTCACGAATCTCTTTGTCTTTCTTGGTATTTGCATGCAGATTTTTTTTTTTGGGCCTTCCTGTACACATTAAATATTAAATAGAGGCCATAAGCAAAAGCAGAATGACCATCTGGCCTGTTAACTGAGTGAATTCTAATTATTTCCCACACGATTCTGTCAAGAAAAGGTCAAGCAATTTAATGATCACTGTTTATCCATGTGAAAATGAAATGATGAACATTTTTTTTACTTCAGTTATTAGTTATCTTAACCGCTTTTTTTAATTGTACCAACAATATTTGTATCGGTGTTGACCTCCATATCCTGTCCTCCAGGTTCTCTACAGGTCATGAATAAAACCCGTAAACTCATGGAAGACGGAGGCACTAGTTTCACCAACGCCTTTGTCACCACGCCCATGTGCTGCCCATCACGTTCCTCCATGCTGACGGGAAAGTATGTCCACAACCACAACACCTACACCAACAATGAGAACTGCTCCTCCCCTTCCTGGCAAGCTCAGCATGAGCCGCGCTCATTCGCCGTCTACCTCAACAACACTGGCTACAGGACAGGTTGGTTACACGCATGCACACTTACAGATACATATCTATATACAGTAATCAACACTGAAGACCTCTTAATGTAATGCTGGTGTTTTCTCATATCGTTTCATTTTTCGGCTCTAATGTCATCCTAGTCTCTCTATATTCACTTGTGCTGGTCAACGCAGATTTTTTTTTTACAGCAAGCTAGACTCCACAGCCCTGCCTGGCTGTCTGCTGTGAGAAATGCAAACACGGCGAGGGTGCCAGGTCGCTGTCATGTCTCATCAGACAGTATCTCTGTGAGTGATGGGCAGGCGTTGGACTGAGCAGCTCAGTGGGGTCCTGTGGGCTGCAGCACGGCCAGCGGTTTTCGAGCCGATGCGTTAGTCTGCAATTAGCCTTCTCTGGGACAGGCTGGCTCCCTGCCCAGCCTATCCAAGAATGCTGTGCTGTGAAGCCAGGAAAAAAAAAAAAATAAAAAAAAATACATATATCTCACATACAGATAAAGTCACACAGACAGACAATTAAGATTTTCACAGATTTACAAAGAACACATGCATTTTGGGCCTAAGATGTTCTTCTCTTTCTCTTTTTCAGCCTTCTTCGGCAAGTACCTGAATGAGTACAATGGCAGCTACATCCCGCCTGGGTGGCGCGAATGGGTCGGACTGATAAAAAACTCCCGCTTCTATAATTACACTGTCTGTCGGAACGGATTCAAGGAGAAACACGGTGCAGAATATGCCAAGGTATGTGTTCCCATAATTTCTGAAAAGGGACCATTAACTCAATCACTCATTTGTTTTCCCTTTATGACCTAATATAAAGACTACGCCTGACAAATTGCAGGTTCCACTCCACTTAAATCCACTCCACATAAATATACAGACAGCGACTTCACTTATCACAGTGCTATGATCCAGGCTGGCAGGAATCGTCATTCGAGAATTAAAGGGAATGAGTTCACTTGAGCTGGCGTCTCCTCTTTCTCCAGCATCCCTTTATTATGACACACCTTAACTCAGCATTTAGACACTGTAAAATTGAAACATCTTTATGAGAAGCCAAAGTTGCCTGTGATAAATACCACCCTGTACTTGTTTTTGTCTCTGTCTGTCGGCCTGTCTCCTCCTTTTCCTTTCTGTCTCACCATGAATTTTTGCAGGATGATTTTGTGCAACACAGTAAAACTGAGGGGAAAATTCACTTCGCCACACTCAGACTCTGAAGATGAACACTGTGGTTGCTCTGTCTTCTTGTGGCTCTGGTTGGCATCGGTAATCAATCTTCACTGTATGTTTTTGTAAGCGCTGCAGTCAGTTTGTTTTCACAGCTCCATGCCAATATCTTCCCAGGTAGCGTGGTCCTGGCGACGTGAGGAATCCATGAGGTGTTTTTATAGTTTGAATACATGTCAAATTTCAAGATGGCCTGCCCAGAAGATGGGCAAACAAATGTTTGGACTGCTATTCCCCTGCCAACTTGGATGGATGTGTAATGTTACCCACAAGTTGAGGCCTAGGTGTTTACAAGACAAGCTTGGTCAGCAGATTGTGGTCTATAACCAAATGGACACTCTATTTGCTATGTACTGCCAAAAACATTAACCTGCTGTTACAACCACGACAACCACAACTCCTCTTTTTAGACTCCCATAGGGTGAGAAGGTCAGGTTGTTCCACTCGGAGTACATCTGGCACGCCATGTCATTGTGATCTGATGAGATGCTTGCCCAGGGATTTCATTCAATTAGATCCCTTCTAATTTTCCATCTGTAGGAGGATGAGTTCAGTGAGGGGAAGGCCTTCATCAAAGTCCTTTTGTGTGATATTTCGTTTGTTTCATAGTCTGCGTTTCCATAGATAACCATTGTCAAATTCCAAAGCTGTCTGGTTTGAAAGCCAAAGGTGATATATTTGTCATCATTGCTAACACAAATTCCCACTAATCAGTGATAAAGCAGCTTTGAATAAACTCCTTATGTAAAAGTCTTGCAAATTCAAAGCCACAGCATCCTGTTGCAATCAGTCAAACCATGTAGGATCGCAAATTAGTTGAATGAATCTTGTTAGGAAATGAAACCGTGTGAATGAGTTCTCAACATGTGACTGCCACTTACTACTCATCAGCTCCATGAGCTTCTGGGAAAAGTGATACTCCTCACCTCCCGGACTATTTTATAGCTGTTGGCCAGGCATTCTCCATGACACCATCACTTCCTTCTGACCTGCCAGAGCCCTTAGCAGCAGCGGCTCAGAGCTGGCAACACTGAAAAAACAAGTATGGCAACGCTTTGCCATGTGCACGCAATCACCAGACGCCAGGCCATTAAGGCTGGCCTGGCTATAAAGCCTATTAATAGAGACAGAATGAATCAGCCAAAACCACTTCTGACATTTCAGGGAAATCACCCTTTACCCTTTCATTCTGGACTTGGCACTCCCTTCTATATGTTGTATGCCAGGCACAGGCAGACAGCGACATGCCAGAACTGCAGGTAGACTGGCTCATCTACTGTTGGAAACTTGGCAAATACTATTGTGATTTTAGTTAGGGTGTGACCTACTGTACATTCACCATGCCTGGAATAAAGGTTTTGATCAAATGTCACGCCTGCAGGTTATTTGATGTGTCAATTTCACATTTCCTGAGCCTAAACCCTTGAGAGGATGTTACAGGAAGTTTCATTCCATTGTTGTCTGCTTGCCCATACCACTAAAATATGAAAAACAGAGTCCTCAGGATCTGGGGGATCCTGTGTTTTTCTCATCCACCATATAGAACTCATCACTCACTATAGCTCATTTCCCTAGTAATGCCTGAGGCTTATGTCCTTTGAGATTATTGTCTCTGATTTGTGTGTTCCATTATCTCCCAGAGTGAATCAGTGAGACGGAAAAGAAAAGGGTAAAGAAGACACGTTACGGGAAACTGGCGAGAATAAAACGAAGCGCAGTAGAAGAAAGAGAGCGGATAGCCCAGAGAAGAGCAGAGGCTGGGAGCTGTCATAACAACATACCATTTGAGAGCACCACGCTCCTCTCACCATCAAGTGGTGTCACATTCAATAGTGCAGAGATTCACTGATGAGGCAACAGCCCATATACTGTATACACATACACACAGAGACTCAAGCACACACACTCACATTTGCACACACAGGCGGGCTGCCAGCTGTTGACTCGACAGATTGGTACTGTGTGTACTCAATGGCCCCAGTTCATATCCCCACTGGCCCCTCTCCATTTATTTGAAAATGACTGGGCGAAGGAAAGCAAGAGCAACATGTCACGGTGATTGGTTGTGTTTCTGCAAACCACTTTTATCAATGCTCATGTTGTTTTGCATTTTCCCCTAATCCCACCTACTCTTTTGGTCCTTTTCTAGATCTGATTTTAGCTCTGTAACACCTAATAATTATTCACATTTTTTCTCTTGTTTTTCAGGACTATTTCACAGATCTGATCACAAACGACAGCATCAATTATTTCCGGATGTCCAAAAAGATGTACCCTCATCGTCCAGTGATGATGGTCATCAGCCATGCTGCCCCTCATGGCCCAGAAGACTCTGCTCCACAGTATGCTGAGCACTTCCCTAATGCTTCGCAGCACATGTAAGTTATTCCTTACTCTCAAACACACGCGTACCATAGTTGCTACATAAGATTTTACAAGTCTACAACATATGAAAAATGAACTTTCAGGAGCCTTATTTAGACATTACACACAGAGTTATCTAGGAAACTGTCATCTGCTGCTATCAGGCTTTTTTTTTTTTAAACATCCAATTTCAGTTTTTACGATTTGGTGTACCTAACATTATTATAGTATGCACGCCCCTCAATTCACAGTGATGACAGGTTTCCAAGAGGCTGCTTAGAGCCGACAACTCAGCAAGCGTGAAATCAAAATGATTTATCATTTAAAAATAGCTGTGGCGCATACCAAAGGAGAAGATCAGAGATGGATTTTTTTATGGAGCAATGCTCTCATGCCAAGCCCACATTGGCCTCTCACATCTCCCATCACTGGGTTGAGGCAGCTCTGCAATACTCCGGGTCGTTCCATGGCAACATGCCCTGCCATCTCTTGGTGGGCCCTCCAGCAGGCTCCCAGGGTGCACTGCTCCACTGTGGTTGTGTGTGTGTTTGGCAGGGGGGGGTGGTGATTTAGAGAAGTAGATGTAGGCTTCAAGGCTGCCAGTACTCCCCAATATTCTTTTTTCTTTCCCTTTTCAACTTCCTTCCTCTCGCTTTCTATCCCACTTAACATTCCCCACTGTCTGTTTGCTCTCTGTCGCTCTCTGTATATCTCTGTTTCTGTCTGTCTCTATTTATATTTCCCTCAGTGTCTTGTCTCGTTTTCTCGTCCCTTGCCACTCTCCCCGCCCCTCCCTCCCCTCCCGTGTAATTCCCAAAGGACTTCCTGACCCTGTCCATATCAATCAGTAGTTTCTCCCCGTGGCTCCTGGGACGAGAGGAATGCATTGTATGCTCTGGAACACCCTTTGTGACATTATTAATTTATTTTTAGCTCAAGCCTCTGGGTGAATAGGGTGGTATTGGGGCCCGGGGCTGACCGAAGGGGTTGCCCCAGTGATCGTGCGTAGGTGTAGCATCTGTGTGTGATATGCAGTGATGTTACTGTGATAGCAAAGGTGGTTGGAATGGTTGTTTTTGTGTTTAACTAAATACCTACATAATAGAAATCAAAAACATTTTTTCCCAGGCAGATGTTTAGGAACAAATTGTTTCTTAGATACCAGTCTGTTTTCTTCACATTAGATGCCATATGCTACAAATTCATAATGCATAGAGGTGGGAAGAGACTGCATAGCAGTGGAGGAGCCGCCTCATAAATCAAACAAGCGTCTGTACTTTTGACAGCAACACAAGCAGGGGATGTTTGATGTCAATGTCATTAACATTCCTCAGCAAAGGTGTTTTTAAATGCTATAGATATAGTGATGTGGTTTGTGAATGGCGGCAAGAAGATGAATGGCTGTTGTTCTGGTCGTTGCTCAACAAGTCACTTTAAGGAATGCTGGTAATCCTCATGCTTGATGTGTCCATGTCAAGTTTTGCAAGGTCATCAAGGCATTCTGGGGTGAACATCGGGTTCTGCTGTAATCCAGGACTAATACGACAAAACACCAACATATATGTGACAGGTGTGACCTCTCCTATGGACTGGCTTCATTCCACTGACCTCTGCATTCCTGGCACCCTGGTACCCAGGCCCCATACCTTGGTGGCCCATTGCCCAGAGACAGGTCCCTTTGTGGGGCTTATTAGACCGCCTGGCTAGGTGGGTGAAGAGTTCACTCTGCTCACAAAGCAGGCCTGAGGAGACATGGGCAGAAGGCAGCTCACTCAATCAGAGCAAAGCAGCTCCCATAGCAGGTCTTCATTAAGTATCTAAGTCTTGATACTTTGTCCAGGGTCTGCTTATTCAGGGGTAGAATCTGGTCTTGTATTTTTAGTAGTCATATACTGTTTCTGCTTTGAACCACAGAAGCACAGCTTTACACAAAAATAGCTTTGTGCTGTATAGCTCCCTCCTTTACTTTAGTGCTAATAGCATGACAGGCAAGTGAACAGCTTCTCAGCTACAACTCCATGTACAAGACTTTTTCTCCTCCAGCTTGCTGTTCATCCACTCTGGTTATTCCCCCCGTTTCAAATGACCATGACTTATTGAGTTTTTGGTCCAGTAGTTGTTGCAAACTTGACTTTGGGGCCTATTATTTTCTTAAGCATGTGCCAACCCTCAAATGACTTGTCTGTGCCAAGAGCGCAGTGGAGCGCGGAGACTCTCGTCTCTGTGTGAGGGGTGAGATGGTCGGAGAGAGAGGTGTGGAAAAACAGCTAAGGTGCTGGCTGCTGAGTATTAAGACATTTCCTTAAACAAACAGAGCAGCAATTGATGTGTGTGTCAAACGCAATGGACAACTGTGGCACCTGTTACTGGGCAGTAGTTTGTGAAAAGTAGCGGACAGGTGTTTCTTGGCATCTTAAATGGGCTATTTGTGGCCGTTACATGGTCAAGTAACTCACAAGCAGACTGACATGCAAATACATTGTCTTACTTGGACACAATTATCAGGCACACAATGTACATGCATGCTCATCAATCCTAACACTAGCAGTATAATGTCAGTATAAAGCTAATCTCCCTCCTTCCTTCTGTGTTCCCTAGCACACCCAGCTACAACTATGCCCCAAATATGGACAAACACTGGATCATGCAGTACACCGGCCCCATGAGACCCATTCACATGGAGTTCACTAACTTCCTTCACCGGAAAAGGCTCCAGACACTTATGTCTGTGGATGACTCAGTGCAGAAGGTAAGATTTTGGTCAAATACCTAATTATTGCCTTATAGGCTATTTAATATCTAGGCCCTTTGTAGCATATTTTTCTATCATTTTCAATGATTCAAGTCATGGAATGTCATTCAGTCAGATTCTTGGGTTCTGATATAAAGTTCAGCAACAGCAATTCTGAACATTTGCAGCACAATGTTTCTGTTTCTGTTAATATTTGGAAAATCTACTATCATTACTGATTTTACCTCTCAGATTTTCGATACGCTAGAGGAAACCGGAGAGCTGGACAACACATACATCATCTATACAGCTGATCATGGCTATCACATTGGTCAATTTGGGTTGGTGAAAGGCAAATCAATGCCATATGACTTTGACATCCGCGTCCCATTTTTCCTGAGAGGACCCAACATAGAGCCAGGAGCAGTGTAAGTCCCAGCAACCACTAAAATCTAATTATTAAAATTCACAAGATTAAAAAATACATGTTTCCTCATTTCCAAACGTACTATGTTGTAATTCTGGACAAAGAATGTTTGATAATTAAATTTAAAGATCAAGTAGTAGGTTACTTGATGGTGTTATTTTATTATGTTTAAATAAATGTAATGTGTGTTTACTTCAGGAACCCTCATCTGGTGCTCAACATTGACCTAGCGCCCACGATTCTTCACATTGCTGGACTGGACACCCCTCCAGACATGGATGGAAAGTCCATCCTTAAGCTGCTGGAACAGGACAGGACTGGCAATAGGTTTGTATGGATCTGTCATGCCATGCCGTAATGGATATTATAGTACAGTAATTTCAGTGTGCATAATATGTGCAACAGTCCTGTTCATTTGCCATTATTGTGCAATTTTCCAAAGCCAAAATGATTTGCTTTTGCGCCAGCTGTGCACAAAGTGGGCAATTTGGCAGATTTTCCTTGGCTGTAGGACATTGGCTGCGACTCATTGAGGTTCTTCACATGAAGTTTCCCGTAGATTTGTTTGCTAGTTGAATCAGTTGTTTCTTCAGAATCACTACTTCTATTGTCCAGTCTGAAAGAAAAATTGCCCTTGCCCTTAATAGTTTAGTTTGTGGCTTAAAAACAAAAGCATCTAGTGTACAGTGTCTACATACAAAAAGGAAAAAAAAAAACAGTGTCAACAGAAAGTACTGGAATAATCCATTTAATGCATTTACACCATTCCCTTGAATCCGCAAGGTCTTGAACTTGCTGTGATCAACATCCATAACGTTTGCTAGCTGCATGTCCGACATACTGTAACTGATGCCCATTGCATAGGCCATATGAATTTTATAAGCTTTGTGTGATTTGTTTTCCCAGATTCAAACCCAACCGGAAACCCAAAGTCTGGAGGGACACATTCTTGGTGGAGCGAGGGTAAACTGGAGTTCTTTATTCCCTTTCCACACCACAGACACATCCGTGTCATTGCAGAACATTGTGTGTCACACAAACCTGACAAAACATTTCAGTGAACCCAAAATGTGCGAGGCTCTGTGCACGTTCCCTTGTCCAGCAAATACAGCTGCTTTTCGCAGTTATTTGTTATCTGACAGACATTTCCTGACCACAGCCAGCTTGGAAGGCAGCGATGGTGGAAGAGGTTGAAATAGCCAGTCGTTTGGTAAAGTTATAAGCGTCAAATTATGACAGTTCACGCAAGAGACGCTCACACACATAACCAAGTCATTTGATCATTTGCAGGAAAAACAAGCAGAGCCTTTGTCTTCTGAAGGGGCTTTGCATATACTGAGCACACGATCAGGGCCCTAAAACCTGACTTAGCCTGCTGTTCGTGCACTGGTGGAGACAGGCGGAAGATACATTTCAGTAACATGGTAGAGCTAGACGCACGCAAAATAAACAAAGGCTAGCCAGGCTCAGTATGATGTTACCTGAGGAATGGCTGGAAGGCTCACACTCAATCCACTCACAGGACATGTCACCAGCTTTCCCCAGTGTGGAATGCAGCAGCCGTGCTATAGCCAACACTCAACTGTTTCCCCGAAACTTGTTTTCTTTGTAGTGCACGCGATCACATACAGTGCATGCTCTCTCCCAAACTCTGTCAGATCTTTATTTAACCTCTCCACTGCTGCTGCTGCCAGATATGTTGCGGAAAATGATACCTTCAATTTGACAGCCCGCTTTTGTTCACTTAACGTGTTAAGCTGTGCTAATGCCAGGGGTACACTGACTGAAACCTGACAAGCTGAAGAGGAAATAATCCCACCAAACTTGTCTTTGCAAGACAGAGGTGCCCAAGCAGAAAAATAAAAAAAAAATAGGCATGGGGGCATGAGGGAAAAATAAAGGACACTGGTAGAGGCCAGATTGTTTTAACAGCATGTGTCATGATATTGTATTTTTCAACATGTCATGTTCTCCATTACTGCTGCTGTTTTTCCAAATTATTGTTTTTTTTGTGTTTGTTTTTCCCAAATCTCGCTGTCTTGAGCTTCCAATCTCTTTTTCTTTAATTTGCTAATTTGCCAGCGACTGTCTCAACATCTGCAGACACATATCCAACAGCGTGAAAGAAGTTAGCGTGGCTGCCGCTCATGCAGATCAGTCTCCTGCTGGCGTAATGTGACGGGATCGGCTCTTCCTTTGGACCACTGTGTATGAAATGAAAACAGTGTGACCTTTGACCCTTAGGGGCTTTAGCTCTTCTAATCCATTCTTCCATTAATCCACACTGTTTATAAAGGCTGTCTGCTTGTGCGCTTGTCTCTAAATGCTGAGATTAGCCTCCGCAGACCTTTCACTCAGGCACAGATGTAGTAGCGCACACACAGTAGCTAATGTTTTTTTGTACAGTACTCTCGCTGCTCATGTGACACGCTCTATGATTTAATATCCTCATATAACCTTTCAATACTGTACCTCTGAGCCTATAAAATTCTGACTGACAGCTGGGACTGACTGTGTTGTTTAAGAGCCTAATTGTCTACGTAATGTAGCCATCAGGAAGTGACATCGACAGCAACTGTTAGCTCTGTAATCGCCCTTGGCTAAAGGCTAGAAACTAGAGCCAAGCCAATGTGTGAACATTGGCATTTTTCCCCTGGAAGAGTAGAGTTAGATGGGAATGGACAAGACAAGGGGCCTACTCTTGAAGAGTACAGGTTCTTCTTTACTCTTTTGCTTCTTTGTTGTTGTTATTGTCGGTTAGCAGCCAGGCTATGTCAGCATGCACCGGGAAATAGGTTGAGGAATGCAGGGGTTGGCATAGCCTCAGCAGACCCTTGGCCAGGCCTTGTGGTAGTGGCAGAGGAGATGGTGCAGGGTAGACGAACATGATGCCAAGCTGAGGTCAAACTGCTTGGCCTGAAGTTGAGGACTAGTGTGGGAGACTGAGAGGAGCTCTTCCTGAAATGGATAGAACCTGCTGCTCACTTTATTGCAGCACTGCTTCTCATATTTAATCATATTAACTCCCTGAGTAGATCAGTTTATTGATAACAACTTCTTCTTTTTTCATGTCCTTGTTGTTTTGCAGAAAGATCCTGAGGAAGAAGGATGACTCAGTGAACACACAGCACACAAACAGCCTGCCTAAGTACAAGAAGGTCAAAGAGACTTGCCAGCAGGCGGAATTCCAGACGCCATGTGAACAGCCGGGACAGGTATCCCAAAACACACCCATGTGCACGCACGTCACTTATTCCTGAAAACCTTTGTTAAAGAAAGGAGTTCACTTTGTATATATTTAGGAAGGTTTCTTCAAGTTCTTCTCTAATAAAAGTAATTTGTAGCACTCTTAAAGTGGCATCTCCATTCTTCAAAGCCACAACGGAAATTGCCGTTTACAGTACATCAGTTGGTTCATAATTGGACCCTTTTGCTGTGTTTTGTGGTGCCTTCATTTGTTCCCTTTCATCTGTGCCCATTCATTTTCTGGCAGAGCAACAGCCAAGTGGTACAGTATGTGGCCTTGGAACAGGCAGACCAGAACAATACAAATTGTTACAAGTTACAGGTAGTGTTGAATGACCTTCTTTCTGAAGCAATGTCTTAATTCATTCCAGATCCTTTTTATGGGCACATGCAATGTGCGCATGTACCAATGAGTTATCAAAAACAGCAATGGAACATTTGTAGTTGAGCTCAGCAGTGTGTGCTGGGTCATGTGAAAGAATTGTGAGAATGTGGGTATAGTATGTGTGTGTGTGCACCTGTAAAAGTGCACAACTGTATCTTCTTGTAGCTATAATTTACAGTACAGTTACAGTATATATCATAATGTGGTAGAGGATAATATTTGGTCATAAATGTTCAGTTTGGCATGATTTAACTTGGTCTCCCAGTGTGCAGCCTGAAAGCCAGAGGAGTGGGGAAACTGTACTCGCTCTTTTTCACTTTTCTTCTACTTTCACTTATTGTTGCTCTGTAGGACAAATAAAATGAAAAGCAAGGGTCAATATTTGGGAATATACACAAACTCTCCTCTGGGTCACTTTCCTGGAGTATTGCAATCAAATTATTTAAGGGGATTTCAGCAATGACATTAAACCTCAGTGTTGAACCTGATTTCACTTAGAAGGAGACATTTTGTTTTGAAAAGCCTTTTGAATAAGACCACATCATCTTGGTTCTGACAGACTGGATTTTTCTTGGAGCGCAGCCTCTGTTGTGTTTTTGTCGCCGAGCTGTTGCGGTCCTTTGGGTTTGATCATGTGATAACGTTATAGGATTGTTGTGGGCATACCAGTAACCTCTGTTACTCTATGCTTTCGGGATATATACTCTGTGAGTGACTTGTGGTACTTGGGGTCTTTCATTTACCACTCATGTTTCAGCTCCCTACGTTCATCCATGTCTGCTTCTAACTAACCACTCCCCTGCTCCTCTTCAGCTTCCCATTCGTCTCTGCAGTCCTGAAGTGCTGCAGCAGCACTGTTGTGCCTTAAAAGCACTCACAGGAGGGAGGGTGGAGAGAGAAGGATAAAGCAAGACAGATTGTTTTCATCCCCAAGTGACAATACATCTCTCTCTCCCTCACTTCTTGTCTAATGCTGACATAACAGCTCTGTTGGGCCCGTAAGCTCTTCGTCACTATATGAGCCTTCCAAAAGAAACCCGATCCATCTTATGGTCCTTTGTTTGGACCCTCGTTCCCACACTCACCACTGATCATCTGCACGGCGCTCTGCAGATGTGTCTCTTCCATTTATACATGGCCTAACCAGCAGCACTACTCAGCAATTAGCCATGACTTTCTTTTCCTGGTAGGAAATGGATGTTGAAAAAGACACAATAGTATGTAGGAGAGTGCGTGGGTATGTATTTACCCAATTACGCTGGTGACGCACTTGGCACAGACGTACACAGTGTGAGAGTGATAGGGGTTTCCACTTTGTTTTCAGACACCAGACAGACCCGATTCTTCTCATGTGGTCATTCTAGTTTATCTTTCCTGCTGCTTTTGGATGCCTCTCTTTTCCCACAGGCTGAGATTTGCCCAATACATCAGTCAGAAGCATGTATTTCTCAGGGGGTTTGCTGGGGGGGTTGTAAAATCAGAGGTTTGTCTTGAAATCTGAGATTAAGTTTTTCATATCGTTAAAATTTTTAGTACTTATTAGTGATGGCAGAAAAACTGTTAAAGCACCATGTGGAAAGTTCTTAAAGGGCATCAAAGGCACTTGATAGTTTTAATATCTGGATTAAATAAGAAGAGAGAAAACATGAAAATGAATTCTCGTCTCTGTTTCTGCTTTGATGTGTTGACAGAAATGGCACTGCGTGGAGGAGATCACAGGAAAGTGGAGGATACAGAAGTGTAAAGGTGGATCGAAAGAGGGCTCCAGGAAAAGGGCCCGCAGCCTGAAGCCCCGCAGCAGCTACGAAAACCGAGAGAGGGGCTGTGATTGTGGGGACGGTCTCTACAAACCCTCCAGGACGGAGCGCCGCTCCCACCGACAGTTCTCTGCTTCGTCAGGCCAGCGTGAGTGCATGTTGATATGATGATTTAACACATTCATAGAAATTGTGGTCACTCTTTTTTCCTCACTAAATATTGTATAGTCGATGAAAATGATGCAGGACTGGATGTACATGGAAAAAATGTGGTTATTTCAGTTCAACGGTAAAAGTTCTGGCATGAGATACAGTTTTAGTTAACATTCAGCCTTTTCTTTATTTATTACATTTATGTGTCTCTCAGCACCAGTTGGAATAAAAGACTTCTCCAAATGCTTAAAAGTCCCATAGTGTCGAAAGCGATATTTTTATTGCTTTTTGATTATAAGAAAAATGTCAAAATATTGTCCTATGTTTTAAAATGGTCAATCCATAGAAAGGCACCTACAAGCCTTAAAACAAGCCATTAGGACTTCATGAAGTTGTGATGCCACAATTCCACAGCTACCCCCCTCTACCCATTCACAGCCATTCAAATCAACCAAATAACCTGTTCTTTTCAAGAGCTCCAGAGCGAAGAGGTGTAAAACTTTATTGATGATTTTTAGTACTGAAAACCACATTGTTAGAGATATAAAACTTAAAATCCAGGAAAAGTCCACAATATGGGACCTGTAAACCTTTGCATGAAGGGAAAGAGAGACAGAAGCACTGAAAAAGCCAACATCCTGCAACAAGTTCTGGAATTTGTGTGTGCGTGTGATGTCAGGATTGTGGTTCAGAATGGTTTGATGCCCTCTAGTGTTTCTTGGATAAGGTGCAACATAAGCATGAAGATCTAATAAAGCTTTATCTTCAAGGTTGGACTGAAATAAGTAGTGATTGACAATCTAATTAAATCTAACAATTTTTAAGATGCAAAAAACTGCAGGGCTGATGTTTGTTTTATATCTTGATTGTTTACAGGTTTTCGTCCACGTTTTGTCCACACCCGACCTACCAGGTCTCTCTCCGTTGAGTTTGAAGGGCAAATATATGACATCGACCTTCAAGCAGACGATCAGTCCGCTGTCCGCCGCCGTGTTATCTCAAAACGCCACTACAACTCAGAGGATCCAGAGCTTAACTTGGGGTCAGATGACGGCTCAGAGGAAATGCTAGCTGATGATACCAATGCTGTGGGATACCCCAACTCTCTGAAAGTTACACACAAGTAAGTAGATAGCCTTCCTTTCTAACTTCTCTTCTCAATTGTATTTCTGTCATAAGAAGCAGTGTATGAATATTACATCTTTTCCAGGTGTTATATTTTGATGAATGACTCTGTTCATTGTGAAAGAGAAATCTACCAGTCCTCCAGGGCCTGGAAAGACCATAAAAGCTATGTGGACCAAGAGGTGAGCGCATAATCATGGCACACACCTTCTCTAGGTTACTCATGTTGTCAGTGGTCAGGAATTTCTCCCAATTGACACAAATTAACGGTAGTATTTGTTGCTGCTTCATTCCAGATTGAAGCACTTCAAGACAAAATCAAAAACCTCCGGGAGGTACGGGGACATCTGAAGAGGACGCGACCAGACGAGTGTGACTGTGGAAAGCGGAGGTTAGTTTTCCTTTCGTTTGACCTAAATTAATGATCCTTATCTTCAGCTTGCTTCAGGGCTCTCAACAGATACAAAAAAAGTGTTCTGTCCCGGTCTTTAGTCTCTTTCTCTTGTTTATAACACCAGCTATTATAACAAAGGAGACAGAAACAAGGCAGAGAGAGTGAAGAGCAGGAATGATCAACTCCATCCATTTAAGTGAGTTTTTTCCCCTCTAATTATGGGTTTTTCCCTCATTTAGTGTAATCCATTTACTATTAATCACTAAAATACTGACTTGCAAATGTAAAAATATTGTCTCTTATGATGCTGTTTGACTGCACTGTCATTGCTGGGTATCTGCATGGTCACTGCATGCCAGGTTTAAACATAAAGCTCACCTTCATTATCAATGACTTTGTCTAATCATCAGCATGTGTGTATATGTGTTTGTGTGTGTCTGTGATTCTGTGACCCTAAAGCACAAATGGATGTTCAAGGGAAGCATGTCATGTAGAATTTTTTTTTAGTATTTGATCCTTTTGATGGAGTTTAAATGACGAAGCAGATGTATGACCTGCGTGCGCGTGTGTCTGGAAGTGATTTGGTCACAAAGAACGATAGAATGACTCAACAGAGAGGAAATCAGTCAATCCCTCAAACGCGGTGATCAACTTGCACCGGGAAACATTAGGAACACATTATGCCAATCCGAAGCAGCTGGTTTTGTGCTGTGCCTGTTGTGTGTTTAGGCAGTGAGGAAGAGGGGACAGTGGCTAGAATGTCATCCCAGAGAAAATTGGACACGGTAAGAGCTTAAACATGAAAATAAACAGACTGTCGTATCCTGGCATCGACAAGGCTTTCTGGAAGTCCCCCTGTCCAGATCTTCCCACCACTGCGGTTACTGGCACAGGAACGATGCGGAAGGGGGTTGATGTCATCTTTGCATCGCGGCTGTTTTGTAATTTGCGCCTGTGTTTCTGTCCAACAGGGAGGCTGCGCAGGAAATCGATGGAAAGGCCCAGTTGTACAACGAGATTCGCAGACGGAAGAAGGAGAGGAAGGAGAAGAAACGTCAGAGGAAGGGAGACGACTGCAGCCTGCCGGGACTCACTTGCTTCACACATAACAATGACCACTGGCAGACTGCTCCCTTCTGGTCTTGTATGTATATTTACTTCATGCTCCTTATGGTGCAACAGTTTAATCTAGATGTGCTTTGTGTAAACCAGAAAAACAACAGTGTTTTTCCCAATGTTTAAACTTTCTTCATTTTGTATTTGTTTAATCTCACACACTTTTAAAGGTTTGTTTTTTTTTTAAGTGTGAAAATGGATTATTTATATGGCGGTATGAATGACTGCCTCTCCGTTATTGTCCAGTGGGTGGATTCTGTGCATGCACCAGCTCCAACAACAACACCTACTGGTGCCTGAGGACCATCAACGAGACTCACAACACACTGTTCTGTGAATTTTCCACTGGCTTCCTGGAGTACTTTGACCTCAACAATGACCCCTACCAGGTGGGTGAACATCTGTCTGCAGTCAGGCTTTCCTGCCTCTGTCTGTCCCACTTTCTTTCTCATTGGCGGCTGCGATATAAAATCTTGCTCGGACCATAAAAGTTCTTGCTAGTAATTTAGAATGTTTTTATGTGGGAGCAGTGACATGCAATTTCATCCTCCTCATTTTTTCAGACATATACACTTCTAAATATAACACTGTGACACTAAAATGAGATTTCCTCATGCAGCTGACCAACGCCGTGTACGCCGTGGATCGGGACGTGCTGAACAGTCTCCATGCCCAGCTGATGGAGATGAGGAGTTGTCAAGGCTACAAGCAGTGTAACCCACGTCCTAAAGGGCTGGACACAGGTAAACGCATCTTAATTTCAGTCCCTTTTTATTGTCCCTATCTACCTGGGCTGAAATGTACAAAGACATTGTTGGATATCCTGAGTGGTACACTGGGTTTAGCTGTAGCTGTTATGCCAACAATGACTGAAACAGATTTTACATACAGGTTGAATGAGTCCTCTGTTCTGAATCTGTTTCAGTCTCACTGGTGTGTTTGCACATATCTGCATTCTGCATGCTGCATGCGTTTGTGATGAATGCAACTGTTTCAGGTGGAGGTCAAGGAATCATCACTTCTGACTTTTATTGATGTACGTTTGATGTTTTCTTCATGACGACATACATACACACACACTCTGACTTCTCTTTCTCATCCCAGAACCTCCCACTCTCCTGGAAGCTGTTTACCATCAGTGTTTGCCATTATTTTTTTTTTTTCTTTTTAAATCCAGCTTTTTAAAATGAGTCAAAATTAGGCCTTTTTCTTACAGTTGTGCATCCTGGCCATCCAGCGCTTTGTGACTCATTGAGTGTTAGAGATATTATTTGGAGGATGCTGTCATCGCAGCAATTGAGGCAGCGATTTTATTTGAGCCCGTCATGCATCACCGCTAAAATCAGCCGCTATATATTATTTCTTTTATACCTCCGCCACATGGTCCAGGCACCCTCCAGAACAGCCTTAGTAATGGAGGTGGTTAATAAGTAATGTCGCGATGATCTAAGCCTGTAAGACCGAGCTGTGTGGCATGAGCTGGCTGCGTTTGTTTATGTCCCGAGGATAAAAACTTCATGTCTGTAATTAACAGCTGGAAAGTGGAGCACCGGAGCGGCCAAGCTGCTCTGAGAAAACTGATTGTGTTTCAGCTGCTGGCACACCGGCCTTGTCAAACCCATGCCAACACATGTCAAGTAGCAGCCGAAAATCTCTTACTTGCACTGGCTGCCCTGTGCTGGGGTAAGATGCCAGCTCCCTGGACCAATGAGAGAGCAGTTGTGGTTTACATCAAGTGATGTTTTTGTTGGAAAAGTAGATTGTTAAATAGTGAAAAGGATCCAGCAGTTACCTACATCTATTTCTCGAGTGTGACTTAACCATCATCATCATCACCACCTGACTGGATAACCGTGTGTTTTTGCTTTGAAGGGGAAACCCCGTTGAACTCTCCACCCCTCGAACCACTCGATTTTGATCAATCCTCTCCATTCTTTCCTCTTCGTACTCATTCCTCCCCTCGTTCTTCTGATCATCCGATAACCGCATTTCCTCCATAGGGAGTAGCAGCTGTGCATGAAGACATCTTCAGTGTGAATGATCTATTTTATTTCCCTCCCACGTCTCCTTGAATCAAGGCATTAACAATCGATTGCTTTTATTTTTCCGATCAGGAGGTAAAGATGGAGGAAGCTATGAGCCACACAGGTATCCACCAATTTTTGTTTCTCTTCAGTGGCTTTTTTTTCTTTATAACACCTGCATGGGCCTAAACTGCCTCATTCCCACTAATACCCATCCATGGAGTGCCAGCACTTTAATCTGTGGCTGCATGCTGGGGACACCCAAATCATAACAGATTTTGTTTTTTCTCTCCATTAAAGCAGCTTCATTTGTTGTCACCTCTGTGCACACAATCTGTCTTCATTTGTATCTGCTGTGTAATGTCAGTCTGCAGCTATTTAACCATCCAATCAGCATATTTTCACACCTTTGCTTGAGAGTGCAACATTTACAGCAGCTGCCAATATTAAAATATAGGCTCAAAATAGATTTTCCTTTTTTTTTCTTTTTTGGTTAAGCTATTCTCTGGATAGCATGGCTGCAGTATAATTGGAAGTCCATATGTGCTTCTACCCAAGACCCATCCAAGCATCAAGTGCACGTGAATGACAATGCATGATACTGTATCATCCCTTCATGCATCACATTCTACATGAAAGCTAAAGGGAAGAGTTTGACATTTTGTGAAATCCACTTCAATGTTCATTGCCTTGAGTTACATGAGAAGAATAATTGAGAGGAGACATGGCAAGCAAAAACAGTTTTTTTTCCCACACATCAATTTTAAGATTGTGCTTCATGTCTTTTTTTTTCAGACTAGTGAAAAGAAAATGTTTCTCTTAAATTCACCACAAATCTGTCGTATACAAGTAAAGTACAAAGCTGAACTCGAAATTTTATTGGCTAATGCCATTTTCTCAGTTATTTTTTTCTTATGCTTGAGCCATAAATCTTCGCTTCAGTAGTAATTGCATACCAAACATTCCTGTTTTATTTATTCTATATTGTAAAGGTTTTTACAGAGGGGTTTGCTCATATATCATTCATAGCACGGATTATAGAACATTTTATTTTCAGTGATGAAACGATCCAAAATACACTGTAAAAACAAAAAGACAATAATTTGAACCTAGCTTTTTTGGAAATGTAAATGCATATTAGTTGCATATTTACTCAACCTTTGCTTATTTACACAGAGATGTTGTAGGCAGATTTTTTTTTAAATATTTTTTTTATGCAGTGTTTATGCTAAGCTAAGTTTCACCTTGCTATAGCTTCATATATAACAGATATATAACAGAGAGCTTCTCATCTAACTCTTGCTGTATTTTTTTTTTTTTTTTTTTTTGGTCAAAATGTCAAACTATTCCTTTAACGTAACCCTCCATGCCCTGCCAGAGACACCTACAAATAAGCAGTCATCAGCCATTATAACATTCCATTCAGGATACCTCTCATGTTTGCTCATGGCCATTAGCTAGTGGTAGTGTGGACACTTGGAGTTGCTGTGACCTCTCTGTCCTTTGACCTCTGCCCTTTTGACCTCTGTTTCTGGCACCTGCTTACCAGGCAACAACAGCATCGAAAGTGGTCAAAGAGGAGACCAAGCCCCTCCTTCCTGTGAGTCCCTGAGCCTACATCAAGTTATTCTCATTCTCTAGCTGCAGTAGTTACAAGAAAGCTGATCTCACAAGGAAAGCCTGGCGCAAGTGGCATCAATGCATATTTCTTTTCTTGCAGACAGCAATCTGAGCCCAGCTTTGATTTAGCCTTTTTTTGTGCTGCGATTTTCTTTCATTTCTTTTTTTTCTGGATCACACCATTGAGCATTTACTTTTTTTTTGTCCGTTTCATTGATCACCTTTTGTTTCCTCTGCTGTTCAGCTGTTTTATTCCAGGTTGCATTTCACTCCTGTCCAGGCCTTTTGTGCTGCTACAATTGTGTTGTGCGGCTAGCGTGTTAGCTTATTACCATGGATTATTAAGTCTGTCGTTGTTTCGTGAATTACCAAGGCAGCATGTGTTTGCACTACTCATGGCTTGAGCATAGTGTGGGTGCTGTGTTTATCTAGTTCATCTAATGCTGCTTTGAAGTGATTGAGTGCATTTGTGTATGCGTGTGTGTTTGTGTTGCTCGGGGCCACAAACCCCATGGAGTGGGCTGCTTTAGCGAGAGCCAGATACTGGGCATGGCTGCATGTTGTTTGAGTGAACTTGAAAAGAGCTCCCTTTGCTTTCTACCCAAGATACTCAAGTCTTCTGTTTCTCTCTGTTTGGCAGCACACAACCAGTATGGGACGGACGACAGGGTTAAGCTTCCTAACTTGACAGACGAGGAGGTGAACTGGCAGGGACTGGAGGATCTTTATAGCATAAACGAAAGCCTTTATGAATGTAGGCCTGACTACAGCCCCAGCCCAGACAATTGGGGCAACTTCCAGAAGGATGTAGATAATATGTTTGCACTGCGACACGTTTTTAACAAATTTAATCAAACCCATAAGCTCGACGACTCCACCCTGCCAGAGCTGGGCTCCGGGGGCGGGGGTGGAGGCCTTGACGAGGGCAGCGGAGACGAGACGGGCTCAGCCGGGGACCTCTGGCCAGGCCCGGCGACGGAGGCTCGCCTCATCACCCCCGCCCCCAGCAGAGCGCCATCAGCACCACCCACACCCAGGCCCACACTGGAAAGGAAACTGGAATCTGTTGTCAACGACCTCCCCGAGCGGGTTATAGACAGACCCGTGATGTCAGCGTCGCCAGTGATGCTGCCGTCACCGGGTCCCAAGAGAGGCGGGGCCAGCTTCCAGAGCGACACGTGGGTGCAGCAGCTGGAGGAGGTGGACGGGGACGGGGCCTTCAGCGGGAACGGAATGACCGAGCTGGGGACGCAACACGACAACCTGCTGCGTGCTCACAACGAGGCCGCCGCCCCTCAGCAGAGCCTGGGCCTCGGCCTGGACCCCGAAGACGAGGAGGACATTTTCCAGGCTCAAGGCTTCCTCCCGTTCTCCCCACAGACACTGAGGCCCAAGGTGCAAGCCAGCACCCCTGGGAGCCCTCCCACCACACAGACTAGCGGCACCCCACAGGGCGTCGGGTTGGTACTGCAGGCGCTGCCTCAGTCGGCGCTGCCCCTGACGTCGGACTACGAGGGCAGCGGCTCTCCGCCTCAACGCTCCAATCAGACCCTCTGAGGCAGACGCGTGTGCTGGCCAATGAGCCGCCGGTCGCCATAGAGACACAGAGACACATCGATTGGGAGACGAGCAATGGCAAAGTGATGCCGCTTCAGTCAGTCAGTCAGAGTTGTATAATGAGTATTAAAGTTATTGTTTATTTTTTTACAGGTGCCTACATTTATAAGTAAACAGTGTTATGTTTTTTTTTTCAAATATATATTTAGAAAAAAAAAAAACTTGATGCAGCTAAGTGTTGGGATTCAAAATGAATAATTCCGTATGGATAACACCATTGATGTTTTTAATATATGTTTTTATGAAAAACTAGTGTAAGTGGTGAAACCATTTTAACATCCCAATGGATGGTTGGCGTTCGTCAGCTGTAGCTACGCTCCAGTCCTCAAACAGACCGATCGATCCCAAACCTGCCCAATCGCACAACAGGACACTCTCACCGATTAGATCACTGCAAAACTGACCCCAGTGCACTTTTGAACTTTTCAGCATAATGACCCCTCACCCTCTCTGTGGTTTGTGGATTTGAAAAAAATGTGTTCATTGTAGAATCCAATTTTTTGTCACTATTCTTTTTTTTTTTAAAGAGAGGAAATGAGCTGGTCACTTCTGGAAAAAGTTACTGAATCAACATTGATTCCATGTGTTTCACAAATAACTCTTAAAAATGATGTATTTTTAACGTTACCATTTGTTTTTAGCTCCTTGTCAGATGGCGATAATAGTTTTTAGACAATCACGAGACAGTTTTAACAGTCAGCTTAGATTATGAGAGCTTGACAGCATCTGTATTATCTGGCTGCAGCCAACAAACCTGTCTGACACACTTCAAAATGTCTGGAATTGGTGTTTATTTTTCTAGGAAGGGGGCACTATTTTGTTATTAGTTGCACCACAGCACATGTTTTTTGAAGAAAGTAGTATGATCTTTACTAATCACATGCAAATGTTTTAACACAATTGCCACCAGGGGGTAGAAAGCTTTAATTTTGTAGCTTTTTTTTTTTTTTTTTGGAAAATGTCACCAATTAATCCTGTGCTGTATGACGTAGTGCTTTGATAATCCAGAGTATAGTGTTTCACATGGAAATGGTATTTCGAATGTAACAGTATAGTCCCTTAAAACTGGTTATGACAGCACACTGTTCCACAGCCGTGTCTATGGCAGTGTAGACGGTAAAATATTCTAAAGGCATTACATATGTATTCCAAGACCACTGAGGGCAAACTGTGCCAGCGTTTCTGCCGGTTAATAATCTGAGCAATCCAGATGTGCATTTTTGGTTTCGAAACTGGTTCTGCAACATGAAGCTGTCCTTTTTCTTTCTTGACGGTGTGTGTAGAAGTGTTAGAACGACTCTGGTTTCAGGAAAACCACGACACTGTTATGAAATAAAACCTTTTCAAGCCTTCAAGTGTCTACTTTGCAAGAATTCAATCAAGTCCTTTTTTTCTGTTTTTTTTTTTTTTTAATGACAAATATCAAGTATTCAAGGCGTTTGTAAACTGAAGTGTTCACAAACATCAAATAGGCTTCTGCTCCTGAGGAACACAAAGCAATAAGAGCTCGACTTTCAGAACACAGCTTCTGTTCAGGAAATTCACTTTCAGTTCAAATACTGATGAAAGGAAAAAAAAAAATTTGTTAAAGCAAATTTACAGTCGACCTTAAGTCACCTGTTAGTAGCAGCGGGACGCTGAGAGATGGACTGGACACTTTACTGTGTCTCACATGATCTGTTTGGCATGATCAGCTGATTCTCTAGCCTTCCCTGCAAAGAGTGCAGATGATTGATTTATACTAAAGAGGATCAGGGCCACTAAAAAAACCTAAGGGGTATTTTTTCCCCCACATTCCATTTAGGAAAAAGAAAATCATAATTTATTAGAACTGAAAAAATGTGAAAGAAATTCTGAGATTTAAGTCAAAAAGCTGACTTTTTTTCATTCATCCTAGAAAAAAAATTACCAGACTTCAATCTTAGAATTCTTTTTTGTTTAGTTATATATAAAAAAAATCACAATTCTGTCTTTTTCTAAAATTAATCCAAAACTTTTTCACCGAATTTGTATTTTCAGTCGAAAGGGGGTGGGGTATTTTATTAGTGTTCATTCCATAAAAGTCAGAATCAGAAAAAAATTTAAGGATCCTGAATGAATATTCATTTTTAAAAAATGACCTTAATTTTTTACAGTTCTAAAAAAAAAAAAAGCCAGAGTTCTGGCTTTTTTTTCCTAGAATGTATAATAAAAAAAATACCCCTTAGATTTTTCTT
The DNA here is from genome assembly GCA_030544235.1 of Lepturacanthus savala. Taxonomy (NCBI): domain Eukaryota; kingdom Metazoa; phylum Chordata; class Actinopteri; order Scombriformes; family Trichiuridae; genus Lepturacanthus; species Lepturacanthus savala. Next base: position 7,645,663 of record CM060476.1, on the reverse strand, counting down.
GTCAGTGAAAATTTAAGTAGCAGTAATTATCATTGTTAATCCTTTTATTAAAAAAACATTTTTATTAGTGGCCCTAATACTCTTCCATACATCTGTATATGATATTAACTCAGTGTGTGCCACATTGTGTTAAAGAATATTGGTCCACTTATTTTTTTTTACTCAAACATATCGAAATATCACAATTTCAAAGCAATATCTATTAAGTGGAATTAAAATTTCATTCACAAATCCTTGCCAACTAATCAAAATAGTTCAATGACTCAGCAAGAATTTGTCTTTCCAGTCACATTAGTAGGGACCTGATCAATAATCCCACGTTATTATTCCTTTATAGAGCGTGGGATGTAGCAGCACTCTGAAGGAAGGAAGGATAGAGAATCATTACAGATAGAAAAAGGCATTCTGGGTAACTTCAACATGGCAATCTCAATTATGTACTCCACTTGACAGAAAGAAAAAAAAAATACATTGCAATAACCCAACTCCCTCCCTCCCATCATGACAAATGCTGGACCCCTCCCATGTCAATAATACTGTTTGTTGTTTTTTTTTACCTTTTTGTAGCTTTTTAAATCTTATTTATTCTTAACTACAATGTCAAGGGTTAGTTCATAAATATGCTTCTAGCTATGTGTGAGCTCTATTATATGCTTCATTTTCTTTGTCGATATTTACATGATGATCACTTATGAAGTAAGTAATTTGAGGTACTAAGTCACAATAATACTAAAATTAGTCACTGCCATTACCACTTAATAATCATTACCTGGCAGAATACCATGAATCTTTGCCAAAAAAAAAAAACATCAAAATGTTTTCACTGCATCCGAATCTTGTTTCCTTTGCAAGCTTTTAAACTAAGATGAAGCCATACTGATGAGAAAATAAAATATAATAAACTTTATTAGTGTTACTTTATATTCACCCTCAAAAAAAGAAAAAAAAATATACTCCTTAAAATTTGATTTGTGCCACAAACTGACACCTGATATAATATCAAGCAATGCATTTGTGTAATACTGAAAAAGTCACATTACTAGCTCTTCCAATGTTCTCACTCCATTTAAAAAGTATCATTAAATAGTTTTAAGCGATAACATGATGGTGGTAAAAAAAAAAAAAAAATTGACAAAGATATTTAAAACGTTCCTGCCATCGACTGAATGTGGCGTGGACGTCGTCGCCAAACAGACGGACAGGAAATGAGAATTGAAACGTCAAAGATGTTTGTCTTTTGCTCAGGTATATCTTTGGGACACTAAATTTGGTGCAGTGATTAAATGTAATGATTCCATCTTTTAAACCAAGACTTTCATGGTACAGTACAGTAGGTCTGACAAAACGGCAACATTCACTGGCCTTCACGCAATCTTCTCTCTGTCCACTAGAGGGCCCCGAACACCCAGGAACTGAATAACCCATAGTGGATTACTTTATCTGATGAAAAGGGGGGTTTCATCGCTTACATGCTTGCTGCGCTACGTCTTTAAAAGCCTAATCTACTGGATAACTACTATGTACATCTGATGACCATTAGAGCGGAGAAACCATTACAATACAGAACCAGAACGATGCAGCTTTTTATCCGTTGGTGATTGTTGCAATGTATACAAATTCAATCGTTTTTTTTCTTTAAAAAGGGGTCAGATTTGTTAAGAAAACAGCAGGTTTTTTTTCTTTAAATACCCATCACATTTCCAGTTTCAGGTACGATCACATCTTCAGGACATACAGTAGCTTCAGCACATGGTCAGAGATCAGATACCTTTCTCATATTTGCCACTTTGCTAATTATTGACATTGCTTTCATGTCAGGTGTAAAGAAATTCAAGACCTGCCTTTTCATTCACTGCAAGTCATCTAACACTTGTCGGCTTTTACGCTACATGGTCACCTTGCCCGAGGCAAGAATCTTTGACTCCTTGTCCCCAAAAACAAAAGCGGAGGGCATCAAAGCTGAATTTTGTCGCTCAACTGAGGAGACAGTGACTGGCTTCTCTGCAGCTAGCGTTTACCCTGGTAGCCAGCGTCATGTACTGGACTGGCCGAGACAGCCTGAGAGGCACTGTTACAAAAAAAAAGGAAGAAAAATGGGAAGCGAGTGGGTAGGGAGGGGGGGGATAAATCCCATTCTGTCAATTCTGAAGATGCAAAAACGCAAGAACGGGTGAAATGGCTCAAATACAAGAGCCGATATGTCAACGGCTTAGACTTTAAGGTAAAATGGTGTTTCTGAAGGAGCCAACTGTATGAGGAGGAGGAGGAGGAGGAGATACAGAGGGAGCTGTACAGTACTGAGAAGGGAGAAGCTGTACATAGGATCTTGCATAGTACAGGTTTGTCGGTTGTGCTTTAGACTTTAGATGATGATGTTCTTATAATGCCCTGCCCTTTAACACTAGCACCAGGTCACGTCTTTACATCGTCCAAACTGCAAAGAAGAAGGTCCGAACCTTCCGTGGATGCTGTGTGGCCGCAGCTGATGATCCGCTCAGAGTAGAACATCTGTCAGTCTCCTGTTTACAGAAACATCGATGAGCAGCCCTTTTTTTTTTTTAAGTGTGGTGGGTGTGTCTCTGCCTGTCAGTCCTACCGCAGCATTGGAGCTCCGCCCTCTGGCGTCTGATTGGTGTAAAAAACAGACGCGGAGCGGCGCAGAAAGCAGAAACAGGAAGGCACGTGTCACGATGGACCCCGGAGGGGAGGCTTTAGGGTGCTCTCAGACATGGGCGGAGTCTCTGTGGTGATGCGGCAGCAGGATGGGAGGGGTTATTGCTTTGAGGGCGTTGCCGGGGCAACTGAGGCTGCTGTGGCCGCGGTTGAGCAGCAGGGCGGCGGGCGGGTCGGGCCTCGGCGGGATGAACACGGGGCAGGAGCGGGTGCGCGCGTGGCTCTTCTGGCCGCCGGCGTGGCAGATGAGCTCGCTGACGGTGCCCAGCGGAGGCAGGTGCTGGCGCCAGCGCTCGGCCCGGTCCTCCTTGTGCTTTATCGAGTACCAGGTGAGGAAGATGAACACGAAGCCCACGAACTTGAGGCTGGCGGCCAGGCCGAAGTAGACGAAGCGGAACGAGGTGACGTCGTACTCCCAGCATGAGCCGTGCACGCCGCAGTCCTGCTGCCACAGCATGCAGGTGGTGTCAATCACCGCGCCGAAGTAGATGGGTGTGGGGATGTAGGCTGGGGAGAGGAAAAAAAAAAAAAAAACTCAGCCGTGTCCTAATCCCACAGCACATACTCTGACTCAGCAGGTTTATAGGTGCCATATCATCATAAACAAAAAGGAGGCGATATTAATTTCCATTTCGAATATACACTACTGTTCAAAAGTTTGTGTTTTCCATGAAAAGTCACACTTATTTACCTCCATGAGTTGTAAAATGAATAGCAAATATAATCAAGACATTGAGAACGCCAGAAATGAATAAGTGATTCGTATTAGAAATATTTTTTTTTTTATAAAAGTAAAAAAAGTTGTATAGCTTTTTCTAACCAGCTAAACTGTTTTCAGCTGTTCTAACATGATTACACAAGGGTTTTCTAATCATCCATTAGTCTTCTGACCCAATGAGCATTAGAACACTAGAGTGATAGTTGCTGGAAATGGGCCTCTATACACCTATGTAGATATTGCACCAAAAAACAGACGTTTTCAGATAGAATAGTTGTTTATCGCATTATCAATGTATAGAGTGTATTTCTGAATAGTTTAAAGTTATCTTTATTGAAAAAAACAGTTGCTTTTCTTTCAAAAATAAGGACATTTCTAAGTGACCTCAAACTTTTGAACAGTAGTGTAAGAAAGTCTAGATGTTCTAATATTCCTACTCTATGGAAATAGAGCAGTTTGCTGGACTGACAAACCAAATTGTGCCTTTAATTGCACAAGAGCACAGAACATAAATTGATCATTTACTATTATATTTTATGCAGTAGACTTTAGAAACTTCTGAGTATTATAGACTGTATGAAATTAGTGGTGCACTTGAAGATGAAGCCAACATGCTGCAGTGCCTTGTTTCTACCACATGGTGGCACACTTGAGTTTTATAAAGAACTGATGTGATCCCCTCCTGTGTGTCAGTGGAGTGGACAAAATATTTGGAACACCTTTTAATTTAATTAAAACAAACACTGTCATTTTTTGTGACCTAAAAAGCTAAATGACCATAGTGATGAATCAGCAGCACTCTAACACAGTCACAGCTTCTCAGTGTAAGCATCAATCTGCATCAGCTCGTATAAGTGGACATAATAAACTATGACCTCTCACATACAGTATCCCACCTGCCCCACATTTCAATGGTTTATGATTGAGGCAACAATTTTATGTGAGTACAGCTGTTCCCAGCAGATCAGAGGCATGTTAGGGCAGTGCTAACTAACCCTGCAGCTCTTTTCTACACATATCTACACTTCAGAGGTTCAGTAAAATGCCGCATTCTTGCCTTCTCTTAAATTGTAGGCTGTCAGCAAGGACCAGAGAGAAAACAGTACATTAGAAGAGTGGACTACAGACCAGATGAAAACCTGGACAGTGAAAATCAGATGAGACGTGATGCGAGTACAGATGCTCGAACTACTACAGCGAGGATACCATAAAGAAGGGTTTATAGTGTTCTTCCCCTGATTCGGATCTTGTATCTCACTCCACTTACTGCAAAGAGTCAAGAACTTACCAAGAGTTCGAAGCAGGACAAACTGCATCCCGAGAGCAAAAGGCCTCTCTTGTTCATCCACAGACCTGAGAAAACACAAATATAAATTATGTAAATGAATCAAATCACTTTGCTGCATGGAGAAGGAGTGGACGGTAACTTAAAGGTAAGGTAAATTAAAGGAGGCGGTCTTTACCTGAGTGTGACGATGATGGCGGAGGGCTGGGCACAGGCGGTGATGAGGGTGACGATGAAGAGGAAAACGAGGAAAGGGATGAGCGTGTTGCAGGTGCGGTCGCACTTCCCGGACACGGCATAGCCGTTCTCGTTCAGGTAGGTTTTGACGATGACCAGCTGCAGCTGGTTGACCTGCCCGCTGGAGGACGGAGTGATGACCTGCCGGCTCTGCACGCAGCCGCAGTCCGTGTAGTTCCTAATCTGTAGAAACAGACAAGATGCACAGTATGACAATCTGAATATCATCAGATATTTTATTTATATATATATATATATATATGGATTAATAAAGACATGATTAAAATAATATAAAAGTGTGGCCACATTGAAAAATCTAATGTAAATATATAGCAACAGACTGGGTGGAACCAGCATTGTAATCACGCAATCAGCGATTTGGACAAAGAATCTAGAGGTTTCCTTTCCTCATGTTGTTATTATTTCCTATTGAACATTGTTTTGCAGCCGGTCACATCCTGTACTTTCAGAGCTATGGGAGAGGAATGTACAGACTGCAGGTCTTTGTGTATCCTGAATGCAAACTGAGTCCAGAGTTTATTCATCAGTTTATAATTTGATGTCCAAATAGCTCCATAGAAATTATTTCTGAGGCAGGAAAAACGGCTAGAAACGCCGCCCGGTAGTTGTAGGTCTCTGCCAAGTTGTAGCCATGAGAGCAGACGATGCTTCAGATTCACACATGCTCATCTTCTATTCGGCAGCACAGAGGACATCTTTACAATCGCCACAGTTTTACGATGTCACTAATTCAGGACGTGCTCTAGTGAAGCAGGCCACATAACAGCAACATCTCTCCCTTCAGTTCCTGTCATAGCTACACTGCCCAGATAATAAAGGCATTAAATGGACACCAAAAGTGTCTTCAATCCCAAACGTTAAATATGGTCACAATCTCCCCTTTTGCCCTTGAGTTGTGGCGTTAAACGGCCCAAAAAAAAAATCATGATTTCACAGTGAAGTTGACCTTCAATGTCTTCATTTTATCGTTTTACCCTATTAGAGAATTTTATGAAACTTCTATGAAACACACACACACACACCCCGGTGCTGTCGTTGCCCACGGTGCTGCATCCAGCCAGGCAGGGGTTAAAGTAGGTAATGCCGTCAGAGCCGCAGACTGGAGCGTACTCGTGGATCCTGCAGCCACAGTTCACGTTGCAGCTGCCCGTCAGGTTCCGGTGGGTCATCGTCAGCGTCGGACTGCAACGTGGACACAGACGGGAGAGTTAGGAACAAACAAGGACTCACCATGACCGTTTAACTTGACCACACTATGAAAACTGAAGTCACAGACTAGAGGTCTGCGAGATGTCTTTTCACAGCGATGCTGTGTCAGCAAAGGCCAGAAGCAGGGGCCACTTAACACAACATCGATTTATCTCAGTTTGTCTCAGTGCAACCTCTTTCACAAGTTTAGCCTTGCTAATGTAGCAGAAGACCATTTAGCCCTAGAAAAACTGAATAAAATTTATGGTGCTATGCTGCATTTTAGACCACATTTTTCATAAAACCAGAAACTTCCTGCTGCAAATGAGATAATACTTCTTGTCCCGGCTCTCCTTCCCTGCAGGGCATCACTTGCATAACAACGTACAGTACATGCAGTCGCAGTACAGCAGGTTTACACAGAGTTGACATTTAGCAGATTGAATCGCTTTAAAAAATATTTGTATATTATTTGAGAATTAAAAAAGGTTCTTCTCCACAGTGTTTACTGTGCTCTCAGTGTCTCGTTATTAATCCTCTGCACGTAATCCCTTTAATTAGCTTTAATCTCCGCCAGTTTGTGTGATTAATAGGAGGAAAGTGAAGACAGAAAGGGAGTGAGGGAGGGACAGCTGCAGCGGTTCCAGAGGCCGTGTGGGAACAGTCATTCTAAGCAAAACAGGACTTTGGCTTCGTCCGAACTGGGAGCAGTGAAGCGAGTCCTGGGTTGTTTCTGAGAGGCTTCGCTCTGAGCCCTGCGGAACAGCCGGGGACAAGCCCTAACAACACAGCAGCCCGGAGCCATGGACACACACACATCATGGTTGGTACTGATGTGACATCTCTTTCTGAAAGTTCTCTTTAGTTTTTTCAAAATTAAACCTGCTGAACAAAGTTATTATCTGCCTCTTAAATCAGCCGACCATCAATTTTGCACCAGACGAGTGATCCTCATTTTTAGATTGGTTGTCACAGAGGAATCACATTTGGGCTTGTCCTGACACAACAGCATCACATTCCAGACACTGTGTACGATCATGCACGCATGTTAAAAAGAGGAAAAAAAAAAAAAAAAATGCATCGGCCCTGCAGGAGTCACAGGCTCGCTGCGCTGATTGCACACGTCCTTTTGCAGACTAAACCCTGACCTTCTCTGAACCCTCCAGATGTTGTGTCACCGTGTGCATGCTGCGCTGCATAAAAAACCCAAAAAGAGAGCTAAGAGACAGAGTGGCTTAATCTGGTTTAACAGCACAGACGCTGAACGGGGAGACGAAGGTTCATCACGAACAAAAGTCTTATTTTGTAGCAGGGAGATTACGGCATGTTCTGCCTGAATTTGATTATTGGAAAGTTTTATTATGAAATTTTCTAAACACCAATATTATAGATATTTAAGAATATTGCATAAATTGGTGTTATCCCTTTTTTTTGAGGGGGGTGGGGCAGATAATCTCCAGAGCTACGTCTAGACGACTGTGTGAGTACAGACGAGTGACACAAAGGGTGGGCGAGGGCTAGACATTCCTCATGTGGGTGCTACCAGTGACCAGTGACCAGAGCGGTTCATAATGAGGAGCCCCACCAGCTCACACGGTCTTGTTGACCCCTTTATAAACACCGGCTTAAACAAAGACCACCGTTATTAATGGGTCAGCTATGGGACTTTAAAGGCCACACTGACTATTTGGCAAATAATCCCTTTGATTATCTTAGTAATGTGAAAGGTAAATTTCACAGAGGTTTTGCAGTTTCACCTTTGCCTGCTCAGCATTTAGTGGGCATCCTACAACGAAACTGCAGTAAAGATATATATGACTAATTGCTTGCCAAATAAACTTTTTAATTAATCTTAGTACAGTAGAGGTGTGATTTGTTGCCATTATATTCACAAGGTCTCATCACGTCGTTTGCATTACTCAAGGTGACTCCATGCATGAGGGTAACTGACTCCATGTGTGCCAATAAGGCGTCAGATACATATTTCTGTCCGCCGACTGACACATCAGATGATTCAGAAATAGAGGTGGCAGCGTGATTCACCGGAGCCACGAGAGCAGATGCCAGTGTTGCTAATTAATCATTCACACTCTGACATGACACATGATGATGATGATTGGAATGGTGACGACACTCGAGAGCTGTATGCTCCTTAAAGGTGTGTATATTCCAGATAGGACTTTACAGCCAGTATAAGGCGTTCCTCAAAATAAAGTTCAGAAATGTATAGAGAGAAATCTGGAGTCATCTTGCATAAAAACGGAAGATTTTTGTCAAACAGAACATTTCCTCGGCATTGAAAACATCGGTTTGAAGATGAAGTGACATTCTCAGCAGGAGGCAACGTGATTATTTTTAAGAGAACAACATGCATGTAGTATTAATTGGACTTGGGCTTACCCAGTAGTGTAGGGAATGTTGATGCCTCCTAGGTTGATGCTCTCGCAGCCCACTATGAAGAGTGTGGAAAAGCAGAGCAGAGACACCCCGCTGCAGATCATGGCCAGCTTCGCTGACTCTCTGGCACCGAGTTTCAGTTTCTTGATGATGTAGCCCCCAAGCACGATGCCCACCCCAGCGCTGGGTACGATGATCACACCTTTAAGAGAGATCAGAAACACAAGAATCTGTGAAATGGTAGGGGGGAAAAAAATGTGAAGTGTTGCAAACAGAACAGAAATAGAGCAGCGAATTTATGTCATGAAGAAAATGTTAACACTGAATTAATTACAGAAAACACATGACTGACTGAGTGCAACAAATATCTCATACACAACCTTTCCAACTGGGAACATCTTACCTCTTACTCTAGAGCGAGTAAGCCCGGTGTAGCTGGAGAAAACTGTTATGCAGATTTTGTCATAAAATGTTTCAGAAATAATTTTATATTAACCTTACATACATCCATTTATAAACTGTACACCCATGGCATTATCTGGCACTGGCCCATCAGCTTGCCCTGCATAAACTTTTACTTTAATATGTCAGACACTGACCCTGCTTTTCTTACCTGTAGCCTAGTTATCACCAAACAGACATGATGGTTGTTTTATGTAACACATGCATTTAATTCAAAAAAAGCTACTCCTGATGTGTAATTCTGTGAGCAGTGACCGTGAGGTGTGGCAATGTTGAGCAGCAGGCAGCATAGTCGGCCATGTCGAGCAACAAAATGCTGATTTTTCAGAAACCATTCAGATGTGTTACTCTCAAATTCATTCTTTTGCCAAACAAATTTATCCGGGATTCCTGAAGAGTGTTTGGAGGCGGTCGGATCAATCGTGTGCAGTGCGACTCCAGACACTGGCCCGCAGATAGACAGGCTGCCAATTATATTCGTAAGACGGCATGCTTTCATATGACAGACTAAATGATGTCTTGCTGGACACGCTTGCTTTAAGAAGAAATGTCAAGCTTCTTCTGAAAAACTAAGAATATATATCTTCAAAAAAGGAGATAAAAAGAGCAGAGTAGGCTAGGATGTATTGATGTGACTGGGCGGTGAGTCATTCCAGGCTGTGCCACTGCGCAACATGCTCTCCATCCACTAGAGCTAGTCTAATTGATGGCATGAAGAAAGGCAAAGCTGGCTGCTGGCTGGCTAGAGTGGGTGGTAAGTGTCAGTGTGCAGCAGTTAAGGCCTGAGGAAGCGGCACATGGCGGCCCTCGAGCCCCGCCGCAGGCACTTACACCCGGGTAACAAGCAAGACGGGGGTCTGTAAGTGGGGGTAGAGACAGAGGGATCAGAGGATCAGAATGGAAGTGATCCAAGTATACAGAAATGTCATCTGGCGTTTCTCTCCTGCTCTGCATCCGTGTGCTTCAGTATATCAAGAGGAAGACGGAGGGAGAAAGTGTCCCCCTGCTTAGTGAAAGCCCTGCAACATCTGTAGCATAATATTATCCTGTAAGTGCACGTGTCTGCTCTAAAACCTTGTGCTTTCTGCAGGATTAAACGTGTCCACGGCCAGACCAGATATCGTATCACAGGGGCATAAGTGCCGCATGAATGATTCACGTGCATATTATCCGGATTAATAGTATGTACAAGTATGCGAAGGATATGATAAATGCGTGTCAGTTAATCTGTTCGCTCGGTTCTACTGGAGATATGGTTTGACTCTTGTGACAAACCTTCGCATTGAGGAGTGCAGAGAAAAATGCAAATCATACGATTGGGAAGGTGTGTATTTGAAAGGAAAAGTGACTGTGATAAGGAAATCCACTGAAACTAAAAAAAGAGTCGGAAGTCAGAGAAACCAGGCAGCAACAACAGCATGGGGGGAAAGTGCAGCTGAGGGAGGCGTGAGTGATAGGTTACGCTGCTATTTCTGTAGAAACATCTAATGAGCATGTAGCCGTGGCAGCTCTTTAACCGGGTAAGATACAGACGCAGCAAAGGTGGTACTTTGCAAGGTTTCCCCAACACTGATCAGCCACAACATTAAAACCAATGACAGGCGATGTGAATAACATTGATTATCTCGTTACAATGCCACCTGTCAAGGGGATGGGATATATTAGGCAGTAGGTGAACACTCGGTTCTTGAAGTTGATGCTTTTTGGAAGCAGGAAAGTGTAAGGATCCGAGTGACTTTCACAAGGGCTAAATCCTGATTGCTTGATGACTGGGAGAGAGCATCTACAGAATCGTAGTTCTTGTGTGGTATTCCTGGTATGCAGTGGTCAGTACCTACAAAAAATATTTCAAGGAAGAATAACCAGTAGACCAGTGACAGGGTTAAGAGCGCCCAAAGCTCACTGATGCATCCTGGGAACTGAAGCTGGTGGAGACATCGTGATGTTCTGCCAGGAAACGGTGGGTCATGACATTCATACATCAACACATACCACCTATCATGAAACGTTCCCCAGAGCATCACCTAATCTTAACTTTGGTGCAGGCTAAGTACACCCCTTCTCAGCGATGGCATTCCCTGATGGCAGAGGCCTCTTTCAGCAGGATAATGTGCACTGCAAAAAAAATTGCTCAGGAATGGTTCCTGATAAAGAGTTCAAAGCCACAGCATCCGAATTCCCCAGATCTAAATCAGATCAAGAATCTGTGGGACATGCTGGAAAAACAAGCCTGATCCATGGAGGCCTCACTTCGAAAATTACAGGAATTAAAGGGTCTGCTAACATTTTTGGTGCCAGACACCACAGGACAATTTACAGAGGTCTTGTGGGGTCCATGTCTCGATCGGGTCAGAGCGGCATGGCGGCTGATTTGTGTATATTATTTTGACGTCTTTTCAAAGTGAGATTCTTGGCTCTCTGAAAGTCTTATCTTAATTTTAGTTCCTCAATATCATCTTACGTGGCTTGAAATAGTTGAAAGCTAAATCTAATTAGATACTGGACTCTGATTTGAAATAACAGTATCAAACCCAAACCTCAACCCTACTGGCATTGCCGTTTTAAAAACACTATGCAAAAACATCAAATAAATTCATAGACACATACATAAACACTCCTCTGGTCTTCTGGCCGGTATTAAAAACAATCCCTCGCTATCATCAGGGAAATGTCATAGTTGGTCAGTCCATCTGGCTGCCCGAGGATGAGAGGTCTCCCCTCCTCTTCTCCAACCATCACCACATGCCAGCAACTTGGCATCGTTTAGGTAGCCATGACAACCCCACCACCCCATCTACCCTTGCCCCTTGTATCCTGGCAACAGGCAGATGAGATGAGGCAATGGTATCATTAAGTATGTGTATGCGTGTCTAGAAATGACCATATGTTAGCTTGAATACTTGGACACACACACTGTTTTGCTTTCAAAGCCAAAAGTGTTATTTTTTTTCACGTTTTCACGTCTTGCTACAATAATCCTGACACCAGATTAGTTGTATATTAGCAACACTGCCAGGATTAGACTCAAGTCTTTGTACATGCTTGTGGGGACAACTTAAAGGCACTTACAGTGTGTGTGTGTGTGTGTGTGTGTGTGTGTGTGTGTGTGTGTGTGTGTTAAGATGAATGCGTCTCCTGCAGTCAACAGAGAATAGTGTGTTACAGTCAGGGGATGTAATGGAAGCTGATCAGTGAATGAAAGTCAACGTGGCTCTATGACTCAGAGCGCTGCACTCTGCAGCACGAGCATGAACTGGCACAGACTAATGGTGCATGATCAGGGATCATTTATAGTCCTCGCCAGGATCAGAACACAAAAAAAAAAACACACAGAAATGACATTTAATGAAAAGTAAACCAGATTTCACAGCTGAAATTTAATTTGTCATACAGCTGTCTATTTGTACTGGCTTTCAAAAATCATTTATAGAATTAGGTTATAAAGTCAATAAAGAAATACTCTTTTTTTATTATTGACCAAACTAACAATTACTAATAAACATTCTATTTCATAATGTCAGTAACATCAGGGTATTTTTTTTTTTTTTAACAGTAACGCCGGGACAGTTTTGCCTCATCGATCTGGTAGTTTGGGGAATTTTTCAGTGCCATCTATTTAACTAATAGCATGATGCTGTATCACTGCATTATTAAAATACTGCCACAATAGATTTGGACTTAATGGCTATTCATGCAGCTGTAACAAAAGGATAATGATTAAACAAATACAAGAGACACTTACCAGTGTATATGCTGGCGTTGGAGGCGGGGATACCAAACTGCGACTCAATAAACTTGGGAATGAAGGTGATGAAAGCGGTGACGATGGCACACTCAGCCGTGTAGGACAGGCTGACAAACAGGAAGGTCATGTTGCTGAGGATCCTCAGTGCTGCCTTGGGGAGATCTGGGGAGGGACAGGAGACAAAAGCAGAGCTCTTCATTACTGGTGGTGCTGTAATTAACACACAAGCGGCGCCTTAATTTGGCTCTCACGCACTCCCACACAAACTGAACCGAATCAGCAGAGCAATCATCATTACTGGAAAGCTGTAATTAAGTAAAAGTCAGAAAAAGCTAGAACTGTTAAAAAAAAATATGTAATAAGCACTTCAAATAGTAATGGCATTAGGTCAACACCAGCTTTAAATATCTCTCACATTGTAATGTGCACTCAACCTTGTCTCATTACATCTAGTGAAGTATCTTTGTTTTACAGAAGACTGCAGCAACAAACGACAGAACATAAACACACAGATGCTCCATGATTCTTGCGCAAAACACTTTCAGGTTATTAATAAACACGATCTAAACATCGAGGCTGAATTTTATAATGCCCATCTGTGCCCATTGGTGTAGTCTGAAATGAATTTGAGCATTTTTTTTAACTAGGGGTTCTAATGAATTAAGGGAAGGATGACGGCATGTAAAAAATGGTGAAAATATTCTAAATATAGCATACACACAAAACAGATATTGATGTTTTAAGAGGCTAAAATAGCGGCTGGCTCCATCAACAGCAGTACATTGCTACAATTCTGTGCCGGGACGACTGCCTGCTTCTCGGAACTGGGGTCACCGACTCCCATTACTGTAGGCAATACATTGCCCATGGATAAGTGCCTGACATGATCTCAGTTCAAAAATGAGAACTATCCTTTTAAAGAAACTCATATGAAGCCATGATTAGCTGTACATCACAAGCATGTGGCTCATGTGGATCTATGCTGCAAGCACAAAACCAAGCATGCTCTGTAAATCCAGCAGGAACGCCGTCATCCTTGGTTCATCATAACAAGGGCAAACAGGCCCTCAAAATCTGCCTGAGGCCAGTGTCTATACGATTTGTCCGACATGATGCAGAACGCCCGCTCTTCCTGTCACTCACGAGTCATGTGGTCAGACTGTAAGTAAATTACTGTTACTGGGCAGGAACAAATGTTCTAAAGTGGCTGGATGAGCAAATTTAACAAAACTGGAAGGAAGCGTTTTTAATAAAAATCCCTGAAGATAAAACCACGATTGTCTGCTTGCCGTCATGGCAACTCAAACATGGGCCTCTCAGTTGAAAGTACCGTTTCCCAAATTACGACACCACCATGTTCTCCATGAAAGGAAATAGCATTGACTGGCCGCCATTATTCTACAATAAGCCACATTATTACAAATGCTTAAAATCTTCCCCATAAAATCAAAATTCCTCATCATCCAGTCCTTTTCCTACACCCTGTTTAATGTACAATAGGTGTGCCCTGGTTTACCTGTTCTCGGGGCATTTGGGGAATCTTACTAGACAATAGTCTTTTTGATTCATTATGAGAACTGGGACGTATAAGTTCTTCCATCTCTATAAGACTGAGGATTTACGGAACGGTTGTGACAGAATGAGGACCTCCGCAATCCACTGGGACCTCAGAATCAAGGTGCGGCTTTTCTAGATTCAAATGAGCCAGCTGATGAAGTTTGGTAACCTGGTTACTGTAGGTATACAATGTCCCGTGAAAGACCCAGAATGTGCTGCTGTGACTAAATCTCCCATTGGACTAGGAGAAAACTGCTGACTGTTTAACTTCTGGTTTGTCCTGTTCCCCCTCTTATATCCATGAACATAAATATACACTATAACTAATTATTAGTTTGTCTTTTACATAAATAATGGGAGCACAAAGAGAGTTCTTTGCTTTTTATTGTGCAGTTAAAAATCCAGAAAGACCAGGGAAAAGTCCCTTCATCAATAGTAATTATCAGTAACCTAAAGGTCCCATATTGTAGAAAGTGAGATTTTAGTTGTTTTTTATTTCAAGGTCTATAAATGATATTCAAAAACTTGCGCAGCACAAAGAAATGCACACACCCTGGATTCAGACACCGTGCCTTTAAATGAACAATCAGGATTTCCGTGAAGCTGTGATGTCTGGGGACAGCGTGTCTGCAACTGAGCACACAGTTGACATTTTCAGTTTAGTTCTGTGCGTGCAGAGGGATCGAAAGCCCTCAGATATTATGATTTTACAGTTATCAAGCAATCATTAGAGCATCTTCCGGCTCACGAGTTTCAGAGCAGACAGAAAAACAGAAAGGGCAAGGGAATGTGTGAAGGAGCTTGTTATTACCTTTTATTAGGGAGGTTATTAAAAAGTTGGCCAACCCCTAACTGGATGGTGCTAATTCAACTAATCTTGTGGTGTAAGTGGGGAAACGGTACCATCTGTCAGTGTTCTCCCAGATCAAAGGTACGAATAATATGGCGACGCTAATCATTTCATTTCTGGGGAGCTGGGCTGTAATCCTGTCTGGAGGGGCACAGATGGCGAGGTCCTGTTGACGTTTCCAGCAGCTGCTCTCTCCATCAGACACGCCATTGGCCCACAATAAGACGCCACACTTGTTGGATTTCATTTATTCGATGACTTGGTCAAATTTTTTTCATCCATCTGTTTCCATCCAAAAAAATCTCTTTGAGGCAGGACCAGGCATAATAGCTTTATTATTATTTGTTAATGTTAAAATTAATCGCCAACTATTAAATAATCTGTTACTTGTTTAAGTATTTTATTTAGTTTGGGATTCTCATGTGAGGACTTGCTAGTATATATTTAATAGAATATTTCTAGGATTTTGAATTGTGTTTTGCATAACATGCGATATTTGAAGGGGTCACCTTGGAATTTAGATGCACCAATTAAACTTTTTAATTTTTTTTTATCAATTCTCATACCTCAACTCACACAGCAGATAAGTACTAATATTAGTGCTGTCTTTTTCTTCAAGCTTCAAATCTTTCTACGATAAAATATGGAACTCATGTCAAAGGCAGATCATGGCATATTACAGTTAAATAAAGGCTATTAACTAAAGATATACATTTAATCAATAAGTGCCATTAATTTATCTTACAGTATTTTTATTTTAAATCCTGTCAGGTTAGTGAAATATGTGATACATATGGTGGCAAGTCATTTTATACTATTATTGCATGAAAAGTGAAATGTTTCATTTTGCAGTAGATGACCATGGTCTGAAAAATCTCATTGAAAGTCTGTCCCTCTCACGTACATTTCTGAACTTACTCAGCGTTAGCATTTTTTTTGTCTGCCGTTGAGCTGAAAAATGCTTATTGGAAACGGCCACTTCACTGCAGCATATCTTTCACAGAAATTGCTGAATTTGTGCTATGGACAAAACACACACACACCTCAATAGAAGGACACAAGTGGCACTAAAAACAACATTGCAGATCCAATCATTGAAGTGTCTGAGTATGTGAAATTGGCCACAGTTTGCACAACGGCCCCAAAACATCCTGCTGGGACAAGAAGAACAGTATGAGAGCTGCCGCTGGCTGGGAGTCAGCATGCTGCGTGTATGGTTACAGTACGTATATATGCGTTTCAGGACTAAATCTTGTCTGAACTACTGTAAGCGTGGAAAAATGCAGCGAATCTAAATACAGAATTCATGATGGTTATTTTACGTGTGATGTGAACATGCATGCGGCTGCTTTGCTCTGCTGCTGAGCCCTTTTGCTGCTGTATAGAAATGTGACTAAGTTCCCCTGAGAGCTCATTTAAGAGAGAGAGAGTGTGAGACAGAGGGAGAGGATGCTGGGAAACACTAGAGAGGGATGCAGTTTAACAAGGGGGGCTCTCCCAGGGAAAAGTGGGAGATACCTGGGAAATCTGGTTCAGAGAGGGGATAATAAATCTTCTAGCACCACTGCACATACTGTAGATTCATTATATCTGCAGCTTTACCATGTGTGCGCATGTACCGACACTATACGCAGCTGAAGGATTGCATGACCTTTCCGAACATTTTCAAACCATCTGCATATTTTTTTAACACAATAATGTGTCACCTTTAGCCATGTTCACTATTAATTTACTATAATAAACACAGCCCAGCGCCCAACTCACCAACTCAAACTGCAGATGTTTATATCAATTCACTAGCTTCATTAGCTAACTGTGTGGATGACCTCCTCAATCACTAATCAATGGAGCCTCCGCTATTAGATTAAATGACTAATCCTGGCCATCGATTGTTTTACGGGCCGTTTGTACATCAATAAGATCACACTTCTTCCTTTCTGTAAGATATTTGCGACGCCTCCGTGTTAAGGGGTGAAAACGGGGAGACGTTATCCAGTCCTCACCTTTGATGTCCTTCCCAAAGCCCATTGAGGAGGAGACGTTCTGGCTTTTACTACCGGACTTTTCCTTCATCATGTCGTCGTCGCTGGACACGTCGCCGGGGGAGCCGATCTTTTTCTTCTTCTTTTTCTTTTTGTGGCGTGGAGGCAGCTTTTTGGGGAAGGCGAACATGGGGAAGATGACCAGAAGCATGGCTATGGAACACAAGAGGAAGCCACTCCACCTGAAGGAAAGAAACCGTGCAGCTGTTAAAAAAACAACAGAAGGATAGAGCATCCATGAGGAGCAGGCTGTCGTCTGCATATTTACCAGTTGCCGACGAAACGAGGGTCACTCTGGTCGATGTTGACGACGGTTTTGGGGTCTACGTAGAAGCCAATGAGGACGCCACCCAGCAAGTAACCAGCTGCAGGTCCCAGGGCTCCCATCACATACATGATGGCTAGAAGAGACAAACAAACTTCCTTAACACCACCTTCTTTTCAAATCTCTAAAAGGAAGTGTTATAAATAATTCGTAAATCTGGATGACGCCGAAATAACTCAAACAGGAACTTAAAACAGGAAGACCGCACTTACTTTCAGAGCCTACAACTTTTTCCACTTTGCTCATTAATGCTCTTAATGACCCACTGTTCTATGTGTCTGTTTAAATTAGACCTGTGGGAGCTGTTCATTGCCCCCGACACCTGTGCTGAGATGTGTAGAAACTTTCCAGCGGCCCTGAGGTTATTTCTTACAGCTTCTGAAACGTCTGACCTGAAAGCTCCCGAGGTCTCGCGCTGACCTGAGGGCATGCCTGCAGCGCTTCTACACCGGTGAACCTCAGAGCCGGCAGGAGTGAAACATTAACCCTTGGGGGGGGGCTCTCAGACCATCACTGAGTTAAGCCAATCACACTCGCAAACTTTGCCACAGGAAGGGAAAAACTCATTAAAGTTAGATAACCTTGGTTGGACAAGTGGAAAAATCTCCTGCGGATATCCAGCAGAGACGCGAGTCAAAGCCATTTACCAGCTGTAATCAGGGGGCAAACTCTGTATAATTACACCTGGAACATTGGTGCTACTCAGGGCGCTTGTGTGCGCGCGTGCATAAGCAATTATGGTATTTTTGTGAATGAAAATCTCCCCCATCCACAACCACACCTTGGTTCAGTTCTGTCAAGCAAATTCCTCCCAATGGTTCCGACTCTCAAATGTCACTTTCTTGGAGGCTGGCATGTTTGTTTGTGACAGCGTCTGTGTTTAGTGCAGAGGCAGCAGGTGTGCTGCGTGTCCAGACCAATACTCAAATGTCTAATCTCTCCCAGGAGACCGTAGGAACGCCTCCCCTCTGCCAGATTACACAACAAATACATGCATGCACACAAACATTTCTACTCTATTTCAAGTTTGTGTTTTGCCAGAATCGAAATTCAACAGCTTCACCATACACTTCCGCTGTCCCGCTGCCGTCATTTACATATGTGTGGTCTGTATATTGCTGCTCTCAAGCTCTTTGAATGTAGCTTGACACCCCTTTCTCCTGAAGATGGATGCCAACACAGTACAAATATGCTAATCCTTATCTCGACTTAATTAAATCATGTTTTCCTTTAACAATACAAGTGGTAATAAGAGAAAGAGAGGAAAAAAAGGACCTTTAATAAATCCTCTTATCGGGCTAAAGCAGACAGACATGTGAAAATAAACTGCAAGACAACAATGGTCAATTGCTGTGCTGACATGAGCACCGATCACCATATAGTATGGGACTTACGTGTGAGCCCGACAGCCTAACGCACGTTCATTCCTATAAATCTAAACAGAAAGACGTTTCAGTCACTCCTATAAGCACCCGAAGCAGGTGGCCCTCTTTCACTGCTCTCTCTTTCCCCTTTTCCCTCGCATATCCCATTTCATTTTTTCTAAATTCTTTTACCGTGCCACTTCTCATATCCTGCTGGTTGCAGAGTCAATTCACTGCGGCAGTCAACGTAACAGGATATTACCGCCCGGAGACAATAAACAATTAATTACAGCTGGCAAGGACAGCAAGAGGTCTTATCTTATTATCTCCATCTTGAAATTGAAAACGTCTCACAAAACCATTGCTGTTGCAACTTTCGCGGTGCACTGCAAGATCATTTTCAACCATTAAACTGTGAACACACTCCACAATATAGGGCTATAAAGGCCTACTGTAATACCAACTAGACTGTACTGGTTTGTAGATGAAGGTCGAGCCAGAACAGTTGGTACACATCGTTTTAAGGATGACAGGGGGTTTCAGATTAGAATCTCACGTGTCGTGGCTGTGTCTGTGTCAGCTCTTGCTTTCAAAACTGTCCAGCTTTCAGGGTTGAATATTCCTAAATTACAGTTAGATGATGCAGATCCACATTGCCTCACCTTGTAGACTGCTGATCTTACTTGTGCCCCAATGATATAACATGTCATTTAAATGCAATCTGGCTGCGGACAGATATAAAGGGTGCACTGAGCCGTTTCACTGGGCACAGGTTGAGCACCGAGTATGATTCTTCGGTTGCCCTCCGCTCACCTTTCTCGTGCATCCAGGCGGGGACGGCTGTATTTTTTACCCCCATTGGGGGTTTGTGTAAGCACCTGACTTGCCTTTACATCCATCATTTAAACAGTTTTTTTTTGTTTTTTTTTGCCCCACTGGAGGACGAAGGGGAGCCATAAACTGTGCCCTATCCTTCCTGCTTGGCACCGGGCCGTTCAATGTGGTTTAGGATCAGTAGTTTTGCGATGGAGGGATTGGAGGGCCGCGGGCCGGGCTGAAGGGCGGCTGGGGCAGAGCCATCGGATTGAGGAATATGCTGGCACAGCAGTAGCGCTCCATCACACACACACACACAAACACGCGTGCTGCGGTGGCAGACATCGGCGGCGGAGTACGGGGGGTGCATGCCAATGAAGAACACATGGAGCGACCACAGGCTCACTTTACTCAATGATAGACCTTCACTGGCAGCAGGTGAAGGACGATATGTTATAGGCGTCGTGTGGCTTTCTACACGAGTGGAGGTAATGGATTAGGAGCTCTCTGTCACAGTTATTGGTTTTTCACTTTTTGTGTCATAGAAAGTCATTTAAATCCATCCATGTGGCCTTTCAGGCTGGCTTTTAATATGTTCTGGTCATTTTGTGCAGCATTAGTCATGCACGAATAGATACAAATTGAGGATGAAGTCACTGGGCATGCAAGTTAATACATTACAAGCAGAATTCAATTTCACCAAACAAGATATTAATGGCAGTTTGAGAAAATGTTAATTGCACAGGCTTGGGGAGAAACAAATACGCATCAATTACAACTCTGACTTTAACATCAGCCAAGGTCAGCAAGTGATGGGGGAGGTGCAGGCAGGGATATCACGAAGGAGGGACGAGGTGAGTGTTTTATAGTGCATCATTGACCCCAATTTAGTGTTTCAGTTCCTGAGGTTGTGATGGATGGACGCCGCAGCGAAGAAGAGATTTACCCGACAATGATCCAGAATGAGAACGGCAATATTGTGAGAAACTGTGCGAAATGAAAACTGATCAACTGCAAAGAGAGCAGCAGGGAGGGTAAGTGGAGACAAAGAAAAACAGAGTAGGAAAGAAACAGAATAACATGTTTGAGAGGGGGTGGTGTAAGTGAGAGAACATAAAGAAATAGAGGGAGAGATAGGAGCTGCCGTCTGTGGTGAGTGATCCTGCTTCGTAACAGTGAGACATAGCTTGCTCAGCAACATCACTCTCATATGTAACCTTCAGGGACCCGAGCGGCTCTGTTGTCTCCACAACGCCTCCTCCACACGCCGTCGCCCTCACCGCCGCATTCATGATCCGCTCTGACTCATTCTAAGCATCTTGTAGGAATGAATGAGGGGGAAACAGAAAAGGAAGAATGGCAGACGAGAGCAGAAGAGATGTGAATTAGATGCATGATTAGATTGTGAGTGTTGCGGTGGCTGCTGACGCTTCACTGGAGAGATATTCTATCAGATCATAAGTGGTTTCTCTCATTTTACTTTGCTGAAATCAAATTTTTTTTTGTTCATTTCAAATGGAAAAAAAACATTGAATGTGCACATTTTTTGTTCTGTTGATCAATGATTGTTGACATGAAAATGACTATTTGTAATCTTCACTGTAAATGAACAACAGAAAGATTTCAGACACTGACAGATTTCCGTCATGCAGCTTGGTTTTCAGCATCCCTGGAAAGCTGGGTTTTCCCGCAGTAAATGCAAAGAATTCTGGGATATACAGCACCCAGCTGCTTCCACAGTTGGCTGCGAATGGATTTTAAAGCATAACAATAAAATGGCGTCTGCGGCGCTTCCCCGTTCGCCTCCCCCACCTGACCTTCTGTTCTCCTCACCCCTCACCCCTGAGACACAGCCAGAGCGGCAGAGAAGGAAAGGAGCAAGAACGCAGCGCAAAAATGGACCTGATGAGAAAGCACGTTGCACCTAATGGAGCAGCTCCCCAATGCCCAACCTCATTACCACAGATGAATGATCCGATTCAATTACGTGAACAAAATAAAGGACAGGGGCTTCCACTGCTGTGTCAGAATATTGTGCGGGTAAAGGGTTGATGCTACAATTTACACAAAACAGGAATCACTGGTGTCAGACTGTGATTTTGTCACATGCAATAAAATTGAGAACAATGTGTCTATGCGAGTGCCTGATTGCTGCAACTCCCTTTAGTTATGGAATGTGTTTCTCGGTTGTCTACAAAGGTATGAGACTCTGCAATCCCTTTCCACTTTCTGGCTGGTAACTTTTAGTTACAATTAATTATGTCACCTGGCTTCTATCTTCTAATACCCAGCGAGCCTCTAAACAATCCTGAGAATGGACGGCAGGCACATGACGACCTTGCATTTGTATTCAATGCTTGCGCAGGAGCTGCCTAATCTCTATAAGATGCAATCACGTCTCCTCTGAAAAATCTGAAAAAAAATTAAAAAAATCTAATTGCAGTATTCTGCTTTACATTATGTCAGCACACATTCAGAATCCTGGTTTGCTGCACTGCACACTCCAGTTCAACACCTAAAGACCTATGGAAAGTGTTTCTGCCAACTGTACGATAGATGATCTATGTGGCTGCTGCTGTTTAAAAAAAAAAAGAATGAAAGCGAGGGACACTATGCATCCCTGTGTTATGGGGATCAATTCAGTCACGTGACCTTCCCCGATAGACAAGAGGAAAAAGACAATGAAATAGGGGAACGACTGCATTGTCACGGCAACTTGCTGACATGGCAGTGTCTTCTTACAAGTCCTAACCTTACAGTTTTACCCAGAGGGCATGCACGGGGACAGTGGCCTCTCACATACAGATGCACATGGGAGTAAGGGCAGTGGAATAAAAGGTGTAAATATGCAGTATCTAGACAATATGCATACACAACCAGAATTAAAAAAAGACCATATTATAAATTAGCATATTTTCTCTAAATCGATTAATTATGAAGCACAATTGTGTGTCCTCTCTCATGTTGCATCTTGTTATGATTCCCAAAACTGGTCTAGTGTTACAGCAACAACTTCCTGTAGATTCCTATTCATGGCCTTGAGAGAGGATCTGTCTTTGCATGATTGTGTGTGAACGTGTACAATCATGCAAATGGTGTATTAATTACACAGTACATTTCAACAACCACATCAGAACCTACTGTACAGAAGTGGAGAAACCAACACACATGAAAGCTGGATAAAAACTGTGCTGTTAGAAACAAATCAAATTTGGCTTTGCATTGACAAACACCAGTTTTAATTGGAGTTACACAATTAGAAATCAGCTTCAATAGGGCTGTAAATATGCCCCAGCATGTTAGGGGTGGGTACGATAATGATATCTGTGCCTAAAGGAAAAAAAATAACGCTGAATAGGCACAAAGCAGTAATTGTGCATTTATTCACTGCATCAAGGAGTCAGTTTCACATGTTCGATTGCCAGACATTAATTCCCAAACAAGATGATTCTGAAGATTTTTGAAAAAAACAGTTTTGGTGAACATTTTAACACAGTTATCCTTGCAATGAATTATGTATTATGATGTTAAACTACAACACTGAAGATAGGGAGGCATCATATCTTTGAGGTTGTGCGTTTCTTTCAGTTAACAGCGGATGTTTTAAAAATGACCACAATGAACAAAAAGGCTATTTATGGATACATAAATCACATTAATGGAAAGATCTACATAGTCCTCACATCCCACAGACAGAATAGTGGGTGGTAAAAGGTTGAGATAAGTATGCCATAAAACGGTTCAGATCACGTCTTGTAGTAGAGAGCCAGTACGTGGTGAATATTTTAATGGATCAAGTGTTGTAAAGAACATTGATCCTGGTGTGACTGAAAAAAGTGCAAGAGCTCAGACTATCAGGCAGACATGACTTCTAAGAGCCAAATGATCAAAGCCTTTCTGACTTGGAAATCAACAGTCAGGCCACCCATCGTGCATTTGTTCGTGCATTACTGTTATAAGCCCCTTAAGCAAAGACATGACTAGTCACAAGGGGCGCCGTGGGTCTGATCAGCATCAGTTTCCCATCTCCATCCTTCACTTCTATCATCTTCCGTACGGCAAACTATGACCCAGTGACCTTCTCCTTTCACCCACATGCAGGTCATGTGATGATGAAGTGCCTGATTACTGGTGGCGAGGTGAGAGACGCAATAAGGGCAGGTGAGGAGACATTTCATAAATCTACTGCACATGCTCCACTGGGATGACAGTCCCAATCATAAATAGTGTCCTCTGTTATCGGGAATTATACAAAACGCTCCTCACTGCTGAACAATAATTACTACATCTTTGCTGTATCGCAGGAAAGACCTAATGCTACTAGGCTGTAATCAATTTTTCATGCAAGCCGCTACACTTTACCAGGGGTTTCCCTCAAGCTCACATCCCAAAACCAAATATTTAGAAAATGAAAAGAGAGAAATATAGGGGTTTTCTCTATTTTTAGCTGCTTCCCAGCTGCATGAGGAAAGCCACGGTACAGTAGTCAGCCAGTCAGTGAGGCATCATGTCTGCAAGCCATTAATATATATTTTCCTTCATTCAGTGATATAGGCCATAAACAACACAACTGGTGTTTATTGTCAAAATGTTTTAAACAGATGTAATGCAGAGAGTCAACAAAGACAAAGTTGTTGCAACAGCTACTGACTACTACAGTCTATAAAAGCATGCAAGACATTCTGGAGGGAGCCAATCCACCCACATCTTACACAGCCAAACCCATGTGTGTATGCTGGGGTCACGGACCCTAAACTCTGACACCAAATGACCATTTTCTGCTGATTCCATTGCTTGCCTAAGACTTCTGGACCTGCACTGACAGCAAAAGGACCACAAATCTGCCACTGCTGCTGCTGACATCCAACAGAATCCGTTGGAGAGGCTGAAGGCAAAGAAACCTAAACGGGCAGAGCCGCAATATTAACTGGAAACATGGCGATGGTGGGAGAAACCAGCCAGCGATGCATACCAGGCCAGTCTTCAGCCACCCACTCCTCTGGGCTTCATTAAAGCATGTGACTGGGCCTCTAAATCCATCAGTGTCAAGCGGGTGAACCCTGAGTCTGACAGAAGAAGTCTGAGTTTTGAGTCAAGTGTGAGTTCCTTTATGAGAATTATAGCGATTCACATTGATTGAAGCTTTTTTTTTGGTGCGTATGTGTATTGACTGTTTTTGTATAAACTTGCATTCTAATGGATATGGATAATGACAAATTAATCAATTTTATTAAACTTAGACCATTACACTTGTCTACAAGTCTATTGTTTTACTGTTCTGCTGTTACATATGTTGTTACAGTTGCAGGGTGTTTTGTTGCCCAACTCCCCCATTGTACTGCTCTCCAGTGAGTGCATGCATCTGTCCCTGACTGATGTGGTTAGCAGCTCAACCAAGGCTATTTGCTGTTATTTGTGAAAGACTTTTGTACGGATACGGAATATAATTTATATGAGTGAGCAAGGATTCATTTCGATTTTTGCTTTAATCAGAACCCAGATAGATGCTTCGTGAAACTGTGGTGCACAAAGCAATCTTACTTTGTTGTCGATCATGAGATGTCAAGGATGTGTGGGTGTGTGGGTGGGGGGTATTCTCACCACAGACTCCAGTGTTATATAGCGTTATTTATTAGACAGTCGGAAATCTATTTCACTCTTTCTTCCTCCCAGTCTCTCCTTGTGACAAGCCAATCAAAGCAACACATTTCTTTTTAACTGGCTTAGTGATGGAATGTCATTCAAAGTCACAGCCAAGAGAAATGTGCTAATTCCTTTGTGTCTCCTTCCTTTCATATTACTTCACTGTCTACTATTTCTTAGAAGTCTTGCAGACACTGCCGCATAAGTAAAGCCCATTGTCCAATCAATCGTCTTGCGGGTTTTACTCCCATCATACGATTTACATAATTTGAACAAATACACAATTTTTATTTATCCGAGACTAACTGCATTAATAGGACTGAACCGCAGAGTTCAGAGCATTTTCTGTCAATGAAAGCTCCTCTTATAGACACGAAGGAACCAAAACAAAAAGAGCAAAGTTCAGGTCAGTATGCACATTTTCAAGGTACATAATGACTTGAACTTGATGCACGGCAATATGGTGGGTACAGAGAGTCCACTGTTGAGCTTGGTATTTTTTTCCCCACTTTATAGCCAAGCTGTTAAATCAGCAAATTCCTATTCTAGGTTCGGATTAGTCATCTGATTTGCAAGATTAAGCATTCAGTTAAGGTTTTCTAGGTGAAAATTTACCAAGCTTGTGGCTTTGCAGCTTGGCCAAACCATATATGTCATTACAGACAACGGAGGATAAAAATGGACATTTAGAAACATTACATCAAATGGTGACAGTTGGTCTGACCACATAGATATCAAGTATTAATATCTTGATCTAAACCACACAGTAGGTCATCTAGTTGTCTGAGGAGATCCTTACATTCCCTCTTGCCAAAAGATGCACACATATTAGCAGAGTGCTCCCAAATGCGGCACCAAACACACCAGGTCTGTTGCCACTCTGTCTTTATCCATCTATAGATGATGTTCCAGCATTTGAGAGGGTGGCAGATAATCTTGCAGCTGATGGATAAGTGGCCATGAATGAGGCATCTGGGCTGCGGGTATAACCAGGGGTCTGTATAGTGTGTGTGCGCGAGTGTGTGAATACATTAAATTAGTGAGTATGGGTCTTAGTTTGTAAGCCACAAACTTGCACCTGCACCTTTTCAGCCTCTCTCGCTGACAGACATGGCACAGCAATCTGCTCCTTGGTGTTAAAGCAGTGCACCCTCCGCCTCGCCTTCAGCCAGTGCCAAGGATTCGGCCGATTCATCAGTACATCCCCTCCTCCATCCAATCCCTGCTCGGGCTCCTCAAGAGGAAAGTAAACAAGAAAGAATGCTGATTCCAACTGTAGAGATTGCACTTAAAAACGCCATTAAATTCTCCTTCATATACAAAGCACCGTTTCTAATAGCTCACATCTTGCCTGAGAAACCATAACATCAGATTAGCCATGTCCGCATACAGACTATGTTTTGCAAATGCGTGCCCTGCGTAAGCTCCATTTCCTTGGCAACAATGAGGAAATTGGATTTGCTGGTATCTTGAAGGATAAAGGGATAAAAGAATACATAAATAGCTGAGCTTAAGACAAATGTAATCTTGCATACTGTGCATGTGAATTCAATTACTGCAACAGAAGACTCAGCAGACGGACGGTTTACATTGCACCACCCTGGTAGGGAAAAAAGACTTAGTGCAGTGATGCCTCCTACATATGGTGACGGTAGTGAATGAATCCAGTCTTGACATTCTTCTTCAGACTTATTTGAAGTCTTTCCGCACAGGCACAGATGTGCAAATGCCACTGCATGCTCGCAGAATAATAAAGTGCATACCAACTGCAACACAAAACCCCGCCTCCTGCAAACACACAAGCCCCAAACCCCACCCGCCCCCAACTGCAGGTGCACACACACTACAAAGCACCTCGTCAGTTCTCAACAGCAGCTCTTCCAACATTCACACCCTTAGATCATCTACAAAGAATCCTAATGTGTACTTTTAATAAACTATGACAGCATCCCCCCCCCACCCCCCCAACTTCCCACAAAGAGCAAACTAACATCTGTGGACTACTAGTCAAAACACTGTCTCTCCAATGAGCTGTATCATGGTAACAATAGTATATTTGCCTGCATTATAATGCACAACCAGCTTAACGCTACATTTAGTGGCATAATAGTGCCTGGCAGAACCGCTGTGACAGAAATTAATGCACGCAGCAACATTCGCCCTGGTCTGTACACTGTCAGGCTATATTTTTGGTCTTAGTGTATTATTTTCCACCATGTCTCTATAAGCATCTGCAAGTGTGTGTGTGTGTAATATTAATCCCACATGGTGAGGCCAGAAAACATTTAGAGACACAGCCATCTCCCTCGAAGCGAGCTCCTGTCCCTCCAGGATGCTCCGCAGCACAGATGGGTCTGCCATGTACAGCCTGCACCGCACGACAGCGGTTGAAGGTCAGAAGGGGACAAACGCCAATTTGAGTGGAGGGAAAAAATTATGTAATCAGGACACCCAGTGTTTCAAAATGCCCAAATATTGTCTGTTCTATTCTAAAACAAATGCTTCTGATATCCATGTGGAACACAGCATATGTTTTTCTCAGATATCACAGCCCCTTTGTGCTAGACTTATGTAAATGCCATCAACACTTCTCCCTGCAGCGGCCCTCTCTCCCACATTCTCCATCCTTGCTGTGCTGAGGTCAAGGAGAACAATAGGCAGTCCACTGCTCCGAGGGCACGAACATGGAGAAAGTTTTTTTTTTCCCCCCCATCTCTGTAGCAAAACAATAGCCCTAACAACACCCTGAAGCTGTGTCTGTTCAGTATATGGAACTATATAATCCATCGTGAGCTGATGCAGGTCAGACATCAAACCATAAACCACAGCTGACTGTTTCTGTCTCTTTTTTTTAATTTAATTCAGTGCTTTATAGCAACAGTACACTGTGTGCTGATAGCCATCAAAAGGACATTCTGCAACTCTGGTAACAGATAACATCTGGTAATTATTGACAACAACTCATTTCCTGATTGGACACAACAGGCCAAGGAAGGGCATGTTTCTCTTCACAATGATGATTGGCTTAATCAGAGAAAATACACAGAGAGGGGTTTGAGTGCTTTCAGCCAACATTGATGAAAAGGCAAAGGCTCTGAGGAAGAACTCCATCGGAGGACATTAAAGTGAAGTGCCCTCTTGTTTTTTTGTTTTTTTTTCCCCGTTATTACAGTCTGCCATAAAACAGAATTAAATGAGACTGCTTGTGGGAGATAGTAACCTCATTAAAGCAGCAGAAAGGATAAAAACAAGAAGAAAAAAAAAACTATTTCTGAGTCCGGATGTCACATTAAGATGTGTTAACAATTAATTGGGTTTCATTTGGGAATGAGAAACTCTAATTTGTCCAAATTGACAGATGCTGCTCAAGTGGTCATGCTATGCCCAGGATCAATTCAACACAGAATAACTGGGGTGGAGGGGTTTGTGGCACAAAGTTCTTAAGAGACCAAATTAGATAGATGATTTTGTTTCATAATCTAGTTCTTAACATTTAAAAAGTCCCATCTAGTACTCTTTTTGGGGTTTCATTTAAAGATTTGATTCAACCAGATGTATTTTGGGTTTTAAGTTTAAAAGCTTCATTCTGGAGCTCTAGAAAGAACAGGTTGGTTTGTGTCCATCTCATTAATATTAATAATCCTCTCCGCTGTCTTGAATGGCTGTGAATGGGGGGTAGGCAGCAGTTGTATAGTCGTGACCTCGCAAAGTCACAGCAGCTCATTTTAAGGCACAGTTTCAGTGTGCATTTACATAACACCAACACCTTCTTATAATCTAAAAGCAATTAAAATCTCACTTTCTAAAATATGGGACCTTTAAACCACTATTTATGGGCCATTACTTTATTTTAACCTAAGCCAACAAGAGTCAGGGATCAAGGAGGATTTGGTACAACGAAATCAACCAAAGGGCCAGCAAGAACAAAGAAAAAATGTCAGGTCTTTCCCGTCACAAAACTGAAAACAAAAGGTTTCTCAGCGTTCCTGCTATCACAGAAACCTCTCGTGGCATTTCCCCAGGAACCTTCCCACACTGTCAAAACAACCCGGGCCACAACACTGAAAAATGGCCAGCAGTCATCGGCCAG
The DNA here is from genome assembly GCA_030544235.1 of Lepturacanthus savala. Classification (NCBI taxonomy): domain Eukaryota; kingdom Metazoa; phylum Chordata; class Actinopteri; order Scombriformes; family Trichiuridae; genus Lepturacanthus; species Lepturacanthus savala. The sequence continues at coordinate 7,616,250 of CM060476.1, read as the reverse complement.
TGAGGTTGAGCAATGACTACATTACACTACAAAGAAGACCCCTGGCTCTGGAAACAAACGGGACTATCACACTTGCCTGACCTGTCTCTGCCTCATTCAAACACTCCTGCTGTCCCCAGGAAATCGATTACAGAGAAGATTCTAACAACTGCAGGTTGGTAGAGAATAGGGTTGGGAAATTCTGGGAATTTTCAAAGTTGGAAGCTTTCCATGGGAATTAAAGGGAATATATGGGAATTAACAGAAAAATATATGTGAATAAACAGGAATAAATCAAAAATTTCCAAATTCGAATGTTCGTCATTTACAGGGAACCTTACCTTTTTTTTTGTCGATACCAGCTGTTTCCAGACCAGCGGATCAGAGCCGTGAACTGCTCCGCTCTTGCTACATGGTTAATAGTATTTGTTTGATTCCTCATCAAACTCAGCAAATACACAATTCAGCAACTCCCAAACGCTGTGGTGGACGAGTTGTGACCTGCACAGTCACCACACTATGAAACGATAGCTGTAACATTAGCTAACGTGCTGGAAATTTAGGTGCTAAATGTTGAATATTTCCAAAATACCCATGAAAGGTTTTTGGAAATTTACCGGACATTTTCCGCCCCTTTCAACCCTAGGAAAGAAAAAAAAAGATTTTGAAACAGTCAATGACAGCGCAGGATCAGCCACATAGGGGTCAGCAGTTCACAGGGGGGTAGTAGTAGTAGTAGAAGAAGAAGTCAGTTCTGGCAGCCCTGCAGTCGGCAGCTAAAAAGGTCGCCCACTGCTGAGTAACCCTGAGGGTCAGTATGGGCAACAGCGCTGTGTGGAGGGACAGGGGGCGGCGATATTTAAAGCCTCCATGAGACTGAGCCAAGGGGACGGTGATGAAACCGGACAAGCCTTCTTTCTATATGTGTGCCAGCTTCTGATGGTGCCAAACATGAGGCCTAACCAGTCCTGAAATGCGATCTGTCAACCTAGAAGCAGCGGGGAGACGGCAGGACCTCTGGGGACCATCGCGTTTGCTTCTGTGTGTGCGCGTGTATGTGTGTGCGATGAATAATGAAATTGACTGAGTGAGCACAGAAAGGGACGTACCAGGGCCGGGGCTGATAATCCTGAATCACAGATAAATACAAACAGTGATGTTTGGACTGGGACTGTTCATATCTGGGGTGTTTTTCCTTTAATCTGCAGAGGGCACACATTATAAAACACACTTCAGGAGAGCGACTGAGAGCAACTGTTCCGTTTTCTAAATTTGCCAGGGGAGTGCAGAGAACACACCCCTTGTGCTTATGCAAGCATATGTGTGTGTGTGTATCAGAGAGTGCAGACAAGACCAGTGTTCAGGCTGTCCCTGCAGTTGTTAAAGGTCCTCTTTTCCTAAACTGGGCACCACCTCTTTGGTAAATAAACAATCCTCTAACAGTGCTGCTATGTGAAGCAAAGGCTCCGTCTGAAGCCCATGGTTGTTTCTTGTTGTCTTATTAAAACATTAATTATGCACAAGCGGCAATATGTCCATCTCACAGTCGTTGGCACTGCAAACTAGTTAATGCAGAGGCAGCGAAGGAATCAATGAACCTTATCCTGCATTTTGAGATGGTGCTATAATATACATCTTCGCACACAACAGAGCTGCAGAGAACCATAGTGAATAAACCCAAGGTCACAATAAGAGTGAAAATTATAGTTGTACTTTTGCTACATGCTCTGAAAGCCAGGTAAAGTGGACATGCAGACAGAAATCCAATGGGACCTGACCTCCCCGCTCAACCCACGTCAATAACAGCTTCCCTGCATCATTAGCTTGTAAATCACTCGAAAGAAGAGGGACATTAGTCGAAAGAAAGAAAAGAATTTTAAAGACCCTCCCATAACAAGTCTGTCCAAAAGCTTAGAACAGGATCAGCACTTTGATGAGGAGAAACTAAATTATTGATCATGTAGGTGTATGGTTCATTGTTTTGCCAAATCAGATAGAGATGGTGACAGATTGTTGGAGATTGAAGACATTCATAAACAACAGAGGCAACAAAGCAAGTCCCCCCCCCCTCCCCGGTTTAAAGCTCGTCAAATGCAACGAGCCACCTTGACATGAGATGAATTGGCTTCTCGGAGAAGGGCAGAGGAAAACGTTCACCATAGTAACGTCAGGAATGGTATGTTGTAAATCTGTCACGGCAGAGAGAGAGAAAAGGCTAAAAGGAAGAGGTGGAAATGCGCGCGCACACACACACACACAGCTGCATTTTCAGCACTAAATCCAACGGTTTTTCTCTTTATGCTCTCCTAACAGGACTACTGTAAAGCCTGGACATCTGAAGGAGGTCGTTCACAAAGTGGAGCAGGTTCGGTTATCGTGCCTGGTGCATTACCATAGTGACGTTGGGGCCAGGGCTGGGAAATGGGGTGATGGGTCAGAGGGAAAGCCCTATTGTGTATGCATGCATACACAAATATAACATCCTGACAAAAAAAAGAAAAAAGACACACACACTCTTTCCCTCTCTCCAAGGGTGCCAGAAGTACCCCTCGGTGTAAACCACATTTTCCTTGAAAAAAAATGAGAAACTCCTCCCCTCTGAGCCAGTGCAAATTGAGATGGGGTTTACGTTAATGGGTTTGGGGGGAGAAAAAAAAACATGGTATATTTAGAGGGAGTTTCCGTTTCCTAAAGATATGGGTAGCCTATCTCTTTACAGATTTAAATGAGTATAAGGAAATGGGTTTGAGATTTATTTATATTTATTTATTTAAAGAGCTAGGAACTAATAGGCTTCACTCAAAAATCAATGCCAAGCTGCACCAACCGCCTCACCTGTGACTAATTCATGCGTCCAGGTACCACAGCATAATAGAAATGTACTCAAAACAGCTGGATAATAAACCAGAAGCTCAGTTACCATGGTTATTTGGAGTATCTGAAATGCAAATCAAGGACATTTTCCCCCCCACTTATCTGCTCCCTCTGACATGTCAGAGCATGTCTCCAAAGAAGGCTTTGCTGGAAACAAACAGATTACCCCTGTACGTCTTGTCTGAAAATAGTCATCAAGGTCTCACCAGCTGCAATCACAGCTGCTTTTTTTTTTTTTTTTTTTTTTAAATGGGCATGATGCACAAGGAGACGTCTCAATTGGCCTTGCCAAGGTGAGGGGAAAGCGAGTCGTGTTTGGGGTTGTTTTCTCCTCGTTTTTCCGGCTGGTTCAATAGCTGTGCTGCATTGGCTCCCTGTGACGTGTGGATGTGATCGATACCAGGTCTCAGGGGCAGTGGAGCAGGCAGCGAGAGGACTCGACAGCGAATATGCTCCATAGGCTGTGTAATGTTGTGATGAAGGGCTGGTGTCAGCAGCACTGTGGCTAATGCTGTGCAACCATCTCAGTGTTGTTTTTCCTTCAACAGAGTTTACGCATTCCTTCTCTAGGCTTGGGCTAATTTTCGATCTATCGAAATATGGTGTTATTTCTGTCATCTGATATTTTTCGCATGGAAATCATGTCTTTTTATTAGTTAATGAAATAATAAATATACATTTCATTTTATTTATTTTAACAGTTTAGCACAGTCTTTTCTGCTGTGAACCAGAGCTCCATTTCACTGCTTTGCTTACTCTACACTGTACCATAGTGTGCGGTAATATAAAACTTTATGGATAAGCAGCATTTTTTTTTGTTCCACATATTTAGAACAAACCACCAGAAAAAAGGCAGGTCTGCTGCAACTCTCTCTGTTTTTTTCCTTAGAGCGCGGCATCGCTGGTGCTCACCGCTCACTCAAGGGATGGGTCAAATGCGGAGATGAATTTTCACACAATCAGCGGGACTTTAAACCTGATCTCAAGGCTGCAGAGAATATAACTGAAATATTAAAACAACAATTATATCGTTTGGGCTTTTGTGCCCAAAAATCTTCTATTTTTCTTATCATTGAGGATTAAGAAGCCAGATTGTCAAAATAGTTTCCAATTAGTTTTCTGTCAATGGACCAGTTATTTAAGCACTAGATTATGACTCAAAAGAACTGATGATGAAAACAATCAGACCTACAGAGGTCAATGGGACAGTGACCATCTGTGTGAAATACTACACCAGATTGAGGGGTGCCCCATGTCCCAATAACCCAGCACCGGTGCACAGATTACGCCTGCTATCATGAACTCCTCTATGAGCTATGCAAAATATGTGGAATGTATGTACAGTCAATCACTCTGAGAAAAACCATTAAGGCCCAGTAAAAGCCCAGCATGCCAGATAAATTACAGGATACCTGTGTAGAAACGTCTGTTTGATTTAAGGAGGAGTAACGGCTCGCAATCCGCCAACAGTCAGCACAACCCCGTGCTTCTGGCTGAACATGGGAGTATGTTGTTTTACTGATGCCAGCCTTTTATGCACGTCCACAAGCCTCGGGACACAGCGGTATTATGCACAAGCACACACAGACAGTACTGGACCATTAATCATAAGCAACCCAGTTCTGCTTCCCACCCCACACTCCTTCCTCTCTTATGTGATTCTGGCCCAAGGTTGACTTTGCAGTGTCTGTATTTACTCCAGTGCAGTGCAGGGGTTGCATGCCGTGGAGATTAAATCAAAAGGACATGGGGGCTGGAGGGGACGAGTGCATTGTTGAACTCTGCGGGGTCCGCACACATGCATGCAACGCTCCCGGTTAATCAGCAGCAAGACCCTACTAGTGTTCCTTATGTATCTAAATGCGAGCAATCCAATCCATTCATAATGGTAAGGAAATCAGCTTGGATAATTGACACTAATTGTGTTAGAGACCACTAAACTGTGTAACCCTAGAGCTCTGAATTTTTATAGTAACACCAGGCAACTTCTATTCAAATAAACCCAGTGAGTCCAGATTTGATTAAAACCCCTATATGCCTTTGTTTAAATTGTAACCTAATTCCATCACTAACTGATACCATGATTACAAAGTGGAATTGACTTATTTAATTCATTCCTGTTTAACTGCTAACACACTCAGGTTTCCTTACCCAGGTAGAGAGATGCGTTTTCTTTCTTCACATTGTCGTCCAGGTAGGTGGGCCCCAGGGTGTAGATCGGTGTGGACCCCATGCCCACGAGTATCTGGGCGCAGATGAACAGGGCCACGTACAGGTTGTGCTCGTTGCCCTCCTGGTCGCGGGGGCACGACGCCACGTCCAGCAGCTCGCGCCCGCTGCTGTTGCCGGTACGGCAGAGGCCTTCGTTGCCCGCCGACGAGTTCATCTCCTGGATCTGGTAGGGCGGCGAGATGAAGTGGGGCAGGGAGAACAGCGCTGCCCCTATGGCGATGACCACACCACCCACGGCGAGCCAGCGCGGCCTCTGACCTCTGCCCCCAAAGTAGGAGATGAAGACCACGACCAGCAGGCTGCCGATGTCGAAGCAGCTGACCAGCAGACCCGACTCGGAGCTGCGGAGGCTGTAGCGCTTCTCGATGGTGGTGATGACACTGCTCAGGTAGCCCGAGACCATCAGGGACTGAATGAAGGTCAGGTAGCACATGCAGAACAGGAAGCAGCGGGAGTCCCTCAGGATGACCCGCACGCACTTGCTGGCCGGGACGTGGACCAGGCGGGTGAGGGAGAAGCCGAGTTTTTTACCCCCCGAGCCGGTGGCCCTGTGGCCCTCCACGGGTAGAGAGCTGCTGAGCCCCACCATGCTGGAGACGGAGGGGGAGAAGTCCGTCCGGGAGGAGGGAGACTCCGCCAGGCTGGACTCGGGGGTTTTCGGCTGGAGCTCGCAGCCCTCGTCCACGGCCATGCAAGCGCGGGCAGCGTTGACCAGCCGAGGCCCCGAGGCCTCGCAGTCCTGCGGGCAGGGCCCGTTCAGGATGGGCAAGCTCTTGGACTTGAAGCAGTTCTCCGTGTCCATGTACTGGTCCTGGAGCTCGCGGATCTCCAGGGACTCAGAGAGGTCGCTCCCCGTCTCGTCGTTGTCTGACGAAGCCATGGCCGCAGCTCGGGGACGCAACTTCAGTCGGCTCCTGACAAGCAAGTCAGGATCTAGTGCCACATGAGGACACCATGGAGCTGTTGCAGGGCCGGATGCTGGAGTAGAGACTGCCCTGCCAGTGAGACGGAGGCGGACTGAACTCCTCTAGTTATGAGCATGTTTTATCCCACACTGCTGATAACAGAAGGTCTGCTCAGTCACAAAAAGCCTTTATCACAGCACCACATCAGGACCAAATTACCCTCGGAAACACTAGTGATAGTGAAGACCACCTTCCTTAACAGTTCAGAGTATTGTTAGCAATAAAGAGGCTCTAAGATAATAAAATCAATAGCAAAAAAAGGAAAATGCAGTGTGATAAGAATGTTAAATGATAATTTAGAGTCCCATTTTGATGTTGATTTTATTGCTCTTTGTTAGATAGCAAGCTTGCCTCAAAGCTTTTGTTTTGTTTCCTTTGTCCCATAGCTGTGCAGCATCCTAGGAAAAAAAAAACAAAGGAAAATAGGAACATATTAACAAATCTGAATATTTTCCTAAGTGGATATATTTCTACATATAAAATGTAAGCTTATGGCATTCTGGTAACACTGTGGGGTTATATTGGCGACTTGTCGCTAAATTACAGGACAATTTCAAATATGCCACCGAAAAAAAACAAAATAACAGTTTACCCAAACGAATAAACTCGCCGGTGTGAAACTGTCGTGGCGTGTAAAGCAAAACGTAACAGTGAAGCTCTCTTTGTCAAACGAGAAATAAACCTGGAGAACAAAAGACCACGCTGTCCGCGAACGTCTCAGTCATGACTTTGAAAACAAATGAAAAAAAACTCGATTTTAGCTCGAGACGTTTCTGAAAAATGTTTCGTCTCCACTAAAATACGGCGATAATATGATTTGACAGAAGTTGTAGTAAAGGCTGGAGGTTGTACTCACACAGACAGGACAGAGGGAGGTAGCCTGTTGTTCTCTACGGAGCGGCCACTCACTGAATGAAATGTGTTTGGTGCGGATGGCTGCTGCTGGTGGTGGTAAATGCTGCCTTCACGGGCGGTAGGAAATATGACGATTCACAGTTCTGAGCTGAAAAAAAGGAATTGGTAAAAAAAGACTGTGAACGGTGGTGTAAAGTATTACTTACATACAATTTAAGGTACTTTTTCTACTTTTCTCCTTGAGTACTTCCCTTCCAGTACCAAGTTATGTACATAACAAACAGCTTTGAGGTAAATGTACTTTGAGTATTTCCATTTTATTAAAAAAAAACAAAAAAAACATGACCATTTCATAAAATACACATGGTTTTCCTTCATTTGAATACCCAAAGTTTACATTCAATTTTTCTCACAAATCCACTTATATTTACTGCTTTTTGTGTTTATATAAGTGTATTTATACATGTATGTATGTATATTTATGTCTTGCTCTTTATGTGTATTATAGTTATTATTGTACATACAGAACTGTTTAACAATGTAGGAATCTCTGGGATAGGTGGGGATTTTCTGGGTTATGGAAAAAAGGAAATTGTGAAAAGTTTTACTGTGATTCGATAAAGTATAAACTAATTTTAAAAATGTACCCTGACAACATTAAAAAGAAGCTTACAAGTATAAGTTAATACACATTGTACATCCTGTATTTTTGCATTTTAAATTCAGCACTTTCACTTGTCATTTAGTGTTTTTGATGACACTATTTTATTTGTTTGAGTACTTCACATCAACCACTCACTGGGAAATTATATAAACTATATGTTGTTATAAAATAATCATAAAATTGTGTTATCATTGCTGACGTATCTCTTTATTTTGTCCTACAACTACTAGCACACACGGAAAAATAATATTGAACTGTCAAGCTAAAGAGACAACTGCGAAAATTCGGAGGAAACGTGAACGCAGCAAATCGTGGGGGTGAATTGTTTTTCACGTTGGACACCCTGGGACTTGTAGTTTTCTCTCCTTTAACGTGAGCGTATTTCCCTGTCACACTAATGATATAAAACACAGTAGAAAAAACAGCGACTGCGTGAGAGACGTGGTACCCCGGATGTGAATGGAAATGTTGCTCTTTTCACGTTTTCATTCATTTATTTGATTAAGCTAGAGTGTATGACTTCATGTACCAGCATGCCGTTCGGTCCATATGGTGGCATTTTGAGCAGGCTGCACTATGTCATCTGAACAGCTGAGACCCTTGCTGACCCAGCAGTGATTGACTGGTCACAGCCTTGCATAGACAATGGGACTTGTAGCCCACCTAGCTGATGCAATAAATTGAAATAAATAAATAGCAGAAGTGACAGTTTATTTAATCAGAGAACACCATAGAAATAAATAGTATTTTAATTAAGACATGTCATACAACAGCAGATTATTATCACATATATACATAATGTATTTTTAATGTGTCTTTTAAAGAGGATAAACCATTAAAACATACATAGCTACAGTAAACAAACATATATTGTTACAGAAAAATGAAAGTTATTGTGTGTTTTTACATTTGGATAAATAATCTGTGCTGACACAGAATAAAATTACATTCCCAAGGTCATTCATTCATCAATCTCCTGGACCTGGTTGGCTGATCAATCCACGCCTCCTCCTCATCCTTCGGCACTTCAGTTATCCTTAATATGGGATAACAAACATCGCAAGCACTCATCTTTTAGGGCCTTTTCCCACCATAATACACTTATGCAACGCTCCAGCTCCTCCGAGTCCTAGAGAAAACGACTGTCTCTCAACAGTCAATCAGAGGGATCAATGAGAAGCATCATGGTCCATCATAGTGTTCTCCTTTGCCTCTGTCTGTGGGTTTTTCATCTCTGTCTCCAGCTACCAGCGGGCTAATCAATACCACAAACCACCATGAATACACAACAACATCCAGAGATGAGAGGAATTGCTTAACAGATAGAGAAGCTGTAATTCTGGCATCTCTAATAGTGAATATAAAGCAAATTTCTTGGTCTATAGATGTTGTTGTTTTTTTTGTTTTTCTGTCAATGTTGTCAATTGATGTCTGGGATTCATTTTTGTAGAAACACACCTTTTTTTCCACCAGAATAATTTGGAATATTACCATAATCCCATAACAATTCTACATTCTGCATATTGTGGTTTTGACACCATCCGAGCAATTGCAGACAGCCCAGATTCTCTGGTAAAGTTTTCAATTTCATATTTCAGTTCATATTTTATCAACTGCTCTGACAAGAAACAAGAGAGAAAGAGAGGATTGTGATATTGGAAATGGAACAATCAGATGATGCTGAAAAGAATATAACAAGTGTACTGAATACAAAGCATTTTATAGATATCCATTGTGTTTGGCAGATTGTTCTACCCTCCAAATGCCATTGATTAAAAGAAGATGGGGAAGTTATACTGTTAGCCCTGGGATGTTTATGTGAGCCCGTGACCTTTCCCAGAACAAAAAGAGAAAGAGAAGGTGGAGACTTTACAGATGACAGGAACAGCCTTTACCAAAGGTTAATATGTTCATGCCTTCTCAGAAATGGCTTTAATGGCATACAGTGGGGTTGAATTCAAGAAATTTGGCTTGAATGCCACGTACCAGCAAAAAAACAAAAAACTTCCCATGTGAACGAGTGAACCAGTACAATAGTGGCTGAACAAGCATGCCGGCATTTTTTTTTTTTTTTTAAAGAGGGGGGAGTCACTACAAAGCTTTCCTTTATATCTAAATATCTCCCACAATAATCATTACTGTTTTGCATCTCTAAAGCCAAGCAATAGCCTCTTCAAAGCTACTATACAGAACAACTGTAAATGTTCATTGCTCATAAGGGACATCTTATAAACTTATTTAATATATCAATATTGTTATGTAATATTCAGACTAATACTTTGTAATGTTTATTACTACATTTATTCCTTGTTAAATTTGTAGTGCAGATGATATTAACGGTTTCTCTACTGTGAATACTTACAAAAAACAAAACTGAAGTTATTGTAGAATATGGTAATTTAGTTGACAAATTAAACGTCTTCATTTGATAAATGTGTGAATATACAGTGTGTGATGCAACTGGGATGCTTGTTCCACAGCGGGACAAAATACAACACTACCCTCTAGTGCACAATCCAATACAATGATGGCAGGATCTCCAGGGTTATTGCATTTTTAAAGGTGACCAATAGATGGTGCTTCGTCCTCACGGTTCTCAACATGAGACAGAAGTCTGAGCAGCTTGTTGGGAGACATCATATAGGTTTGTGCATTTTTTTTTGTATCAAGTTATTCCAATAATGTTTGATGTTTTACTTTTCCATTGATCAGACTTTCAGTTTTACCTCAAGTTCATTGATTATTAAGATAAAAGTTCAAATATCAATTATTTCACCATGAAATCATAGAAATCACACTGCAGAACGTAAGGAATATATTCTGTGAGATGGAGGAGATTATAAAGGATCCATTTAAATAATCAAAAATCAAACAGCTCATATCTTAATTAAATATCAAAATAATGGTTAGTTGCAGCCCTACTACTGTTACTGTATTAAACAATTTTCTTATTTTATTGATAATTTATATATATGATATATATTTTCTCATGTAATATATGCATAAAAGTCAATGCTGCCCCCGTATCAGGGTTTTTTGGATTTTAACAGTTTAAAGGGGCAATCATGAATATCAATTTACTTGCCATGAGGAGTACAGTGTATAATGTATTCTGTGGCTCTGAATGACAATGCTACTGAGTTGCATCATGGACATTGTTGGATCTCGCATTTTAAAATCTAAATCTAAAAGTCAGGATATCTCAGCCTCTGCTGCATCATTCTATTGTCTAATAAGTCACTGCAGTACCTGTTTAAATCAAGTAATCAAGCTTTAGTGCATCATTTTGTTTAATTTAATACAACATAAAACACAGGCTGATTACAAAGACCGTGGGCCGGTCAGTAATGACATCATCATCAGGATCTTCATGTGCAGCCTGGTCTTACACTTCCCATGGCCTTGGGTCTGTCTCCCCCTGCTCCATCACACACTCTTCCTGTTAACCATCGCAACTTTATCGACATTACAGGAATCACTAATGAAACTGTCTGCCTGTGGAGCTATTTAAGGGAATCCTGCATATGCACAAACCGGCACAGACATGTGTGTTCATAAATTTACAGTATTTTACAGTAATTATACAGTAACTTATACTCCCATCCCCCCACCCTTGACATTTATACACACACACACACACACAACAGCCTTTTTCCTGTATATACGTAGCCTTGGATATCATCTCCATGTCCATGTAACATATACAGGAAAATGCAAAGCTGACAGACCCTGAGGTGTGTGCATCTGTAACTGGAATTCAGGGTGCTTATAGGAATACAGGGAATCCTGAGAAATGTCATAGCAGCCTCATATGGAAGCATAATTTATTCTAGATATTTAATGGGGTTTTATTGTATAACTTCTCGACGTTCTGCTTTTTGGATCACTTTCTGAAAAGATTTGAAGGAAACAATCCAATCATCTCAGACTGTTGCGTGGTTTCATCAGCTAATGGCTTTACAGCGGCACTCAAAGATATAGACTCTATGTCCAAACTATAACCCTCTGTGGTACTGTTTTACCACATTCTGCGAAACAGGAAAGGCATCCTTTCAAATTAGCTGCGGTCTTTGTGTCACTTTCTACGGTGGACATTCCTGTGTCGTGGACGGACTCCCTGGTCTGTAGTCAAGACTACTCCCCAAATTAGTTTACCCATTCGGAGGGGGGCTTGCAACTGGAAACTTTGCAACCCCGAGAGGGACTGATGCATATGAATGAGGCGAGCAGATCAGGACAGAAGGGTGGTGTAGTAATTGTGTTAAAAGTGCAAGGGCCCCAAAATAAAGACCCCCAGTATCAGCCTGTGGAGGCCCCCTCGCTGTGCAGAGCAATCCCAGCAGATTGGGCTCCATGCTTATGCTAAAGCCTCACCCCCACCTCCTCCCACCTCACAAACCATCACCCTCAACCATCACCAGGTGACCCCATGAGTGGACTTACACGGGTCTCTCCATGACAAAGGCTGGCTGAATGTCCCTTTCCTAATAAATCACGAGGACATTAACAAAAATGCCTCAATAAGAAAAGAGCACAACAGCTCCGTTCCCTGTAGGGATCTTTAACATTTAACACATGGCTTCTATTAGCAAAGACAACCACGCAGTGATGGCTGGGAATTCTCCCCTGCTGAGAGACGCATTGGAAAACATTTGACAAAAAAAAAAAATCTACCTGATCATAGATTACAGAAATGCTGCTAAGCATCCTAATTCAATGTCACGCCTGATGAATGAAATCCAGCGAATTGAAAACATTGTGTAAAATGGTGAGGGACAATAATATTTTTGAAAACTTCTCCATGGAAACATATTTATCTAATTTCTACATAAATGTGCATCATCCAATTATCCAACCTCAGTTTGATGCGTTACGGCAATTATATTTAATGAAAACGAATGTTTTTTTAAATGCAAAATATTTTCTGATAAGGAATGCATCGGAAACATATAGCAACTTTAGCCTTCTTTATTGAGGAAAAAATACACTTTCAAAAAGTGCATAGCATGCAAGGAAATCATTTTAATGCATGCTGATTAAAAGATAGCACCTGGTGGGGGACTGCATGAGTTGGAAGAAGCAGTAGAGCTGCATACTCTGCATTTCTGTTCTTCCAGCGGCTCAGAAGAGACCCTGAGTTTACTGTAAACGCTGAGCTGTTTCAAGCCCTCCTCAATTCCCCTTAACACATATGGAAATGGCCAATACCTTTAGGGCTTTGTCCTCCTCCAGGAGCATCCACACAGCCCCTCACAATGTTAAAGGAGGGTCTGCCAAACATTTCATATTCATGGGACACAATTACCTCCATATGAATGGAATAATTGCTTTTTAGGAGGCTTAAGCTTTCAATTGAAGTATGTATTCATTCTTCAGGCCCTTGGGCTAAGGTGATCATCACCATCAGCTACCTAATCGGAGGGTCTGCTCTATCATCTGTTAGAGGGAGGGGATGTTTGCCCGCACACATGTCCACAACCAGAGGTCCTGTACTGTCTGCATATGTCCGGCTGTGAAGGACTACTTTACCAGTACATATAGACAGTCAGATATCTTATCTGATGCTTACCAGTTGAAATGAAATGCTAGTGTAAACTGCATGGTTTTGTTTCGGATTGTTTTGAAAAGGAAGCGTGATCGCTGGAGATAGCAGTGATAGAGATTAATTTCCCCCGCTCGCTGTTCATTAACATCCCTCAAACACATTCAGGATAAAGATCTTTAAAATGTAAAGAAATTGGCTGCCCGGTGAAAATCATTAATCTGTGGTGTCCGTCACTTCTTTTCCTCTGAGTCCTGCTGGTGTTAATCTAAAGGGAAATCCCTTTGCTATTGTTGTCATACCACTGTGACACACATCAGCACCCCTGCTCCTCAGAAGCCAGAGGTACTTGAGCGTGTGCCTTCTTAACCCCTGAAGAGGATCCTTCTGCCCAGCTCATCCCACTAATTACCTTCTAGCCATACTGTAAATGGGCCACTCCTGATAATCAGCCTAAGCTGGGAGGAAGGCTGGATAGAAGCGCAGACAGAGAGAGGCACGGGACGGGGGTATTTCAGTAGATAGCACCTAATTAAACTCAAGCGCTGATGCCAAAATAGACAATTTGTTAAGTTCATAGTTTGCTGATGACATTATCCCAGATGAATCCCAGACCGAACAGCAGATTAATATCTGTTTGGGAATCCCAGTACAATCTGGTGGCAGTATGACGTTTTTGCATTTCGTTGCTGCACTGCTACTGCTTTCAGACTGTCAGCCCCTTCTGACAGTGTTATAAACTTGCAGAATTGAGCGTTTAACATTGTAAAATAGAAGCAGGTTAGAATAGTTGAGAGTGTGTGACCCTCTTCTAAATTATAACACGGAACACATTTCTGGATTTCACAAACAACTATACTTTTGTTGTTCATGTTTTATGTTTTATTATGTTTGAAATAAAGCCTTCGTTCATTAATTTATTCAATAATTTACAAAAATAGAGCCGAATCTTGTTCATCATTCCACTCCTGGATCACCCTGATGCCCCCCCACAGACATCCACTCCTACAGTCATCAGATTCTTAAGACACAGCTGCTAATAGAGCAACGCCTCCTGCACCTGATCCATACATCTGTATACACACACACACACACACTGCACTGTAATTACTGCCACACTGTCTTTGTCTGGACAATAATCCGGAGGCTCTATTGTCGGTCATATGTGCCTTCTCCTTCATTATTACCAATACTCAGCCCCTAAACCACCCCTCCAAAAGGCTGCCCGTTCTTTCACCCCTCCTCCACCCCATACAGGAGAGAAGTGTGCTGCACCACAAAGGGACTAAGAAAAGAGGCACAATTAGCCCTGTGACAGTAAGCCCCGGTGTGGGCCAGGAAGCATGCCGCACAATGGGACAAACTTTTATACGACACTTTAATGCAAACACTGAAGTGTGCTGCCGCGTGCCGCGCTGCTTACAGCCCGGGCCACTCTCATCACCGGCCTTTGTGACCAAGAAACAAGCGGCCATTCATTTCATTTATTAGTTACCCATTAATTGGGGAGGCGCAGCGTTGCCATTGAGGAGGATGGTGTTACACAGGGTGGATGAAAAAAAAAAAAGATCATCAGTGGGCTGAGCCTTTAATTGAATCCCACACTAGTCATTCAGAGATTGCTCTGTCAATGATTATATGGGGATCAATACGGTGAGGGCAATTGCTATGTGAGACGGGTTCAGCACAGTGAGTGAGCCACTAGTGTTTTTTTGGCTATAAACAGCTTGGAGGAAAACCTTGTGTGTGCGCTGATTTCAAGAACACACACCAGTGCATCTATAGGGTAAGACGTTTAGTTTGCAAAAGCCCATCCTACTCACAAAATCACATACAATAATCATATTTAAATGCACACATGTGCATGCACACACACAAAAAGAGATTATTCTCCCCTTGTTGTTTGATGCTAAGCTTCACCAAAGCACTTCAACAGGTTTCCGCTACTGTGCTGTATTTGCATTGCAGGACCCACATTAATGATCGGGAGGCTTAAATAAACCCTCTGTGGTTGTTCTCTATCGATCAGGTGATCTAGCTATCAGATAAGCTAACAGATCTATGAAGGACTCGTGCTGTAATTGAGTTGCTCTGTGGGAGTGTGTGTGTGAACGTGTGTGTGTGTGTGCCCATTCAAGCACATGTGTTTTACAGGCACACCGAATATATGCCCACGGTACGTTCCTGAGGGATTATGAGCACCCTTTAGGCACATAGTGTTGCTTTATTGCGTGTGATTCACGCTGTCAACCCAAATGGGAGATGTGTTCTCCGTGCTAATTATGAGTTGTAAAGCAGGTTGTGATTGTGGTTGTTGGTTTGAGTCCCAGAGGGGGATCAGTATTCAGTCTGTCCACTGCGCTGTGTGATTAGAGAGAATGGGGAGAGGAGGAGGGTAAAGTTTGGATTGAGATGCTGGACCAATTAATACAAAGACCAGTAAATGAGAAAGAAAATCCTTTTATATCGCATTGATTCTGCCATTCTGTTTAATAGTAGTAGAATTGCAGGCATCTAATAAAGAATTACATGTGCCTTTAACCTTTGATGTGCCATTCAGATTTTTTTTAAATATTAGTAAAAATTCTGACCATTTGAAATTTCATACAGTTTTCTACAATAAAAAGTTGCACAAAACTAAGCATTTTGGGACAAATTAACCACAAAGATAATAGATTTGGTGTTCTAACAAATGGGCTGTAATGCTACAGTAACAAAATATGAGAAAGAGAATTAACAGCTATAAACAAAAAGAGAAAGAAGAAAGAAAGTATTCTAAAATTAATCTTCCAATTGAATGCCTTCATTTTGCTCAGGAAGCCTAGTTAAAACATTTGTGGGTTAGTGAAACTATTTTAGGTGAACAATTTATACGAATAAAAATGCAGAACAACTTTTGTTTAAATATGGAATAACTGGAATTAAAAGTAAATTACATGTAAAACAACCACATGACAATTATTGTGTTTGTACCACGGTCACATGTACCTCTTACAACTGGTAAATATTAAAGAAGACTGATGTTTACTGATGCGTGAGTATGAAATATGAAGAAGTTTAGTGTCCTAATTATGAAAAGAAAACACACTGACAGCAACAACGTATATGGATTTCAGTCAGGATACTAATTAAGTTAAACAAGTAGCAATAGTGTCACAAACTGCATTTATATGTGTGTGTGGGGGTATGTGCGTGTGTGTATCCCACTAGCATGTGTGTGTGTAGCTCGTCCATGCTCCTGTGACCAGCTGTGATGTTAATGTTACCTGTCAGCTCGCTCACCACAACAGCCATACCGGCGACATTCACACACTAACTAACACACTCTTACAGCTTTGCATCCAGCAGGAGGTGGGTTACAGGACAACAACACTCACAATTAACGGACACTCTGTCTGGGTGCTGCCTTCATTAGGTGTGTGTTTTTTTTTTCCACCGGAGTTGAAGGGACAGTCTAATGGTCAGGTTTAAGGCTAATAGGGCACAGGGGAATAGAAGCACCTGAGAGAGGCCGCTGCTTGCATGTTAGGGACACACTAACATTTACACACATGGATAACAAAAGAAAATATACAAAAATGCTTTATTGACTGTTGTAGGAGCTCTTTGTATAAAAGTTTAAAGTTTAAAATGAACATTACTGGTAAATAGTTTTTTCCTCATGTTCATAATGACCGTTAGAATATCCCTTCGTAATGCACTGACAAGATGACTGTAAGATGATGGTTGTTTTAAGACAATGGATGTGAAAGTAGCGGTAGAATTATCTGAATTATCCAAAGTGATTGGGACATTTCTTTTTGGAAAATTTGGGATTCTTCAAATCTCTGAGCACCGCAAAGGGAATCCGATTCCCCGTCAGGATGAGGGCAGGAAACCTCGGCAGATACAGTTTATATACAAGCTATTGGCATGTCATGGAGACATCAAAAACCTTAATTAAAGAAGTTGTTAAAGAACAACATCTGCACTATTCCAAATCCATTCCCAGTTTAGATTCCGGAGCGGTTTTGTTCAACCAAATCATCAATCAAATCAATCATGTGTACATTAAAAGAGTTTTAGGTCAGTGAGTATTCTATAAAACAAGAAAGTGAACATGTCCTTTAAAACCCTCCAAACCGGGATGCCTATCATGAGTGTCTGCCCCCTGACCTTACAGAGAATTGTTTTCATAACTCACACACAGTTACCTCTGTGAGGCTCCACATCTCAGCCTCTAAATCTTGGCCTGTAGCCCATTGGATTCCCTCCTGCAGCCTTTCTCCTCCTCTGCTCCAGACAGGAGCGATGGCTTTTGTTTTTCAGAGGAGCGTCGTCATCAGTCACAGCCGCTGCTGTAAATCTAGCCGGCCGCAGCCGAGCGCCGAAAAATAAGAAGACGCTTCCTCATCCTCACATGGCACCTCTGCTGCAGCTGTGACATATTGAGGATGATGATGATGGTGATTATTGGTGATTTCCTCGGCTGTGTGTTTCATTAGAGAAAGGAGGGGCGTCTTGTTTATGTGTGTGCGTGTGTTTGTATCGGAGGGTCTGTTGCGAGGCGGGATGAATCGTCTGTCCTCGGGTCACTGTTTGGATCACCTGGCTGATTGTATTTCAGCTGTTGATTAACTAAGGCCAGATTAATGCGAGCCCTAGACTATATATGGCGAAAAGAAAGAGTCATGAGTCAAGCTGCATCGTTCCTTAGCCACTGTCTTTATAAATCGGCGCTTTATAAATGGAGCACTGAAGTTCTCTATCTCTTTCCGAGGCGAACCCTATAGCCCCAGCTCTTCCCCTCTCCCCCATCTCCATGTTCCCTCTTCCTTTAATTACTGTGTTCATGCTTGACGGGCACTGATGACTTGATTAAGCCTGCCATGTGCAGTTCCAGTCTCTACCCTGCTGATGAATGAGTCTAAAGCTTATTAACTTACTCATTCTGATCAATAAGGCACTGGGCCTGAACACTGCAAGGACAGAGGGGAACCTGTGCTGTGTTGGCCTCCGCGCGCTGGCAGTAGGGATGAAATCAACACACATGATTAGCGTGTGTAACCAATCCTGCTGCTGCTGTGGAGAGAGGAGTACAGGTGGATCGATTTTCTGGATTACTCTCAGTCGCGGGGGCTTTAGAGCTTTTGTCTGCCGCCTTTCAGGAGAAAAACTGGAAGCCTGTTCACCTATTTTGATTGAAACTGTTCATGAAACTGAAACTAATAAATGCCTTTTTTTGTGTATGATTGTTGTGGTCTGAAATTAGTCTGTGGGAAGGCACAGTCTCAGACCTTAAAGGAATATGAACAAAAGTTCAAAATGAGGATTCGCCAACTACAAGATTATTGGCAAAATATCTCAAAGGAGACAAAATGGTCTCCTGATTAGAGCCAGACAAGTGGTTAAGGTTCATTTCTGTTGTGTGTTGAGTCGCAACGCATAAATCTACAAAAAATATACATTTTTGGCTAAACAGAACTGAACTCTCAACTTACTTTGGAGCTCAAAACCAAATCATTACTGCTTATGCCCCCCCGTAGAGAATAGCCCTCACACATTAGCCAGTTCTCCCTCTACTCTTTTACACTCAGGAGGCCTTCTCACAGCACAGCAACACACCGGGAGGCAGCAAATGAAGCAGGGCCACATCTAAACCCTATTCCCCTGAGGAGGCCTTTCAGCTCCACCGGGCCCTTTAGAAATGTAAGGCTCATCATTGAAGCTAATTTGACCTCCAATGGAAGCAGTCAGCATGCAGAAGCCTATACAGCGGTGAAGAGATATTGTTTGAAGGTGACATCGTGACTGGTGATCCATTTGACTAGGAGATTATGACTGAGAAAGGTACCATGTGCCTGTCTATTTAACTGCAGACATCTTTTTTTGGGGGGGGCTGCCAAGAAAAGAATATGCTTTCTTCTCTTCACATTCCGATATTGATTATTTTTTTGGTGCTGAAGGTGCCAGTATTGATGTATTGTGGTCAGTGATACAGACAGCAGGCCCCGCGCACACATGGGCTAAAAGGTGTTTGATTCATTTTTCATGTCAGGAAAACAGATGCTTCCTGTTGCAGGAGATCATACGATATCCCCTCCCATACGCCTTTATGTCTGAGAACTATCTCTGGTTTTGTCGGGGTCCTTAATGAACAGGACTTTGTAATGTAAGCCGTTAACTGTTAGCAGGCCCGGCTAGGCTGAACACGGCTTGGTGCAGGAATCAGGACGGCCTGTATTGACCTCCGTTTCCCCTCTGCTGGCTGCTGCGTTTGAACTACGTGTGAGAGTGTGAGCAGGAGAGTCTTCTGGGAAGAGCCCTTTAAGATGATGTGCACCATTAATGTGACTGCAGGTCGGCTCCATTTCAGAGGCATTGATCTGCTGCTGGAGATACAGAGCGGTGTGGCAGCAGAGCTGAGCCGGAGCCTAAGAGGATGGAGAAAAGGACCAGTGGTTGAGCTAAAACTGATATAATAAGGGCTATTGAGGGATTATTACTGTAGGCACTAAAGGTTTCATGTATGTTAAGTGATTTTGTCCAACATATGTATCCTGGAAAGTTCCAAAAAAACTTAGATCATTACTTTTGTTGTTTTTTTTTAAGTAAACATTGAATATATAAATTAGAATACAAAATTTATGAGATTCTTAATTAATTAGATTTCTCAGAACATTCAGTTCAATTTACAAAATGCAGTGTTGTAACCCTTTTTTTTAGAAATATATTTTAAAATAACTTTTTTTTTTTGCTTTTAGTGCATAAAAAAGAATCTCATTTCACAAAATCCATTTCACCCGTTGAGGGTCTAGACACTCATCAGGCACCGTGCTATACATCCCCCACAGAATATAAATCCTGAAGTGAAGAAAATTTGTGCAGAGCTCTGCAGTTTTCCTCCGATGAATGCACATTATCAGAAATATGGACCGACTCTTACCGCATCCTGCGTCTGAGCCATCTTCTGTGACTTCTATTACCTTAGTCAATAAGTATGCTGTCAATAATGTAGTCTGGCATGCACGGTTTGTACTTAATCCGTCTTTTCTGTTTCTATATTGAATATTTAATGCTTTAAAGAAAAATAAAAGTATTTAGAGTTGTCCAAGCATTCCTGAAATGGCAAATGTCACAGGCTAACTGATAGTGCTTTGATAACTATTGACTCCTGAAAAACAACAGTGATTGCCACCGCTAATTAATTGGTCTGGTGTTACCAGATGAATCAATGACCATCAGAAGATTGTCTGTGGCTGAGATGAATCTTAAGTGTTGGAAATTGTTAAAAAAGCATAAACAGATCAATGGAGGTTGACTTTATAGGCTTGGATATGGCTATCCTTTCTGGTTGGTGTTTGAGAATGTGTGGGGCCAATGGTCCGCCTGGTAACCGGAGATGTAACACAAGACCATTTAGCATATGGCCTTTTTTTTAACCACAGAGAGGTAAACACAGTGGGGAGGCCGGGAGAATTGTAAAACACACTGCTCGGGCCAGATCTCCCCATGGACACACACAGTGGACACACACAGTGGACACACACAGAGGACACAATGTTGAGTCCCAATGACAAGCTAAGGTCATCCTGCGAAATACGTGAAGACTTACTCTGATTTATTTGTGTCTGTCCTTTCATTTTCTTCTGAGCTTTGGCTTGTTAAAAAAAAAGATAAATTATTATTTTATTTATTTATTTATTTTAAACTTAACTTATTTTCCATTCTCTTTCTTCCAGTTATTTCATCCCACCCTACACCCCTTCAATTCTCCCATTTCTTTAGTGCATTCGAACCTGTCATTACACTAAAGGATGTTGATATCAGCTGTCAAACCTTAAACCCTAATGGGGCTTTTTTAAAGTGACAATCTTAACAGATCAATGCGCCCCTTAGGGGTCAGATTACAGTGACTGTCAAGTGACCACACGTGAAGGAGAGGAGAAAGAAGAAGGGGGATACAGCATGAAACTGGGAGCAGAGCCTGAACGGAGCAGAGACATGTGCATGCACACTGAAGAAACTGCATACCTGCTACTTGATTTAGTGGACAGCCGGCCTGAGGTAATCATGCTGAGTGCTGCAGCCATCCTTTGTCCACTCAGGAAACTTACCAGAGCGAGGTTTCTCTAACAAACTGCTGAAAGGGCGTAAAAGACCAGTGGTGGCGGGGTGTTAAGAAGTTAGATGCCAGGAAGCAGCACTAAGGTGGCGCTAGGCTATAGGGAAGCCATAAAGCCCTGTTAGGGTACATTAGGTGGAGGAGAGGGTCATAAGGCTTCATGAATGTTTCAGTAGGACGGGGGGATTTGCCTTCCAGTTCTACTGTCAAAAAGCCATCATGACTCAGTGTTGGGGGTGGAGGGGGGATGGGGGGGCTGTGGTTTCAAGGCCAAGACACTCAGACATGGACAGAAAATGCACACACACCTCACTCATGCGTGTATACTCTCAGCTGTGGTAGGACACTCAGTGCTCGCCTCATTCTTCACGGTGTTCATCTCCATCACTATCACCTTGCTCGTTGTCAGCTTCTCGTTGAATCATTGCCTCTGCTCGTCTCGTGGATGAGCAGGTTTAAGACCTTGCAGCTTTACACCCGCAGCGTGTTTGGAGCCGTCCCAAAAGCATCAGGTGCTTAAACAGTCATTCCAGCCCAGAGCGAGCCGCCGCACATCCAACACCACGAGACCTTCCGGCATCTTCTCCCCTTTGACCCTGCAGACCTTTGGGAGCTGCCTCTGGGGTCACGGTCAATTGTCGCCTGAACAATGGGGATGTAACCATGAGAGTAACACAGACTATATAATCTGGTTAGTAGACTGACTTTTCTTTAAGGAGGAGCCGACCCTGAAAAGTTGACCCTGATGCCAGCATCATATCATCAAAATGAAATGATAGGTCAAAACCTGGCATATGACTGGACCATCACTGCCGGGTGTAGCTCTCTGTATTTCACAGTATACTGAGTTCCAATGTCTGTCAGTGGATGTGAATTTGCTTTTTGTTCCCTTAGAATGTTTTTCAGAAACAAAACAGAAACTTGGCTGTAAAATTACATTGTAGCAGCATGGCCACCATGGACGGCCCAATCATCTAGATGCATCCTCAGATTCGATGTGTCGCCACCTAAGTTAGTGCCAATACCATTTGGAACAGCAATGGCCAATGGGGAAAATCCAGCACGGTGCAGGCGACCAATAGCAGCATTTGTTCACTCATTCACTCACAAGCAGTCGAAAATGATCAGAAATGAAAGCTGCAAGGCTGACTCCAGGTGACCGATGAAGTCATGGTTAGGCCTGAGCAGGTATTCAAACAGCTTCCAGCAAGCAGCACAAATCATCTGATGGTGGCAGCATATGTAAGGAAGCAAAAACAGCCCATGATTTCAGGTTTGCGCAAACTCACTGTCTTTATTTTTTGTCTCTTCTTTCTCCAACTGCACATTTGTCTCCCCCAGATCAGACTGTATGTTTAGCTGGAGCGGCAGTATTAGAGTGATGAGAGAGGCAGAGGAGGTGATGAGAGGAGGGGAAACTAACTAGCTGATAAAGCAGTTGTTCTCCCTTGTCGACGTGCTGTTACCTTTGTTAAATGTGACTGACAGCAATTGATGGGGCATTTTTCTCCTCCCCTCTGTCCATCGCCTTGTGTATATGTGTGTATGTCTTTTTGCGGCATGTTGTGAATGTTCGTTTACACATCCATGAACATGCATGTCCAGGTTTTTTGTATGCTTTCTGCCTGATATGCATATGATGGATTTGCAGGGTTATAGTGCAATGTGAGGCACACTCATGCACTCTCATGATGGTCCATGGGGGGATCAAACATCAGCTGTCCTGTGTGGCTGGTGAAAAGAAGTGAAAAGGAGCTTTTTAGCCAGTTCCCTTCAAGCAGTGTCTTTTTTTAATCTGTTCATAAAACAGCTCCAGTAGGTGCATGTGGTGTAAGATTCTGATTCTCTTCCCTTTCCTCCCCCTCTCCGACAGTAACAGGGAGAAGGCAAACAGATCTCTATTTGACAGGAGAGCGTGGAGTCGATGTCCACCATGCACCAGCGTTGGCCTCTTAGTGTTCATCTAAATGGACAGCTTAGTAAGGATTAGTTGGACTAACAGAAAACATCTTCAGAGGCAGGGAGGTCACCTCGTCTGTGCATGGGTGCGCATGTGGCTGGAGTACAGTGTCCATATGTTGTAAATCCTTCCCTCAGGACAGCACGTTGCAGTCCTCCTTTCACTGGTAAAGGACATTTTCTTACAGTCTTTTTTTTCCCCAATTGCTAAAACACAATTTTGCAAACTAGGCTGATTTTATCAAACAAAAATCACAAAAATGAAAGCAAACCAAAACTATATAGCATTAGCAAAATCAAACTTTTGCACCAAACGGCAAACACATCATTCATATTATCAGATTGGCCTGCTAGCCATAAGGAAAAACACTTGTATCTTTAGTATGCTTTGTCATAATACTAAAACATTTCAAATTGTGGAACATTTTTCAGATATATTTACATTACATTATTTACAGTAAAGGAGTGCAGGAAATATCTACTTCCATTTTTGTAAAAAAAAAAAAAAGTTGCATTTAAAAAGATCCATTTTATTTGCAAAATGTATGTAAAGCAGAAAATGTGTTTTAGTGTTTTGGAGACTTGAGAATAGGTTTTGCTTTCTGTGTTAGAAGTTGGGGGAAAAAAAACAGTGATGTAAATGCTGCAAACCTTTTAGGATGAAATAAACCAATTTTCCTCCCTAAACACAAACTTTCTGTGACAAGATGAACAGTTTTTTTTACTTTAAAAACCTCCAATCCTTGAAAAACCATGACAAAAGGACTCCTTTGGGAAAATGTTTTCATAAGCCGGTTCATGCAGGCGAGCACCGGCGTGGCCGGTAGTGTTGTAGCAGCATGTGGTCAAACTGTACTAAAGTATCAGTTTAAGGCCTCCCAGAGCCTTTCAACACCACCACCCCACCGAGAGAAACATTCGCCTGATAATAGGCCCTCGCACAACAGGGGCAGCCAACACCATGAGGCAACTGTCGCATCGGGGAATTACATGGTCGGGGTCTATCGAATCACTGCATATATCTGTGTATGTATTTGTCTGTCAGCATTAGGCTGTCAATCATCTATCTGTACATGTATAACACACTGGAAAAGACAGTGAGGGCAGGAAATGTGGGACGTTGCACAAAGAGAAGTGTGTGTGAGAGAGAGATGGAAGGAGGTAGGGAGTACTGTAACAGTAGCTCCTTTTCTCACTACCCTACTGCTAGATCCATCACCCACAGGAATAACAGTTGGCTACATACAATAGTCTTGCGCATAAAGACACACGAATAGCACGCGGGGAACTATTGTAAAGCATGGCGCATGGGGAGAAGAACCCTATAACACTTTCTAACATCCCGAATTACAAAGCCAGATGTCAACCTACAAGCAGATACTCCTTTCAGCACATTGCATTTGAATTGGCCTAAAAGAAGAGCCCTGCAGTCCGCCTGAGGTTAAACAGTTCAAACAGGAGAAAAGGAAGTTTTTTTTTTTAAGCATGATAGCTAGAGCTTAGGTATACAGTGTATTTTGTGGTATGGAAAATGTGTGTGTGCATGTGTGTGTGTGTGGGTGTGTGTTGGGGGGTGGTAGGCCAAAATATGCTGCCCCACGGGACCACGGTGGAACCTCACACCAGCCCCCCCAGTGAAGGATAAGGCCATCTGCCCTCCTCATGCATCAATCCCACGTAGAAGGCACACACACTCGGTGCTGGGCGGCAATATGGAGAGGCTTTGCAGACAGTGTTTGATCTGCCTTTCATCCAGCCAGCAGCATGCGAGCCGCTGAGCCTCTCTGTGTGTCTCCTGCTGTACTGTCCCCCGTCCCAGTGGAAATCACGGGCCGATAACAACAGCCCCAACCTGAGGCGTGAATGGCAGGACACAAGCTGATCAGCCTCATCTCTTGAACCGAGGGAGAGGGAAGGGGGGGGATAGTTCAGCGGATCCATTCACACTTAAATGACTCTTCTTTAAAGGCAAGAAGTCAGGCAGACAACACGCAGCTAAAAGAAAAACTGAGAACAAAAGTGGAAACGAAACACGGCTAAACCACTAAAAGATCATAGCTTAACAGGAATAAACGGTCTTCAAAACCAATGGAATGCAGTGTTGTTTGAAAAAAAAAATAATTGACCTCTACTAAGAATGCAAGAAAACACACACAAAATGCAGTTTTAGTGTGAAATAAGTTACCTCAAAATTCAATGGCTTGAGCGATCAATAAAAAAATTGTAAAAATGTCCTTACTCACCTTCTCCATGCAGCCACTGTGGTGAACAGGTGAATAAAGGTTGATTTAATTAGTCAACACTTCCTGACCACACCCCTGTGAAATGACTGACAGGTGTCACACTGACAAACATAAACATCTCAGGTAAATGCAGCCTAGGGCACGGACAGCTGGGATTAGATTTACTACCATTAATATGCTACATCTGCCATTATCATTGATTTACCCTTATTTCATCATGAATCATGAATGAAAATGAGTATATATTTGTTATATTTCACCACTGTTTTATAAAGTGAGCATCTTTAACTAATCAAGTCTTTACCAAAAAAAAAGTGAAATGTCAAACTGTAATAACCTAATCTGCAAAGTTTGGAATTTTGGACATTTTTCTTGAAAGAAAAGCTAAAATCACCATTTGGCAGAAGATGCGTTGTCGGTACAATAATAAGGCTGTTTTTTCTAAATTCAAGACAACATTAAAATTTGCTATGCAACAAAGTGGAGACACAATGTCTGGAAGGTTTCAAGGATTTTCATTGTCATCGCAAACATGAGGTGAACGAAATTAGATTCCTTGGTCCCAGTGTAAGCCCAATAAGAATAAGAATAAAATAGGATAAACACTGGTACTACATGCAATGTCTTTATTTCTATAAGAGAAAAAAGTAACATGTTTCATAATTCTGCTTTATCTACTAATCGCTGAGTTTTCATGTGGTTTGAGTGGTTTGCGTGGAGAGATTGCAGGCAGACTCAGGCACAGATGGACAGAGAGGCCGGTGTGGTTATAGTTTATGAGTCCACTCAGCTGAGAGTCTGAGGCCTGTCTGGAACAGGGGCTTGCCTCAACAGCAGCCAGACTACACACACACACACACACACACACACACACACTACACTGACAGCTATTAGGCAATCAATAGAAGCTAATACGTCAGGGTATTTGACCACTCAGCTCCACTAGCTTAACAGAAGAGAAGAGCAGAACTAACATCTTGTATACTGAAAAAAAAACTGTTTTCCAAGAATGGAGCAAACAGGTTGCCACAACAACCATTTCTTTATATCGATAAACATTATTAATTCACGCAAACACTGACCACATTTATTGGATGACTCATTGGGTTATACAGCATCATACATCGTTTAGGAAAGAGTTATGGCCCCTGGCTTCAACCTCAGAGGGAACTGACCTCAGCAAATCTAAGCCATGAAACTCCATTGCTCCTATCATTAATATCACATTAATATAGAGATTAATCTGATGGATGGCTCTCCAGGGGGCCTCTGTTAACTTGCCAGGAGGTTAAGTGTGAAATCAATCCATATAAACAACCGAGATAAAAAATTCTTCCATGCCCAAGCGTCCAGTCCTAAATCAGACGATCAGGGAGGGGCTAGTAAAACCAGTCTTTTAGCACAGCTCGCTAACAATCTCAGTATTTCAGCTCTGGCAGCTCATTCTCCCTTTTCTCCTTCTGTCTTCTCTGTCTTTCTTTTCTTCCTCGTCCCGTCCTTCTCCTCCGCCCCTCCGCTCCTGGAAAGCCACAAAGAGGAGTATCCTCTCTTTTCACAGCGGGCCCCTGGAGGAGGCTTTGGGGTCGTATACGTGGGAGGGGCGGGTCCGATGGAGGTTGATCTACACTTGTTCAAGCATCCATATTTCGCCCATTTGAAGGGAGAAGGAGGCTGTTAAGCATTCGGTGAGGAGGCGACCCCTGACCCTAAAGGCTGCTGTCCATCCGTTACAGAGGAAATACAGAGGGGAGTGAGCGGTGCTACTACTGCTCTCCCTGCAGGCATCTGACACAAGTTAACAAACAGGGAAAGAGTTTATTCCTGTTGCTGTTGCCATCATCTTTGTGTTTTATTTCTCATCAACTACTGCTTTGTTTGTAACCCATGAATAAAATATATCATATCCTGAATTTGTCTTGTTCACGTTGTTGTGTCGGACTATTTGTCCTCACGGTGACGAATGATGAAAGGTTAAAGGTGACACAACAGTCAAAGACTGTCAGACCTCATGCTGCTACCACCACCACTTTACCAATTGGGCCTTTCCTCAAATTAATCTATCTATGTATCTATGTATCTATGTATCTATCTATCTATCTATCTAATCTGATCTAATCTCAAGAGAACACATGTGGGACAGTTGGTGACAGTGTGAGGGCAGATGTTAGTCATGATGATCTTCTTTGTGTGTGTGTGTGTGTGTGTGTGTGTGCAGCAATAGACCACCTTACTGCTGCACTCTATTGTCATTCATTCGGTCCAGTGGGGTTTGTTCATTTTCACTCAAGAGCATGCAGCCTCCAATTCATCACTCTTGGCTACACACCAAACAGTAGATGCATACAAAAGGACACACACACGCGTGCACACACACACACACACCACATGCAGTATGCAGTTATAGAGCATAATTTGACTTTTTTGTATTAACAATTTCATTTATTTATACTCTTTTTTACTTCAATAATTAAAACTACTGTTTTATATATTAATGAATAGAATTTTTGTATTCATTTATACTTAAAAAGTCTAAGTCGTGTTGCCACTTCAATTTAAAATGATGCCAAACAATAAGCTTTCAAACATTTTTTTTAAATGTTATCAAAAATAAACTCATGAAGACCATCGAATGATTTTGCAGTTACTGTAATTCATTTAAAACCGTGTTGTTTTTAATACAAACATAAAAAAACACCAGTTTTCATGCGCTGATTTTATTTGTTATTCATGATACGCTCATAATTAACAAACGAGGACACTTTCGATTTGCTTTTGAGGTCTTATACATCACAGTAAAAATATTATCAGACATTATAAATTAAGAGAGTATAAGATTTTTTTTATACATAAATAGGCTCAAATCTACAATGAATAAAAATAGCTTTGCTTTTCAAGCCTTAGTCGATGCAAGAAAACCCCAAACAATAATAATAATAATATTAATAATAATAATCGCTGTTATTAAGTTATCAGACTGTCCACAAAACCATTGCAGAGTGAAAGCTTTAAGCCACAAAACAACACACAACATATAAATAGACACATTTCTGTCCAACAATTTAAATTATTATGTGCCTATATAAATAGACCTGTACAACAAAATCTTTTTTTTTTCATAAGCAACAGTTACAAGAAAAAAAACGATATCTCATTTTCGTCATATTTCACCAATACAGGCCTATTTATTTAGGCTTTTTTTTTATTTCTTGTAGCATCACCGCACAGGTCCTGTATAGATTTTGTCCTCTCGTGGGTGCGTCTAAAATCCTCTAAAACGTTTCGCGGGATAATTTAGACGATCAACCTTTAGTTCCAGGGCCGATATTCTGGATTTAAAACTGTTAACCCGGAATAAGGGATGTTTTGTCCGGCGTTTTTCTGTATTTTTGGCTTATCCTTCACTGGGAACACGGAACCTTCTAACGCTCCACTCCCTGGAGAAGCCGGAAGAACTGTGCTGCTGTCCAAGAGGTCCTTTTCTGCAGAGATAAGCTTAGATCAGGAAGTTTTCAAAGTGGCGACATATTTCCTTTTGCATCCTAGAATAAAACTATAAGGAAATAAATTATTACAAGTAGAATATTCATGAATAGGCATATAAGACACATTGGGACATTTATAATATATTTAATCCAATATTAATTTACCATATAAAGGTTTTATATTAGTCTTAACATTTCTGAATGCTATTGAACAATTAATAAACCCCCATATAAAAGGTCTCTTAATGTGTTAAGGTCGTACTTTTATGGCTTTTCGTGTGGTATATCAGCTCCTGCTCGTCTTGGAAGGAGGCTCCACACAGCTCGCAGCTGAACGGCTTGTCTTTGGCGTGGGTTCGCCGGACGTGGCTGTCGTGCGCGGCGTGCGAAGCGAAGGCCTTCCCGCAGTGCTTGCACTTGAAGGGCCGCTCTCCGGAGTGCTGGCGGATGTGTGTGCGCAAAATACTGGAGGCAGTGAAAGCCTGGAGGAGGAAGAAGAAGAGAAAGGCGTTCCGTAAGAATGAAATAATAATCGAATATTTTAGTAATTATCCATTTTTTGTATGTTTTCATAGGCCCGAACTGGACAGTTTTGAAGAATTTTAACCGCAGTTTATGGACTCTATATTGTATGAGATTTGCGAAACTCTCGCGAGAACCATTACCCTAACTGCGCTCGCGAGAATTTGCCCATCCGGTTTAGAACTTTTCTAAAAAAAAAATACCTAGCTAGCATGCACACCTGTAGCCTAATTATACGTCATTTTAATTAGTCTTGGCTTCGAAAAATATCGTCTTTAGCAATGTTTTAAATCTTATTTTAAATTAATAGGGCATATTATAATAAACGGGACTATTTTCGTCTTCTATTTGGCATTTTGATGAGGCATTCACGGCCTTTTAACCGCTATAAAATGGCGACAAACTGCTGCTGGCTCGTGCGGCGCATTGTTTAAACAGTCCGGATAAGGAGAGAAGGGGATTATTCGTTAAACAAAAACCCTCTCTGGGTGCATAAAAAAGGGGGAGGATATCGGGAACAAAGAAACGAAAAAGAAAAAAAAAAAGGTTCTGCTCATTCCACGGCCGTAAATTAAAAGTATAACCTCGGCAGACAAAGGGGTGGGTGTACATCTGGCGATAATTAGCATGTCAGTGTCTCCGTGGAGGAGCGCGTGCCCGTCCTCGCGAACAACAATGAGCGGCTCGGCACCAAATGCGCCATGAAACGAGAAAAGCCTAAATAATGGATGTAATGCTGCAGGAGGAGCAGAGAAGGCCGAACCCCAATCTGACGCTTTAATACTTACAGGAAAATATTCTCTATATGTGATCAATTCTAAAAAACACAGCTGTGCTCTTTTCTAAATTAAATTAATAATTCTAAATAATAATTATGCAAATTATCTTTGAGTGAACTTTTGATGTTTTAAAAAGATATTTTTTATTCTCTCTATTTTTATTATATTTAATTATTGTATCATTGTTTCCTTTTATTTATTTATTTTGTTTTGTCTATTCATAGGCTAAACTGTATAAATGTGACAGGATAAATTACGAGCATTTTAATGTAAAAACATGCAATAAAGTATTATTAGCCTACAACAACAAAAAAAAATAAAAAATAAATGTTATTTGGGCCTATCGCCTTTCAAAATAAAGTTACAAAGTGCTTTATAATAAAACAACAAATTTCAGAATCTGGAAACAAACTGCACAACAAAACTAAAAATATATGAAATAAATATAGAATGCGAATTAAAAAAAATCAAAGATTAAACTAACAGATTGTGCTATATTATAAAAGAAAAGAAAAATTCTCACCTTATTGCAGTAGACACACTTGTATGGCCGTTCCCCGGAGTGCACGCGCATGTGTTTGTTTAGGCTGGACGACTGAGAAAAACATTTTCCACACACCGAGCACTGCAAGTCACACACACACACACACACGAGACAAGACATTTAAAACACAATAAATGCATTTAATTCAACAAGAAATTAATTATAATTATTTTTAGGAAAATATTGTGAAAGACAAAATTAATTCAGTCTTGTGCAGGAGTTTACACGTGTAGTTGCGTGTTTAATAATTATTTAAAATGTCTAATTTGGTTGCTATTGTTTCGTTGTGGTATTTTTTAGTCTTTTTTTACGAGGGCTAATAAAAACGCGAAGCCTCCTGTTGTAAGTGGCGCTGCGGGGGAGCTGTTCTTTCAGCACCACGCAAACTTGTTATATTGCGCGTAATGACGTGGTGTGGGCACGCGCGGTTTTTAGTATTCTACCTTATGAGGCCTGTGTTTCTCGTGGACGTGTAAGATGTGGATCCTCAATCTGTCTCTCTTCTCGAAGGATCTGCTGCACAGGTGACAGGGGAACTTCCGGTCGCCCTGATCCACGCAGCGCGTGTACTTGAGATGTTTGTCTCTGTAGTACTTGTAGGCGAACACCTTCCCGCATCTGTCACATTTGAAGCCCTCACCGGCATCTGAGGGGGGAGAAAACAGTCTATTAGATCGAACCGAGCGGGGATCGGTTGGAACCGGATGTTCGGCAGCGGGTTCTCCTGACCTTCGGTGGGGGGCACCGTGCTGTTGTCCACCCTGGGGTCCTTCAGGGTGAGCGGGATGCCGAGGAACTGCATGTAGCAGTCCCCGTACCACACCAGCAGCTCCTGGCCGGGCCGGATCTCCTTGCAGGCCTCGTAGAAGATCTGACCCTGGACCTGCACCGTGATCAGGTTCTGCTCCTCTGGGAAACGAGCGCACTTCACCAAAGACATCCAGTTCCCTGACCCTCCTCTGCCGTCCACGAAGTGACTCAGACGGCCGTTTTCAAACACCTGGTGGGGGAAGGAGAGCGTTTGATTCTATTGTTTTAGATCAGGGGAATCAAACTAAATATTTACCTCAAATGGACCGGACCAGCACAAATATATATTTAAATAACAACTACAAATTGATCCGCTCATTTTTATGCAAATAAATACATTATGAATATTTACAAGAATGATTAACCTTAAATTTACAAAACAGAGGTGATGACTTAAGGAAAAAAAGGTTCAATTATTCCATATTCAGTCAGTATTAGTATTTATTTTTTAAGTAGCACAAAACATTTATAAATCAAAACAATTTTTTTTTTATCCCTTGAGCAATAAAAGATGCTCATTGGCTTCACATGTCTGATCCCCAGTCCGGACCGGGGTGTTACAGTAAATTCAACACTTTACCTCCCACATCAGAGTGTTGTCGTCGTATGTTTTAATCTCGCTGGTGTTGACCAGTTTTCCTTGGAAAGGGCCGAAGCGCGTCGCTTTAGGGATGCTGCTTTTGTCTGTGAAAACCCCACAATGGGAGACGTTTCCCCAAGAAGCTCGGAGGAGAGTTAATCCTGGAGAAGACAGGAGCAACACAATCAGGCTGCAGCCACATCAGGCAGGACGAACAATTCTAAATAAAATATATATATATATATACAGTTATACAGTTAAATATATAGTTTGTGCTCTTACCTTCTGGAAGTTCAAGACTTTCTTTGTCCAGAGGGAGGATATGACTGTCAGATACTGAAAATGAATCAGTATTTATTATATTAGGAGATTGAGTGTTAAACATATTTTTTGGCATTTCATCTGCACCCATTAATAGTGTAAATATATTTAATTTTTATAAAGGATATATATATTTTTTATATGTATTATATTCTGCTGTAGATCAACAAACACATTATATGATTTACTAAATTTTTTCAAAATAAAAGTCATCTGCTTCTTTCGTGTTTTATTAGATAAATACACGTGGGACGCATCTGTCTGTTTTTTCCTACTTGTACAATTGAAATAAACAGCAGACAGGACTCAGTCTAAAGTTTAAAGGCTCTGTCAGACTAACTTAACATCCACATGTTAACAGCTGCACGCGGATCGCGCCTCTTACCGGGGTTTTCGTGCAGGGCTACTCCTGATATGGCGTGGCCCACGCTGCGCTCCTGGCTGCTGGAGTAGCCGTACAGCACCATGAACAGGTCGTCCTCGCTGAAGTTGTACGACGCGCGCGTCTTCTCCGGCGTCACGTCCGCGCCCTGGAGGCGAAACAAAGTCTGTTTGGGCGGCGACGAGGACGCGGAGGATGAGGAGGAGGAAGAGGCGCAGGAGGACCTCTCGCTGGACGGGCTGCTGAAGTCCGAGGACAGCGGCCCGGCGGCGTGCTCCGTCACCACGGCGGCCAGCTCCTCCGGTTTGGAGTAGAGCGGGTGTCCGGGCAACATCTGGCTCAGGTACGGGAAACCGGACGCGCTCAACATGTGTTCGTGCAGCACCGAGGCGTGGTGGAACGGAGGAGCCGCTCCGGGCAGGCTGAGCTGCAAAGACGCCTGCGTGTCCGACACCAGGCGGCCGAGCGACTTGAGAGGGTGGAGGAGGCTGTGCGTCCGCGGGTAGAAGTCCATATAGTGCTGGTGGGGGCCGGGGAGAGGGGGAGCCGGGTAGAAGCCGCGGGCAGGGCTGCCCTTCATCATGACGGCTGGGTAACACTTGTCCTTCAGCTCCACGGGGACACTGGACAGGAGACATGAGACAGGAGGAGGAGGAGGAGGAGGAGGAAGAGGGGAGTTAGTTCTAAAAGTTAAACGCACTTTAACGCACGTCGACCTCACCTGAATCCATTATTATAATTAAGAAAGTGTGATTTTTAATTGGAAAACAAGTCCAATACATGGAATCTCGGTAATCAACAAATAAAAGAGCTTTTAAACTAATTCTATCTTTACTTAAAATAGTGTAAAAGTACAATTATATAATTAAAACACGCCAACATAAAGGGTGTAAATGCAAATATTGGGGCGAATATTGAACAAAGCTATTGGGCAATGATCATCTACCATCCGCAATTAAATTCTACAGCTGATTTTGCAATATTTCCAGCTGAGAGGACACACACACACATACACAACCACACACCAGCGGCTTTTAAACGACTGTCCGGTACATGGTGCTGCTGTTTAGGAACCGTTCACCCATCAGCGAGTAGATAGAGATACAAATCAGGGTCATGACACTAATTAAAGAACAGTTTGCAGGAGCAGAGGTCAACATTAATGAAGCTTTTTTATAGACTTTGCAATTACCGCATTCCACAAAAGCGTCAGCAGGGGGAAAATTGTTGGAGCAATATAGGCTCAAAGGGAATTTTGATTACAAATACAATATAGGAATTTAGGAACAGTAAAAAGTAGCCTGATTAAACCAAAAATTATACACAAATAGGTGTATAATCAGAATGATTGAGCCACGATTTGCTAAACAACTGGACGCTGCAGTGATTTTTTATTTGGAAAAGAAGCTTACCTTGTTACATAAATTAGAGAAGCGTCCTTACAGCGAAAGTGTCTCTGGCATGTCCACAGGCGTCAGTTTGAGCAATTTCCCGTGTTGAGGTCAAATCAAATATACAACTCCAAATTCTGCAGGTAGAAGCCCAGCAGCTGTAAACTTCAGTGGTTGGATGCTGCAGTAACAACTCTCTGTCTGTCTGGCTCTGGTCATCTGAGGGCACCTCCAGTCTGCTGTTCAGTCAGGTCTGCTGGAGATGCTCCACAGCAGCTTCTTCTTCCTATTGGCCAGCTCAGCCTCATGCATCTCAATGCCCCCACAGGAATACATCTGACAAACCCACCCTGTTAACTTACACACACACACACTCACACACACACACACACACGGGTCTTGCTTTCCTTGCTACAATGAGGTTGATTGAGAGAGGTTCCCAAACATTACCATATGAAGACCCCCCACCCCAACACACACACGATTAGATTTTATCTCAGGGACCCCCAGCGGAGTAGGGATTTTTGTTATGACTTGGATGTGGTGAATTAGGAAGAAACAATAGTTGTAAGAGGTCATATCTGCTGCATCTTTCTCTCTTTAGCTGCTCAAGAACCCATTGAGAAAATGACTATAATATATGCGATTCATACTGAATATTATAGATCATGCATTTAATATAAATAAAACATTTAATTCTAGTTGTCATTTAAATACTGAGCTCCAAAAAATGAGCATAAATACCATCTTATTTAGTTTTTTATCTTAAAATGATTACATTCTACTTCAAAATCTAAGTTAATTCCAAATTAATAGTTTTGTATTTCATTACAGAATTCACAGGTAATGTAAAAGTCTGTAAAATATCACATCTTTTTCTATAGGTTGAATTATGAAATAAAACAAAAAAATGCCTTTAAGTGAAATAAAAGTCACTCAATTAAATATTGCAATAACAGAATTCTTTATTTACAAGGCAAATAGCATCAGCGAAGCCATATTAGTTCACAACTTGCATAACTGTGGTTGTTAACTTCTCTTGTATATCTAATTTTTGCATAAAACGCTCACACACACTAGGGGTACAAAGGTTGATGCAGGTGTACAGTGTGATTCCTGTGAACAATGCAGAAAAAAAAAAATCTTGGGAGAACACAACAAGCTTTCTTCAGAAAGTCCATATAGTATATTACATATTGCTTCAATATCCCTATGTATCATATTTTCCATACAAACAGTGAGAGGGGAGAGGGGGGGTGGGGGGATGAAATAATAAAAGTCTTCAACCCAACACAGAACAGAGAGCAATGATGAGGGACAGTTCAACTGTGACCGTGTCTCCAGCAACTGAGAATAGTTGAACAATGTCGCACCCATTCAATATTGTACACAATTCATTATACAAATTTATACAGACAGCGGTGTAATGTACAAGAACGAGAACGGACGAAATCTAAGGCATTATGCTAGGGTTTTTAGCATTTCAAGGTTGCATCTTAGCTCTAAGAAATTGGCAGACAATACAAAAGGGCATTTAAAGTTCTTCAAAACCATAAGTTAAAGAGAAAAAATAGTTTTGTTTTGTGGGTCCAAAGCCTGGATATTTGTAAGGGGCAAAAATCATTTATTTGCACCTGTCCTCATTATAAATGCTAAAAAAAATGCATTGCTACCACATGGCTTTAAGTCTTTTCAAAATCTTGACAATCTTTGGAAATTTGCAAAGGGCTGTGAATCATTCTTTAAAATGGCTCAAAAAGGCTTGCTCTGCACGACTGTATTTTACAATCAAAACAGCATTTATCAAAAAAGTGTGATCTCCTGTTGGCACGGCAAAACAACCGCAGGACGTCTGCAACCGTGACAACAATTAATGCAGTTTCTTTGTCCCAGGGTTGACTTGCCGCGGCTTCAAATTTGTTATTACAGGAACTTAAAATCAAAAGTAAAAGAAGCAACAATGGGCGACTTCCTATGTAAACGCTGAGAAGAGCACGGTGAAGCTGTACAGCATGTTGTCAACATGTTGACAAGGAACACCATCAGTCACATCTTTAGGCCTTTAATGACAATACATTCAGAATGATTCTCTTTCTGTTTTTATGCTGCAACATCTACATTAGACCCTGTTAAGTGACATCATCATAAGTTACTTGTTTCTATGGGCCTCAGAGCATGCTAACCAACAGATTGAAAATAAAAGCTTGTGGAATTCAGAAATCCAATTGATAGGTGAGGATTATTTGGCTTGCTCCAAGTCTGTCCTGGGTTAAAATAGTTGATATAAAAGTTTTTTTTCTTTTTTTTTTTTGAGGAAAATGTACTTTTGAGGTTAGAGAAGATGACTTGCTTTTGATCTTGTGGAGGTCAAACCAAACCCCTACAGGGGCACAAGAATAGCATGTCATCCCTGAACACTTTATAGTTGAACTAACTGCCTGAGGTCATAAAATATGGCTAAGTGTCTGTCAGAGCAGGTCTCATGGACCGTGCAGTCTTAACTCTGACCTCTGCTATAGAAGAGCGGCTGGAGGCAGAGAGGGCCAGTGTCAAAGGGGGGGGGGGGGAGAGAACCATAGCCCACGATCACCTACTACATGCCTCTCCAGTCCTCAGCCAATGCTGCATAATCTAATAGGAACGCTGTGTGTGGATGTAGACTTTCTTGGTACAAACTGCAATAAAAAACTGTGTTTAATACTGCATCCAAACGTGGAGCAAAAATGTGTCCTTTTATTCAGGAAACTGTACAAAAATTACAAAAACAAAAACACAAAAAAACACCCCCAAGAGATTCTCAAGTAATCGTTATTGCTTGTTTACATCACACCAGAACAGTTTGCACCTAGCAGCTTGTATGAAGCATTTTTCCACTCCAGACAACATAGAAAGCACATTTCTGTTATTTTTTTTTTTGAGTTATTGTATGGCTGTGTTGAATTTGTCCTGTTGTATTTTTTTTTCTTCTTTTTTTTTCGTGGTGTCCTATGCTAAAGGCAGAGAAGCAAGCGATAATCTGTACACTGTATACACAGCACACCCCCTTACGACCCTTCCCTACCTCCCACCCCCACCCCTGTCTGCATCGTACCAGAACATCCGAACGTGGAGGCTCCTCCTCCACATCCCTAAAACAAAACAAAAATAGAAAAAAAAAAAAGACCAAAAAGAAAACCTGCTCTGTTTCAAGAGACAGTCGTGACCAGACAGGGGGGGAAACAATAACCCTACGGAATAAAATAAATAGGAAAGAAAATGTCTTACTTATTGGTATGTACAATCTCTGTAATTCATTTTTAAAACCATATTCGATTTTGACATCTTCTGAAACTACAGGACCAAAGTATAATCCATTATTCAGGTTAATAGAAGAATCTTCTCAGAAAGAATACAACCATTATTGTTAAAATTATATAAAAAAGTGCCTTTGTCACACTTTTAGAAATATTTTTTCTTCTTGCTACTAGGATAAAGAATAATCTACAATAATTAAAATGAATCTATACAGAAAAATAAAACTTAATTTAATACACTATATAAACCTCTTGACTAAATTAGTCTAATCATACAAATCACCATTCCACTCAAACCATTCTTCTGCAGTGTTTTTCAAGATCAGTTTTTTCAACCATATCTTCATTCTACATCTTAATTCTCACAACAAGGAAAAAAAACAAACTAAAATAATAATAATAATAATAAAATAAAGAACAGCAAAAAGGCAAAACCGGCTAAGTATTTGAGCTCCGTCCATATTTCTGAACACGACTTGGGAGTCTTTGCTGCCATTTTGGAACTATGTGGAAATGGTAGGACAAAAAAAAGAAAAAAAAAAAAAGGAAAAAAAAAATCAGTGTACGTAATTTTTTTGAGATGAGATTGTAAATGGCCGCTGTCCACTGAGAGGAATACATTCATCAGAACGAGGGATCCCACCCACTGCTGCCCCCTTAAGTCAGTGTCCCCCACCAGGAGGCCTACAGTAAGTCACACTACGGTGAATGCAGCTGGACAGGCAGACAGACTGGCTCGTTGCGAGGCTCTCCTCCAGGAGGGTTAGGCATGTTGGACAGAGATCCACGATCCTTCCCCCCCAGCCCTCTTCACACTCCTGTGTCTGTTCGGGGCCGGGCTCCTCCAGGGCTGCCCGAAGAGGCCCAGCCGGGACAGACGGCAAACCTGGGCTGGGGACACGGGGTCAGGGCACGGCCTGGCCGGTTCAAGGGGCTGTCGGTTGGTTACATGTTTGTACAATTTTAAAGGGCCGACGTTCTCCTTGCACCAGCTGATCACTGAGGTTCAGGTTAAGAACTCCATAAGGGTCAACAGTATTTCTGCAAACAAATGACATGTTTTTCATGAATGCAAAATTCATAAGCAGAAGGTATTGGTTCAAATGAATTTTAGAACTTTTCTGGAGTTATTCAGCCACTTGGTCAAAAGACTAGAAACAATTAGAAACCATCTCAGAACATCAAACTTAAAACAAGCCAGTAAATTGTGTAAGCCTCCACTAATGGCCAAACGGTAAATAATTGAAAAAATCTAAGTGCTAATATATTTCAATTATCCTGCAAAGGGGATAAATCAAGTGACAGATGTACTGGTATGTTACAACAGTGAAGTGCAGACAATCAAACAGCAGCACCTTGGTTAAATATTTATGGCCCTTTATTGGGCTTAAAAGCATCATGGACAACAGTGTATTCCACATACTGAGCTAACAATACCAGAGAGACAAAGGAACAACGATTAACTTGGTTGACATTACATAAACTATAAAAATCACCAGAATTGGGCTGTTGACATAGAAAAAAAAACCTGTCCATGTATTATTTATTAAGTGAGGGCAAAGTGACTTATCTTTCTAAATGTGTGTATAGAGACTTGACAGTTCAAAGATATAAGAAGTCATCTTCTCCATTTTAACAGAACAAGCAGCCCAGACAGACCAGCTCTTGAACATAATACAGTAAAGTCTATATAGTCTAAATGGTCTGGCTCTAAAGTGCCCACTGCTAATTACATCATTGCCCTCTAAGTTCAAGTCAAGTACTAGAACTCTGACTAGAGGAGTTACGTAAACTACAGTGTAAATTATTCACGAGCAAGGCTGTTCAATAAGTGTACCCAAACACTTAGGGTCTTATGATAAGACGTAAGTACGTATGAGCAGCCTGGAGAAAGAAACCTGATGAACCTTTTAGTTTTTCTTGGTCCCTTGATTATTGAGTTAAATGATCGCCCAGGGCCGAGTTTGTTAACCTCTAAAGAAAGTGTCTGACTTGTATATCTGCAGTCCTACAACAGGCTAATGTAAAAGGGGCCCCTGCCGTGACATTACTGGTCCACTTCAAAAGCTCTATTTTGTTTGGGACACGCTTAATGATATGCAACTGCAAAATGCTTGATAGGAGCACTAACATTCCTATGAAGCTACATTTTTGGGTAATTTTTGCACTTTCTACTACCAAAAGAAGAGTTTATAAGTCTGCATTGGGCTTTTATTTACCTGTTCTTGCCCCATGGAGGGCAGGCCGGGTGAGGGCCCTGATGCCATGGACGTGACGCTCATCTGCCCGGCCATCTGGCCCATGCTGCTCATGCTGCTGGTTGCCATGTTGTTGGCCATGGAGACGTTGTTGAGGTTCATGCCATTGCCGTTGTACATGTTGCTGTTATTCTGCTGAGTGAACTGGGGTGATGCCTGTTGCTGTGAGAACATACTATGGGAAAAAGAGGGGAAGGGGGGGCAAAAACATTTAATTAAGGTCTATAAAGGGGAATACATATTGAAATATTATTCGGTTATAATGGTATAATTTTCCCATATGCACACATCTGATCCTCAGCAAAAGAGCAGGAGAAGGTATGTTGTATGAACATAAGTATGTTTTTGGACCACCTGATACATTGAATACCATGATCACCATAATCTTATGATGAACTGGTTTTAGTAAAGCCTAGAAAACAGATAAAAAAACACACCCAAATAACTAATAATAAATATTCTGGACTATATGTACCAGACTTTTTTTTGCCTGTTTTTTTCCTTTCATTCTTGTACCGGGATGTATACCGTGTGTGTTTGGAGCTCATCGATATCAAAGAGCAAATGCTTCTATTGCAAATGTTAAAGTGCAGGCGAGAGCCAAAAAATCCATTTCCCCTTAAATATCACATATTGCCAACTGTATGTACCCGACTTTTTTTCACCCTTTTGCCTTTTTTTTCTTGTACCAGACTTTTTTTTTCTTTTCCTGGCCCTAATACTCGTTCAGACAACCAGAACAGAGCGTGTGTCTTTGGAGCTCATCGAGCTTGAAGCGCAGGTGACAGAGAAGCCATTTGGTGAGGTACGAACACAGAAGTATGAACTGGGCTTAATTCACAACTGTAGTACCTGTTGCCTCCCATGTTGCCCTGTGGCCAGCCGTTCATGTCCGGGGAGCCCTGGAACGCAGCGTTTCCTTGGCCCTGCTGCATCATGGGGGACTGGGTGTGGGTCATGCGAGGAGAAAGCAGGGGGCTCTGTGGTGTGCCGGGACCTCCGAAGCCTCCGTCTGCCTGTTGGCTCATACCTGTGGTGGACGCATCAGGACAGGTCAACCAGACTCAACCTGCACAAACCCGACTAGAATTTAACCAGTAGAGGAGGAGTGTTGTGATGTCAGCATTCCGTGAAATTTACACAAACATGCTACATAAAACAAACATTTTAACGGACATCGGCAGAGAAAGAGTAGCTGAGCGAGTGTGAGGACTAGTGTGACCAAACATTGTCCATTCTAGTCTGCATTCAGCATTACTGGCAGGCCCCTTGATTATACATGCACGTAAGCAGTGAACAGGCAAGGGACTAGGAAGTAAGGGAATAAGGAGATGGTTGAGGAGAGAAGGGAGAGAGAGAAGTAGGACTGAGCGGAGGTAATAGCTCTGTACGAACCCAGTGGCCAGAATCAGATTAAGAAGTGAAGGATAAATCAAACGTGTCATTACACAAATTACTATTATACTAGATTATCGGATTATGCTCGGATTACACACCATGTTGTCATATCGACAGGCACAGACTTGATTACTGCTCTGCCTATCCACAATCTGAAGAGTCAGGTGTCACAAGTTGTACTAAGCTTTGATTGGTGTGCTGTTGATGCCCTCTGGTGGAGAAAGAATGCATTGCTAGGACACCATTTTGGGCAATGCAAACACATGATCACACATACTTAACTCATACTGTATATTACGCTAGAAGGCTGAAGAGTCAAATATTCAGTATGGTTTGAAGGATTTACTGGCAGCTGATTAATGCAGTAATCAGTGCATAACAATAAATTAGATGATTGCAGTAACTAAAAAGCGTGATGCTGTGCAACTAGAGTCACATCAACACACAGACACAATGGTGCGCACGCACACACACACACACGCGCGCAGGTTGTAGGGTGAAGTGTGTGGTGGGACTGGGGAGTGGAAAGCAGTACCTGAGTTGGGAAACTGAAAGGCACTGTGCTGCATTTGGGGGCTGAGTACTGCCCCGTACTGTCCGCCCATCATGTTTGTGTTTCCCATCATCATCTGTGAGGAAGAGGAGGAGGAGGTGCCATGCAGGTGGAGCTGGGGGTTGGGGGGGAGAGAGGGCAGGCTGGGGGAGAGAGGAGAGGAGAAGGGGCTGGTAGGGGGAGGTGGCGAGGCCAGGCCTGTACTGGTACCGTAGCTGGGCGGGTAGGGGAACTGCTGGGGATTGGCCTGAGGGATCCGGGGGTTACTCATGCCTCCGGCGGCTATGTTGAGGCCCTGGGCTCTCATGGCCATGCTCCGCTGCTGCTGGACCTGCTGGACCTGCTGCTGCTGCTGCTGCCTCTGTCTCAGGTGGTTGCTCAGCAGCTCCCGCTGACGCTGTGCCAACATCTGAGCATTGATGGTCCCCTGATAGAAAGAAGAAGAGCGAGGAGAGTGGAATAGGTTATAGACATATATTCAATTAATTTAATTATGAATATATAAGCA
Source organism: Lepturacanthus savala (assembly GCA_030544235.1). NCBI lineage: Eukaryota > Metazoa > Chordata > Actinopteri > Scombriformes > Trichiuridae > Lepturacanthus > Lepturacanthus savala. The sequence continues at coordinate 7,574,012 of CM060476.1, read as the reverse complement.
CAATCAAGGCACACTGAAATTTAAAGCAAATTCACTGCAAAACAAAACAGCACTTACAGTCATTACAATATGTGTCTGCAGATTATTGTGCTGTTGGCAGCAGTGACATACCTGGTTTGGAGCATTGGCTCTAAGAGGTAGGTTCACATTTGACACGCTACTCATCTGAGTCATCATGGGCTGACGGTTCTGATAGAAGAAAGAGTAAGAGGTTAAAATTACCACCAAGCTGATAGTAGTGATTGAATTCTGTTAAAATTCTGTATTGCAAATATGCATTTAGTATAAAATGTCAAGACATAAATAGTAAAAGGCTTCACACAAAATGTTATCAATACGTTAAGAAGCCCGGATTGGAGCAATATTACAAATTAATTAATAGTCCTGAATACATTAAGTGATACAATAAATAACTCAATTCCTCAAAAGACCAGCAGGTGGCGGATAGAACTAAATGCCCCAACTTTTTCTCCTGTGTGCAGAAGACTTGCCAAAATGTCAATCTCAAGGATGATTACACAATTCTGTCTGTGTGTGCAGTCACTCAGCTACTGATCAAACAGTGTGGCTTGTTGAGAAAGAGTGAACAATCAATGGAGAGCATCTCCTGCAGCAGTTTCCTGTCAGCGTGTACCTGCTGGGACTGGAGCCGGTGCTGCAGCTGCAGCCGTAGTGTGTTGGGCTGATTGGGGACGACCCCGGCAGGCCTAAGTCCAGGTCGGGCCTGCATCCTCATCATGGGGTAACCCGGCCTCGGGCCCATTTGGCCAGACATGGGATGAAACCCTGGCTCTTGCATGGGCGCCCCAGGGTAGCCCCTTTGGGCCATGTGGGATGGGGGGTGGCTGAATTGCTGGGTGTACATGGGGGGCTTCTGATCCAACATCATGGAGGGATCCTGGGGGAACTGTTCCTGCTCTATAGACTGAGTCTGAAAACGATCAAAAAAACATGTTAAGCCAATGTTAAGCCACAAAAAACAAGAGTCACTTATCAAAAAGAAAGAAAAGAGGATAGGTCTCACCTGTTCTATAAGAGCAGGGATCCCAAGGGCACGATCAATCTCCTCCAAGCCGTCAAAATCTTTTAGTGCAGTGTACAGTTGGGACATCAGGGCCCCCTCATCTACTGCACTGCCTTCACCTGAACTGTGGCCCGTACTACACAGCAAGTCATCCTGGGGTGCTGAGTGCAGTGGCCTGGGCAGAGAGGACACCAAATTGAAAAGAAGCAGATGATGCAGATGGAGGACTACAATTAATTTAGCTTAATTTTATAAATGAAGAAACTTTGTCTGGTACAAAACATCTGCCAACATGTGGAGAAATCAAATTACTATGGCAATAGAGAGACAAAAGAGGAAGGATATAGTAAGATTGACGATATAGAAAGAAGACAAGAATCTTCCTCTTGCCATGACTACAAAGACAGCAGCTACTTAAATGTTGTTCAAGGACACTAACATAGAAATATAAACCCATATAGTCTTGAGAGAGGACTGGTCCTCCTCCTGTTATTTTTTCTACCCATATGGATGCAAAAACAACAAACAGACTTAATTTTTATAGCACTGACCTTTTTCTGACCACTAAAAATGTTTAACATTATGCATTTACCCATTCACATATAGAGATACACAATTGCACTGGCTGCCATACAGGTTGCCAACCGCACTCATGAGGTTGTGATCTAATCATTCACACATGCTCAGGAACCATTTAGGATTTAGTATCCTGTAGTAAGTAACAATTTGGGGGTTAAGTATCTTGGCAATGGGCGTGCTGACTGGAGAAGCTGGAAATCAAAATGTGGGCAGCTTACCTGTTCTGGTTTACAAAAGCTGTCTGGTCTATGGGCATCATGCTGTCTGGCCAGGGGGCTGTCTGGTTGGGTGGAGCCTGTTGCTGTGAGAAATGGTGGCCAACTATACCAATCTCCATGTCAGGTTGGGCTGAATTGGAGAGAAGGACAAAACAGAGTGATCACTTTGGTAACTTCTTCAATATTTAATACTAAATTATTTTTTTAAAAAAAGGGGAAGCATATTTTATCAAAGCCAAGTTAGCTCATTAAAATGTGTAGGAATATGTTTTGTGTTGTACTGCAGCTTGCCACTAGATGGCACCATCTACAACTCTAAAAGCAGAGATATTACTATATAGGGTGAACTGAGGTCTTTTCATATGAGCCTCACCATGTGTTTTAGATGGACAATTTGGGTGGTAATTTGGAACTTCTTTACTACAGCTTAATCCATAAATGTAAGTGTTTCCATCTGTATTGAAATGTTTTAGCGTCTGTTATACGGAAACAGGCTGGAGTTTAAGGAGCTTTATCGTGTATGAAATCTACTGTATATACACATCCTGTCATCGAATTTACGACTTTGAAAACACGGAGTAAGCCATGTTTCCAGGGTACACCAGCCTCTCACCATTGGCCATGATAGAGGACTGGAGTATCTGCCGGGGCCCTGGCTGGCTGCTGGGCCTCATGGGAGTACTGTTGGGACCCATCCTTCCCTGCATGGCACTTTGCTGCCCGGGGCCAGATGCACCCAGAGGAGGGGCAGAGGCTGAGCCGACCCAGCCCTCCTGCTGCTGCTGCTGCTGCATGCTCGGCCGTGGACCACCAGGACCCATATGTCCTGAAGGAATAAGAAGAAACAGACAGTGAGGGACACATTGCGACAGACCTCAGAGGACGCTCTGCCCCCGTTATGCAATAGAAGTGGAAATATCAGTCTGCAGAGTGGGGGGTATCTTTGACGTCTAACATGTGGGAGTGACAGCGAGACAAACTTTGCGCCAGTGTGGGTGACAATGCATTTCCTGTCGCAGGAAGTGAGTCACCGTGCCATGTCTTGTCACAGGCAGAGCACGACACACAGAGAAGGGTCTTTTCACACAAATTTGCAAGCTGGCAGGTAAAGTGTTAAAAAGGAAAAGGAGTTAATTGTGATTCATGCACTGGATTTGTGCAGAGGAATTATGTATGATAGTGAAACCAAAATAGAAATAGGCCATTAAAAACTATGACAAAAATTGAAATTAATTCAATTCTTAATTACAACCTCATGATTTAAGTTCTCTTAATTACAAGCTCATGACTCAACGTGCAAATATTGATGGAAAAACTTATTTTTTCTCAGCCGTTTGCTTGAAATGGGTCACAAATGTTTGTGTGTACAATCGTATTCATGCTTATGAGGTTACTTTATGATTTACAACAGAAGCCTATAAATAATATGTGTAGGAAGTCCATTCATCTTATAAAGGTCTAACTGTGTGGAGGACACTGCAAGTCTCCCTGTGGGCTGGTCACTTTTATTTAATCCACACAACTATATTAGAGCATGCATCATTATTAAACCAGGCGCCGCAACAACAGTTCATGTTTTTGTCTAAAAATAGCAAGCAACAACAAATGGAACAGCAAACACAGACAATAACATTGCGAATTAGCAAGCATGGCTATGAAACCCACCTGTGCTGACCATGCTGGCCTGGCTAGCCATCATGCCATGATTTCCCACCATGCCTTGCTGCTGTTGCTGCTGCATGAGAGTGTATGGGCTTGTGGCCCTTATGGGGTATTGTAGTGAGGGCTGCTGGGGCGACACATTCATGTCTAGAGACACGCTTCTCACAGACAGACCCCTGCCTGGCTGGCCTGGTCGGACATTGCCAAAGTCTGGAGATAGAAATAAAGGGATTTTAGCCAAACATGCAACAAAAAATGGTTATCGGTTCAATAGGTGTAAAATAGTGGAAATTTATTGTAAAATGATTTAATTTCAATTATTTTTTATCAGGATGTTTTTTTAAAAAAAAATCACATGGCCTAATGTTTTGCTGTTAAACATGTTTTGTTCACTCGGGAAATTGTAAGTTGGAAACCCCGCTGTCCACTTCTTTGTTCAAGCAACTGCGGTACTCACTAGTTGGTCCCATGCCAGGCCCGATACTCCTGTGCTGCTGCTGCTGCTGCTGTTGTTGTGCTGCCATGGCAGGATTGGTCTCGGACATCTGCAGGATGTCATTGATGATGTTCTGTTTGTCCATGGGACTGGGCAATGAAACGGGCCGCGGCTCACAGAAGAGCTGGGGCTGGGCGTTCTGCAGGTCGTTCAGGATGTCGTCCAGCTCTGATGACTGGAGAGCACAGGGGACGAGTGTGAGAACAAGAAACAGGTGAGCCACTTCGAGTTTCCATTTAGAAAAGCAATTGTCGCCTCATCTACAAACACAATTACACATGTAACATGCATGCACCTTTACTAGGGACTACTGTGGTGTGTACTTGCATGAGGAGTCCTTTTCTGGGAGATGAGAACAGCAGACTTGTCCTTGTTTATAATGCAGTAACCCCGGGATAAAATGGACAACTTTCCATCAAATCTAGGCCACACTTTACTTTGATTCATCAGACTCACATACCACTCCTTGCTTACAACACAAACACACAAACTTATGTTTTCAGATGTCATTAATACCTCAGTGTTAAGGGTTAACTAAAAAGTTAAGTGTATACTGTGTGCACAACTATTACGCAAGTTGTATTTTTGAGGATTAATTTTGTTATTGCAGAACTACAGTGCTCTTGGTCAATCCAAAATGTTAACAAACCATTAAACCTGAACATTTAAGCAGTGAAAGTGTCTTCTGAAAATTGGCAGTAGGTCTGAGAGTTGATTTTGAGTCCATCTTCAACCCGAAAAGGTCTATCTCATCTTTAATAATACCTGTCCATACCAGTAACCCTCTGTGTCCATTACTCATTCAACCATCGGTCTGCCAAGAGTCACTCTCATCTCATCAGTCCACAAAACCTTTGAAGAATCTGTCTTCATATAATTCCTGGCCCATTCTTGACCTTTCAACTTATGGTTCTTGTTCAGAGGTGGTCAGCATTCAGCCTTTCTTACCTTAGCCATGGCTCTGAGAACTGAACACCTCGTACTTCTTGACACTCCATGTAGGTTGCATTTGTGGAATATAGCAGCACTGGAGGATAATGAGTTCCTGGTAGCTTCATGTTGGACTCTTTTCTAATCTTTGGAGTTTAAATTGCGTCTTTTCTTCTCTACACGTTTCGTGCGACCCTGTTGACCTTTTGCAACAAATCTTTTGGTTCTGTGATCACACTCCAATATCTTAGATATTTTAAGAGTACATCCCTCGAAAGATTTTTTTTTTAATTTTTGAATTTTCAGAGTCTCTCTCCAATTTTTCCTGACGCGAAGAATCTGCCTAATAATTATTACAATAATAATTACACCTTGATATAGGGTCTTGATCTCTACAGGCCACATCCTTGTGTGTATTGCTTATGTGAGCATTCAAGTTTATACAGCTTGTAGTTGAAACCTATAAATAAAATGATAATATGGTAAAAATAACCGCTTGCCTAAAAATTGTGCACACAGTTTATGGATAACAGACAGGTCTTCTGCTGGTTAAAAGGAAAGAGCAGCAGGAGGCGGCAGGAGTGTGGTTGGTGCCAAAATTTGCACTGCTCTCTGCCCCCCTACTGTAAACAGCTGAACCGAGTCTGCCCAATACAGCCCAAGGCTGCAATTATATACAGCTGGGCTTTGGACTATCTGGACAGTTTTTGTTTGGTTTTTCGCACAACTATCTTAAACAAAGACAAGGCCATGCTGGGATCTGTTTTCCCTTGCTGAACTGAAGGATTGAAAGAACCATGAAAAATGAATCTCTTAAACCTGTTTTTGCTGGTGTTATGACACTGGTCCTGTCTCCTGTGCCTTTCTTCTTCTCTCGGACATTTAGGAGTGGACAAACACCACCAAACCCAACGAAAAATACAACTTAATATTTAACAAATTATCAAGTGGATGAAGACCACTTTCATGAATATATTCTGAGTTTAACATGAGTAAGCATTCATTAGAGTGTAACTGCAGTGACTGGACAAAAAAAATATAGGTAAACACCAACATCATAGGACGATATAGTGGGACAGTGGGTAGTGTTGTTGCCTCACAGCAAGAATATTGCATGTTCAAGTTCTTGAGTTGAGACCTTTCTGTGTGGACTTGGCATGTCCTCCCTATGTCTGCGTGGGTTGTCTCTGGGTTCTTTGGCTTCCTCCCATAGTCCAAAGACATGCTTAGGTTAAACGGCGACTCTAAATTGCACATAGGAGTGAGTAAGTGAGTGAATGACGCGTGATGACATGACTGCCAATGCCAGCCATCTTATCGTAGGACAGCACGCTGGGATTGGCTCCAGCAGACCCCTATGACCCTAGTGGGGAATAAGCGGGTATAGAAAATGACTGACTGACCAACATCATAGTGCTTGAGCTCATGAAAAGCCTGAGGGACTGAAGGTAAATAAGTTGCAGTGGCTATAATTGTCCACCAGAGTGCAGCACACCTGGAATCACAGACAACTCTGGTCGTGACTTACTGTACAGCAGGAAAACAGCACACCAGCGCTGTGTCAATGTTTCTTTCACTTCAGTGTAGGAGACGATGAAATGTATCTGTCGGGCATGCTAATGCTTCTATGCTAAAAGATAACAAGGATGCAAAGAAAAAAAAAACAAGGCCTGAGAGAGGTTATCTAAGGTGCCTGCTTATTGTGGAAACCTCCACCTTTGACGATTCTGTTAAAAAGAAAAACTAAGGCACACAATTGCAGCTCACTCTGAGCAGCAGACAGGCATAGGGGATATATGGGAGAGCTGGAGAGAGTAGCAGAGTGAGGAGGAGTGGGGGGTGGTGGTGGGAGGGAGAGAAAAGCCCTAATGAGGTCAGGAATGATGTAATGCTCCTGTACGCTCTCAGTTTGCCCTCTTCCTCCTCCTCTCCATTTCTCTCTCCTCCCACTTTCTATTCTCTCGACTTCTCTGGTTGCTTTTACCCTTAATGGGTCCCATTTCTATCAATCCCTGTTACTCTCTTCTCTCAATGCATTTCACTGCATGCATTGCAATTCACGTCCCTGCATCTCAGGGAACCGCACTGTACTATACCGGGGTAAATTACCAAGGATTGTAAGACCAAATGACTAATCAAATAATTGTCTAAAAGCCACAAGCCATCATAATTTAACATCTTAATGTAAGCTCTGTACTCATGGTGGAAGAACAGCTGAGGACACAAACATAGTATACAGATAAAACAAAACATCTCTAAACAAAACATCCAGATTTAATTTACTTTCAACTGCAGAGATTTAATTGGTTATAGTTGCACAATTATCAGTGCATCATCTCAAGCATTTTTCATATAATAGGGGACTTGCTCCAGAGACTGTTACATGCTTAGGAACAGCAGAGGACGTTGAATGAGGTTGTTGTACACTTTCAAAACCCCACATTCATTACAAATATTTCACATTTCACTCATATGCTCTGATGTCAATGAGGAATTTCGGGCAGGAAGACCATTGTGTCTTTCTGACCCAGCCCATGCCACTGGAAGAAGGGGAACTGAGAAACATTGTGGGTAAAGCAGAAGTGCCAGTCTGTCAAGTAAGGCAAAAGGAAACATCTTTTCAGCCCAGAATCGTGCCTCTTGTTGGCAAAAAAACCCAACTATTTCACAAAAAACACAACACGCAAAAACCTACTTTCACTTGGAAACAGCTGAAGTGGCAAAATTTGAAGTCACAAGAATAGCTGCGATATTATTTGCAATATTTGAAGGTTAACTTCTTTGCTGGAAATGTTTCCAGCAGTTTCTACTTTTCCTCTGTTTGCGGTGTTCATGATGAGATGAATCATATTACATCATTTTAAATAACATGGAAAGATTTATTTGTTCTCTGACTGATCATTAAAAGCTTTGGACTATGAAAACTGCAATCAAACATGGAAGTTAATCACAGAAAAAACAAATTATGTTGCTCATTCTGCTTGAAGAGCAGCACCAACTCAATACATTCAAAACCTTATGCATACAAACACAATGAAGTAGATTTGCCTACAAGGGAGCAGTTTGACATTATATAATTTGTTATATAGAAAGTAAAAAGAAGAACTGGGGCCAGCTGAAACCACCCAAGGATTATAATATCCGCCAGTATTTGGTGTATTAATACATGCATTCTTTTCTTTTCTTAACCTACTTGCTCACAATCAGGGTCATGGATGGGCTATTGGCTACTGTGACCTACATCTGTCATGGTTTTTTAAAAGAAACACTCAATACAGCACTCAGGTCATTACACATGCTGAAGCAATGAACAGTTTATGCTACCACAGTGGGTCAGGTTCTTTCCTACAACATTCCTGAGAATTACTTGCTCATATTGAAGAACAGAGTAAATGTTTTAGGGTTCTAAAGCAATGAAAAATACAGAAATGAAAACATGCACTAACCTATATACAGGCAGCAAAATAGGAATTCTGCTGCGGTGGAGGCAGGTTTCATTAAGCCTCAGCAGACGGTGTTTACATGATCATAGGGCACACATACACCTATAAAAACACACAGATTATCCTGCGTCCCATAGGATTGGGCTACTGTACCATACATATAATTCCTTCAGCCATCAGCTAAGCAGCTAGTACGCAGCTCTGCTCTGATTTCTCATTTAGCTCCGCTCAAGCCATCAATAATTTAGCCCTCAAACAATCACGAAGAGGAGAGCGGCAGAGAGCCACGGCGAGAGAACAGTGGGCGAGGTTCACTGAAAAGAAGAGATGAGTGGAGTTTTCAACTCGTACAGTCAGCTTTCACACATGGCCGAACAGCCATTCACCTGAAAGCTACATAAACCCATTCACACATGTACAATCCAAAAAAAATAATAATAATAAAAAAAAAAAAAATCACACTTTGTGAAACTGGTTAACTGAATTCAGCCCTAATCATCTCTGCTTTTTCACATGTAGATGTGAAATAATGGCATTGTGTTTGACACAAGCAGATATTGTTTTCAAGATCATTTATCATCCGTCAATTACATAAAATAAAGCTTTCAGTATAAAGACATCGCCGTTTCTCTCAATTTCTATTTCACTCCATTGTTTCTCATATGTTGCTTGTTCTACAGATACACCACTCCCTCTCCCCTCTATCTCCATGGTAGCGAGGAGGACATGCAGGAGCATATGGCTCATCATTTTCACTCTGCCTGCCGAGGCTGGGCTCTCCTGGGAGTATCTACACCTCTCTCATCTCTCCTCCTTTATTCAGTTCAACAGCAGCTCTTATTATCCACCCAATCACCCTTTCCCTCTTCTTCACGTGTACTCAAGTGGCCTGAGCATGTACTGTACATACAAGCCTAACACGCATGTGTAACAGTCTGTATCACTGACTTCCAAGTCTGGACGATAAAAACAGTGCAGACACAAATGTGCAACAAAGAAGGCAGGAGTGATAAACACGGTTCTTACAGATACCCAGTTTTGCGCTGGTCAAAGCAGTGTTAACATGTCAATCTGCACAATGTTAACTGACCTGCTTTCAAGCCCAACCCCCAGACAGGGATTGATTTGGAAACTGCTTTGCTGTTTTATACAAACATGTATTTCTACAAATACTTGACTTTATTTATGTTATTGACATTTAAACGGCATGTATGTGACCTAGACTCTACGACTAGTCTGTGTTGAGGGAGGTAATTAGAGAAATAGGGACAACAAAGCCTGCAAGAGCATTCATGTAATTTTGTGTAATTCTATGTAATTCTGTGGTTTAGCCGTGAAGTCTGTGATAGAACTAAAGTTGCAGATCTGAGTCTTCAATGCGTGTTTAGTAGAGTGCATCATAGACACGTTTCCTGTATGATGGGTTATGAAACGCAATTTTTTTCCTGTGCTAGAGGAATCAGCAAGTTGGTCAAAAAAAAAAAAAAAAACACTTTCAGAAGAAAACTCTACTACACAGAAATGTTAAGTTTCACCAGCAACACTCTTCCCCTTCACTCACTCAATCCCTTCTTACTCTTTCCTCCCGGTCTCTCTTTCAGCGCCAGGCATGACCCGAGCTCAGTGCCAAACCTGAGGATTCTGGCCAAATGCAACCAGGATCAAATGGCTGGAGAACCACAGGGGCTCCTTCCAAATGTCACAGTTGTTTGAAGCTGGTGGACAGCTTCCCTAAGCATATGCTGCCAACACATAGGCAGCAAAAGCACCAGATGTGTTTATATGTATGAATAAAAAAAACATGGTAGGTGTCTTAAGTGCATGTAAAAAAAAAGCGTAAATATGAATGTATACCATGCAAATGCTGTCTAACCTCTATGATGCCTAACTGTTTTTGTGTTTAGCTGTAGCATCCTGTGTGTACATGGGACTTGGAGAAGCCAACATCTGCTACGTAACCCAGATTAACACTCAAGACTGAAAGGGGGAGGCAACTGGAGCAGAACAGGGCAACAACAATTTGGTTTTTGCAATGGGCTACAGAGAAGGAGGTTACGAAATCAGTTTTAGGGCAGCTCTAGTTCTTTCATCTTTTCAAAGATGGAAGATGCTGTAAACAGGCTATTTTCACACAAACTAAAGGGGAGCAAAACTGTTTGGGTTAATAGCTGTTTTTCAAGCTATTCAAACTAACCTGTTCAGCACGGTCGTATCCTGTGTCTTGCTTCTCTGCTTTGACCATGAGGTGTTTGCCTGCATCAACCTTCACCTCCCCGGGCTCCAGCTTAGGGACCTTGTCTTTCAGTACAGTGTCATCCTTATCCAGTAGATAGCGGAGTAGGGCATTGTCCTTCTTCTTGGGGCTCAAGGGCTCCTGCTTAGGAGTCATTTCTGCCCCGGGAGCTGCACCACCGGCACCTTGGTTTGGGTCTTGCCCGGGCTCTTTGCCTGTGGCCTCTGCGGTGAGTTTGGCCAGGTCCACGGGGGACGTGCTGTTCTGAAGGAGTTGGTGGAGGATCTTGTGTTTCTCTTTAAGGGATGTGGCGTGAGTGTTCCCTCCTGCGTGGCCACCCCTGATCCCTGCCCCAGCCTGGTCCTTGCATTCACCTCCTCCGCCGGGAGACAGGGGCGTCTCCAGAGGTTCCGGCTTGGTGGTGAGCAGTTGCAGTAGCTTGGTGTGGCCCTTGTTGTCATGGAGACGGCTGTGAGCATCGTGGCCCTCAAGAGCTCCGTCCCGCTCCTCCTTGGGCTCGACTAGGCCGCTTTCTGTCTGGCTCTGTGAGTGCCCCTGACCCACATCTGTGTGTGGACCAAATGAGTCTCCTGTCCCACCAGTGGCACTGCCGCCTCCTCCGAGTTTTGACATTAAATGAGGGTTTACCCCTGACCCTTGTGTGAGTCCAGCTGGGGAGCCCATTTTCCGGTCCGGAGAGCCCAGTGTATGTGCATGAGGGGGCCCGTGACCGTGTCCGACACCGTGACACTCGCTAAGAGCCTGCAGAGCTGACAGAGAGCTGCTAGTGTAGCTGTTAGCATGGGTGCTAGTCGTGCCACTACTACCTGCGCCACCAGGCACTCCGCCGCACATCCCCACCGGGGAGGGCGAGTGTAGGCCCCCTGCTACGCGAGGGCTGCCCGCCCCCCCAGGACTCCCACGGTGCCTGGGCGACAGCATAGAGTTCTGTTGAGGTGGATGGGGTCCACCTGCCGGGCTGGGGCTGGCGCGAGAGGGGCTGTTCATTCTCCAGTTCGGGCCTTGCTGGGGCGGTTGCATGCCCCCGGTGTGGTTGTGTGGCGGGGGGCAGCCAAAGCGGTAGCCCTGCATGTGGCCGCCCATGGCTGCTGGTTCCCTGGGACCAGCGGGGCCCGGAGGGGAGAAAGGCGTGCTGTTGCTGCTGATGGTAGTGTCTTGGCCCTGAGGTCCCGAACCTGGCAAACTGCCTGGGGTTGGAGGAGTCATGGAGGGAGTGGAGGAGTTCATTGGTTTTGGAGCCATCCCTGTGGCCTGATTGCCAGGACCCATTTCCTGGCCCATTCCACATACTGTCTGCTCCCTAGAGGTTAAACACAACAACAGATACTTCAACACTTGAATTAATAAGGATTTTAATAAGCATTTTCTCTAAAAGTAAAAAAAAAAATGCCACTGAAAGGTGTTTTTTAAGTAGAGGTAATGTGACATTTTTTATTAAAAATAGATTTCACTGCCACTTTTCCCCCCAAAGTATTATTCAGCAGTGCCTTGAGCACCACAAATTAAACCCTGTTAACCTCTAATATATTGGCAGAAGACTCCATAGTGATTGGGTAAATAAAGCCACTATTTGCACAGCTAGATACCAAAAGAGAAAGGTGGGGAAATCTTTTATTGCTTATTTGGGCGAACTACCTTTCATTGGAACCATCTCTTTAGACCCTGACAAGCACAGATTTCCATTTTATCCCATCCACACAGAATTTACAAAGCAATCAGGTACTTTTGCAGTGTGCCAAGAGCCTAAGCCAATAGATCTGTGTCTGCCTTTCTGATACAGTTGTAGGTAGCAAGACATACCTCTGTAGAATGTGCAGGGACATGTAGAGCTGGGGTTCATTGGTGGCAGGTGAGCGCACCAGTTTGCTCTTGGTGTGGGCCGACACGATGGTTCCATCCGAGAGGGAGAATCGGTAGATGGGGCTGAACGCTTGGCCATGGCGGAGCACTAATGGAACATAATAACTTTCATAGCACGGGTGCACAGGAAATGTTTTTATATATATATAAATAAAACACTGTTAATTTCACGCGGGGGTAACTAAAGTCATTGCAATTTAGTGAGGTTACCTTCCTGCTGGTGTCTCTTGGCAAAAGACATCTCTCCATCATTTTGCAGGTGAAACCTCTGAATGCAGCGCCTCACTAGATCCTCCCAGCCTGGCTTCATGGATGCCCGTAACAGACTGGTATCCAGGGACGTTATCTTACCTGAACACAGCAAAGACAGGACGGATTAGGGAGGCTTTAGTCAGACAGATAGATAGAGATTTCTATATAATTGTACAAAATCCACACCAATTGAGTTGATGGGGACTTAAGGTTTCTTCCGCAGACAGATTCTAGAGCGGATGTTTGCCGATAAGAAGACGCGTCTCTGTTGTACAACGGCTCTTGCGCACTACTACCATTACTACTTCTGCTGCTATCAACAACAATGATAATAGCAGCAGCAACATCGTCATCCGCACATAAAACAACTTCTACTGGTGCAATGGAGAAATAAACTGTGGACATTTCTGCCCTTGGCATGCTTGACATAATTTGGCCCTTGGAGGAAACTAATTGGGGAACCCTGAGTGAGTCATTTCTGTTTTGTCAATTAGGCATTGACATTAAATGAGGAGACACTTCTGGCTACATAAGGTGGGATTGTTAAAAGATATGTACAAATACTGTCAGTACGGGATTTAATATTTGCGAAATGACACAACAGAAAGAATCCTTTTAAAAGTCACCACGGCAGCTCAGGCTCGACTATCTTTAGAGCTCAACAAATACACCTGTGCCACGTCTGTAAACACACTCCCTCATAGGAGTGCAACAGTTGTCCCTCACTGGTTGCAATCTAAATGGAGGCAGCGATGCATTTAAAAAGGGCTGACATGCAGATTGCTGAATGAATGACAGCTGTAGGGACACAGTAACGACGTGTCACACAGAAATTCAGAGTGGGAGCCTTCTGCGGCTGTATCCAATAAGTTCTCACAGGCTTTAACAAATAACAGATAATGTCTTTTCTTAAAAAAAAAGTTTTTTAAAGAATGACGAAGAGAAAATCGTACATTTAACCTGAATTTGAAAATTATATACTTATTGTATGTCAAATTGTGCTGTGTAACATGCAAACATACAGCTTTAGGCTTGTGTGCATACACGCATACACACACAGCAGGGTGGGGAACTATAATTATTGTATGTCAGACATTAACTATATGTGTGCATTTGTGTGTTTATGTCTCTGCGTGCATGCCACACACAAACGGTACAAGCACATCAAAGACCAGGTGAATGACTAACTGTCTGCGTCTCTGCGTCAGTATTCAGATATTATTGCTTTACCTCCCACGGTGCAGACAGAGGTGGGAAGCATGTTCTGGATATAATAATCTTTAAATACCTAAAATGTTGTGTGATGAGATTTATGGGCTGGTGACATATATTACTTTTTGGCAATGCAAGAATGGCCTTTATTGTGTGAAACTGCTCTGTCAGTTGTAATCTAAAGTGGTCCAAATTACCTTTTTATTGGACAATATTTGTCAGTATAAAAAACAAAAAAAAAATCTAATTTCCTGTAAACTGTGTGTGATTTTAGTTTTAAACTCTGGCCTGTGTTGACTGGTTAGTGTACCTTGTAGGTCTTGGCGCGTGGTGAAGCTCTCATGCGTGGGAAGCATAGGTCTTTCCTTCATGGGCACCCTGCGAGCCACGCAGATCAGGCACGACTGGAAGTCTAAAAGAGAGACGAAAGGGAGGAAGAAGAGAGAAAACGGTGGGGAGGACAGAGGAAAGAGACAAGGTAGAGTATGTAACAAAGAGGATAGGGCAGAGACAGAAGGGATGACGGGGGATGGGGAGAGGGAGAAAAGGGGAGGATGGGGCGTAAATGATAGAGACAGAGGGAGGGAAAGAAAATGAAATGCATGTTATTCCCAGGCAGCATAATTAATACAGTTATTAATGAGCATGGGGATCAGGGCTCCGCTCCTTTCATGAGGAGGAGCAACTATCGCTGGCAAGGGAAATGATGAAGTGTGACCTTTGAAGGTGTGTGTGTGCGCGTGCGTATGAGTGTGAGTGCATGCATGCATAATGTGCACTTTGCGTGCGTGTGTCTCCGGCTGCTCTCACCTACGGTGCCATCTCACACTGACGACACCTCCCCCCTGGCCCGACATTAAAGATGGCCATCGCTTAATCATGACAGTTGTCTCTAATGCGCACGCAGATGACACCGCCAAGTCCACGTCTGGGGTGACCCCGAAAAGTCTGCCATCTAACTTTCCTGTGCCAGGAGTACCCACAATCCCACACATGTTTCTGGCACAGAAAAGCATGCCAGGGCCTTACATACACACACACACACACACATTCCTTGCTTTGACTCGTAAACACAGCTTCTTGGGTGGTCCGGCCCTTAGATCTACGAATCTCTCTCCATTTTCCTTCTCTCTCTTTCTCTCTCTTGCACACTCTCCTTCCATCCTTCCATCCTTCCTTCCTTCCTTCCTCTGTCTCTGGCTGGACAAATTCCTGCAACTGTAACCATACTGATCCTGACTGCCACTGAACACACACACACTTTCTCACACATACACACACCCACCCACACACCTCTGGCCCGAGTCCTGGTTGGTTTATTTGCCAAAGTATGGCTGGCAAGCAGCTGGTGCACAGAACAAGCCAGAGAAAGGGAACGACAGGTTGAGATAAGCCTGGGAGTGAAACATTTGCATTTTCGCTTATTGTTTTAATTAACGAGTGAGGTGTAGTTTGGCAACGGGAAATTATGGCTTCTTATCAAAATCATTTAGCAAATGGGATTAGGATAGTTAGGATGTATAATACTGCAATTGTTTTAGGACAAGTGCAGAATATTTTGGGGATGAAAGAGTCATTTGTGATGGAAATTTACCCAAAGTATGGGATCTCAAGTTCCTGTTTGCAGCCATGAAACCACTGGAAGAGCCCAGCGACCTCTCCATGACTGAGGAAAGCAGAAACAACATGCAATTTTCTTCATCCTCCCCGTAAAGGCCATAAACACAGATTCTTTCTTTCCTCTGCTACGTGTTCAAAGTGTTGATACGCGGCTGGCTGATTAGTTCAATTGATGCAATGCACCCCATGATTAAAACAGAGACATACTTTCCTTGGAGTCGTCGGCCCACGTTTGTGAGGAATGTACATGAATTATAGATAGGCTTTAATGACAGCAGCCCAGCCTCTCGTCTCCCTCGTGTCACTTAACTTTTCATGGATGTAAGTTGAGTGGCAGCAGCTCCTGATCAGTTGCTTATGCTCCTTTTCTGCCCCCATACACAGCACGTTGTAAATCTCAGTGATCTATTCATAATAAATTTAAATGTAAATGGCTGCAACTTGGATGAATATTTAACACCATTTTCCATTCTGCAGCAGTCATTTTCTGAGGTTTCAACCCTGTTTTGAGGTCCAAATAAAACGTTTCTGAGTTTCAGTATGACGAAGCAACTCTGTTGGATGTTGTCTTTACTTTCACTGCTGTAATCAACACGCTGGTAGAGGGGGGTAGGCAATATAGCTAGAATATAGCAGCTTTTTTTTGTTTTATAAATATTTTAACCACTTTATATTGAACTTTATTGGGGGTTTGTCCATTAAATGATTGACTGATTGTCAGTTATAGTAGGCTATATTATCAAGCCAAGGAGTAAGCACACTTGTTTTTTTATGTAACAGTAAGTGACTTTTCAATTCTTTTATGTTACAGTAATGTTAAGACTATTTACAGTGGCTTAAAATGGAACCAAACACTCAAATATTGGATGTTTAAAACATAACCAATTTCAAGCAATCTCATGTGAGAACAGAATTCAACACTGATCCTTTCCAAGCTTGTTTTGCAGGATCACTATGAGCTCCATCCTCTACCTCTCCATCCACAATCTTTTCCCATAACATCTCCCCACCTCCCCCACACCCTCCTCCTCCCCCTCCTCCTTCTCTCCTTCCTTACCGTCTCCTTCCTCCTTGATGGACTTGGGCTCCGAAACAGCGAAGCACTGCATGGTCTCGTATTTCTGCTGCTGAGGCTCATGCTCGTGCGGCTCGTCCTGACTCTCGCTGTGGGGATTGACCAACATCCGGCAGTTGAACGTGTGACTGTTCCTCCTCGGACCCTCACTGGACCATGGGACGCCATTAACTGTTGGGGGAGAAAGAGGGAGATTTACAATGCGGCCTCTTGTGGATTTTATTTGACAAATTCAACTGCGGCAAGAACTGAACAACAAAAACAGGGAAATCGGGAGCTGACAAGTGAGCCAAGAGAGGCTATCACGCTGCAAGCGAAAGACATAATGAGAGCAATGAAGGCGGAAAAATTATAAAAAAAAAAAAAAAAAAGGAGAGAGCAGTTGCTGGGTAGAGATCAGTCATAATGAACAGTTGGAACCCTGAGCCCTGTGCCATCTATCCACAGCCATGCATCACAGCCAGGGCTCCATATGCATGTCCTCTAAAACATCATTGCCAATCTTTCTTCTTTTCCTCTCCAATCCTTACACGCAACCGTGAGTGAACACACGTGCATGCACATGTGCAAGTGGACGCACGCGCAGTCATGTAAAAAAGAAAAAAAAAAAGAACAGCAAGACAGTCACACACGCATGCACACACAACTCCTATCACTTTAGCAAACTCCCATCACACTCCATCTGGTTTGTGATCTCGTTCGGTGCATTGATAATCTCCCAGTATCTGGGACACAGCCCACTGATCGTTTCCAGGGTACTCCGCTCTGCGCTGCTCTCCCGCCCAGATGGCTGGCAGTGGGCACTCAGACCTCAATCCGAAGCACCAGGAGAGGAGAGAGGGAAGGGAGAAGGGACTTAGAAAGAGCTCCTGATGGGGTGCACTGACATACATTACAACCACCTCTTGCACGGAGGAGATGGGAGAGGTTGATGTCGAATAGAGGTGGGTATAAGAGAAGTGAAAGAAGAGGGGGGGGGGATAAATGGCCTCTTTTGATTTTCAGGGGGGCTATAGAATGGGCAAGCGAGAACACGAAAACGGGAACTGGCGAGGGTGTGTGTGTGTGGTGAGAGAACAGACACACAAAAGTGAAGAGAAGGGGAAGGAAGGGCATGAGATGAGAATATAGGAAGGGAGCGATGCTGCTGACAGGGGAGAGGAGCCGAAAAAGGAAGGTAATTAGCTGAAAAAAAAACGGGAGGGAGGAAGAGGAAGAGAAGAGCGAGAATAAATGTCTGGGTTGAGCATCAGCAAAAGAGAAGATGAAGGACCTATAAGGTTTTAATGCGACCCGGTATGTAAAGCTTACATACAAATTTGTATTTTTCCCATATCCCGTCCACACACAGCAGATAAAAGGAATACACTTGAGCGTTTTAATTAAACTGACACCACTATCAAGCAGCCACCTACAACATACCTGTCTGAACACAGAGAGGAGAAAAGGTGAGGGCGTTAAGAGACAGAGGTGGCATATAGAGTGGGAGTGATGTAACACAAAAGGACACACATGCGGAGTTGGGCTAAAAAATAAATATATAAAATAAAAGCACACGACGCCGAACACAAGGAACACAGCGAGACAGAAAGCGACAGGTACAAAAAGCCAGAGAGCAAAGTGAAATGCTGGCAAGGGAAAATAAGCTGGAGGCTAACCGAGGGATTTGGGCAGCAGGTTCTTGATGAACTCAGCGTGGTCCCCGACGTGCAGCACGCTGTAGACACTTGTGTTCATCAGCTCCTCCTGGTTGTAATGTAAGTATTGGGTCACATTTTCAGACACAAACACGATGTTGCCTTCCATGTTCACCACGAAGAAGAAGCCGTCCAGGGCCTGGAGAGGAGAGGAGAGAGAAACAAAAAATAAGGGGAGTACTAAACAGTCAAAATTGACATCTCAGACAGTAAAATTGGAGCATAAATATAAAATAAAAAGAGCCATGTAAAAATACTTCATTACAAATAGAAGTTCTGTATTAACAATTGAAAAAGAAACTTGAGTGCGTTCAAAATGTTTGTTTGTTTTTGACTCTTTTGAATGTTTTTGAGTCATTCTCTCGTTTCCTTGTTGTTAGTTGTTCATTATATTTTATATTGTGCCATTTGCTTGGACAGTGCCACTGTGTATTAGCCAACATGTAAATACCGGATTCCAAACATGGCTTATCAAGTTGCATACTGTGTACTACCCATCTTCATTGTGTCTGAATAGAGGTGATTAGTACCCTGCGCGCTGGGTAAATCCATCACTCCTGCAGAAGCTCAACTGGCTGATAGGAAGCAGGATAAAAACATGTGCCTGTGGAAATTGGAGGATGTGGAGGAGGAGGAGAAGCTTAATTGAAAGAATACAGCCCCAGGTCAGCCATTACACACAAGATGGTGTCAATTAGGCCATCAAATCACCCGCAGCCCTAAAAAGGGAATGTTGTAAAGCTGTAAAATCTGGTGTTAAGATAAGAGACGAGAGACTCCTGCCAAGGTGTCGGCTCCTAACCTCTGCTGTAGGAATAATTACACACACACTACACACTCCTTTAACCTCAGGGTACACTTGATGGTTTTCATAACAACCTGTATGGTCCTATATATTGGCTCTTATAGGTGTTTTTTTTGTTTTATGACAACAACTTGCATTGATCCTATAGGTCAATAATCTACTGGAGGCAACATGAAGCTGCCTCTGAACCTAATACATTGGGATACATTTTTGGGGTGGCACATACACATGGTCACATCGGGATGGAAGTTTTACCTCGCCTGTTTTAACACAGCATGGGCTGAAAATAGACTTAAGGAGATCTCATCTATCACTGCATGAAGCAGAGCTGTTCCAAAATGCAACATGGTTGTGTAAGTCGGCTCTGTGTGAAGAAAGGCCATGTACTGGACAAGTAGGGCAAACAGAAACAGAGCAAACATGCTCTACTGCCAACTCGTGCCTTCTTCCAGACACTCTTACATAATTCTGTTAGCCAATACCTTCATTTACAGAGCACTGATTTAGTATACACTGTAGAGGTGACTAACACCATTACACATTTTCACTTTGCACCTAGCCTATCATTGTCATAAAAGTCACATATTGTGCACTTTTCTATTCAAAGTTTTGATATCCCTAACAAGATATATTTGTGGTTTTAAGAACCAAGAATCATCTCAATTTAGTTTCACATCTCCTCTCTCAAGCGTATCTGGAATTCTAGAAAGAACAGGTTGTTTGTGTCTGTTTCTGAACACATTTCTCTGTGGATTGAGGATTTTTGAAACATGGAACAGTATTTATATAACACATGGACCTTCTTATAATTAAAATCTCTACATGGAACCTTTTAATAGAGGACTTAAAACATGTTGAACCTTCCATTGCAATACACATCAGTCGGTAAACTGGCCATTTTTAAAATTAATTTTAGAAATTTTGAATACATATAAATGTCTATCCTACTCATGCTTAAATGTGTAGGACATCCTCCTTGTAATACAAAATACTATGGGACACTATACTAAATAGATGGAAGGTGATAGAAAAACATCAAACGATAGCTTTGAAGCAGGTTATATTTTCTTAATACCTTTCAGCTGATACACAAACTGCTGTTTTCATTTTAGTCAAGCTATGTAGGCTATGTCAAGAGATTCAAATGGTAAGTACCAAGGATTCCCCTTAAAAAAACAGAACAAAATTCCATCTCAATCATCACTAAGGCCTCAGTAGAAGTGTGTGGTGGCGTGTTTATCTGTAGAGACCCTTCCCTCTAGGGAGAATTTATCAACCTTTTGGCGATGTGTATGAGCATCTCGTCTGGGCTTTAGAATATAGCCGCTGTAAAAGAATAAAACCAAAGCATTTTAAGTGTCGACTTCACGCCCCAACTCGCTCTCTCTGTGTTGCTTTGAATCCTGTGTTTACAAACACTAACCGACAAATCCTGCCTTTAAAATCAATACTGGATCATCAAAACGTGACCAGGGCTTTCGCAAATGACTAATGTCAGAAACAGACACTCATTTGTTGAGGAATCAAAGACACTAATCCACAGATAATCAGGAACCTGGGTAATGGATAGGAGCAACAAGGCTTCTTATGTTCCATATCACATCCTTAATATGCTTATAACCAGGGAAATATTTAACAGGGACTGAAGCATGCATGTAAACATACTCACTAACAGACTAGGCCATGTGACAACACTGTCTTTCTATAAAGATTTCAAATGGGTCTCTTGTAGGCTGACTATGGAACCTTAATTCCTCTCTGGCATCAAGCCAAATGTAAGTTTATTTATAAAGCACCTTTCAAGATCCGGGGCTGTATTCACAGAACATCCTAGAGCTAAAAGTAGCTCCCAACTGGCCGAGTTAGGAGAAGCTCCTAAAATAAGGGGTGTTTCAGTCCTAACTTTAGCATTCCTGAAGCTTCATGTGAGTAACTTGCGTAACATTTTAGCGCTAAAAGCAGCTCCTTAGTCAGAGAAGATAGAGGAAGTCCAAAGGATTCCTCACTAGTCACTATGACATGCTCCCAATCTGTCAGCTGCTGAATATAATGAGCCTTGTTGCATCAGTGTTTTGGAAACAAGAACAAACAAAATTACAAAAGGCTTATTTAGATGGCAGTCAAGTAAGGAAGGAAGGATCCAAGAACACCAGACACAGTGGTTTATAAGACACAACTTGCAGGGTTGATTACCTGAAAACAATCTGTTAACTTCTTTTTTTTTTTAATGAAACCTAAATTATTTAATTTCATGTTAATATATTAAATACAATTATATTTTGCTTAATTCTATTATTTGATTTAATTTGATTAAATGTTAATTAATCAATTTACTTATATTATTTTCAGTCTACTCCATCTGTCAAACAATCATGTATTCATGAAACATGCTATCTGTAGCATTAAGGTCAACACAGCGTCTTCTTTTAGCCAAGGTTAGTTTAACAGTTCTCCAGTTTCTTAAGGTCAAAGGGCACAGAAAGCTATAATTGATGCACCTCATTTGACACACGTCAGATGCTCCTATAGCACACTGCAGGCATCAGATTTGAAATGCCAACACAAGACCAACACAGATTTGTCCTATTCTTTGTATTTACTGCTATATTATCTAGATGTAATGAAAGAAAAGGAGAATTGAAAGAGGAAATTTAATCTACAGGAGCATACATTTCTACAGGAAATCATCTGTTGAGTCTTTTATTGTGATTTAGTTGTGCTTTAGAACATAAACCTTTATAACAATCAGAAAACAATGTTTTATTTCACTCATTCTCTGCTTTGTTCTCTCTACTGCCACCTGATTAATTGTCTCAATACATGTTTAATTTCAAAAAGTTTGATTGGCATGATCATAGTACAGCGTGCTTGCACCAATTAACACTTTTGGTGCATGTTTGGCAATGTTACTATATGCCACTACAGCAACTGTACGGGGCAGTCTACCAGCAATGCAAACTAATTTATATGCTGCAACAGTCATGTGACAGAACTAGACTTGTTCCCTGAAGGTTAAAACAGCAGCACTCTCGGCACACAGCCCTCTCAGTTTCTTCACTCTCTTTTTTTTTTTCCTTGCACGAGGGTGGGCAGCAGGAGAGCCTTGGAGGAGGGTCACGGGGCGCATTTCCTGCATTTCCTGCCGACAGCCATTCTTCTCAGAGCATCCTCTAATGAGCCCGGGCCGGCGGACAGGGACATGGCCAGAGCGCAGTGGGTGTGAACGGCTGATCTCTGTGTTTCGGGGGCTGCTGACAGATGGGAAAGCATGCAGGCAGCACCGGGCTATATTTAGCCGCGAGTTAGTATGTCGATTCAGTGACGCTGGACCTGGAGAGCTATAAATATTCCATGACAGGACAGATCTAGCCGCGAATGAAAAGAAGATGGGAGGGAGAGAGAAAAGTGAATTGAACAAGTAGGAGAGAGAAAGGGAGGGGAGGAAGTGAGTGTGAGGACAGGCTCAATGGAGTGATTCATTCACCAGGCTGTTGCTTTCTTTCCCATTATACGTAAGCACTTCAGTGGCCCTCCGCAGGACAACGAGGCCATTGCTCTGCTCGGTGATTTACAGCCAATCTGGGGCAGATACAAGATGCTGGCAGCTTTTACTCCGTACAACTATACTTACGCACAACCACTACTGGCCCATTTGCGATTGTTCTCTGTGGATAGAACTCTTCATTATATACCAATCATGATTTAAAGAGTTGAGTGTATCCTATACAAGTGTTCGTATGAGTGGTGAGTGTGGGGGTGCTTCAGTTTGAGTGTTCAGTGTGCTGTATTCTTCCCAGCTATGGCTCTCTGAATAGGCGTCGCATTCAAGAGAAGGCCCTCCACCCACCTCCAGCATCATTGGTCCCAAGGCATCTTTGTCGATCAGACTTTGGCCTGTTGATGAGACATCAGCCTTCTGTACCTCCTCCTCATTCGCTGCTGCAGCTTTCTCTGTGAAAAGGAAATGACACGTTTAAAAAAAAAAAGAAAAAAAAAGGGTGGGGGAAACAATCTGAAATTGCACCAATAGTTCAGTTCAACTTGGTAGACAGGCAGAAGAAAAAAAAAACCCTGAAACTGACACACTTGTTGTGTCGGCGAGTCTTTTTAACAAGTATCTTTCCAGATTACAAAGCAAACACATTTTGTCCCTTTGTCAAAATATGTTGCCATGGCTCAAACCCAAGCACGGCGCAGCGAGCGGAGTGAAAGGTTGTTGTAAATGAGTGTGTCAGAGCACGCAGCTGCCATGCTGGTGGCAGCCCCTGGATGGATTGCATTGTCATGCGCAAAAAAAAAAGGCTATTATGGAAACACTGACAGTCTGTAAACAACTGTTCCTAATAGAGCAGCAAGTTGTTAATATGTGGTCAAGCAGCAGAGCCAGAACTAAGGCCTTCCTCATGTAACTCAATTTAAAGACAAAATTTGAGGTTATTATTTATTGACTAGACTACGTTAAAGAAGAACTTTAGGTTCTAATTTCAGGTAAATGAAGAGAAAACAACTTGTCATTACAAAAAGTAAAAGATAGGATCAAAAGGATTTATGAAACAAACAATAAATTGCTCTGGAATTAAATTTTAACTCTTGGGAAGAACAAGAACAACATCCCTATTTTTTTTTACAGGGCCTGCTTTCTAACATTATTTGGCTGGCAGAGTCTTCTTGTGAACCTGCTCTCCAATATAATACTCGGGTATAGATAATGTGACTTGCTGCACATGGTGTGGGCAAAACATGATGTGACAGTGAGCACCAGTGAATCCACGGTCTCATTAAAAGCCACATGTTTTAATGCCATGATTATGAGAAAAGGCAAAATTTGGAGTATCCAGTGAGTTCTCTCCTGTACCTGGAGCTCTGCGTTTGTCCATGTGAGTGATTGGGTTAATAACCATGCAGAGAAGCCTTATGTTCAGAGCGTAGGCTGCCCTACTTTTGGAGATGATGATGAGAGGCGGAATATGAGTGGGCTGTTGGAGGGGGGGGGCACATTTAACTGTCGCACCACGCCAAAAAAGAGGGTTGACCATATGGTGAGAAAATGTTGCGGTGAAAAGCAAACAAAAAATCACGTCCATCGGTTTTTGTTTTTTTTCTGGATGTAGATATGTGGAAGCTGACACAAATACAGAGCCCCCCTCCTCCCCTCTGTGCTGTGGGCTTGTGCAGCACCACACAGACCCACATTCATCTCTTTCAGCATTAATGATGTGTGCATCAGCAGGACCTCTCCAGGCCCAGCGGGGCTCAGTATACCAGCACAGCTGCCCTGGGTACGGACCCATCACTCAATGTCAGTACGGCCCTCACTGGCCTTTCTGTCCGTCTGCAGAACTGTGCCACAGACAGAGGGAGGAACTGGTTACTTATGAGGTTGGGTCTGATAATTGCTACATAATTCATAACGGATAAGCAACTCACTCTTGTTTTAGCTCTTATTTTATTTATCGGTTTACATTTCACTCATATGTATACATATCGTAATGAGAATAATCAATATACTGAAGTGTGCTCTAGCTGTAGCTCAGCATCTATATTTCAGCCTACAGCCAATAAGAGCTTGGCTTAACTGTGTCTGCAAGAGACAAGCTGTTAAGAGTGTAAAGGAAGCTGTAAAAATCTTGGCGATGTCATTATTTTATGGGCACTATAAAGACATTACTATTCAACATATTGTCTATTAAGATGCAACAAGCTGGAGGAAAGACAGGAAAGAAATGCCAAGCATATGCTGTGTACACAAATCCACCATGATTTCAATTAGGGAACGCAAGGCAGCATGAGAAGAACAAACAGGGATGAATTAACAGTGTGCAGTGGGAGGCCAACTTTTCATAGGCTGTTGGTTGCTGCATTGCACTTCTTCTCTGCGGGGCTGTGACACCAATCAGTCGCATTAGTGTAATTTAATACAAGAGAATATCTTTTACGCAGTAATGATGCCACCCGGGTCTCCCAGGTCTCTTAGAACTATAGAAAATGCTTTGAACTCCACTAACAATCCTATAGAGCCATGGAACATTACACAAAGCAGGTGACAGATTACTTGCAATGAAAAGAACAAAAATGTGGTGGTTAAATGATGTAATATCTACTAAATGAGGTTTCACTGCCCCTGTGGTCCTACGACAAGAACAAGAAAAATAAATGGCTGTTGAAACTGGTGTTCTTCTGAACTCTTCAAGATGAGGTGCAGTGGCGCTCTGTTATTAACTATAAAAAGGTGTCTCTAGTTGGCTATAGGGGTCTAGAAACCAAAGCAGAAAAGTGTCTGTTTAGCCTTTCCCTCAGTGGTTGCCATAAACAACGCAATTATGGCTTCAGATGCAGGCAGGGGATGCCACTCAGGCCTACAAAAAGGAGAATTAGCAAAGTAAGGGTTGGAGGGAGAGTGGGAGGAGGGTACAGAACAAGAGAGCGAAAAGGAGGAGGGACTGACAGACGGTAGCCACAGTTTGTGTGTGATTTCTGCATCACATTGCTCACCATTACATAACATTTGGCTCTATGAGTCGCATAAAATAAGATGACTTCAGTCTGATTCATGTATATCTAGAGTGGCCTGCTCTTTGTCACTCAGCTGCTATTCTCTTAAACTAGGTTTATGCAAAAAAAAAAAAAAATCAGTTATATACCTTAGTATTCCCTTTAATAGTAAAATTTACAACTTTATTAGCTGTATTTGGATCTGTAAGAAGGAAAAAGACTGGGGTTCTATTCCTGGTCTGGTTAACCCAACATGAAAAGTAAAAAGACAGGCCTCTTCAAATTGCTAAAACTACTTAAAAAACAAGCAGCTGGCAAGTGTAACCAAGCACGCTGATCTATTTGCCTGATGCTCTGGCTCTGGATGGAAGTGGGAATGCCAACAAATAAAACCGCACATTATATGATGAAGTGATTGAGGGAACATTAAATCAAATGTGTTGCCCGTTAATAGCAACATTAATTGTCTGGAGCAGATTTGAACACATATTTTATGCAATCAAATGCGATGCTTCTGCCAAGATAGTGCCACCTGTGGTTCTTTGAAGCAGCAACAACATTCTATGAATATTCAAATAATATTCTAGCAGCTTAGTGACAGTGTTAATAGCAACAAATCAAACCAGCGTTAAATCAAGTTGCAGGTCTTCCCTTTGTATACACCTGGACTATATATAATACATACTATGTAAAGGTAAAGCCTGTGGTTGGGCAGATACTGTGAATGAAAAGATTCAGAAATAGCAGCCACCTTTTCGGTTTCTTCAACAGGCATAGTCTGTCAAAAACATTACAGGTTACCTTGCTCCTTTATTTGTCTGATCTGTTTCACAGTTTCCTTCAGGATTGCACATTTGTCAGGCTTGACGTTGAAGTTGTCGATGTCATTGAAGTTGGCGAAGATCAGCTCGGCGAGCTCCTCGATGTATTTGTTCTCGTGCTCGCGGTTGCGCTTCTCGTTGCTCCGCTTGGGACTGCGGAAACCGAGAGAAAACCGGGGTGAGAACACACAAGGGTTATTTATATATGGCAACGAGATTCAAGTGCGTGTTAATCTCTGCGTGGTGTTTGGAAATCTACCACAACAGCAGAATAAAGCAGGACAAAATAGTAGATCGATTTACAAAAGTACACATGGCACGGAAGAGAGAGGAGTAAGGCGGGGGTCAATTGGGCTAGCCTGGTAGCCTGGTATCCTCTATGTATCAAAATGTGACTTCATGGCATCAAGATGGTTTTACCCGGCTAGCACAGTTGTGCTCCGTATATGGCTAGAAATACATATCTAGGCCTCTTCATTGTGCCAACATGGAGTGCTGCATCCATGAAGAAAACCTACACTCTTGAGTGCTTGTGTACAGATGAATAATGCAGATTTATTGTACAGTCTTTAGAGCTCCAGGCAGCTGCCACAATGGAATACAGTTATTATTGGTAACTACATGCTTGCTGCTCTATGTACAGTATATCAGTTTAACAGTAGTTGGAGCTTGCTTTGGCTTTCTTGCACATTGAATTTATTATGTGTTCTACTCTTTTCCAATTGCTTTCAAGTGTATACGACTATACAGAGAATATATGTTAAAATAATAGCACTTGAGATAAGACTTTTATTACTATTATTATTATTATTATTTGGAGGGGGGTGATTGGCTATCTTACCTGGGTCCTAGAAGATCAGCAGAACATTCTTTGCGTTTTCGTGACTCTGCCCTGGCAGGGTCAGACGAGTTTTCCCCAACTCCACTCATCCTCAATGCATATCAGCGTCTGGAAAATGAACACACAAGAAGGAACAGTTCTTCATATGAAACAATACATGTAATATTTATATCACACACAGACACACACAGACAGCACACACACAGTGCTGGGGGCACAGGTTGATCCACTCCAGGAGAAATGAGTGAAAATGGAGCGGAGGAAGAGATTCAATCATTTCTCTCTGATGGTGCGGCTCTCCCCAGAGAGACTGAAATGAGAGCACAGCGCTTTGCCCACAGCACCAGACTGCCTGCTCAACCATGTACCAAGTAAACCTATTTATTACATGAAACCAAGGCAAAGCCAGCTCACAGCAAAAAGGCAGAGTAGGTTTACAATCACAACATGTGTCAGTGTTTACTGAGTGACTGAGTATTCTTCACCTGTGTCATCTCGTAAAGCTGACTACTGCAGTTTTAAAATCCTAACCGATTTTGAAATTGGGTTGAATAAGAGCCGCAGATGTTTTTCGCTCTAATCCTAAACGTGCACAAGCGTTGGAATAATGGTGCATCACACACACACCATAGGATATTATTAAGATTATTATGCCAGAGGAAGCGATGCATCACCTCACGTGATCTTATGTGGAACCAAATGTAAACAAAATGGAAACTGACATGGGGCAACAGCTTGCTTTAGGAATGTTTTCTAGTGAGAAAAAAACAACAAAGGAACAAAAGAAAAGGGTTAAATGAGTAGATGAAAACGTGGGGGGGGGGGGGGGGGGGGGATCAACGGTCGATGCGGTTTGTATGTTCTTTAGTGAGAACTGGAGGTGCTGAGCAAACACCGTCAACACCGCTGTGCTGCTCTATATGTTGACCTTTCCAATGCTTTTAGCATTGGCCACCACATTATACCAAACAAATGTCACGGTCTTTGTTTGAATTATAATGCTAAGAACTGGTTTCATACACATTTGTCTGACAGATCACCAGCATTCTGTACTGATGACCTCACATCAGCTTCCGTTTTGAATACCAAAGGGGTAGTGTAATTATTATTACGCCATTATTATATACAATCTACATAAATAATTGTACTGCGCCAACACAGATTGTTTTTTCCTTGATTACAGCTGTTATTCACATCAGTGTGTAGATTATAAGCAGGCTCCTCCTCTCACACTGAGTCACAGGCTGAACTTCATGCCACTAAATGAAAGACAATCAATTATTGATCATACTAATGTCTTATTAATTACCACCATCATGCACCAAAATTTTATATTTGACTAATGGACTCGGATTTCAGTATAAGACGATATCTGCTGCAGGAGAGATGTGAACCCTTGCGGTCTTTCAAAACAAAGGGTGACATCTTTAAAAAAAAAAAAGGAAATAAGAGCTTTTGTTACAACATGAGTGATCCATCAGCCTGATCTTTGAGAGAGTTATGGAGGGAGGAGGAGAGGACGATAAATACAATCAGATCAGCAGAGGAAAGGCTTTCCCCAGCCCAGCATTAAAAGGTTGGGGCATGCTTTGTTGTGATACACTCTCAGCCACTCCAACCATGGAAACAGCTATGACACACACACGCACGCTGCTCACTGCTCAGCCATTACATAAGGCAGAACAGAGTACAGCACAGCACAATGCAGAGCGGAGTGGAATAGTATAGCTTCAGCAGGAGCAGGCAAAAACTAAAAAAGAGCGCTAGTGACCATGCAAACTTGAGTCGGGCTCCCTTCTGGCCTGGAGTGACCTACTTTGAGCTAATGGCAGGGTCTGCACTCAAATGGATGAAGTGAACGCAGCGGTGATTAGTCAGAGAGGCAGAGGAGACTCTGAAGGGTAAAACACATCGCCACCCTTCTGTTGACAAGTGACTTGAGCACAACTGTTTGCTAGTGCAGGGCATGCAAAAGATAATGGTGCAAACGTCAGTGTGCATGTGTCCTTGCATTATGCTCGTTTGAATGGCACCGGGGTGTCTGTGCTGTGGCACTGCGCTGTCCGCTGAAATTGCAACAGTCTTTATAGCAGAGGTTAGGCGCTTTTATTAATGACAACAGAAAGAAAAGCGGCGGAACACTCATCGCTAAGTGGCACTCTCAACTCTTATTGGTTGTGCTTGGGCTTCCCAGCCCAAGTTACCATGGGGATTCTTGCACTGATTGGTTGTGCCTGTCCCGCCGGTGCTGGATATGATTGGGTGCCTTGGTCTCCTTGACATGGTAGTAATGATGGGTCATTGTACATTGAGACAAATACGAGAGACTAGAAGTACTAGGCACGTCTCAATGACAGAAACGCAGCCAGCCAGACAGCAGGCTGGCAGGCCCGCGTTTGTTGCTGGGGGGTACGCCGCTTCACAGGGGCAGACTAGCGAGGGACTTCTAATCCTAGAGAATGCCCCCGGATCCCTGGGCAGCTATAAACAGCTGGACACTGGTGTTAGCACTCACTGTGCGGAGCTGTGCCACCGAGTTAATTATCAACATCGCCCACTAGGGGAGGGTTCCTCTTTCAACAAAGATCAAACCTCCTTGCCAAGGATCTCGCAGGCCACAGTAAGTCTGGAAGCGAGTGAATGGTCGTCCGTTGCTTCAGTGTTTTTGTGCTTGGATCATTATATCGTCTCCTCCCTTTCCTCTTCCATGTGTGCATAGTGTGTTTATTTTGCCTCGGCTGCAACACAAACACAACGTCCTTTGTTATATTCAGTTACAGCAACAATGTGAAGTGGGGTTTTAAGGCTTATCGTTATTGATTAATCTGTCATCTGTCAAGCTGATTGTTTTCTCAACCAATCATTCTGTTTACAAGACATTAGAAAAAAAAAACATTGAAATTTATCTTCCAAACTCTTGTTTTTAATCTGTCAAACAGCCCAAATCCCATAGATATATTCAGTTAACCGCCACACAGTGAGCCAAAGTTCCTCCTGTTTCAATGGACTCATGGGACCTTATTTAAAAAAAAAAAAAAAAAGATAGTGCAGTGAACATTTATTTTTTATCCCATTTGAATTGTGCCATGAATTACACATGGTGTTTGTCAATCACTACAATAAGTTCCCCATTTTAAAAGATTAAGTAGTAAGTACTAAGTAGTTTTGGGTGACACCAGTCAGTGAACTACAGCTTTCATCTCACAATATACATCACCATCCCAGTATAAAACGGGCGTCATATTAACGCTAGCTTCAGCAGCTCTGGGTAGCTTGTGGAGAGAGGATGTCACATACCAGCTTTCAGGTGTGTAGTCTTTCTTGTTATGCAATTTCAAGGCCTTTACTTCAACTGGTTTTACGACAAACTGTGGCATTCTTGACGTGCAAAGTTATCTTTTAGAATATGTGTGTAATTGCGTTGTGTACGATTTCAGCATTTCAGCTTGAAAAAAAAACGACAGAAACAATGAATTGATTACCAAAATAGTCACAGATTTTCCAGTTTTGGACTGGGAAAAAAAAAAAAAAAAAAATCAGCATGTAAATCTTACTGGTCATAATGTCCAATGAAAATAATTCCCTCGAAACACATTCTACCCCCGTCTACAGGGAGAGGGTTCACTCCGTGGTACCGAATCAAAACTCGGCAAAGTCGCCTCGGGGAGGAGCACGCAGGCTGACGTCTGCACACACCGGAGCAGCTGTGGCTCACTGACACACAGCGCTGTAGCCTCATATGAGACTCTCCAGGCTTCACACTCTGGAGAGTGTCAGTAATTATTCATTTCGCCCCTACTTTTTCCTACATGTAGCAATCTAGCAATCATAAAAAAAGGTAATATCTTAAAGATGGTTGTCTGTCCTTACTAGGTGTTTGTTTTCTTCAATACTGCTTATTTTCCAATAAAAGCATGTTTTAGCTTGAGTGTGTCCTTAATTTCTCTCAAAAACTACTTTGAATGTTTGAATGTGTAATTACACGTTTCAACTACTCAACAGTGAACCAGAGGTGTGGCATGGTGGAGCAGAAATTTCACAGCTGAATTAGGTTTTTGATAAAATACCCTTTTTCATTGAAAAACAGACAATATTGAAGAAAAAAAACACCCTGTAGAAATGAACTTAAGGTTTTAAGGTTAGTTTTTTTTCTTTTTTAATGACATACATGTAAATTTGAAATCCTCCAGAGTGTGTAACCTGGAGTCGTATATGAGGTTAGCAGCGGTGCTGCTACTATTGCTGGCGCCTTGTTTCTGACAAGCATGGTGGGGTCTGGTTGGTAGCCTACTTCTTTGACACACAAGGTTTATTTTTTAGTGATTATTCACTCAGTTAACCCCCACAGGACAACACAAATTCCCTAAACGGACCTCTGACAACCAAAACTCCAAATTTACTGTCAGAAGGAGAACTTCAAGGAAAATAACAAGAGCAAATCTCCAGGTAAAAAAAATCTGGCATGGGTTCTGTTTGAACTAATAGCACAGAAAACAAGCATATTCATATCTGTGACATATTCTACAGACAGACATAGAAACTAATGTTGTAGTGAACGGTGTAATATTACTAGTTTAATGTAAAAAAAAAAAACATTAAAATGATTTAAATCTTTAAATCTTCCAGGACACGTGGACCGGCACCAATTTTTTCTAACATAAAAACACTGTTGATTAATTTACTGGCGAATGGTTAATCAGTTAATCGACTCATTGTTGAAACTAATTGAGTTACACTAAAAGGGCAAACAGGAATATGCCTAATGAAACCACAGCTCTGATTGGGTCCGTTAACGTTGTCACACACACACACACACACATTAGTATGGACCCTTATGATGAAATAATTCACACATCAGAATGGATTTACAACACCTTTTACTATGCAGCAGTTACACACTCAACCACACAATGATGGCACAATCACATTTATGGCTCAGAAAGGCTATAAGCTTTGTCCTACCAATCCACTTACAGCTTGACACACACACATAAATTATTCGCTCA
Organism: Lepturacanthus savala; assembly: GCA_030544235.1. Lineage (NCBI taxonomy): Eukaryota > Metazoa > Chordata > Actinopteri > Scombriformes > Trichiuridae > Lepturacanthus > Lepturacanthus savala. Next base: position 7,541,725 of record CM060476.1, on the reverse strand, counting down.
CGCTTTCGTCACTAAAAAAAGAAAGCTCAACTGAAAGCACGTCATTAGGTTGAGCAATTAAAAAGCTCAACCAAGAGCAACAAAAAACAACATCTGACAACTCAGAGGCTGCGAAGACATGTGGAATAACACAGCTCATGTGTTAGCACACCGCAGGGAACACCGCAGCCCTCTACTCACATTTTGTTTACTACAAACACCATCATAGAGGAAAGGTGTCTCAAGGGGGGGAAAATACGAACCGAAACACATTTAAAGAGCCAAAACTTAGCAAAACTGAGTTAGCGTCAGCTTTAGCTTCCATGCAGACAATGTAATTAGCTCCAGGTCACACCAACAATTGTTACCATAGCTGATAAGTCTGAGCATAAATTAATGGCTGCATAGGAGACTGACATCTCTAATGTACACCTATGCTATGGGCAATTAAATATCAATTAAGAGTAATATGGGCTAAGGAGGAGAGGTTTGGCAGGTCAATGAAACTTGTGCAAAGGAATCTCCATTATAGTACGTGACAGTAAATGTAAATTTCCCTAGAAGATGCATACGACAATAATAGTTCAGCAGAGGGAGCGTTTTTAAAACATGTACACATTGACTGTGGCATGTAAGGCGCTGGCCTGACAACGGGATTCTTGCTAAAGGACACTTCGACAGTCAGCACCGAGGAATCGAACCGCCAACCCTGCGGTTAGTGGAAGACACGCTGTACCTCCTGAGCCACAGCTGCCCAGATCTTCAATATAATACTGACAATCATTACCAAAGTCTTTTTTTTTTTTGAGGAAAACATCATCTAGAAATGAGTCACCCAGAAAAGGGGGATGCATTTCACACTTTAAGTATGAAATGATATTTATAGTGGCCAACTGCTTGCTGTTGTTGGCAAAGCAATGGCAGGCTGATGATCACTGGGAAATACAAACTGAAGACCTGACTGGAAATTGATGCTGGGGTCATGTGGTTTACTGGAGTGGATAGCCTTCCATGCTGTTATTTGGTTTCTATGAAGTTGCGATGAGATTAGTAGTAGCCCTCTCTCACCCCCTCACCAATACGCGCACAAAGAGACAGCGACCATAAGTGTGCATCTGTGCGCTGACAGGTCATGCCCTGCCAGTATGAACTCAACACTTCATTAAGGGTTTTCATCTCCATCGCGGCCTGTCTATGTGGCTGAGTCAGAAGGAATGAGGGGTTAGGATATTGAACTACTTTAACAACCACAACACTGCCTCTGCAACCAAACACAACGCTGGACATATTCCAACATTTGGACACTTTTTAATCAGACTGTTGCTCCACAAATTAGATTTTTTTTTTTTTATTTCTGAGGTAGATATGTGTAAAATTTGGAACAACATTTCTTAAAGGTCCCATATTGTAAACTTTTCCTTGGTTTTATTTGAATCTTTTATACTCCTAGATTAGCGTTTTAAGTACCAGAAATTATCTCGTATAGTTTTACATCTCCTCTCTCAAGCTTCTTTATGGAGCTTTGGAAAGAACAGGTAACTTTGTGTCTGTCTAATAAATATTAACAGCCTCTCCTCTGAATGGCTGATTTGAGTGGCTATGAATGGGGAATAGGCAATTACTGTAGACTTGTGACATCACATGGAATTGATTCATGAAATTGTGATGAAACCGCTGGTTTTGGGGCACAGTTTCTGAATACAGGCTGTGTGCAATTATTTGTGGATGGAATATTTTGAAAGATGGGACATTATTTCTAAAACACCTGAACTTTATTTTAACTAGAATCTCACATTCTACAATACGGGACTTTTGGAAAAGAAAGTAATGAAGCAGCGATCAAGCTATAATTAAGAATATACAGAAACAGACACGAAAAACTGATAAATCAATTGACTTTGAAAGGACTAGGTGCACTTCAGGGAGGTGATCATAGGTATGTGTCATTGCTTAGATCTTAGGTGTCACAAGAGCAGACTCTCCAGGACTGAGCTGGAGCCAACCAGTCTGGCGAGGGAGGAATGCAGACAACAAGGAGCTGCTGCTGCTGTTGCTGCTGCTGTTGCTGCTGCTTCCGCTGCCCGGACTTCTGAAAACATCATTTCCTCCTGTCAAACTCAGCTGGTACAACCCGTACACGACACGCTGCATTACACTGCAATAAACACCTCGAAAGCTCAACAGATTAAACCTCTAAGTGCACCTGTGAGGCTGCAATGCCCTCTGAATGACAAAATGCAACAGAGGACAAACAGTGCCAAATAAATTTCCAACTGTTGAGCTGAGCAGTGATGCCATGCCACATGTGCTCGATATGGCTGTTGACCACAAGTGTCTGAATTTTAAATGTCCATCCTGGTAGCAATCGAATGTGGACTTGTCCTGTTTACGATTATTAAATTAATAACTGGTATCGGCCTTAACAAGCCTGGTAGCTTACCTACATACTGAAATATATGCTCATATAGTCCTGCTAAGCAGTCCGGATAAAAACAGCTACCAAATGTTTTTTTGATTTTGCAATGGTTTCCTCCAACATTGCAGTTCTATAATTTTCTAATCTGTTTTGCAAAAACCACAGCAGAGCTGTGACACCCACTTTACAATCATGTTTGACTGCTACGCGACGAGCTTACCGGTTTTCTTTAACAAATTTTAGCTGACATAACCGCACAACATGAGCAGCGGCTGCATTCACATCACCAGAGGGGGGCCGTCAAAAAACACTGAATCACCCATTCCGGTCGTAGTATAATGGAGGGAAAAAAGGGATGCAGGGGGAAAAAAATCTGCATCTGATTGCCAAGGGGAGAGGGCATGCGCCAGTGTGCCATTCCTGTAATCATGTGGGTTAGCAGGGCTTTGATTATAGAGACACACCCAGTGTGTCTGGAGCTCAGTGAGCGCTGGGCATGACTGTGCATTAAACTGCATCGAAAACTGTTGGAGAAGTGTTTGAAGTCTCCTGCACTATAATAATGAAGGCCCTTCCAGAAAGTGCAAAACCACCGTGGGGCACTGAACAATGTCTCGCTAGCGTGTAATCTGTCCTCACATGGCTTCTTGGCACAATAAGTCCGTTAGAGAAATGGAAGACGAGCGCTCCAATAAATACTGCTTCTTGAGGAGTCCAACGTGGGCCATTATTTACCCCAATTTGAAGAGGAAATTGTGACAGGGGAGGGGCCCAGAGGACTCGTGTTCTCATTTTACGTCTCGATATTTGCGAAGGTGCGAAGAAGTGCTGAGAGAGCCAAAACACACAGAAACGTGTTGGAACCATGTCCGTTGGTATTAAAGACAAACATGTATTTAAAAACAGTATCGATTTCAACATAATAACGCAATTTGGGTGGGGGTCTATGGTGAACTCTGGCCTTGCTGACAGCTGCTGTTACCTTGAACCAGATGTTCTGACATTAGGTCTAGAGTATGCAGTATGAAGGAAATGGAGAAAGTGTTGTGTTGATGGATTTTAGGGTGATAGGAGGTTGAAACCTGGAATCTTGAATGGCACGGTGCTCCGAACAAATAAAGGAATCGGGGTCGATGGCGGTGACTGAGCTTGGGAGACAATGAGAGGGCTGACTGTGTAGAAAGCTGAGGAAGATGCAGAAAAGGGAATAAATAAATGACATGGGCCTTTTTCATATAGAAGGTTCAGAGTGAATGATGTGTGCTCAGTAGAAGCTGGGTGTTACACAGACCTGCGTAGTTCCATACACTGCTAAAGCAAAGAATTACATTTAATAAGTGCATGGAGTCCAGTTCTCTCCTCAAGCTCACTCTTTATCACTCGCCCACTTGTGTGCACTTTCCTGCTTTCTGGCTAAAAGACAAAGTCAAATGTAATTTACCCAACCATGGAGCGTTTCAATATCATTAATAAAGACACCGATTTACCAAAACCTTGCCAGAGTCCAATTTAGGGGAAAATGGCAGAACATTGTTGGCGAACGTGTGGTAAAACAACCACTGACACTGTTTTGTTTCGGTCTGATTTTGCCAAGTAAAACCTGGAACCCTGCAGTCATCTGGCCTGGTAAGGAAACAAAGCAAATCTACTTCAAACATGTGTCCAAAGAAGTGTCCAAACGTATGCACCTTGTCTGTTACACTCGAGAGCTTGTCCATTCTAGAATCACTGCAAGGTAATGGCTCTAAAGTGCCGGAGTGCAACCAAGAGCCAGGCCCCCATTTACTGAAAGCTGATCACGCTCATGAATCTTTAACACTGGCAGTCACTTCAGGATGTCGCAGGATGGGAAGGGGAGGGCTTTCTGTATAATAGGCGCACAGCGCTGGGCTCGGGCTGTCAGGCAGATGCACGGAGGGGGGAGAGAAGAGAGCTGGAATCAGGGGAGGAAGAGAGACAAAGAGACAAGGGATGGCAAAATTGATTAACTGGTTTAAATAAGCACCTCTCCACAACAATCTAGTCACTGATTCATCTGTGGCTGAGAGCGCTGTCATAGGGGAGATGCTAATGGTGATGTGGAAATCAGATTACTGCATAAGGTAACTATAGAGACATACGGAGCTGCTCTTAATGTACGATGTTAATCAGAGTAAATTCCTTTATTGATCAGTATAGTTTCCTACTGTAACTCAGGAGCTTTGTGAGCAGGCGACGTGTGGAGCGGCACAAACAGCCAACCAGCAGTTTCCATTAATGCTACTGGGAAACTGATGCTGCGTCACTGCGTTGAGCAAATATATAAATATTTCAATTTGCATTTTCGGGTGCACTACGCCTCTAAAATGTTGCTGTTAGTACAAAAAAAAAAATCCACTTATACATGTATTTTGGTCATGAAACGGATTACTCATCAACACATGATCTACAGAACACTGCAGGGCACTACAGGAAATTGAATTAAACGTCATAGTTATATTATGTAGGAAAACCAAAAGCTGAATAGGTACATTGTCTACATTATATGATTCATCTGATGGTGTAAAAAAGTATTTTGCACTTGACCAGAACAAAAAGGGATCTATATTCTGATATGGTGAGACAAAAACTGCAACTAAACTCAAAGAAGCAGCTAAAACAAAACTATTATTTTGCAGTTAAGTACTCAGAACGTGGTGTTGCAACAACGGCTGGCACTACAATAATCCTAAGAGACACATTATAGCAAGATAGTGTCATCTGAACTATAACCTGTAAAAGGGACGTAGCCTCGCGGAGTAAATGGAGGTTTTAAAAGTGAAGGGTATTTTCTCCCCACACAAGATTGATGAATGCTGCAGACCAAGAGCACTATTGGATGCAATACTTGCACCTGAGCATGACCAAGCTCACTAGGAAAAAAAAAAAAAAGTCTAGCAAGATCTGTGACAGAAAAAAATGGAGAGAATTCACTCAGCCTTATATCTTATATCTGTATACCCGAAAACTAACAAAGCTCTACGTTGTTAATCAAATGTCAATTGCCAAGCCTCAAACCTCTTTTCTTTAAAATAAGAGAATTATCATTAATATCTATACGGCTACACGAGTATGCATGATGGTATAGGCTTACTTTGTAAATCTTATGCAGTTTTCACTGTAGGAGCTTACAGTCATTTTGCATGGCTTGATTTTGTAAATTTGGTCTGAAGTGTTCATTTGCCACATTGCACAGTGGTGTTGCAAAAAAGGAGAACTTGCTGTGGCAATGCTTCTCACCTTGGTTTAAGGCCAGAGAGTCCCTCAGGCCACTGCTGCAAGACGGCAATGCTAAGAAACCTTTAATCATCATCCACTTCTCCCTGCTGAAATGATAGCAAATTTGGGATGTACAGTGCACACCTCTCGTCACATTTCAGTGTACAGTAACCGCGTGATTCAGGATTGTGGCTGCAATGTACTGTGCCATTTGATCGCCACAATACGTGAAGTTAAGGTCCCATATTGTACACCTTTCCTGGGTTTTACTGACATTGTGACATACCGAACAAGTTGTATTTGTGGAGCTCTAGAAAGAACTGGTTGTCTCATCTTTTCCTCTGATTGGCTGGTGGAGACTGTATATTTGTGTTACCACAACTTCACAGAAGTCCTGGTGGTTGGATTTAAGGCAGGTAAAGTGTTTGAATTACGGGACAGAATTAAAATAACACCTTGACTCTCTTATAATAAGTATAGGAATATTATTAACCTTTAAGACATAACAAAATACTAGATGCAGTTTTAATGATTTTTTTATGTGTACTTCTTATTCATTGTTACAGCATGAAATGCTGCAAACAAGAAAAGCTTCTGCACAATCTTATCAGGAAAACTTTGGAAAGGATACTCAGATATATATGTGTGAAAGGCAAAATTACTGTATTGCTCCTACAGTGAAACCTGTATATGGTAAATGACAGAAACAACATACATATACTGAGTTGTTATACAGTTTTAAAAAATGCAGTTGAACTTTGTTACTTATTAGGAAAAAAAATGTATCACAAATGTATCATAAGGTGTAAAGTCAGTAATAACACATTTTGCCTAACAGAAAGCTCAACTACATACACCAAATGTCACAGTATTTTTCCAAATCGCTCATTTAAGTGACTTTAACAGCCAAAGCTATTCAGTGTATTAACTGTTTGCATTAAATTAGCATGGAGCTGCAAGTTAAAGTGTCTACAGGGTCTTCCATCTCCTAGGGGACCTCGAAACCTATTATACATTGTGGCACACAGCGTGCCTTTTTAATCGTGGCACACAATTAATTAGACAGGAGAAAAGTTTCAATTTAAAAATCATATTCCCATTTGGATAATTAGAAAATGCAACTAAAAAAAAAAGTGTGCTAGGCTATTTGGCTATTGTGAAAAATCACCTTGTACCAGTAACGCTGTAGCACTTTCTGTTTCACTATTAATGAAAGCTACAGTAAATTCCTGTACTATTATTGTGATTATTATTAATATTATTATTCCTTAATGCAGGGAGAACCAGCTAGACCTTCTAGGCCTGGGTGATTTCTCCCAAATACCTGCCAAGTGAGCCAACCGAGGAATGCGCTCACGTGATGTCATGTGCTGACATAACTGGAGAGTAAACCGATTTCCCTTCTGAACCCTGCGCAAGTCCATAGCTAGAAACAATGTGGATATTCAGGTGATATTTGGTTTTTTGCAACAGCTGATGAGCCAGGGTTTAAAACAAAAAGTGCTCGCAAGGTACGGTCTGGCAAAAAAATTTAAATAAATATATTTTGCATGTGTTGCATCCAAACATAAGTTATAGTAAAAAGCATTTAAACAGCCAATACATCTTGAATGCTATATTTAACCTCATCTTTTTAATTTAATAACTCAGTGTTTCTCAAACTTCCTCCTTTTCTTTTTCCTTTCTTGCATGGCTCTGAGTTCTCATCCTCTAAAGGAATTTCCACTGAGCTTTAATGCTGTCACATGCTCGGTTTCAGTCCGGCCCTTGATCTGTGGACTGAGTGACAGAATACGGCAGAGAGTGAAAATACTCATTTGAACTAGTTTAGCAGTAATAATTTGAAACTCCTCAAATCCCATTCTTTATAGTGAGCCGTCTATTTGATTTTTAAATGTGTGTTAATCACAACTTGTGCTGTCAAGTTGATATTATTGAAACCTATGCTAGCAAGAGATGCTGCAACAGCAGAGGGGGCTCATAGCCTTGTAAAGAGGGGGGAGAGAGACTGCGGAAAGTGTGTTGCCCAGGGTGGAAGTCTGATGAAGTACTTCCGGGCCAGTTGTCCCACATTCCACACCGGTGCAAACCCTTGCTGAATGTTATAAGACATAGCTGTCATTGTGTATGGGAATTCCCTGCATTAGAAGTGCTAGATTTACGGTAACCTATGAAATTATGCGCGATGACATCAAAAATCCCGCACTGAAATTCAGACACTGCCACTACAGTTACACGCTGTCATTGGATCATGGGAGTATCTCTTAAAACCAAGACCCTCGCTGTCCAACCATCTGTTGGTATTTAAAGGGAGGTCAAAGATCACCAGGTTAAAAGTTCAAGCTCCCTTTAAGCTGCAGCCAATTAAACTGTAACTGCTAATAGACAGTTTCATTACACAGTGCAGTAGCTCTCAATATTTGTCACTGAGCAATATGTTTCCGTCAAACGAAAGTGAAACAAAAGAGCAAACGCGGCTGTGAAGTGAAACTGAACTCATTAACTAAGGGACGCCGTGACTACAATGGATGGCACAACAAGGTCACACAGTTTTGAACTCTCATCAAGACAAGACATCATTTCTTTTGACAGAGGCAGCATGATCATGGGACGTGAGCAGAAATGTTGCTTTAAGCTTAAGACTAATCCCTCCTTTTCCCACACAGTTGGCATTGGGCTCCTTGTGAGTGAGGGTTTTTGTCACAGAGGCCGGGCTAACAATGCTAATGAGCCAGCTAATCAGGTTCAGATAGGACAAAGAGTAGATGGTTCATGTGCTAGAAATTGACCATAATGTTTAGGTCACACAGGGGCTAAACGCCAATGGAGCCCCCACTGGGTGCCTCCTGAATGGCCCACTAAAGGCCTTCAACTCAATAAGAATCAAGGTTGACGTCTACCCTAACGAAAACACCTGGTCTTTTTTGCTCTAGACAAGGGGTCAATGTTTTTCAGGCCAAGGACCCCTTAGCTAATGGAGCAGGGACTCCTTATTACACATCTTGTATAAAATTGTGTTACTTGCATATAAAACTGGGACTAAAATAACACATAGAAAGGCCTATGCTATACTTCAAATTCATCTTTGCAAACAATACATGTTAACATGTATTTTTTTAATCATATTTACATTTTTCAACATCCAAAATATTAGCAACTCTGAGGGCCCCCTCCCTGGGGGTCACAAATCCTCTATTGAAGACCTTCCTAGGAAGAAAATTTGAAGCAGGGTGACAAAAGTATATGTTTGTGGGCATAAAAAGGGGCTTGTAAGAGCTTAAAGGTTAAGAAGCATTATTTTATAAGCACATAGCACTAGGTTTAAGATGCCAGACTGACCATGGGACTACTTGCTTTCAAGTTCTAAAACTTAAACAGCCACTGCAATATGTTAGGATGGACCAAAACAAGGTACTTGACACCCATTCACGTCACTGGAGATGCGCGATAGCAAACATTACAGGAATGTGGTTGTACTGGGTTTCTCTGGGGAGAGGTTTAACCGTACAGCTTTAAAGCACAACATAACTGGGGGGGCAAACAACAAGCTTACAGAGGTAGTCCAGGTTTAAGGGACCGTTGCCAAGCATATATATATGTCAAAAAATGTTCTATGCATCTTATTTTACCAGCAATGTAAAGAGGAATAGGGGGAGGAGGCTGCTATAGATTTAAACAAATTAATCGCGAATCATTCACAAAAATACAGAATTCTGACTGAAAATCCTGCTCACATAAGCCGACTTTTATTCATTACACCTTGGCGCTATGCCACCAGATTTCAGCAGGGGGGGTCCTCTGATGCAGATGCAACCATGTGCCAGGTGCCTGCAACATCTGTTGCTCAAATAGCAACAACCGGCTCCTTCAGCTGTGACTTCAGGGACGGCAAACACAAAACGTACGTGTAAGTATCATAATGAGACTGATAAGACATGTTATGAAAGCTGAGTCATAACGACAAGAGCGAGAAAACACGCGTGTAGCAAAAAAAAAAAAAAACACCCGTAGAAATGGGAGTTTTAAATGTGAAGGCATAAAAGAACAATTTGTATGCACGGCTGATTGTATCATCCTTTTAAGACGATTTGGAGGTCACCTCGTGACTGGTCAGCATGTCGACTGCATATCCATTGTGCGCTGTACTGTCTGTATGTGTGTGAATCCACCATCTTTTATTGCCTGTCACAGTTTGTAAGGCATTAGTTCCCGTGACTTGGAGGCCTGGGGCTCTACAGTGGAGGCAGACTCAGGCTCAGGGAGGTGCTATCTTAGTATGGAGGGGAGGGGAAGAAGGGATCAGCTGACACAACTATGTCACTTTATCAGCCAAACACTGAACCGATGTGACAGGCCAATGCTCAGTTTCGCGGCAAACGCACACGCAGTGTCTTGACAAATCTGCGAAACACTACAGACAAAAAGTAGTCCAACTTGGATTTGAATTAGATAGCGAGAAGTAGATCGGCGGAGAAGGAGGTTCATGGTGTTTTTCTGCTCCACTGAATCACTGTGTGAGCAGGGTAATAATCTGTGGAACACGTTTAAGGGGATGACTTTAAACCCCAGCATTACCTGATTAAGAGTGCTGCCGCTCTGACAGTGGAACATGTAATTGGACCAGACAGCAAAGAGCAAAGTAAAGCAGCCTTCGCTCTCTCTCTCGCTGTCATTCTCTCCATCTACACAATCCCCTGCTGAAACACTCAGCGACAGCCAGGTCAGGTAGACCCTACAACTATGACTATTTAACCTTTATTTAGCATCCAAGCCAATGATGGGAGTCAAAATGATATTTTCTGACAGAGAGTTGTCTGTTAAATGTTCCATATCATAGAAATGAGATTTTAATTGTTTTTTATCATGAGGAAGGCGTAGATGTCATATAAATTCTGTCATTTTTCAAAACACTTAATCCATCAGAGAAAGAGACACAGCCTGTATTCAGATACTGTGCCTTAAAGCAAGCCATCAGGTCTGCTATGAAGTTCTGATGTCGCAACTATACGGCCACCACCAACCTCTCATTTCGAATCAGCCAATCAGAAGAGAGGCTCAATGATATTAATGGCACAGATAAAAAATGACCTGCTCTTTCTAGAGCTGCAGAGAGAAGCTTGAGTGAGGAGATGTAAAACTATATTGAGATGACTTCTGGTACATAAAACTGCCAATATATCTTGTTAGGGATATCATAACTTCAAATAAACCCAGAGGAAAAGTGTATAATATAAAAACTGGCACTCTTCCATTTGCAGAAACCAGAGCGTGACCACTGATAAAACCCTGCCAGGTCAAACAGGACTCTGGTCTTCATTTTTGGATACAATCTACCTGAGAAGCACACTAGCCATGCATCGATCAGGTGATAAGACAACAAATGTAGATAAGACAGCACCGAAAACGTAAAGTATGTCAAACTATATTTGACAGAGTGGCATCTACTGAGATAGCTTAGTTCTTCGATCTATGGTTGTCATCTCTACTAATGGTCAAAGACCGTCACAACCTCGTTGTGCTGCAAAATGATAATATTGTCTGTCAAATTCCGTGGCTGGAGCATCAGTATAACATCAGGGCTCCCCCGCTCTCCTGTGTAATCTCCTCTCCAACGAGTGCATTTGTTTTGCACTCCACTGCCAGACGAGATGGGAGGTAGTTTTGCTTTAACAGCCCACATCTCCAGGTGCCAAACCACAAATCTCTGGAGTATATTCTTGAACAGAAGCATATGAACATGCAAACAAACATTTCTTATCGAATAAATGGCCAAATTTGGGTAAAAAAATACTGACAGATAATTGATTATTAGATGCAGCCATACTTGCTTGCAGCAATTACAATCATTACAATTTTCAAGAAATCAAAAGTACTAATCTTTCCGTACAGTTTTAATAATAACATTTCTGTGAGCTGACAAAAGGACATTTATGCTAGTTTTACTGACATAGTCATCAGTAATTCACAGGAACTCGCCTTAAAGTGAAAGTGCGGCAACAGTGGCGAGAGATGTACTTGTGGCTTCTCCATTTCCAAAACATTTCACAGCTAATTATGTGGGGAAATGTACTCTTGCCCTTCTTCCCCACATCAACGGGGCAAACCCAGCCTGATTTGATCTAATTCCCATCAACAGATCCCATTAAAAACAATGAATTTATATTTAGCAGTGCTTATGTAGCAAAGCCTGACACTGCTTTTGTTTCTATACTATTATTGTAACTCTGCTGTTATCTGGATTCAAAAACATGTAAGAGCCATACAGTTGCATTTGGGTGACACATTCCTTCATTACGATGACCACAGCAGGTGCAGTTTATTCTAAGCTGGTCAACCTTGCAAAATAAAATGCACAGTGAGTATTTGTTTGCATGATGAGTGTTTATTATAATAAAACCTGTTAAAATAAAATGTGTTGTGTACAGAAAGATCAGAAACCCTGAAATCTGTGAAGGATTTCTTTTTGTATCTTTATCTGCACACTGGTTTCTTTACCTTTCTCCTGGCATGAATGCTATAATGTGAGAACATTCTGACTGAAAGTTATTTTGAGATGAAAATAAGTTGAAGGTAGTCAAATAATATGCATGAACCGTTCGCTCGTAGCCTCCCAGTAAACGCCAGAGATGGGACTAACTCATCTGGCATCTATTTAGCCTAATCATTATCTCTTCTCCATAAATTATTACAGAAAGCCTTAAATTGTAGTCATTTATCATACAAAATCCTCATCTTACAATACAATTACAATTTTCTCAATCCTGAGAAAAAGGAAAAAGACAATCTTTGTAATTGTTCAAATGAAAATATATATTTTTAGATTTCTTTTAGATAATAAAAATACTGCAACCTGTCCGTCGGGTATCTTAATGAAAATATTATTTACATGCATGTCATGTTCAGCTATTAGGCCTAGTCGTTACATTTGCCATTTATGGTTCATTGTGCGAGTTAACGGAGCGTGATACGAGGCTCATGCACCTGTGGAAGACTTTATAGTCTCTGTGATTAATAAAAAAAAGGAGAACAAGCACTGCAGCTGATGGGTTTGCGCTTAATTTAGTTATAATATTAACCTATACCTGAACTGTGCGGGATGGACGTAAAACACAGGTCGGCTAAGGAGATTCCCCACACTGCTGCAAACAGTAAAGATAAGAGCAAGCTAAACCATATTATAGGTCACTGGAGGAACACTGCTGAGTCAGCAGAGAAAGTGGGAGAGCGGGAGAAGGGAGAGGGAGTGAGAGAGAGAGAAAGAGAAATCATGCTGGTCAGAGTTTGACCCTCACAATGTGTACAGAAACGAAAAGCCTGAAACCGAATCCCCACATTCCTCTGGCTTTATGACAAGAGAGTGAGAAATGCTGCTGCTTTGCACATGTCCGTCCATACTGCCTTTGCCCAGCCTGCGATGGCGGCGTACAAGTGTTGTTTACCTCGATTAGAGAGGAAAATTGTATACTGGGGTTTCTTGGGACAGATTCACGCTGCATATTTTTGGACCACCCACCCAACTCCAGCAGGCAGCTTGCTCAATCCAAGTTTTCTCTCCCTCCCTCGGTGCCAAGGATTCCACCCTGGGCAGAGGGAAAGGTGCCAACCACATGCTAGCACCCAATGCCACAAACACATTATGGCAGAGGAGGGAAAGCAATTCATCCACTGACAGAAATTCTGATTTAAGCCCCCCCCCCCCCCCAATCGTTACCTACAAGTTGCATCCTGACATGCAACAGTTTAAAAGGCAGTAGTCAACAAAAAGCCTGGTCTCCAATAATAACCAAGGCGTTGTCATCACAAACAAATAAAGGTCACCCATAACAACAAAAAAAACAACAGAACAACATGTTTGTGGACAAGGTTGGATTTCTAGAGTGCAACAACCTCTCACTGTGACATCCCACCACCATGACCCTGGAAGACCCAGATCTACTGACTGAGAAACCCCCTTTGTTTGGGGACTACGTTGGCAACGCTGTTAGCTGTAAAATAATTTTAGAGGAGGACATCATTGGAATGGATGAGACTGCAGATTGGTTTGATGTGATGACTACACACAGTGCAAAGAGTGTTGCTGTGAAAACCACGCGCCGTGACAAAAACGTTTCCCTCGCTGCCAAGGCCAGCGGTACTGTACAAGTGTTTCATGAAGAAAAGGCAACGCAGGAGCAGTGATTACTACTCCTGTGAATGGCTGGATGATTCACCGCAGATTGGCTACGGTCCATGGTAGGAAATTTCCACTTCACCCTTGTGGCTCCTGATGTGGGACTCATGCTGCTGCCACATCGGTGCCACCACCAGAACTGAACTGGAATGTGACAACAGCGGTGATCCCAAGAGGCTGCGCTCAACATATCTGAGATTGGCCTGGTGATCGAATCATATTGACAATTGTTTTTCCCTACAGAGATATTAAGATTATAACCAACTTAATATCAAAATTCAAATGTACTAACAAGTGGTGCAGCTCCATTAAGGGATGGGAGTAATGAGTGTAGCAAGTGACAGCGTGTGTGACAGCATCAATTAATAAACGCTACAACTCCACAAGAACCAAGCCAAGTTCCCGTGTCTGCCGCCATGTTGGATCCACAGTTATCAACAAAGTCGCTTCTGTGTTCTGTCATCTTGCTGCACCCTCTCACGTTCTGTGATTGGCTCCCTAGAGGAGGGGGAAATTGGGTCCTTGGTCACAGCGAAGTGAATTTGCATGCAATGAATGATGGGTATACCCAGGCTAGAGTGGGGTGTGTTTCCCCCCCTTTTTCCTATACAGCACTTTGTTGCCTCCAGGTTTAAATGACTGATTTTCGAGTCCATCATCGTCAACGTTATCCTTTCACTGGGTTATTGGAACAGCTGAAGAAGCGTCGTCACTTATGTGACCTCTGTTGTCTCCTCTGATCATGCCAAACTGACTGAGGGCACCTTCTTAGCAATGAGCAGTAAGACACCACAATATCATTTGCTTGGAAGATCAATATGCACTTTGCTGTGGCTGACCTACATAAGTGGAGAAGCGTGGACTGTCGAAATCATTGGATTGCCTGTGAGCCTCGAGATCCTTGGAGCCCTGGTGAAATCGCCATGGGAGAAGAGCATGAGGCAATGTTCGGTGTGATGTTACCCATCTAAGATTGAAAAAGATCACCGGCTAGATAATTCTCAAATTAACTAACCATTTCATTATAAGGGGACACTTAACTGAATTCGACAGGGAATTAAAGCCAACCGATCCAAGGACACCACGTTTGACGATATAAAGCTTAAATATTCTTGAATCTTCACTCTGTAACGTCATGAGAATCTCCTGTTTATTCGAGGCAAAGCCAATAATGTTGCTTAAATCTATATTCTTTTAATTTCTGCTGGAATATCAGCATGATTTAGTTTTCATCATTTCTCTTATATTGGCCATCTCAGATCAGCCTCAGTCTGAAACAGGCCTTAAAACTCCTGTCTCTTTAAGGCCCCTCTACTGAACAGCACACTCTGTTCTGATTGGTTAGTTTGTGGAACTTACTTTGCAAATGTGTTGTTCAGAGCAGCAGGCTGAAGGCTTGGCTTTTGACTTTCAGTTAGCATTTTAGATACGCTAACCTTGAGTTTTGAACCTAACATAAAAACAGTATATAATTAAATCACAAAGCAGCGTTAAATCTTCTTCAATGACAAACGTATGTGAATTATTTTTGATAACGCAGATAGAGTTAAACAAAAAGTAAAAAAAAAATAAAATCTCCTTTAGGCAGCCGTTAACAAGACAGGACCCGCTCTCAGCACAGATAGATGGGCTGGCTGATTTGAGGTCAGTTAAAACAACACAATGACAACGTGCCTCGAAGCAGTGATGGAGTAAATACTCCCGCTCCTCCTCTTCCATGTCAGAGCCCTCTCCGTTTTCCATCAACCATCTCTCCTCTGCCATTTCCCCACCTCCTCTCTCTACTGTAAAAACCTGGCCATTACCCCACTGCTCATCCCTCACGCCCACCCAGGACCTGTCACACTGCTGTTTCCATGACAACACAAACGCAGAGGGTAAGATGCCCAGCAAGACGAGCCAAACAGATACCAGGGGGAGGGGCGCCTCATGTCAGGAATACACTGTGGACCTTATAGAGTATGTGATGGACAGATAACACAATGTGGTCCGCTCCGCTACAACTAAACTTGAGTGGAAGCCGCATGGTTTCTTGTGATTGTTCGATCTTGTTGTGTGAGCAAAGTCTATCTTCCAGTTGTGGCCTCAATCATTGAATTAGGCCTCCCCCATTATTGTCAACCAAACTTTATTAGACGTGAAGAGTCTTTGTCAGCCAAGTTTTTATTGATCTGTTGTTTGCAAACACAAAAATAGAAAGCTTTTAATTTGAAATGTCAGACACAGGAAATGGCACAACTCAGTGAATTGTAGACTTTGCCATGTAAACACAGAGCTGTTAGATAGTTAATTACTATGTCAGAAAGGAAATCCAAAGAGTGGGATTATTTCAGGAGGGTAAATCACATCCCAAGAGGGGACATGCAAATTCTCCGGGCAAACAATGTCCACATCTAAAACAGGTAAGTAACCTTATGTTTGCCACTTAGCATGGCCACCAATAGCGTCGTTGTTCTCATTGATAAAGACAAATGTATAGTAAATGATTAAATTGATATATGATTTTCTTCATTTTTACACTACAAACTAGTTGGAACCATTACATGATCATCATCAGTCGTTGAAGCAAAATATTATAAATATTAGCAGAACTTCAACTTCCAAAGGGAAAGTAATAACTCATTTACTGGAATGCGTGGATTTGCGCAAGGGCAACACTGCTTTGCAACATCCTCATGAGAAACGCAATTCCTGCCAGACCCTCGACATTGAAGTGACTGTTGCCATTTGACACTGCTTTAAAAAAAAAAAAAAGGGAGCTCCGGAGAACATTAAATGCCTCTGCATGACAGAGGGATGTCATTTTCCAGCCTGGTTTAAATGAGTCAACTTAATGTCATTAGCAAAGAACCGTGTGGAAACAAAAGCAGTAGTGTAGTTCACTAGCAGCGTCCGAAATTAACACCCGCCACGCACCCCAGGCGGGTAGATTTTCTGTTTGACGAGTAAATCGAGGAAGGTTATTTCCCTCATATGTAAAAATGCAAATTTAATATTTTTGCAAGTCAGAGAATTCATTCATTCATTTTCTATTCCCGTGAAAGAGGCAGGGATACACCTCAGATGGTCGCTAGCCTATCGTGGTGCACACACACCACTCACTCAATGGGCAATTTAGTGTCTTCAATTAACATCAGTATGTTTTCGGACTGTGAGAGGAAGCTGGAGAGAACGTGCAAACTCCACTCCGAAGGGGTCCTGGAGCAAGGAGGTCTTGAACCTGCGACCTTCTTGCTGTGAGGCAACAGCGCTGACCCCTGCTCCACCGTGTCGCCCGAGGCTAGAGAATGATTTTGATAATTTCATGATTTTACCTAATTTGGTACAGTATTACAAGTCGCATCACTGTTAACAGTATTTTTGTCAGTGAATAAATAAAGCTACTCAAGAACCAAACCAAGTTCCTGTGTCTTGCTTGCCACCTGCTGATTATAGTGAAGCGGTTAGCACAGAAGTTGACGGCAATGGGTTAGGCTCACCACTTGACCAGGCTTGGTTAAGGTGGACTGACCTTTAAGGTGGAGCAGCTATTGTCATTTTAGTGACAATCTTGGTTGCTGCTAAACAGAGAATTGAGAAATGAGTCACAGGTGGATCTGCACTCAAATGCAGAACCCATTGCTTAAAAGGTTCAAGAGAATCGCACAAATCCATTTTTTCTTCTTAGTGTATTTAATGTTTCATATGTTTATGTGTGTAGAGTATCTGAGACTTAAAATAACACAGCCGCTGCTGCAATTAATTTGTTAAGTGTAGTCTAGTGTGTCACTGTCACACACAAACACTTTTATGATGGCTTATTTTGACATAAATATGAAAACAGCATTTAATTTTAGAGCTGCAACTAACAATTATTTTTCTCCAGACACATTTCTTAATTATTTTTTTTATATATACAAACAGACAATTAAACCAATTTAGTCTATAAACCTGTGAAAAATGTCCATCACAATTTCCAAGAACTCAAAAAACAACAAGATATATTCTATTTATTGTAATGTAAGATGGGGAAAAGCAGCAAATTCTCCTGAAACCAATGGAAACAAACAAGTATGAAGGAGTTTTTTTAAAGAGACTTAAGTGATTAATTAATTGTTAAAATGATTGCTGGTTAATTTCCAGTTGTTGACTCACTGATTAATCAATGTAGCTCTATTTAATTTGAAGTCCTAGTGAAGCTGCAGTAGAGAGAAAAACAAATAACTCATTACTGGACTCTCATATTTGTCCAGTAAAGTGACAGACCTCAGCCAAAGAAGAATCTGGTGTATGCAGTGTATGCAACAGAACAAGGGTCAAATGATTACAATATCACTCAGGTGATGCAACAAAGCCACCTATCATCACAGAGCAAAGGCCAGTGATTAGAAGAAAATGAGAGGTTTGTCTCCATGTGTACTGGAAAATACTACTTTGTTTTACGGAATTATGAACACACACACACACACACACACATTGAACAGCAGAGTAGGCAACCAAAAGGACTTGACAGTAATATAGAGAGATGGAGTGGAGAGAAAAAATGAAAGGGCTGAGTGGGGTTCATAGTGAGAAAAGACTTCTAGTGAGAAACTGAGCAGAAAGGAGTAAACATTTTATGTTTCTGAATCATGTGAGAAACCGGGAATTACTGTCACACACCTGTTGCTATAGCTGTAGTTTAGTGCGTTTAGGCGAACACAACCTCTAAGTAACACCCATTACACGAGTGATGCCAAGCCAGTCAGTGTGAGAAAACCTCCAGTCAGTTATCCTTGTACAAACATCCACATACTTGCATAAACGCTCGCATGAATTCCCGAACTGTCAGGATCCCGCCGCATTCATTTTTTTTTGTTAAGTCAAAATGACATAAAACTAAATTTTTCTAGTACACCTGCCATGGATAATAGTGCTGCTATAAATCTCTTATCACAGCCTCTGGTATGATTCCATCTTGAAACTGAAACAAACAGAAAGCTTAGGGAATTCAACGATACTACACACTGGAGGAATGCATGCTACCGCACAGGACTGCATTCTTTGGAACCAGGGGAGGGTTCGTCACAGGCATCATTTGCATGCTCCATGTCCTCAGCTAACACACTCTCAAAAATTAAAATGAGGTCAGATTAGAAGGAAATGTTGCTTCTTGTCTTTTCCTGTCTCCCAAGGACAAACGGCTTGATGAGCCACTTTCCTCTGAAAGAGATACTCGCGGAGAGTGAGTTTCTTTCACTGTAAATTAAAAGAAAATATATCTTTAGGCACTATGCTGTTGTTTCAGGCTGACAGGAGGCTGACATTACATGCAGGTGATAGGAATAAACATCCCCTATTAAATAAACTAATCATCGATCTCTGCTCTTGTTCATCTGTTCCTCCAGTATATACAGAGAGGCGCATGTACAGTCAATGAAATGGCACTATCTGCACTATCTAGCTGGTATAGTCGTGAATCAGTCAGGCAGGAGAGCCCTTAGAAGGAGTGCACACTGCACTCACAACAATGTCAAACCTCTGAGCAACAATCCCCCTACGCTGCATTAGTAGCAACTCACGTTTTCAGAGCTTCTTCTTCAGCATTTAATTCAAACTCCTGTGTAAGTCCCTATTATTACGATTGATTATTTAATTCGTGACTGTTTCAAATATACATCGTGTGTTTCCTTGCTCCTTCGGAAACCACAACAAGCTGCAAACGCTATGCAGTCCCCCCCCTTGACTATAACGTTACAGCCACAATCTGGCTTTCCAGTGAAGCAACTTTCTGAATACTTTTCCAAATGTCTGAAGCTTCAAGTGATGATGTACTGACAACGGCTGTGGTTTGGCTGCTAACTAGCCTATTAGTCAATGCATAATAACGCCGAGAGAAACATTAGTTCAGTATATTAAAAAAATGACCATGCATCCTGGACAAAACTGCAGAAAAAAACCCCACTTACCTAGCATAGCGAGTGGTAAACAAGGCTTGTTTATAACACAACAAACAAGGTCAACAGTCCGCTCAAACACATGGTGGAGAGAAGTGTCCTGACTCACTCATAATTCTGACAACGACGTTCAATCAGTCAGACTAGCCCGCAGCTAAACACTTAGCATGCTAACTACGCTCCTGCTACACTGGCGAACTTCGTCCGGTGTTGTGTGTGTGTGTGTGTGTGCGACACGGTCACTCGCTCGCTCAGCACAAAAAAAACAATGACATATGAAAGTATTGTGCACGCTTATACTTCACTTAACATTAACTGTAATATCGCGCCGCCGACAGCGTCACATAAAGCAAAACGTTGCAGTTAACTCGCTTGCAAGCTCGCTGTCTGAGCGGTCTAATTGAGTTTGCTGCAGAAAAAAAAAACACTATTGACACAGGCAGCAAGCACCGAGCTTAGCCAAGAAGCTAACGCTGTGCTAATAAGCTAACGCCGAAGCGAGAGCCTGTGCCAGACAGACACACAGCCGAGATTGAAGAAGACCTCGCGCTGGATAAATGGATTTCACAACGAAAACACCTCGTCCCGTCGCGACGACTGGCACCGACACGCTCGGCTACTCACGGTTTAATACTTCGGGCTTCGTCCTCGGCCGCTAAATTCCGTTTATGAGAAGCAGCTCTGACCTTCGCGGTAGTGGAACAACATTTCTGCTGGCTAACTGTGCCGCCATGTTACTCCTGCTCCTGCAAACCAATGCTGAGTGTTTATCTGGCTGGTAGCTGCTATCCTCCCCCACACCAAACCACATCACGGGGCTCCGAGCAGTATCAGCTCAGTCACCAGCCGGAGTCCGTGAAGGCACCACCGCAGACTTTACCTGTCAGAATGACACGGTGCTTTTGACGTTTGATTTAAATAGATACCGGAGAAAAGAGTGTTTTCTCCTATTTTTTTTTTTAAATACGAGGACAATCATATAAATACGATTGTACATATTTTTTTATTTTGTTAAGTTAAGTCTTATCTATACAACCAGAATGCGTATACAGACATTATTTGATCTTGTAGCAAATATTTGAATATATTTTAAATATCTTTCTCTTTTGCAATTATTATGAAACAATTTGTATTTATTAAAATAGACTGGCTATTTGTTCTTTTTTTCGACTTTGTGTTCAAGTTTTTGTCAGTAAAATTTCAATAGCTTAGTCTTATTTATTTATTTTTTTTGACATTTTAATCTGACAACCAATCATAATGAGGCCACTTAAACCACCATTATATCACTGCTGTCAGTGTATTAAAATGTGTTAAATCCACCCCCAACACGGATTAAAAATAAATCAGTTTCAACATAGCTGATGCATGAAGATGCATACATATTATGATCAAGTCATATCATATCATGAAATAAATGAATTAACTTGACTTATTGGATAAATAATATT
The DNA here is from genome assembly GCA_030544235.1 of Lepturacanthus savala. NCBI lineage: Eukaryota > Metazoa > Chordata > Actinopteri > Scombriformes > Trichiuridae > Lepturacanthus > Lepturacanthus savala. The sequence goes on along the minus strand of CM060476.1, from coordinate 7,520,557 downwards.
ACTGAAAATAAATGTTGATGTTTTTTAAAAGGGAAGACAACTAAATAATTGAAAATTAAGGGGGAAAATGGCCACTTTTACAACAGCCTAACTGGATATTCATCACTGAAATCACCAGATGTCTCAATTAATCAAAATAAACAATTGCAAATAGCGTGTACATCTAGTCCAGTTGAGATACTGCGGATAAATATATAAGGTCATAAAGATTTATGTCACTCTATAAAATGATGGCATAAGCTCTATAAAAAAGGCTGGTAAAAAAGAAAGTAGTTGGGGTTTGTCTTAATAATGTCGATAAAAGTTCGATCTCAGTACAGCCTAGTAAATTTTAGGGTACTATGAAATTTAACATTTAACATCATTAACATCAAATGTGCGTAATATATATATTTTACAATAACTGTACACTTTTGGTTGCGGTTTATTTGACATGTAATGAATAAAGCTTAATCAAACACTAACACCAACAAAATATTACAGGCATTGCAAAAGTGATATATACATGAGAGTGTCCTATTTAACAACCTTGACTTGTTACTGTCTGGTCAAGTATCCGCGGATCAAACGAGTAAGCAGGCGTTTTCTTTTCATTAAAACTTGTGCGACAGCGACACCTAGTGGGCGGCAGCTGCAACACCAGCGGGCTGCTGTCCACATGTTTTCATGCGCCGCAGTTAAAGGAATCTCCATGTAGACACATTCAGCCATTTGTTGGGGTTTTTCTAGTTCTAGCTACCAATGACAGCACTGATTTCGTGTCCTCTAATGTGGGATTATTTATTTATTTTGGTGAAATGTGAATTTTAGAACATTAACTACAGTGGATCTTTTATGACCTGATTTTTAACCTTTTTTTTGACTCAATATGTTATAATTCACTATTTTGGGCCAACAAAAACTAGTACAATACTGCAACATGTACACTATCATGTAGGAATATAGCATTTAACATGTCTTGATGGTTAGATGCATGTGACATTGAACTCTTCTATTTTTTTTTTTTAGCAATTTATTATAACATGCCTGTATTCTTTAACTTGCAGCCCAACAGATAATACAATATATAAAGCACAAACTTTTGCTATTAAAGCTGGATAATAATTCTGAGTTATTTATTTCTTATTAAAATATTTTATTCCTTTATGGTGTAGATAAACCATCAGGACAATTTGGGAAAAACCACAAACACATCGCTGATGTACAGCACAGCCTGGAGGCAACCGTGACTCACTACTGTGTACCTAAAATTAGTTAATGGATTTACTCTTTAGAATAAGCCACCGTTACCTTGGTGATCGATTCTTACAATACAGTTGACTGCACTCCGTAGCTTTGTAAATTCGTTTTATGGCATGTAAGTAAAAGGCATATATCAACAGTCGATCAGGTTCATTTGGCACAGTCAGTGGTGGGTTAGAGGGAGAAAGAAAAAAACAACCTAACAAAACATGGTTTTCTCATTCCCAGTCCATGCTTTTACAACAAATCATTCTTGTATTTTAAGGTAAGCGATGGTATGATAAGCCTAACAAACATGACATACACCATTAACTTTAACCAGCAAATGACAAGACAATGATTCAAACTCACAGATGCCTGGTTTTGTCTTTTACAAACAGTATATTACTCCAAATTAAACATGAGGGATGTTCATTTATTGAGAGTATTTCAAAGAGAACTGCAATGAATTCAGTATAATTTCATGACAATATGCCCAGTAATTAATCTTTACGTCAGGTAATTAAGTCTTCGCAGGCAGTCGTACATTGTTGATGTCACACAATACTGAAATGTAAAGCTAATTGCAGTATTACATGGAGCTGCTACCTCTACCACTTTTATCCATGACTGCTTGTTTAAAAAAAATACTTCCATGTTCCGACTTGCTCGTCTGTTGGCCAGTGACATGGTCATTAATTTGCTATGTAGGTTTGAACAATCTGTGTTGTATACCCAGTCATATCCTATTGTAATAAGACTATATGCAACCGCCATTAAAGTAAAAATGAAGAGATATTCATTAACTCCATACATTTAGAAAGATCAATCAGGGGAGGGACAGAAGCTAAACGCAAGAGGAGCTGAACCGACAATCATAAATACATGAGAGAAAAAAAAATACCAAAGGGAAATAAAATACAAGATGGAATATACATTATATTTAGGAGGGGGGGGAAAGCATTAATTGACCTGATTAGGAGGAACATTAAACGATGACTTCACCATTCCTGAAAATTTTAAAATGACACACCCTGTACAAAACAATCCGTATCAATAGGCACTTCTTAAATAAGGTCTTTGTTTTTTTAGTTTTTTTTTTATATAGTTTATTTCAGAATTTGTTTTCTTTTCATTCAAAAAAAAAAAAAAAAAAAAAAAAATGGCACAGCAGAGCAATGATTTTTAAATCAAGGCGTGCTGGACAACTGGCGATAAGCAAAGCTTTGAATGCGTTCTGGCCCTTGGAAGTCCAGCCGGGAGGTCAGTCCTGCGGGAGCTGAAGATGCATATCATCATGGTTGTGGAGCCAGAGGATCACTTGGTCGGATACAGCCGCAGAGGCACGGGGAAAAGATGGTTCTTTGAGTCGAGGGGCTGATGGGAGGGCTCGGTGGGGAGGGGTAGGGAATGTATTTATGAGGACTTTTCTTTTCTTGCTCTCGGTGAATCGGCTCCGTGGGAGTTCACTCCGTTTACTCCGTTGGCTAAAGACAAAGGATAAATCCATATTAACCCAGACTATTTAGAGCTGTAAAGTAGAACTAGATATGGAAATTAGACCTTTAATAAGAAATGTCATTTTTACTTCCCATTTTCTCCAGATTTAGATTTTTTTGCTTGCGAAGCAAAAACTAAATAAAACCTTTACAGAACTTGACGTATACTCCATTCTTTTGTGTTTGTGCCGTTACCTTTATCTTTCTTTGATTTGCTCTTGGAAGGAACTTGTTTCTTTTTCAAGGTCTGAGCTTGGGCATGCTCTCTCCACCGGCGCAGCTGAAAGTTGATAAATTTCCACATCATGAAGGCCTGAGTGAGGCAGATGGCAGCCAGGACAGTTATCCTAGGAAGCAGAGGAAACGGTCAGTAACTAGAAAATGTGAATAAAAGATCACAGCGACGGTGCTTCTATTAGAGTAGAGAAAGATATAGTGACTGAGTGAGAATTCCCCTTGACTTTGTATTTACTTGGCACAAGAGCTATTGTGGCTGCACTGTAAATTATTGAAGCGGCTCTCTTCCTCTCTTACAATAGACCTCTTCCTGTATGATTGTTGAAGTGCAGCGCTGCATGGTGAGCATGGAAATTCTGTTTTTGTTTACCGAGTGCTGCTACCGAGTGGCCACTCTGCTGTTGACAGTAAATTTTATGATGATTTTCATTTAAACTCTGCAGCGTATATTGAAGGAACAGCACATATACCTCAACCCATGGTAGTTAAAATACAAAACAATACAAATAAAAAAAAAAAAAGACTCAATTTATTGAATTGTACATTGCTAGCTCCTTTAAAGGGTCCATACTTTGCCATTTTCCAAGTTGAATATTTGAATTAAAAATGTATTCCGGTAAATGACAAATCATGGTTGACAAGATAAAGTTAAAAACATTTTAAATACAGTTTTAAGAAGCAAAAGTCCATTTAAAAGTCCAATTGTGTAATTTTTTTTCCAAAAAAAATGATTTTGTATGATTTTTTGGACACAAAATGTCAAATGATGAAGCCAAAAAAGAATGATAAATTTTAAATATTTAATCCACCTAGAATATAAGACCTGAAAAAATCTTTCAAAGAGATTTAAACTATAGGCTTACAACATATGATATTTTTGACATTGGCGATTTATAAAAAATTGCCTAGTTAAACCTGCAGCAGCAAAGCAGTCTGCCTTCTCACACACTTATTCTGAAAAGCCCAGTGCCCCCCCGCTTTAATAACGACTGAAACGTATTTTATAGTGTAGTTGTGGTGATTATTTTACAATCCTTCTCTCTTTTCAGACACACTTACCTAACAAAAAGCACATTAAAGTTTCCTGCAGCCAAATCAAAGCCTTGATTCTCAGCTGTGGCGAGGCCAAAGCCCACGGTGAGGACAGACAAGGACAGGGTGAGCAGCCGCCCAAGGACAAACAAGATGGCCCATATGGTGAAACTAGAAGACAAAAAGACGACGATGACGCTGCTGCATTCGAGACATCGGTCTGTCTCTGTGGCGGATCTTCACGGATAAATGTTTCACAGGCTCCGCGCGCAGCACGATGCACACGTGATATTTCAAAAACAGAGAAAACCAGAACTCACCCCATTTGTCTGTTCTCGTTGCTGAAGTAGACCAGGCGGGAAACGTGGAAGAGAAGCTCGACAAAGTAGTGCAACACGAGCAGGACCAGGCCCAGGCGATTCAGACTGAAAGACACAGGGAGACAAAATTTCCTGCTCGGATCGCAAACAACGCGCAAGGACACAACAGAAACGTCACATGTTCCAACACATTGGCACACAGCAATTTAAGGCTTTGAGAAACGAGCTGTTCTTACTTGAGAATGTAGGCACCTGCGATGTGGACCAGGTACAGGAAGATGTACACAAGCTGGCGCGGAATATCCTCCTAAACACAGAGGAACGGGAGGCCAAAACATGGTCAAAATATTTACAGCAGCGTTGCTCTGCATGTAGATAAGCGTGCGATGTGTTGATATAATAATATACCGAGGAAGTCAAACAGGAAACGACCTCAGAACCCACAGAAACGTCATCGTGCTGCAAAAATGACGGGACGGGCAACGGCGAAAAAACACCTACCTTCTTTGTCTTTTGGAAGTACAGTTCGGGGAGAGCGTGTAACCAGTAGCCCAGCTGACAAATGAAGTAGAATTTCATCTGGAATCTGTAGGGAAATATTGTTGTTGTTTTTTTAATTCAGTTATTGGTGCTTCAAAAAACAGGCCACACTGAGTGCGAACATTTAATTTTATTCACTCGTACTGTTGTAGTCTTTGTTGTTGTCTAGGGGTGTTGTGAAATGGAATTTCCCCTCAGGGAAAATATAATCTAATACTTTTGAGGCACAATTGAAAAGAAAACACACACACGCTAATTACAAAATAACTGATACAAGTCTAAAATGCACTTACGGCATCAGCGTATGGGGATAACCTTCCCACAGCGTGACTGGATTGGACAGGAAATTTTCCTGGGAACAATGAAGCATTCAAATTACAATCATGGACATTTTTGAGTTCATCATACAGGTTAAAAAAAAAAAGGAGCAGCTTAGCTCCTGAACGTACAGAGAGCAGGATGCTCGTGCCCCAGCCGAAGGAGAACAAGTAGAATGCGCTGAGCTGGCCCGATTCGTTGAACTTGCTGTGCTTGGTTTTGGAGAAGTGCTTCTTCCTGTTGATCTTCTGCAAGAGAGGACAACAAGTAAACGGTGAACGCACGCTCGTAGCGGTTCGAGCCTGCGAAACCCGAGCGTGCGTCTGCCTCACTTACGTCCAGCACATACTCCTGGATGATGGCGTGCATGATGATGGCCACCAGCATGTAGAAGAAGATAGTGGCCAAGTCTTTGATGCCATGGTGGAAGTGGTTCACCGCCGTCTCCTCCAGGCCTTCTGCAACACCGAGTCAGCACAGTGACCATGATTAGAAAACATACTTTTATTTTATTCTTAGGGCTGGGGCTATAATGTATTTGTATTGTATTAATAAAGAAAATATTTCTTTAAATTTTACTTGGAGAACAACAGAAAAAAAATGAGGTTTAAACCGAAAACAGATAAACATGTTATATGCGCTGTTCATGCGGATTTTAGCTCATGGACATTTTGAATCCAGATAATCGACTCACTAGTCAAATAACCTTCCTCGCTAAGGTGAAGTGTTTGTGTTTCTCTGCTGTGATGTATGAGACCGCGGTGAAAATGCCAAGAGTCACTGGCTGTGTCGCAACTGTAACACTCTCACGTTACACACTATCTATACAGCCTCCAAAACACTATCTGCATAACACTGTGTGAATAATGCGATTATATGTAGCGAGAGATAGAGAGACGACACATCGCAGTTAGGGAAAACTTAAGCAAGATTCCGGCCCTCATAGTTTATGCAAACCTCAAATATATATATATTTTTTAGAAAAGTCATCCGCAATGCCCCAGGGTTGTGCCATTTTGGAACAATGTGCTTAAATATCTGGAGGCATGGGCGGGAGTAGCCCTACCAGCATCCCAGCGTTTATGTCTTTTAGGAGATCAAACGGAAACCCCAACCCTAACAAAAAATGCATTTTCAGTTTTGACGGTGGGTGGGGATAACCTCAGCTGCCAGAATCATATTATGTATATGTATTTTATGTTGTTGTTAAACTCATTTTGACAGGGACTACCTAGGCCTTAACGGATGTGTTTTTGTTGCTGTCTTTATTTTTGTACCACTATGAGCTTTTAATGCTTGTGATAATAACAATCTTAATTACAAAAAAATAGCCGAGGAAAAAAAAAATCTAAACAAAACGGCATGATTGAATTAGTATCAGCACAGTTGCTGTAGAAAAATCTAGGTGCCTGCATATTATTTGTTGTATTAGATACAAGCTGTAAATAAGTTACAGAGATAGGTAAGTGGTAAGGGCTCCCAGATAAGAGCTGAATCACCATCTGGCAGCCTGCAAACATCCAGCCTGTAGAGCACATAAGCTCTGAGGTCGAACACTGCTTCAGCAGTATCTGAAGTTGGTAAAGAAATTGTTAACCTTGAAATGAGCAGGACTTGATTTGAAAGGCCTATATTACACCTTAGCCCAAATTCGCCTGGCACAACCTTGCCACAAGAGAACTTTATAAATCAGGCGGACTAAATTTAGCTCCAAAGAGAGGGGAGGGAGGAAAAAAAAAAAGAAAAAAAAAGAGAGAGCTCTCAAATGAGTTTGTGTAAGGCCACACAAGTACCGCTCCAGAATCCAAATGAGACGCTTCCAGCGAGACACGTCTGAGGAAGTGCTGTGTTATATGTTAAACGTCAGCCTTAACTTACCGTTTGTGGAGATGGTGACGTTGTACTGGACAGTTATGAACAACACGGCAAACTTTGAGGTGACCTGCGGAGAAGCAGGAAAAGAAAACATGAAATCTTTAAAACGTCACCATTAAATGTGTGTAATTTATGCATTTTTAAACATAAAAACAGGTTTAAGTTCCAAGAGTATTGGATTTATATGTTTAAAAAAAGTCAATACAACACATTAAAGCTACGTTAAATTACAGAAATGTATTATAGCTGTACAGACTGATAACATAAAGATCAAGTGCCAACATTATATAATTGTAGAGACAAAGCACTACCGACTCATTAATTGTAGGAATAGAGTAATTAAATGAAACGAACAGAAGACTAGTAGAAGAGTTGCTTTCTTAAAGTCTCCAAGTGTTTTTCTTTTTGCTCCAACAGCTAAATGTTTGAGTTTCACTGTGCAGAATGACGTACGTGCAGAGTTTGACCCTAGAAGGCTGTTTTCACATTCATCTGATGAGAGTGGAAAGTTTTTATGAGTTTCGGAAGACAATCATAGTCCAATATTAATCTTACACAAAGGTGATATAGAAACTTAAAGCCTCAATAGCACAAACGCTGACACTATACATTATCTGTGTCCAGACTCCAGCTGTTAAACTTTCGAAATCAAATGCGTTCACATATTCATAGAATCTTTTTTTAAATGAGTGACAAGCTAGTAGATAAAATTTTAAAGATTTATTGAGGTGGAAAAAATGCATTAGCAGTAGCTTCTAAAATCAAGAAAGGCCTATATAACATTTAAAAATGGGAAGTTACAGGTTCCTCTTTCACAACAAAGGAGTTGCTTGGAGGACACGTCAATATTCGCAACATGATAGAAGTCGTGTAGTTATAGGGGCGGTAAGTGGCAGGGAAGAGCAGTCGCCACAGTCCTCACCGCAGGCGCCGCGGGTTCGAATCCCGCATCGGGCAGCCCTTTCCTCCATGTCAATACCCCTCTCTCTGGCCCCCCTTCCTGTCTCTCTCTACTACTTGCTATCAAATAAAGCCCAAAAATATTTTAAAAAGCGTTTACTTATAAGTTAGCTGTAATTCTAAAAAAAAAAGTAAAGAAAAAAAAAGAAAATCCAGTGCTGACGTCGTGGTACAATACACACGTTGCAACAGCTGTTGCCAGAATCTTTTTTTTTTTTTTTTTACTTTGGAAAACGAAAACAGGAAGTAGTTTTCACGCTGCCCGACCTGACGCGAATGGCGCCGCTTCTCGGCGCAACACGCGTTGAAATTAAAAACACGGACTTTTCCGTGTGAAAGTGGACCAGCATGCGGTTCGCGGACGGTCACGCAGCGCGAGCGGATGCTGGCTGTCAGCCCGCAGCATCGAGTTACTCTCCAACTCGCTGCCGAGGACAACTTTCGGCCGCGGATCTGTGATGACAGCAGCAGCTCCCTCTCTCTCTCCCTCTCTCAGTCGTTGTATGATTGCCACGTAACACATCTACGTATAAACTAAGCAAGTCGGCCGGTGTTGCACAATATAGTCCAGCGCCGCGATCGATATGTCGATGCACAATCTACTACAGTTATACAGTTAATCGCGCAACGTTGCGCACAAGTAAAGTCTACTTTAAAGGATTAAACCGCGAGCCCGTGAACGATTTGAAATATCGATTTCAACATGGGAGGCAGCCAGATGGAAAGTGGGAACCACGATCCCGCCGAGTATTTAACGTTAAAACACGTTCCCCTTTTGTTTTTTTTTCAACCTATGTATGTCCGATTGGTGATCTATATGTATAACAAAAGCATTTGTGCACGGGCAAACTTTGGATCGCGGGAGCAAGTAGTGTGTAGAATAGATCAGACAGCCATGTCGGTTTTCCAGGAGGACAGATTGGGGAGGATTCGGTGCTCCTGTGCGCCGCTGGTTCCTCCAGCTGTGCCAAGCGAGCTCACTCCCTCACCCACCCACCCACCTACCTACCTCAACCCCCCCCTTCCAACCCCTGCACGACCCACGATCGAACCCCATTCAACATGTGGATCGGACTTACCTCAAACATCAAGCCGAGCAGGAACACCATAGCAACACAGGAAACAATATCTGCATGGTTCTGGATGACAAACTCATGGCTCATCACCGGCGGATTCTTGTTCGTCTTTTTTCGGATCCCCATGTCGACGCGATCGTGGTCCGACTCCGGCTCGGTGCAGCGCGAACGCACTCGGTGTATTTTCGATGGTATTACCCCGCTGAACGAGAGCACTCAAAGCTCCCTCCTGCTTCCTACAAGCACAGGGCCAGGCAGGCAGCGATTGAATGGCGTGTCACTCTTCTGCTAGTGGGAGGGTCCACGGACACGGAGCCGCTGCGCCTGACCAACGACGCTCGTTACGCACAGGAGAGAAACTGCCATCCCGGCTCTCTGTCGCTATCTAGAGGTCTGGAGTGTAAAAAATAAATATCGATCACTGCCACATTACCAGTTTTTTCTGCAGTTATATACGACTTATGAACACTCACAACATTCACTTCACTGGGTGTAGTTGTTAGCCGGTCGTTTGTTTGATGACAGATTGGTTTGGATCATACTAAACACAGTAGACATTGGAATAAAGACCTTAAGGCGTCTCATTATTACCAAATATGTCTTATATGTTATAGCCTATATTATATCTATGTATATTTACTCAAATAGGCTACTAGTTACAAGTAGGCACAATTCTGAGTATTTCTATTTGATGCTACTTCATATTTCCACTTCACTAAATTTCAGTGGGAAATATTGTAGTTTTATTTGCCATTTATAGTTACAAGTTACCAAGAGAGAGAGATCTAATAAAATAAAAAATAAAATATGATGAAGACAAACAATATAATAACACCATATTAAGCGCTACATAACAAATACTTTTGATACTTCACATACATTTTGCTGATAATTCTTATGTACCTTAAGTAACATTTTGAATTCAGGACTTTTTATAGGATCTGAATACTTCTTCTGCCACAGTTATTTTTTCATCTTACACAGTACATAATTTTCTAGGTGCCCTGTAGTTTTCTGCTCTCAAAAATATGCTAAATGCATTCCACTTGCCTGCATTCTTCCTCTCCCCCGCCTGTGCAGGCGCATTGCTGCATTTTTTCATATCACAGAATAGTGTGAAACCATTGTTAGGAATGTGTTTCATGTCAGGCTAGTGGTTGTGAGTCCTCTTTTGTGTTCAGGAGAATGAAAAACACAGGGATCCATAGTGTTACTAGTGATCAAAAACAACAAAGTACGAATTAACCATATTTCACAATGCTACACGCTATCTAACACATTTTCCAGTTAAACTAGTGGTGCTGTCATGCACTCACACACCATGCAAACACAGTGCAAGGTGCACAGCTTTTTTTTTTTTTTTTACAGTCTGCAACAGCTGCAGAACCTGATAAAATGACTGTTCAATCTACATAACCCTTTGACCTTTAACTATAATGATATCCAGATATGTTGTGCTGTAATTTGAGTCGCTGATTCAATTAATGTTGAACTGAGTGAACTCATTACTTTCAGCTACACTTAGAGTCTTAAGGAGTGCTTTTGCTTATTTGAATATATGTGAATTCAACATGTTAAACTGACTCAGTAATGTCACAGTTACACAGAAAATTCTAGCTAACGTTTGGGAACATTTCCAACCAGTAGTCAACATAAGCTGCTGGTCAGAGCAAGTAAGGTTAAAACCTGTGAGACTATTGAATTGGATAACTTTCTTTGGATTATTAATTAATCTTTCCATTTAAAAAAAAGGGAAATATGTGATTTCTTGTTTCAAACTGTACATGGGTCATTTAAATGTTTGATTGTCAAAGCAATTCTTGAACAACAATTTACTTTCCCAAGTATTTCAAGCTTACAATGTTCATCTTTTGAAAAATAATGGACATAACTGGTATCATGGTTTCAGGTAAAGCTATTTTCATGCTTACCATAACCACTTTGTGCACAGGAAACCACTGTGTGACATCAGCCTCCTCACCCTCTACGTATACAGTCAGCACTTGTGAGAAGAAACAACAGTGTCTGTGGATAAACAGCAGGATCATCACTGTCTGATGTTCCAGATATACAAAAAAATGTGTGCAATGTCTAAAGGAAGGAAGCACTCACCGCACACACACACACACACACACAGATACAGACACAAAGACGCACGCACACAGACATTATCTATTACGTCATAACATTCTGTGCCTACTTGACGGTATTAGTTCAGAGTATTTCCACTGAGGTGGAGCTTGTCACGAGTTTCAGGGAAAGAGAAAGAGGACTGCAGCGTGTTGGCGCTTCTGTAACTATACACAGCTGTCTGCTATGGGAAAAACATACTAGTAAGTTCATTTACTGTTTTTCCTTGTCGTACCAATAATCAGTGTTTGATATATTTGGGATTTATCTGAGCTAAGAATCAGTTGTCGAGAAACTCTCTATTTAAAAATACAATAAATGAAAACAGCAAATAAACAGTATTAATGTGATATGTATGAACGCAATTTACATTTGGAAAATGTAACCTTCAGTTTGCCTGATTTTTTTTATTCATCTTTTGAAAACAATTCATGTTTAAGATGTGTTTGAAAACACATAGAGGTTTTATATTCTGTGATTGATTTTAATTGTTTTAAAATACAGTGTTCCAAGAGCTGACTGAATGGAGGAGATTCTTATTATTTCATAATTTCTGTGGTTAAAGTCATGTAATGTTAACGTCATGTGTCTAGTACGTGTGTATCCTGAGGACACTAGATAATACATGTTTATGGCAGAGAACGAAGGGCAGGAAAAAAAGACACAGCAGCTGACTGGAGTCATGTGCTATTTTTAAATGTGACTTAAGTTTTGTTTGTGATGAGAGTAAACATTCATGCATGTAAAATACTGCATGATCCTTTTGTCCCATGATAGTCATGGTTCTTTTTCACACTGTGTTGCTTGTTGCAGATTGCCCAAAATGGCATTTGAAGTGCAGGGAACCGTCCAGAGGGGAAAATCAACCGCGTGTCTACAGTCAACACAGAGGGAAACATTTGGTTGAGCGTTTCGACTGACAACAAAATGCTTCCTTCAGACAGTCGATACACGAAACTGCGATGGTTATTAACCATTGGTGGACTTTTCATGTACGTGGTGGACATCGGCACAGATGTTGGACTGGCTTGGAAGTATTTTCAAGAGAAACATTACGTCTGGGCTGGACTGACACTGGGGTTTGTTGGAGCTGGGCTGCTGGTGACGCAGATCTTCAGTATCGCCTGGTACAGGGACGACATGAATAATGTCCTGATAAACCATGAAGGAAATGAAAAAACATTAGGCATGTCCGCAGGTGGACTTGCTGTCCTCCATCTATTTGGCATGGGCATCTTCACCAGGTATGACAAGGAGATGCTAATCACGAAGGCGGATTCATCTTTGATTATATAAAAAAAGAATTTGCCTAATGAGTATCATGTAGCACTGGATGTGCAGTATGCTAATTACACACAATGGCAGACTATCATGGGATTTTCAAACTGGAAGAACCACATTTAAGGTGGATTGTTTTATATGCTGCAACACTGACGTTAGTACAAGGCATCATGGTCTGAGCAGCAGCCAATAATTAAGTAGCAAATATGGTACATTGCATGGTGGCAACAGCCTGAGGGTGTTTTCTTTGTGTTTTCCTGCTGTTAGGTATTACCACCTGCTGAGAAAGGGTTTCCACGTGGTTTGGACTTCAACCCATTCCTATGCAGTAGAAGAGAGGATGGATGTGCATCATAAATTGTTTTGCCTTGCCACTGATCTGAGCATGCTCAAACTGTTTGAGGGCTTCCTGGAGAGTGCTCCCCAGCTCCTTCTACAGGTTTACATTGTGCTGGGCCACGATGAGAGCTCAGTCTGGACATGTAAGTATGTTTAGACAGGAAATATCCCATTTTATTCATATTCTTGAATTTAAATACTTTATTTCTCCTGTCGTCTTACAGATTTGACCATGGCCTTCTCCTTTTTAAATGTGTCCTGGGCTCTGGTGGACTACCGCCGCTGCCTCCGAAGATCCCTCCCCAATATCAGGGAGATGCCCTCTGGCCTCCCCACAGTTATCTACCTCCTCTACAAATTCTGTACCATCACCAGCCTTATCCTCAGTTACAGCCTCCTCCTCATGCTGAGCACCTACAGCACGGTAGCCCTCACCATCCTCTGGCTGCTGGGGACAGGCTGGACGCACTTGCTTCAAACCAACTTCTGCTCATCCAGAGGCCTTGAGTCTTTCTACCGGGCAGTCATAGGGGTCATCCTCATGTTCACCTTTTTTAACATCAAAGGGCAGGACACCAAAGTGGCCATGGTCGTCTATTACTCGTTGTACTGTCTCATAAACATTATGGCTCCATCACTGTTGGTACTGTTAAAGCCAGAGTATCAGAAAGCTACTTTCTTTCTGACAGTTAGCGGTATGATATTTGGAGGATCGGTGCTGGGGCTGGTCAGTCTGGTGTTGTATTACCGCTTCCTGCACCCCAGACAGCAGTGGCGTGAGGAAGACGAGGTGGACGGCGTGGAAAGGAAAGTGGAGAGCACACGGAGGATAAGGAACTTCTTGCAGCCTTGATTTCTAAGCCTAGTTATGAGATCACAGAGGAACTGATATGCACACACGCAGTTGAATGTATCATTTTATGAAACGGTTTTATTTATTCTTGTTATAAAGGTCCCATATCACATTCTTGTCCTGGGTTTTATTTGAAGTTTTTGATATCAATAGCATGATGTATTTGTGGTTTTAAGAACCAAAGATCATCTCAATATAGTTTTACATCTCTTCTCCCTGGAGTCTTAGAAAGAACAGGTCGTTTTCAAACTATTCTGAAACATGGCACGGTATTCATATGACACCTAGACCTTCCTTATAAATAAAATGCAATTAAAATCTCACTTTTTACGATATGGGACCTTTAATAAAATGTATATAAATTATATATTTATTCTATGTGCTATTACAGGCACATCTATGTGATGTGCAAATATACAATTATGTGCAAAATGAGTACTTTCTATTCTATATTATGTGGAAGCTGGTTATTCAGAGGCTCTGTGGTTTCATCTATTACTTTTGGGTCTCACACTGTTTACATGTAACTCACATATTCAACACAGGGTGGCGTTATTGCCTAGGTTGACTTTTCTCTAACGCTTTCAAGACTGGTCAAGGATCAGTGAGGTCCGTTGCTATTGTGGGCCCACATTAAGAAAGCATATAGTCATATTATAAGTCACAAAACATGGGACAACAACAACATTTGGTGGCAAAGATGAGCCTTTTCTCATAATTCCCAGGTCTTCTCTCAAAATATTTCTGTTGTCTATTTTAAAATAACCTCTCATTTCTAAACTGTGTGATTCATGATTCTTTAATGAAGCTACTCCCTTCCCTTTCAAGATGGGCTGAGTGTTAATTGATGATTGAATTGAAATGTTTAGAGCACCTGGCATTCCCGCCCCCACCGTGTCTCTTTAACCTTATGGTGACAAAAAAATGAATGAATGGAAATCCTTCATTGATCCCCACAGATTGATCAAAGTATAAAAAAAGTCAGCCTGACAAGTCCCAAAAAGGATTCAGGATTCTTACTCACTGGCAAAACAGGAGGGAAGCTCAGCAACATGCGCTCAGAAGTGGTTCCTACTGTTGGCTGCGGTTGTCCCACCACATCCATCACCCCAATGACTTTAAGCTACTTTAAATTAAACTACAAATATCAGCTACTACTCTGATACCTCTTATCCTAATTCTTAGTAACTCAACATTACTATTAAGTGAACACATCCCTGTCCCCAGAAATGATAAACACAAGGACCACGGATGAGCTAACTAAAAAATAACACAACCAGCACTAATTTTGTTTTGACTACTGGCAAAATATTGTGTGAGTCAAGCCGGAGAGGCGAGGATGCCGTTTCTTCCTGGCCGGTGCGAGGGAGGGGGGTGGCCATGTTTGACTGGCCCAGGGTGAGCTCACCTGGGAGGAACGTTGACGAACCACAGGGTCCGGAGAGCAATGATGCTTGTTGGCTCTCAAATAAGCACAAGCAAGCTAAGCCCCCTTCCTCCCCACCTCTTCTTTTAATTCAGCCCGACTCAGAGCTCTTTGACTTGTTTACGGCAAGGGGCCACTTTAACTTTCGCCCGTTGGTTGTGCTCCATCAGAGGCACTCCATAAAATGACAAATTTAAGCGAGGAACTTGTGTCGGAGAGGAAATGAGTCACTGCCAGGTAGTTACCACACAGAATCCAGTTTTACTGAAGGGCTGTAGTGGACAGACTCTTCTCATTCATTGAATGCTTTTGTCTATGGATTAAATAGTGTGTAGAGTAAGGAGATGTTTCTGATTAGTGACAACGTCTCTTTGGAACCAAATAAAGGATATTACACCTGTATTGACAAATGTTTCTGTGACTTTTCAACAGAGGAAAAGGAAAGACAATGACTTCATCCATTGGTTTTAAGATGATAGATAGACCTCCGCTCTTCCCTCTACTGTATTTTTCCTTGGGTTCAAGGCTAATGCAATGTAAACCTGACAAAAGGGACTTTTATTGGGAGAAGATGCATGTGTCCTGGGCTGCGTTCTCCCTTTTTGTCTCCCTCTTGCTTTTGTTGAGCTGCACATACTTTTGGCTGATAACACTGCCAGGGACCCGTCACAACCCATTGGGATGGAACATGTTGAGTAAAGCATTACCTCCTTCTCTCTATGAGAATACAAGCACTGAAAACTCTGGCGCTGACAACCTTTCTGTAATTTCCACTTCTGGCACTGAGAGCGTAATACCCAGTAATCTCTCACTCTGATCTCACCGTAATGCACCTCCAGAAGGACCGGAGTGCCTGGTGAGAATCTGAGAAACTAATAGCAACTCAAAGATCATCGTACCTGACAGCGCAGGAGTAATCTCCAGAGCACTACAGGGTCTTCAGCCCTGCTTGGAGCTTGTGCTCAACGCTGACCACCGATTGCATCCTATCGTACACATGCAAGAGGACAAAACATGTAAACTCACGCTGCTTGTCACTGTCTGCGGCTCACTCTTTGCCTGATTGAGCGCTGCTCAGCGTCTACATAAACCATGACAACTGACCTCTTCGTAAACCATCACTCGCTTTTCACCAAATCTTATCTTTTTGTTTTCCATCACCACATCCTGCAACAGCCGGTCAGGAGGGGGGCATTCCTGGCGTGCGCCATCCCCACAATTTGTACAGACACAATAAACCCAGAGAGGCAGGCTGTTTTTCATTAGAGCTTCAAAGTCCATATAAACCATGATTAATGAAGCCCTGAAATGCTGTATGTCTTTAATTATTATGACTATACTGCTGCACCAGCGCCTCAGATGCATTAGCAATGTTGGCGATCTGTACACGTCTGCCTGGCTCACTCTGACATGGCAGCTTCGCCTCATTCTTGGAGAATTCCCCGAACGTGGAGGAGAAGGAGGAGGAGGGCGGAAGGGAGGGAGTGATAGAAGCCTCTTTTTTTTTTTTTTTGCAATGGCACAGAAGTTTCTTTAATCACTGTACATGCACACTAACAAATTAGTTTGGGCAGTGACAGATTGGAGAGCAGGCTGAGGATAATTACATGCAGTGGGCTGGTGTGTGTGATCAGAGCGTGGCATTGCGTTACTCAGAGGGTTCTGTAAATAAAGCCCTCATGCAATGAATGAGGATTTCGTAAAGTGCATTATGCTGGGTACAATAGACGTTGCTATATGGACTTTTAGGGGACAAGAGCTGAAATAGTCAATCTAGGTTTAAGCAGAAAATAGTATAGATGAGGTCAGTTTTTTACCATAAATCTGGCATAAGGCACCAATTACCTGCAGTAACTAGTCATATACTATAGATCATTAGCTGGAGGATATTCTATTACTCTCCAGGGCTTTAACGTGACCCCATCTTTGGATTTTCGCCATTCATTTATATATGTCAAAATAATATGAATTGAATGTAGGCATTTCTAAAAATGTAGTTTGTTTGAATGGTTTTATTTGGAGTTCAGTCCCAGGCCCATGTTTTGACAGTCCAGTATTAGCCTGTTTTGCCAAGATATCTTTTAAGAAAACATCACTTAGATTATTATTCTTATCTTGAGTTATGGCAAGTATAAATATGATACATCACCCATCAAATCTGATGAATAATTTTCTTATTGTTACAATAATTAGATCCTGAAATAACTAAGTATGCTAACTTTGATGAATTTGCACTAAAAGACAAAATACAGCTGAGGGTGATGAGGATGATCGGAATGTCGTTTTTCAGATAATTGGGCATAAATGATAAACTTCACTTGACGATTTTAATAGAGGTTTTCAAGCTTTTACAACTGAACATCTGCACCAAATTTCATGGAAATCTATTTCAATACCGAGACATTTCAATCAAAAGCACAAATGTCGGAAATAATGCTAGTACTATAGAGGATTTTGTGAGATATTTTACTGGTTAAATGGAGACTTTCACCAGCTGGTGATGCTGGATGCCACACATACATACTTGATTATGGCGTGGTCATCGTTTTACTCAATTTGCAAAATCGTGAAAACAGGTTTTGGCTGCACCAGACTGCGCTGCTACGGCGTACAATAAATACACAGCTTTCGTGATGTGAAATGGTTCTTCGGTTTTTATTACCCTTACTTCTCACTGCGAACACTGACACGTGGGAACTGCCCGAAACAGCCGCGGTACTACACTGTACTGTTGTCCTCGCGGCAGCTCCGCTGGGACAGTTGGTGTTTAGTGCGATTTAGGATTTTAACGATGCTTGTTGAGGAAGGAAAACGCGGTAGTTAATCACGTCCTGCAACCTGGCTTTCCCACCACAGTTCAGGGATGCAGCGTGGGACTTCAACCCGAAAAGAAAGTCATAAGAGAAAGAGTTAGTTGTGGCTAAAATATGCAGAGTAAAATGCATTTCGAATATAAAACAAATGCAATTTTATTGCAGTTTATTTTATATACTGGGACTTCAAAGAGTGGTAGGGGTAATGAAACAAAGTGTGTGCGCTCTACTCTGCATCTTGTCCAGGCAGCGGGACGTAGAAACAAAGAGGAAAGAGGAAGCTCATTTGTATAATCCTCATTTAGAGCAGGCGGTTTATGTTTCACAGTCATGGACAATCAGTGAGCACTAACATAATAGTGCTACCCATCCTAGCCCTCACACACACACATACAGTCACGCTCGCTCTCTTTTCCACCCCTTCCACACACACACACACACATGCACACGCAGACATATACACAGATAGAAAACAGAAGCCATGTTTGTGTTGGGCACACTCCCACAGCATACAGGATGATGGATTATAGAGTGTTCCTGTTTATTTATGCAGCGCTGGGTAGAGGAACACAGGCAAAGACCTCATGCATACAGCATGGCAAATACAATCAGTCGTAAAAGAGAGTTGCATATTATGAATGAGCAATGGGTTCACACATACATGCACACACAAAACGTACCGGGCTGCAATCAAACGCACATACACACACACACACACACACCCGCACACCTCTTTTTCTTTTTTTCCTTTCTTTTTTTTTTGCAGGGGAAGCTTGTCTTGATTAACCTGGCCGGGGGAACCCGACATGTTTTTCCTTTTACGTCATGGCCTGTTCTCTGAGTGGCTCGGTGGAAACCATCAATTCTAGTTTGTCTGCAGTTTGTCTGTTTAAATCTTTCGCTAATCTGTATTATTCATTGACGGCCTGTTGGCCTTGTACAGGAAGCGCTGAGTGAAGACTGTCAGGGCGTTTTTCATAATACATCATGTTTTCTTTTTCTTCCACAAAAAAGAAATAAAAAGTTGCTTTACTCCGTTGGACCACTTTCATCTCAATAAAAAAAAAATGTCTGTGATTGTGATCCTGAACAAGGAAAATGCATTTTATTTAGACAAAAACGTTCCGATTAGATATATAGATGGATGGAAATAAACTTCATTGATCCCGAGGGAAATCTAGAGAGCTGAAGCTGAAGGAGAGGATTATCAGCATGATCCATGAAAGTAATGAGGAGGTGCACAAAGCATCTGTGACTCTGTGACTATGGGGGGGACTGATGTTTTTCTCTCATACAGCTACCTCTCTGAGCTGCGCACACTGCAGCTTATCACCCCCTTGGCAATTTTCAGTTTCACCCAGTATCAGAAGGCCCATAGATCTTGAGTGGAGGAAAAGATGCCATGCCTGATTATAACAAGAGGTCAGGTCTTTGATGCTGGTACGGTGAAATTTGTTATACGTTAAGCCAGTGCTAATGTGATTATGGACATTGATCCATTAAATCTACTGTAAAAATGCAGCCTGCACCAGTTTTGAACTCGATACTGAGGAGAAATGTGAGAGGTACTGTGAAACATTAAAGACGCTTTGATGTAATATTTAACCCATCTGCAGCGAACAGGGGGAAATGTCCATAAAACGCATTTTGGGGCAGAGTAAGAGGGACAGACCGGTGTGAGAAATGGGATGTGTGATTTTCTCTCCAGTCTCTCAGTGCCGCTGCAGCGTGGGCATGAAAAGGGGGCAACTGCCTGTCACGATTACCCTGGAGGACGTTTTATCAGAGCAATAAAATCAAGCCCAGTGTGGCTAGAATACACTGAGGAACACGATACATAGGCAACAAGGGTGAAGTTTTACCCCAAGTTTGCTTCTGCAAGGATCTCCTCTGCTTCTTTTTATTGCTGTGAGTTCTAGCTAACACTAGCAGACCATGTCTTTAGCCGGTCATGAGGAAATACAACGACTGAAGCATCCTATATCCTAGCAAGTGAGAATTTAATTGCCTTTAGATTATAAAAAGTTCTAAGTGTAAAAATAGCGCTTTAAAATGGGCCATTATTACTTTCTTAAAGTTTTGATGTCAGATCAATACAGTAACCTAATCCACCAATCACAGAAGAGGCTCATTAATATTGATTGTAATAATTATAATAAATTAATTAATTATTAAGAAGACTTTTGCTACTTTAAAGGTCCCGTATCACGCAAATAGGCACTTTCTTGTTTTTATTTTTGTTCTAGTCACTGTAAGACTACACCGAGTGGAGTTTTTGTATTTTACTTATAAATACATCATGTTAGGCGTATAAAAACATCTAATAAAATGCAGAAAAGTGCAAATGTGGGACCTTTAAGACCACAAAATATATCTTTTCCTATAAACAGCTTTTTTACATGCTAGGGACTCATATTCAATGCACAATGTTTTTTTTCTTTTTCGGAGGAGAAACCAATAAGCTTCCTCCGTCTTAGAGGACAGAAATGTACGTGCCAGTTGAAAGCCAAAGTCTGTCCGTGTTCCTTTAGGTGTCGAGCAGCTGTCAGTGCGGCGTCTCCCTGGGACGTTCACAGTGCACGGCCTCTCACTCGGTCCCATAATGCAACAAAGGTGTGGTGACTGAGTAATCTTCTTAAACCGGCTCCCTGGCAAAGCCACGGGTTCACTCCTGGGCCCCAGAGTCTCTACCAGAGGAAACTACAACCCCCTCAGATCCCAACTCAGATAAAGCGCGCTGATGACATCACCGTCTCCCCCATTTAAAAAAAAAAAAACATCCCACTGGTCCTCTCTTATTAGCATGTGCAGTGTAGCAGGCAGCGGGGATAAAATGTGTTCTCCCTCTCACACTGACTGAACTATTTGGGCTGAAACCACAAAGGCCCAGGCAGCAGCCAAGCTAAATAACAGTCAGGGGGAAGATGGTCAAAGCATCACAATTAGAAGCAGTTTATTTTGTATTCTGCCCATGCCAGAGGGATCGCAGACTGCAATTTGTGCCAAACATGTTTGAGAGTTTATGTTGCTGGAGAAATCTGTGGAAAGTTTATGAACGTTTGGGATGTAAGAGTGAGGTTTGAGGTCAGATGTGAGGCTTGGGTGCATGTTGACCAGTGAGGTGGAAATGATACAAGTGGTGTTTCACGGAGAAAATCTACCAGAGCAGAAAAAAAAAACTGTGTTCAATTTCAGGAACACACAAAAGAGCAAAAATGAAGTGCTGTGTTCTTAAAAAGGCCATGGAGATCTAAAACAAACACTTCCCCTGCGTCCCAATATTAACATTGTGTGATAGGTGCTCTAACTTTGACTTATGATTATTATTGATCATTTTATGAACCGTGAGGAGAAACGTATAGTTTATGCCACCCAAGGGTATGGTCCTTTCGGGGCTCGTTCAACCATATAGGCCTTTACCCTGAGTTCAGGCAGGCAGCAGGCACATCTGGGATTTCCCCCCAGCAAACACACAAGGACATACACATTCTCAAGCATCATTATGAAGCTCAGTTGGATTGTTGGCTTGAATATTGCTATTAGAGCCCTTTGCTGCTTTCTTGACCCAAAAGCTGTTGATTAAAATAAAATTAAAAAAGCCTTTTTTTTACCCACCAAGAACAGACAGTTGTGAATGGTCCTTTAAGATCCATTAAGTTTCATTAACAAAACTTCTGTACCAAGCTTTATATATAAATTAGCAACATATAGGGTTCCATTCCTAAAACACAGCCCAAAAAAATAATAAAAGATTAACATTTGACTAAATCCTGTAATCATTACATCATCATATAACGAAATATAAACGCACCTAAATCACACAGCAAACCAGTAAACCTGCCTGTTACTATAGTTACCTGGAAATTATGCTTCACACAGGGTTTGGAAGGGGTTTGGAAATGGCGTCTTTGCTAAATGTCCCAATTAAAAAGCTCTCTTGTGAGCCACTGTTCAGGCATGGTCACAAATACAAAATTGAATCATTTCATATCTGACATTTGGTGTTTCCAATTTCATATCCTCACAATGCCACTAATAGCAAAAACTGCTGTAAGTTAACGAACGCTCAAAAAGCTCTTGTAATGTATGGTGTTACGAATATAAATAAGATCAACCCCTTTATCGTGGTTGATATATTCAGTGTTATGTGCTGTGTTTTTTATTGTTTAGAATCCAAGATTTCTGAAAGCTTTTGTCACACATTGAACCTCATTGCGGAGAAAGGGGATTATCCTGTAGGCCAACATGTCAGCACCTCAACAGGTTTATACAAAGCATGTAAAAAATAGCAAAAACCCAATTATCCATGAAAATTATATTTATTATATTTTCAATTGTATTCCTAGTGGCTACAGTTAAAAGCAGCCAGAGCTGCATATAAAGCAAATGTAAAATAATGGCCTCAAAAACCTCTCTGCATGGCCTTTCACATATAATGATCACTATACAGGACGTTTCACCATGCTCATTTGTCTGCATTGCAATTATTTTATTATATTCAATGAAATTTAAAGGTGTTCAGTCATATATATATATGTCAGTCATATATATATATATAAATATGAATAAAAAACAGATGAGCTGCGAAATGCAAGAAAAGCGTACATTTTATTATCTCCAATGTATAATTCAAAATGAATCCTCATTATGTATAATTAGATAGATCTTTATATCTGAGTTTGTCTCATTGTGATGTAGGCCTATGCTCTAGTAAGCGGCTGCAGCTATCTGGATGTCGCTTGCGTGACCTCTGCCCAGTAGATGGCGGTATATGTACATGGAAGTGCTGTCAGTCCATGAGGGCGCTTCCACAGGCCTGCCAGGGCTTCCAGTCACTGGATGCCCCCATCTGAGCAGCGGCCACCGGTCAGAGAGACACCTGATCTGGCCTCATTACCCTCATCACCACTCCGCACTAATTACCTGCGCTGCTAACGCTTCAGTTGCTCTAAAACAAACTGTGCTTTGCCTAATTGCCTTTTTTTTTTTTTTTTTTTTAAATGAATACATTTTAGTGGATGCACTGCTTTTAAGACAATACAGCTCTGCGTCATATTCCTTTATCAGACAAATAATAGACTTGTAATGTTAAAATCTAATTTTACATTAACAGTAATGACTGGGAAGACAGAAATTATAATATATTATATTGGTTAAAATTTTAAACTAGTAATTGAAATCAACATGTGTCAAAAGTGAAAAATCCAGAATTAAATTTTGGGTCTTTAATTGACAGTTTTGATTAATATGTTTGTTTGTTTTTTGCTGTTATTTTAAATCATAATCCATAAAGAAAAATGGTAAACAAAAAACAAAAATATGTGGATCTCATTGTGTTAATGTGCTAATTTATACACATATGTATTGCTATTAAATTTCAAACAACTCTATTTTATTTTCTTAGACTACATATTAGTTTAATTATATATTAATTATTTTTATTCAAACTCTTTTTTTTTGCAAAGCATTGTTAATGACAATATACAGTTGGCTGAATAACGTTATTTAAGACATTTGCACTTATTAATTTTTGTTGATATTTAGATATTATTATTAATAATAATAAAATATGTGGCTGAATAATTTCCCACAATATTAAATATTGATTGCGTCTACAGAAAAACATGCAATGCGTGTGCAGCTCTCCATAAGGGGTAGCCTACAGTAAATGTCTCACTCAGAACAGCCAATGATCAATAATCTCGGCGGTTTGGGACAGTGGAGTCACATGACGGCAGATTCCATGAGAGCGGCAGCAGGACAGGACAGGGCCAACCTTGACACTAAAAGGACTATTGAGTTTCAAGACAGCGAGAAGTTCAGGTTTCATACCTAAAATGAAGTGGCCACAATTAATGAAACCGGAAAATTACAATGGCTGCTTGTTGGACATCTACAAATAAAAAGGTGGCCTATGTGGCTTTAAAATTCTGAATTTAATTTTGAAATAATATATATCAAAATAAAATGTCATCTGAACTTTCTTTTAAATGGTTTAAAAAAAAAAGGAAATGTCTTGAAATCACGTTTAAGTTCCCCCAAAACTGCAGAAATGAAAATCCCCACACAGCTTAAAACAAATGCGAAACCATCAACCGTTGAAAATGTCTTTTTCTCTTTTGATTCAGATTTGACACTAATACCGTTGCCCTCTCTTCAATAATGTTCCCACCTGTCCTGAAAAGTGATAAAGCTCTTCATCTCATTCACATGCTTTGCCAGGAAGTGACGGCCTAGTGCTCCTACTTAATGATTTCCACAGGATAGGCTGCGCATGACAGACGCCAGAGAATTAGCCCTCATCACACTACACACACACACACACACGCACACTTACACTCTCACACACACACCGACCAATACTATCTATCAGAGGGATACTATACTTTGTCCAGAGCGTCTCAGTCTTGCCTGTGTTTGTATAAGCTTGATTTTCACAACTGGAAAGTAATAGCCATCTGCCCAAGCAGGCTGGAAGGGTATCATATGTGAGCAGGTAACCGACAGCTATTAAAATCACACACACACAAGGTCCTGAGTTCCTCTCTCTCCTTCTGTCACACACACACACACACACATACACACACACTGCAAGTTGCTGCAAGAGAAGGAAGGAAGGAGCGGAAGAGATGAAATATAGTGCCGGCGCCGGTCTGTCAGAAAGTCTAACACTGGCAGGACATACCAGGCAGAGGAACATGGCATTGATGATGGTGATGATTTATAGGTGTAATATCTGATAAACCTACAGCACAAGAGGATTGTTTCTGTTATATAAAGTCTATATGCCTATATGAAAGGGTGGTTGAAAATATTCAGGAAAAGCAATCTTTTTATAGAAATGTATCACGTTACCGAGACACTTTTTTTTTTTTTTTTTAGACTGAAGTAAGAGCCGGATAGACAGATGCTCATGCAGATGGACAGAGCCGGCCAGACTGGCCAACATAAATCCAGAGCGCGCTTATGAGCCGACTGACAGGAGGCAGAGAGACAGGTGAGTGGAACCAGTCCAGATCCAGGTTAGCTACATTCCCAGGCCTCGTCTCTCCAGGTAGTGCGGTAAGGCGAGCCCAAACACCCGACCCCCCCACCCCCACCCCCCGCCCTCGGCTCTGCTCAAAGGGCGTGTGCGACCCCGTGATGACATATGACCTCTTCAATGGCCCTCGCGAGCCGCATCTGTCATTTCCCACAACCCCCGGCTCCCATTTTCCTCTCGTGGGTAAGCTCGAAATTACAGGAAAGAACAGTGGAAGCTTCCTCCCGCCGCCAGACTTATAGAACAATCCGAGTCAAATCAACACGGTGGATTTACGGTAGAAACTGAAACTACTCGGCACTAAATATAGTCTGCAAAAATTGCTTTACATTAACGTTTTGGCTTACTTTCCTTATTCGGCATGTTAAATTATGCATTAATGGTTGTATTTCTGAGACGAACCGGTAAAATTCCCAAATGCATAATTAATTGAAAAAAAAAATAGCTGCACATTTTAACATCTCATTTATTCAGAGGATATAGGGAGTGCTCATTTATTCCCTCGGCTATCTGTAATGGTCTAATTACCCTCTAAAAGCTTCTCCGTTGGCGTCTGTGTAATGAGGCCCCTGTAGACTACAGGTTGACATAAGACTGCCTTCAGCTCACCCCCGCTGCACCTTAACCCCCCCACTCCACACACACACACACACACACGCTTGCCCCACCTCCATCATCCGGCCTCGAGGGCCAATAGCGGACCGACCAGCAGCGGTCCATCTGCACAGGCCGGGGCTGGAGAGGTGGAGGGGGGGGGAAGCAGACGGAAGCCATTGAGGTGGAACATACAGGAGAGGGCCTGACAAGATAAAGATATCAGGAGCAGACAAGGGCAAAGGAACATATTGATGGAGAGGGCCTCTCTCAGGGCACGCTGACACCAGATACCTGCTATTTAAAACAGTGGTTTCGCTTGCTCATGGATTTGTCCATGCTGCAGTGCCATAACCTAACTGGGAGGGCCGCGAACTCTCTCTTTCTGGATCCCTCTTTTCCTGCGCCCCTCCCCTCCCTCTTCATATCTACACTCTCTATAGGCCCTTACCCTCTTTTACACCCTGTCAGGCAGACAAACACACTCACCCCTATAACTGTAACGCCGCCGACATAAGGCTCCATCTTTGGCCCCTAATGAAATCGGAATATGTGTTATGGAGTTCCAAACTGGATCGTATTAAAACGGTCCTCCCCTTTTCCCCCCAGACTCTTCCTCATGGCTCGGTTCAGAGTTAACCATTAGTGTTGCTCTAGTCTTTCAGTGTGACAGGGGCCCCCAGCTCAGGCTGTCTGGCCTGGGGCCAATGCCCCTTTGAGGACGGATGCTGAGATCAAGTCTACCCATTGGCCATGCATTGTGTGCGCGGAGCCAAGTGACAGTGAGTCTTGGGCAACAGCTGAAAGACGCTGGCAGTATGAGCCTATATGGGGGGAGGGTTCAGTCTCACTTTGAGCTCTGCCTAAATCTCACAAAAGTGGAAACAGTATAACAGAAAAATGTAGCCGTCGTCTGTAGAAGAAATGAGAAAAGTCTTGTGTTCCGATAGAAGGGTTCCATTTTGAATTCGGTTCCACCCACTGAACATACAGTTCTGTCTGGTGGTGAGTAGTGGGAAATGTTAATTCTGAAGGGCTATGAGCTTTGAGTCAAAGTAGATCCCATATTATGTGTAGCTTGGAAAATGGTGATATGGGGCACTGGAGTTTATGAATACAAAAAATAATAACCTACCTAGATTGTTCTTTCCTAACTGGAATATAAACAGTTCTTATCAAAGATCTTTAATAATGTTAATTTATCAGCATGACAGCAACTGAAGGGAAGTAATTCAGTATTTGTCCATACAACTCATGAAGTTCAGTTTTTCCAATGTTGTCAAAGTTTTTCATAGAGACTGGCTGGAGGAGTAAAACTATTCCCATAAAATATGCATCCATCTTTATGTACCCTTTATAGGAATATTTAACTATGTCTGCCACATCTGCTGTTCCCATAAAGGGTGTGCCCCCGCCAAAGATCTTCAATCTTTCATTGATTAACATTTTTATATAATGCTTGCAAAATATTTATTGACAGTTCACTTGTCCAAGTCTGTCAAGTCCATGATTGCTTTGTTGATTTATCTTATTGCATTATGCCAGGTTATTATGAAATCTATTTTCAAGTCCAAGTTAATGTTACGTCCATTAAGTTGTTGTTTCTCGGAACACCACCACTATTTTGCTATATTTTCTCAGAACAATTTGCATGTTTATATTTTGAGGATTCTGACTCTGCTGCAGAAGAAAAGGTCTACCCAAAGAAATGCGGACCTCTACCAAACATTGTCCTCCATGCGCCATCCCTCAGGGATTTTGCAATCTGACTAATTGAAAACAAGCTGGACAGAGAAGCCTGAAGAAAGATTTGCATTAAAAAATGCCACTTTTATAGGCAATAAAAGTTTCAACTTTATTGTATCCTGATGTGAAAGCAATAACTTATTAATTTGTTTTTGTACTTTGTTCTCTGCAAGAAATGTGAATGTAGACAAGGCATGCACCTTGAGGCCTGATTTGGTATAAAGCCCACTCAGCACGCAGAATCAGAATCCTGAAAATACAAAACATGCAAAACGTTGTGCTGTGGAAAATATTGCACAAATAATAATGTGTGATCTGAGAAAAATAACAAGTCAATGACCACAACGTTAACTTGGACTGAGTTGAAAACAGATTTCATAATAACCTGGCATAATGCATTATACAAAGTAATCATGGACTTGATGGACTTGGAAAAGTGAACTATCAATAACTATATTGCATGTATCGCATTAAAATGTCCTGACCTTTAGTGGGGGCAAACCTTTATGGAAACAGCAGATATAGTGGACATTGTCATCAATTGTTATAAAAGGTGCTAGATGGATGCATAGTTTACTACTGACAGGTTACTGAAAATACAGTTATGCAAAAAGTTAGCTAGTTAATTATTGTCTCATTTGATGCTGATGATTCTGATTCTGATTAATAGTAAATTGATCAAATTCAGTGCCCCATTTGTAGATGTATGTAAAACTACTACCATTATATATTGTGAGCAGTTTCCATTGTAATGATTTTTATGTGGTCATTTTAATATAAACCATATTTCCCTTAACTCAAACCAAGTGGTTTATGTACCTAAACCTATCCAGACCTTAACAATGTTGTCACACAATAAAACTTAACAAATAAATACAATTTTTTAACAGTAACGGTTTTGGAAAGCAGCGACAAATGATCTTGTCCTGCTGATACTGCTGATAGAGGGGCCTGATTACAAAATGCTCTTAATGTGGTTGTTTAATTTGGAGAAGGTAATGATGCAAATAGATAATACCGTCGTAAATGAATTGACTATTCACATAAAACTGCAAAGCCCATTACAGAAGCCATTATTTTACTGTTTTAATTATAAACTCTGTTTATAAAGCATGATCTGATCTAATCAGTTTAATTGCTTCCTTTGGGTAATTCCAAACTTTTTTGAAATCACCTCTTAAATGTTAAACTTTATTATCTAAATTTGTTAAAATCAAATGTAAGAGATTTGATAAGTAGATGTATTATAGGAGTTGGGACACCACTCCAAATTGACATTTTTAATTGTCCCTAATTGTTTGGCAATTATAAAAAAAAATTAATTGGAGTCATGTTCTCCCCTTTTCCATTATCAACTACTTTAAAGAAGCAGCAGCCAGTTTTCATTATATTATCATAAGTTGAACATGTTCTATAGTATTCATTATGAAAGGAGCAATATTTAAATATTTCTTTAATGACTTTTTGCATTACACACATGTGCATGCACGCAGACACACATATTATATTGTTTCATCCACCAATCCCTCCCTCTGTCCCAGCCCATTAACCCACTCTGTCCCTCTACAGTAGACTGGCCTTCCCTTGCCCCCCCCACACACTCCCCAGTGAGTGGCCCCTCCCATGTCCCAAAGCCCATTATAGCCCCTCAGTTCCTTTTCCCCCGCCACCAGCCCTCTCCACTCCTGCCCCCTCCTGTCACATACCCCTACCCCAGCCTTGTCACACCCCTGCTCTGATGGATGGTTGGGGTCACTGGTTCAGCTGTGGAGTTCAAGCCCACGGGCTCCAAGCCCCCCCCCCCCTCCGCCCCCCCACCCCCCCCACCCCATCCTTCTGCCTCCCCACGACTCACCCCCCCTTCCCCACCTTTTACTACTCCTGCTCTCTCCTCCCTCTTGGATGAAAACAATGTCAGAAACCCAAAGCTGGGCACTCAGCTGAAAAAACTCATAACTCTCCCCGCAGCACCCGCCTTCCCCAACACCCACTGTTAACACTTTCATTCCTTGATGGGCCCTCAAATGGACCCGGCTTCCTGGGGCCACATAAATCACAGGGAGGGTCAGGCCGGGAGTGGAGTCGGGCCTCACCTTATGTCGAATGGGCAGAGGCAGGTCACTCACTGTCACTGCAACCTGAGTTATCTCTTTATAATGACGCCTTTGGCTGTCTGTGAATGTGTGAGCTTATGTGTCTGCAAATATACTTGTTTTTATTGTTTATAAGAACATCTCAGCTTTGTTTGGAGTTAAATCAACAGAGATATTTTAGCTTCTTTTATCTGAGGAGTCCCATTAGCTCACTGCACTGTGGTGCTGTTTACTGTCTGATTGCTTGCACTCACATCTGTGGAGCCCGGGCCACGTTAGCTCCTGATCACCCCTGTCCTCCATAGTGGGGGTATCTGGAGAGTTTCAGATCCCAGACCTGAATCTATACTGACACACACTCTGCTCTTATGTTAATCACAATGTTTAGGAACATTGAACCGACAAGGGGGTCGGGACAGGTTTTCG
Organism: Lepturacanthus savala; assembly: GCA_030544235.1. Classification (NCBI taxonomy): domain Eukaryota; kingdom Metazoa; phylum Chordata; class Actinopteri; order Scombriformes; family Trichiuridae; genus Lepturacanthus; species Lepturacanthus savala. The sequence goes on along the minus strand of CM060476.1, from coordinate 7,490,736 downwards.
GGTGGGAGGCCGGCGAATTCCAGTAGTTTTGAAACGTGGCAATTATCAGCATTAGCCTGCTCCCCCGACCCAACCCCGCCAAAGTGAGCGGAAATGGCAGCAATCAGTCCCGATTTCCCTCAGAGATGCTGGACGGGCTGGACACACACATCCCAGAGACACGGGCCCTCAGTCAGGGAGGCAGAGCAGCAACAGAGCCCCTGACAGATGGGAGCTGAGTAGGGCAAGTCCCGGGGCTGACAGCAATGTTGCCAAAATTGCTCTTGGATTGACTAACAATTAAGATATCAAAAGAGATCACGGCAGCTCACTGACAGCTGCTTCAATTGTTTGCACCTGCTCCTCTGGTGTTCTGCACATGTCTGGCATGGATTAGGCCGACTTGTGCTGGCCACATTTCACCTTTCCACAAGTGATTTACTCCAGAATCATCCTCCTGCCTCACTAGCCTGTTGCACGCACCCCATAGCTGCTTTCCCATTAGAAAGATAGGGGGGGGGCAGCATAATGGCATCATTATCATTGTCATTAAACGGCATCATTATGTATCTCTCATCTCTTATTTTACTACTGCTGCAGTGCGGTTGTCTGCCCATGCAGACGTAGCACAAACAAAAACCTGATGTTCAATCTCTTTCCCCTAATCTGTTGACAGTTGACTGTTGTGTACACACAGCGCATATAGCCAAATGGAATATGTGTGGTTTGCACAAACCTGGGCATGTTTTCTTTTTTTACATTGCATGAGTGGATTTTCAGCACACTTGCAGAAGATCTTGATAAGCCTGTGAAAACTGAACTCCGGATTTGAAGCCCTGGTGTGATAAAGAAAGCCTTTGTGTGCTGCGCTGCTGCTTGCTCATACATCCGTCTGAGTTAAGGATGGATGGATGGATGGATGAAGCAATGGACAGAGGTAAAACAATGCAAAACTGGTCCAGCTCACCAAACCTGTTCTCTTGTCTCTTGCTCCAGGGACAGTTTGGCATACATGTTGCACATTTTAGGGTGGAGTCAGCAGCTCAGGTGCTGGTGTGATCTGAGAGAAAAAAAACAATCTGTATACTGGATCTGTTTCTTCCCTATCGTTTTTTCTTTTCTTTTTTTTTTTTTTATCAAAAACAAGTGTGCCAGAGTAAAAACTGCTTCTGTTTTTGTTTGTGTGCACAGCTGCTGGGCATCCCTGCCTTTTGTCCTCAGACATCTGTGTGTGGATAGAAACAGCTGAAGGATGAAGAGCAAGGAGTGTGTGGAAGGAACGGCACTGTCCAGAGTACACGCACACACACACACACACACACACACACACGGATGCATCTGTATGTGTGCATGTTTGATGATAATACATGTAGTTCAAACAACACTACTCTCTCCCATTATCTTTCCATCGGCTTTAGGCTCCATTAAAACTGCCCTCCCCTCAGCGCACAATAACAGCAGTATTGTCCTATCTGTGTGCTGTTATTGTCCAGGCCAATAAGGCTTGGTTGCCCCCCCCTTTTTTTTTTACCTGACGGAAAGCTTCCTCTGTGTGTGTGCATGCGTGTGTACCAACAGTCTTGTGTATGGTATTGTAGACAAGCCAATTACCAAAGTATGTTCCAAAAAAAAAAAAAAAAGCAAGAACAGGAAGGAAGGATGTAGAGGTGGCAGCCAGTATAAACCCACCCCCACTCCCCCTTCCACCACCTTACACAACCACACATACACACACACAGTCTGGCAGGGGGAGACGAGGCCAGTTGTACCCAGTGCCAACCTCTCTGGAGCCAGGCCAGTCCCGCTGGACCCTCTGGATCGTATTCTGGTGTGGGCCGTTGTGGCTGGTTGGTCCCACTGTGTAACTCTAGCTTGGTCTCTGACACAGTACAGGTATGTCCCCTGTGGTCCAGATTACCAGGGGACTGTGTAAACAGCCCTGCTAATCTGAGGAAGTATCCTGTTGGCATATTTGCGAAGCCTGCCCCAGCGACAGGTTTGGTATTTCATTTGGAAAGTCTTTGTGGGCATCATAAAATTCCACTTAAGAAATGACCAACCTTATTCTGCTTTGGTTTCGTTACAAATGTGTCACATGAAAAAAAAGAGAGAAAAAAAAACACATTTTTAAAGTTCAAGATGGGCTTTTTGTTGGACAAATGTTTTCATTTGTCCAATAAATAGAAGTGACTACTTCTATTCCCTTATGAATGATCTCTTTGCATATGAATTATTTATAATAGCAAAAAGGGCATGTCCTTTGACTGCACTTGAATAAATTACAAATCTGTGAGATACGGACATCATGAATGGAAAATAATATTGACACCCGTTGTTTGAGATGTGTGCAAAGGTGCAGACAACCCTTCAAATGACCTTAGCAAAATATCTGAATTAGTTATATTACCTTTTGTCATGGAGAATCCAGGTTGCTGTGTCTTTAAGTCACTTTAATCTGCTAACAGCTTGGGCTTGGGCCATTCGGTCATTTCTTTGGCCTTCTTTCCATTGTCCTATATGTCATCTCCAGGCAGACACTGTTTAGATATTAATGGCTGCATGATGAGATGGCCTCCTTACAAGGCTGCCCTCACTGGATAATTGATCATGTAGTGAATGACATGCTGTGGTTCAGGTTTAGGTCTAGCTGCATCACCACGGAGGCATGATCAACTTTTTTTTCTTTCCTGGACGCCTTTTATTTGTCTTCTCGAGTGAACACATGACGATCCTCAAGACATCTGGTTCAACTGGAAAGATATGATCAACATTTAATAAGAAATCACACTGTTCACATGCGAGAACAGAGGAGACAAGATCTATGGAGAAAACAAAATAAAAGTCATTGGAAACTCCTCAGAGACATACATCAGTCATTTAAATAATATTTCTAACTGTGGAATACAGACAGGCTTGAAATTCTCTGAGTGATTTATCTGATGATTTTTCTCTTGCAGTAACTAATCCCAGGGCCAAATGAGAGGAGTAATGAGCATTCTTTTCTGACGTGAGTGTGTTTATAGGAGCGCAACTCTTGCATGTAAAGAGAGATGCATGGAAGCACTTCTCCTCCTTGGAATAAAGTAATTAAGGACCTCCGTATCCCATTTTTTCTCCCCATCTGAGCCAAAGAGCGGAGCTTTCCGTATGTCAGTCGATCATCGCTGCAACTTGACATCCTGACCCGGACATTTAATTTATTGATCTTCATTTTATTCGGATGTAAGGACCCTTTGCTCTTCTAAATTAATCCAGGTTAATTTGGCCAGGCCCCCTATCCCACCCAGCATGAATGGGCCCTCTGTTGGGCAGAGCTGGCCTCGGCCACCCAGTTTTATGGGAATCTGCAGTGAATTAGAAAATCTGTCAATGCGAGAGGAGCTGCGCTGCGCAGATATGCCGTGTCACTCCACCTGTAAAAGAACTGCTCTTTGTCCATTATCTCCCAGGCTTACCTGAGGAGAGTTAACCTTGAGGTCAATAACATCTCCATGGTGTTTCATGACTGGCTGGGCCTGGGCCGGGGGTCTGAGGAGAGCCATTGTTAACAAGGGGCCTGCAGACCCACACTTCCTCCCTCTTTGGCTCTCCCCATCAAATACCTCTGGGAAACAGATCTGTAAAGAGCAGTGACGGGAGCCATAAAGATGTGATCACTTTCACAGGAAAGAGCAGCCACTGTACTAGTTTGTCTTCATTGTGGTTAATATAAACGGTTCATTTCTTTAAATTAAGTTAAAGCATCGGGGTAAATTTTTTGCACAATGTCATTCCTTGGCATCCTGAAGCACTTTCACCTGGCAAACCTTTAAATTCAGCCTCATAATTACACATAATATACAACTCTGCAAATACTCTATCCATGAAGCACTCTGTACCCCTGAAACCAAGGATGTGGAACTTTTGGCTGCGCGCTCTCTTGCTCTTATTTCCCTCTCTCATGTGATTCATGCTCTTCTCTAGCATGGCCTTTGTAGTTAAGCATGGTATTCAAATCTAAGCATCCCAGATTGGACTATAATTTGCCTGTGCATATCTATTGCTCTTTCCGTAATCATCCACATGGTAGGAATAATTGTAAAATTGTAGGAAACTTTTAGACATTGTGCCAGGGAAATAACAACTATTTTGTCACAGCAATGCAACATTTCTCTCAATCAGAACCCTGCTGTGAGTAAAAGGAAAAATTAGCATAGTAGCCTTGTAGATTAGGCTAATTTAAAGACTCGTTGTAAATGAGGGTGCCCAATAATTGAAAGTATATTTTTAGTTAACCCATTACCTGCCAAAGAGAAGCTATCACCTCTTTCGATGTTGATAACCTGATAAAGTGGTGTTATAGCTTGGATAATGTTACCCGATGCCTGAAGAGCACCGTGAACCAGCCAGACCCAGAAAATGCTCATCCAAAGGCAAATGGCTGAAACTAGACTGTCTTTCTGTTAAAGTGTCTTCCCTCATATTCATAGAAGTGAATATTCTTGGGGTGTTGAAAGATCAGTGAATTCTGTCAGAAATGCTGGCGGGGAAAGAGTTAAAATTCCATGTCAACAGCATAAACAGATCAACGTTCAGGAGTAGATTATTTCCATTATTTGCATCAGCGGAGACTGTACAAATTGACACATAATCACAAGTCAGTTGAGCGTGTCTGTTTTGAAATGCTCCTCTGTTTAGATGGCTCCATTTGAATAATAGGATTTTACCTGCATGTAAATGGATGGTTGGGACGAGGTTTACAGAGCAGACAGGCAGGTGCAGAGCACTGCAGAGTCCAGGTGTGCTGCTGCTGCTGCTGAAAATGACACAGATCCACTTTGTGTTGCTGTTTGCCTTCACCCTAAAAACTAGCGGAATACATAATTTGAAAATGGTTGAATTAAGTATCATTTACCTTACTGTGTTGCAGTGATATTCTCATCTTTTCAGGCTGTGCAACTCTCTATCAGAGCACATAAGGAACGAGGATTTGGCTAATTTGAGTGGATGTTTTCAAGTCAGTCAAGCATTTGTCAACAAAGGCCAACAAAGCGAGACAGACAGCTCTGCGCTACGCAAGCTGACAGCAAATTAAACAGTGCTGGACTGATTACCGCTTGCTGTTCAACATGGATTTATTTTACCAAACAAAAGCAGAGACTAATGTATTGAGGTGCTCATGGGAAACATGTCTTTTTTTCCCTCCCCGTGCTAAACACAACCATGCGTGCCACGGCCGGGCTGTGCTGATCAGGTATTGTTCCGCGTTGTAGGACAGAGCCCTTTGCCTCGGCTCCTTTTCTTGGAAAACTATGTTGTCATTGCATTCGCTAACAGCCCCAAGGGGGTGGTGTGGAGGCAAGGGAACAGCGCGTGTAGAGGCAAGGGAAGGCCAGGCACATCACCTGTTCCTCGAACCAAAATAGGACACAACTTGAGATTCAATTTTAGCAGCCAGTGAGGCTAACCAACGGCAGCGACAGGGGTGTAACGGCTGGCGATGAGTGATGATCACAGGCTTTCACTCACAATCAGCGGTCCCCAGTGGCCTCATTTCACTATACCTGCCACATACTGTGTCCAGCCATCAACCAGGGACACTAATAATAACCCTGGATATTTGGATTTGTTTTCCATTCAGTCTTGAAATGAGCTACACAGCAAAGGGGATTACGCTGTTATTTGTCGGGGAGACGTCTGTTTTATTCCTTTTGAGTCTTTAAGGTTCTAAAGACGTTTGTGTGTGCTTCTATATCTGAGATCATCTAACTAGCAACAAAGGAAATTAGACCATGGCTGAGAGGACAGAACAAGCTAATTCAAGCAAATCCTTTGAGAAAGTTCCTACAGAATTTGTATCTGGGTAACATAATCAAAAGATTAAAACTCAAATAATCAAACTGGGCAGTAATCAAAATCACAAATCTTCCTCAAAGGAGGATTAAGTCATGGGCTATTCGTGATCATCGGAGAGACAGATCCTCTCCGTTGATTTCAGCAGCTGCTTCTAACTTTTTTTCTGTGTTCAATTTGAGGCTCGTCTCGCTGCCATATTAAAACACAATAAACCACAAAACAAATATTTGTTTTTGTTTTTTCCCTGGAAGTAGAGGGCTTTGAAATCCAAACCAGCCGCCTCGTAGCTCAAACTGCTGCTGTGAAATCTAAAGTGACAAAGCATTTTTCTCTCTCCCTCCGGGGGCCGTGCCTAGACTTTTTTAACCTGCTAAGAACTGCAGATGTTTCACTTTTTCATCATTTGGAAAATGTATACCTGCCTTTTTTCTGCTATTGTATATTTAATCCTTTGTGAAGGCCTGTGGTTATTTGTGGTTGTAATTAGGCTGTTTCCATTAAGGAATATTACTGCTAAATGGATCCATTACTCTAGACCGTACTTCGTCATAGGAAAATGACCGACCACCACGGTGATTGGACAGAGGCCCAGCCTGGATTTGAAAACAGAAAAGACTCACACCTGAGAGAGACAGAGGCAAAGCCGGAGTTCCCTGTGGTAATCGAAATCCATTTTCTCCTGCTTATCTGCGTCCAGGTCAAGATTGCTACACGTTAAGCAAAATAGCTGTCCGCCCTTTTTTATAACCATGTTTTCCATGTCTTCCTGGGGATCCAAAAGACGTTTTCCTAGACAAATTAAGATATGCATGTGCTTGGACTATGTTTTCAGGTGAAAAACATCATGATCACAAACTAGCTTCCTCCAATGAAAGGAGAGGTGGCCATGCTCCTAACTACCTCCAGATTTCAGAGTGGAGGGTGTCCAAAGGTAAACTACATTGCAAGGCAGCTGGATTCACAAGATTGCCAAGCTTCAAGTTATCTGTTTGTGTCTGAAACACGGTGGTTTGGACCAATCAAAATCTTGCATGATCTTGGATCACAACATGTCTTATTATATACTTTGATAGCCAGATGGTTCGTCCAATCATCTGTCAAGTACTTCTTCAAAGTACTGCCTTTTTACAGTTACCAAGACTTCCCTGGCATTATGGGTAACAAGCCGTCTAAGGGTCAGGTTAGTGCCCAGTTTAATGTCATAGAATTGCATTTCTGCCTTTTTGCAGATGATATCGTTCTGCTCACTTCATCTGGACAGTGTGAAACCATTAAGAAAAGGGTCAACATATATGCTGGATAATGTTGCATTACCCCTTTTTAGGTTGGAGTGAGTTACCCCAGTGAAAGTGCTCAGGTATACTCTTGTTTTAGGGCAATAATGCAGCTGTTTTACCTGACTGTCATGGTGAGGGGGAAGCTGAGCCTGAAGGTGAAGCTCTCAATTCATAAATAATTTAATGTCATGAGTTGTGAATAGTTACCAAAAGAAAGGATGTCTATGAAAACTGCTGTAAAATGTTGCTTTGTGAAGGTTTGGTTGTAAATCCATATATCTTTTTAAGGAACAAGTGCCCATGAAAAACACATCTATCATCGGGTAAAAGAGGGCAACATCTGGCGTGTACAACACAATGTACAAAGTGGGGCCTTATATAAGACACACATTGTCTGCTTAAGGTGTGTGTTGAAAACTTTGACTCCCTGTCAGGATCACACCAGCATTGACAGACTCTAGAGCCTGCAGGCTTTTTTGTCACTGATATAGCTGCGATGTCCCCTGAATGGGTAACGCTGACACTTGGATGTCACCTGGACTTTGTTTCTTAGCGTGCCTCAACCTCTCCACCCATACCCCCTGGGTGTTTCCCAGCCTCAGCCTCTCACTCCTCCCTTTTGTATTGAGAGGGCAAACAAAGCATCCTAAAGCTTCGAGGCTATTTTTACACCTCTGAGCTTTGCTGTACACCCCCCCCCCCCCCATTCTGAAACATACAACATGACAGGGATGATCAATTGGCCAAAAATATTGGGGGAACTTTGGAATAAGTGCGTGAAGACCACAGTTGCTGTTCCACAAAAGACTGAAGGCCTTATTGTTGTGTGCCATTATGGTGGCAGCCCCATAGCGTGACAGCGCTGTGACAACAGCCTCTTTCAGATTTAATGCCGAGTGACGCATTGTTGATAATCATAAACAGATTTTGATCCTCCATGTTGTCGGTATAAGAGAGTGCTGCAGTTGGCATATGCCATATGGAAAAACACTGTTATTATGGCTATCATAACAGACTTTTGTTTAGTTGATGGGAAGCACCCTCCTTAGAACTGAAGTATTACTGTCCATTTTAACCAGAGTAAGCTTGTTTTTATAACTCTAGTAGGGGCGGTTTTGGAAGGTCTTTTACAGTATGTTGAGTTCAAATCAGTTTCCTAAAGAAACATACAACTGTGTCACAGAAAACCAAGAATCCTCTGGCTGATGGATTGTGTTTGACTGGAGACCTCAAGTCATTAGAAAATAATGTACTTCCCTAAATTCTCCAGTGAATATAATCAATGCTACAGGAAAAACATGCCAGTCCACAGTTTACTGGTTATGTGTCAGTGTATGAATTTGGCGCTCGTTTTCTCTGACATTCTGCCCTGTCAGTGAAGCGTGCCCGTGGATCTTTTTCTTCATTGTTATTAAGTGCCCCGTATCCTTTCCCTGGTCTTAACCGTGATGACAATGCTTTCCAAATCCCAATCATTTAGAATCCTGTAAACAGACCACCGCTTTCATGTGAGCACAAACTACACAGTGAATACCCTCTAATAGCGCATATCAATTGCTATTAAGACCAGGGGAAAAAGGAACAAGAAAAAAGAAAAAAAACAAAAAAAACAGGGGGGTCCGATTATCCCTGAGTCTCTAACAGGCCAAATAAATAGTACCATGTGAGTGATTTGGCACAGATGGACATGCGAGTCCAGGGGAGTTAACGTTGTCCAAAAACCATCAGAGTTTAAGAGGAAAGTCAGGGTACCTGCCTTACCTCAGCATCCCCTCATCATTAAGGGCTTAGTGTCCTGAATGCATTTTACAGTGGGACACACACCGGCATGGACACTGGGAGCTGCTTTAGGCTGCGAAATTAAAAACACTTGTAGAGTCAGCAGCACACTTTTGAATGAAGGACAGTGACTCTGGAGTATTTCATCATTTACAAAGGACGCGATGGCATTTAAAAGCTTGGTTCATCCAAAATCGTGGTATCTAGCTAAGGATAAACGTATAATGGAGTACTTCTACACTGCTCCTTTTAGGTACGAATCTGAATTCTTCTTTTAATGAAAACATATTAAAAACAGCAGCATTTCTTTACAGACTTTGCTGTCAACAGTGTTCCTCAGAGCGATTCCTCTAATAGAAAGTATAGCAACTGAAAATAGTTGACAGCCAAATAGTGTTATCCAGAATAACAGTAAAGAGATGTTAGTGTATCTTTTACAATTTTATATTAAACATATTCAAATTAAACCAAAGCTTTCCACATGTCTCGCCACTTCTTTCTTTTTTAACATTTGGATGAATCGACGGTTTCAAGTTAAAAATAGACAGGGCCTTCAACAGAATGACTGACCTGTTAAATGGCAGGCTTCCCATCAGGGCACTGTCTGCCTCTACTGTCGGCCTCATTTGTGTGTGTAAATAAGCCAGAGCCACGACCACACTGGGCTCCGGTGCAGGCATCAGCAATGGAAATCAGCCACAGTGTGTCAACAGCCTCCAAGCAGTTTAAATCAACTCGATCATTCTTGCTTCGTTTAGGATTCGCTTTGCCATGGTGATAATGCCGACAAGCTGACTTAACGGCTGCCTGTCAGCCTCGCTCTCTCACTTTCTCTCAGATTGATGATTTATAGTTGTTTTTTTTGTTGTTTTTTTTGCTGCTCTTTATTCTGCTTTTGGAGAGACGGTAAAAAAAGCAGACAACATTTATCTACCTGTCAGTTACGATGACCTGCTGACACAGGGTTTTGTAACTTAATATTGCAGAGAAAATGTAGTGGCCTCCTGAAGCCACCAGCCTTCTGTCACACTGTAGCGGAGCATGGTGAAGCCAAAAGAGTCCAGGGAAACTGTGTCCTGCTTCCTAGTCATGGGCCTGTATGTCTAAATGCAGCAGCACATGGAAATGGGTGCAGGGGAGCTGACCCCATGCTGCCCAGTCAGTAATGTTTGTGAGAGATGGAGCCTGTCTTTTATCAGTCCCCATTAGAGGGGACAGGGGTCTAGTGTGTGTGTGTGTGTGTGTGTGTGTATGTGTGTCTTGGTTGAGCAGCCACATTAATCTCCATGAGTGAGCGCTAGCAGGTGTTAACCTATGTCACTCCTAATCGCCATGGCAACAGAGTCGTGGCACCTGGAGGTGTCTGTGAGGCTGTCATGTTTTGATCATCACCGCCAAGACACACACACAATATGAAGATTCCAATGTGTGTGTCTGTGACTGTATATAATTGCTCATTAAAGGAGTAGTTGCACTTTTTTTAAGGAAATATGGTGATTCACAAAAGCTGGACATATGCAGTTTTGGGCCAATTTGGACACAATTTTTCATTCATGCAACTATTTTGGGGATCGGGCCAGGTTTTGGCTCAATTGTGTGTCGTGGATTGTGTAGTCTGGGGTAACAAGAAGCGATTGACACCTTCCGATCGTAGGGTCGCATAAATATCTATATTTGAAATCTTGGTCTGCCCAAAGTGAGGCAATCACATTGTTAAAGATGTGTTTGAGCAGTCAGATCGCATTAGGGCTTCAATATAGTGTGAGAACAGGAATCGAGAATTGCAAACTTTTAACCCCTGCGATTCAATTCGTGCTGAATAACGCGATTAAAAAAAAATCATACAGTGTATTCAAGCCATTACACGCAGAGACTGAGATGAGAAGATGCAACTCGCATATCTGACAATGGTACCACTCTTCTCAGCTTAAATAAAAAATGTGAAACAATTTCTTTAACATCTGAAGATCCCATATCGTACATTTTCCTGGGTTTAATTTGACATTTTGATATCCCTAAAGGACCAAAAATCATCTCAATATAGTTTTACATCTCATCTCTCAAGCTTCTCTCTTGAGCTCAGTATTGATCTTCTCATCTTAACTCAAAAAACTATTCCTTTAACATTTAATCATGCCATTTCCATAATTCATTGTTCATGACTATTTCAATGGCATTAATACGTTAAAAGAACCAAAGGTCAATTAATATAACACAATAACTCAGTGTTCTCCTGAAATAATAGGGCGAATAAATGCAAAAACAGCATCATTTTCTCCAAGGGCAGCATCACTTCATCCCCTGTAGTCCCTTAAGCACAAGATGAGACTATCTTTTGGGATCAACTTCAAAATATCTTCCTTATAGTGTAATCATTTCAGCTGAGGTCAAGTACTGATGGTTTTCGGGAGAGCTCTCTTAATGCACCCTTAAGTCCTCCGGCTCTTTGGCTACGCTCGTCTGGCAGACAGAAGTAAGCGATGGCTTGTGGAGGAAATGCTGGAGGAGGACTTTGGCCTGGAATGCGGAGCGGTTGACTCCCAAAAGGCCCGGCGCTGCTGCGGAGGCCCCAGTGTGGCTGCCACACGCCGTGATTGCCAGGGGTCACCGCCGAGCCCGGACCCTTCAGCTCCAGACTCTCTGCGTGTGATTTGGGGGGTTAAGGTGTCAGAATATTTCTCCACTTGCTGGCTAACCCCCAACACACACACACACACAAAGGTTATTCCTCCACCCCTCATCCTCAGGGACTACGGGAAGTCAAAGGGATGTGTGGAAGCGAGAAGTAAAGTGTCAGATAATTCAGATTAGAGATGGAGAAAGAAAAATTAGTGAAGGGAAAAGTGAGAGTGTGACGTGTATGAGCAGCGATCTTCGTTGGGAAAGCGGTGGCGTTGTTTACTTTCTGAAGGAAGGTGTCGGCGGAGCACAACGTGGCGAGCTAATGCTGGGTGGCAGCTCTCTGAGGCCGGGCCCCCTGGGCTTTTCTGTTGACGGGCCCAGCTGTCATCTTTCTAATGATTTCTTTATTTTGCAGGAAGAGCTTGTCGCCAGGGGAAACGCGCCACTTCCGGCTCTGGGGGAAACCCAACGCTGGACCGGGCCCGACGCATGTGCCCGCTACGTCTGCAGCCACATCACAAGGGACCGACGCGCCCTTTCATCCTGCCCGTGTTTCTTTGCTTTCTTTCTCCCTCTATCCACACAGTCATCAGTATCACCCTTTCTTTTCGAGCTCCCACTTGTCCTCGGGGGGTTTAGCTTTACTTCTCAGTAGTAATAGTTTTCTTTTGACTTCCAAATGATTATTTAGCATTCCAGTTTGTAACACATAACAGTGTTGCCGATACTTTGATAAGATCTAAAAGACTCTATAAGGGTTTTTTCTCCTTGTACGTAAGTGCGATACAAACTACTACTGTGAGAATGTGGATGATGTCAGTCTTCATCCTAAATTTCCTAAATTTGATTTTTGAAAGTCAACACTATAATTTTAAGACTAAATACTAAACCTTCTTATTTGTCCTGTACATGTAAAAGTTGGAAAGGAATATCTATCGCTCGACAGCCTTTTGAAAAATTCTAAACTTATTATTAACCATGACTGAATTTTTTCCCCTTTTCTTTTCCTTGTAACTTCATGGCAGATAAACATTCCAATTTCTATCATAATTGTTCACATTAAAACGTTTCTGACCACACTCTGACCTCGCGATTGATTCTGTAATGTATCTGAAATCCATTAGCGCGTCCGGCCCTGGCCAGTTGGATCAGGGTGAGCGGGGTTACAGGACCGCAGTGACTGATCTCACCCTGGTGAAGCTTCTCTCCGAGGGCGAGCTCGCGCGGATCCCAGGAGCCCCTCGCTTTCTTCCAGCTCTCCGTCAGAAACCTTGAGAGGGCCTTGAAGAAAAGAAAACGAACCCCTCTCCCCTCCTCCCCTCCGCAGAGTCCAGCATAATCAGGCCCAGCCTCCCAATCATGAAACCCAAGTTGAGCGCGACTTACAGCCACCCCCCCACCCCCCTACACCCCAGCTTCTCTCCAGGCCTCTGCTGCTGATTGTTCCAGAAACAACAGATGGAAATTGTGAGCGTAAACATGTAAATATTGCAGGAGTCATGGCTGAGAGCAGCGTGGAGAGCAGAGGTCCTCTCCGCCATCACAGGGAAGCTATTACGACTTGAAACGGAGCAAAGCCTTCAGAAAACAACCACTTTGTGTCAGAAGTGATAGCTGTCAGGATCCGACACACAGAAGCATAAACACGCACGCACACACATAAACACATGCAGTCCAACCACACCGACATAAAAGAAAGACTGAAATGGAGCATATGTGAATGGTTGAGATTTTTGGTCAATCTAATCTGATGAACAATGCTGCTAACGAGACGATGACGCAATTTCAAGGGGGGGGGGGGCAAAACTACACGATTGAAATAAACAGAAATAATGATCTATTCAAATATCTTAAATACTTTTTTTTTTTTGCATCTTCCCAAAACATAACTACTCCATCTAACAGAAAAAGAAAAAGAAAAAACGATGACGTTAGCTAACACAAAGATGCCTGTATGGATGTGTGTGTGTGTCCTGTATGTAAAATTGCTCTCGTTTTGATAGATCTTAATTGTGGTATATAGGGGCACCTGAAAGTCAAAGCATGCAGCACAGTTGAAATGTAAACATTTTCGGAGACTGATTGGTATCCAAACCACAGGACCGTTACCTGTCAAGTCTGAGCAGCGCTTACTAACTTGATGAGATGTGTGTGTGTGTGTGTGTGTAAATGTGTGTATATGTACATGATTAAGTATGATTGAAACCGAGGCCTACTTGAGACACTAAAAAAAAAAAAAAAAAGCTCTGGTTAGAATCAGAGAGGCTGCTTCGCTCCAGACTGACAACGCCATCATATAATCTAAATTCTCCTTGATTTGATTTCTGGCAACACTAAAAAAAAAAAAAAAAAAAAGGAAGTTTGCGGAGAAAGTGAGCTGTGATTAACCAGATGGATTTTAATGGTCAACACTTGGCAGCTCACGATTGAAACTGAATACTGAGATATATTTATGAGCGGGGACTGTAAATATATTTTAAATAACAACATTCAGACGTTCTCTTCTAAACTGGGCTGAATAATTTGTTAAAAAAAAAAAAAAAGAAAGAAAAATTATGCAAAAACATATGAATATGTAACCTCATAAACCACTGAAACGATTTGTCAAACGAGACAGAAAATGAATCACTGACATTTTCGGTAAACATTTATTTGGCAATGACATTGTTGTTTTTTTTAAATGTGAAGGTTTTCTGCTGTTCTCCATTTTATATAACTGAAGACATAACTTTGGGCGACGATTTGGAATGTTATTAGTCATTATTTTTTAAATTTTATAGACTAAATCGGCCAAAAAAATAGAATTATATAACCTAGTCGTTCAAATCATGATTAAAATAATAACAGATTTTTTTTTACACAGCAATTAGATTCATGACAAAGACGTTTGTAAAGCTGTCATATAATTGGCATTAAAATGCATTGTAGCGCTGACATCATTTACGCAAGATAATAAGTACATAAGGTTTTTATTCCCTCCGCAGATTTCAAATCTTGAAGTCCCGCTGGGTTCACTGTCAATTCTTATCACTCATGGCCCCTTTGAAGCCCTTGTAATCGTCTGCTTTACTATGGTGCTCACTGTAGTGCACAACATCGTTGTTGTGCTGTATGTGAGCCGGGAGTTCCACCATTAAAGCCCGGTGATTGACAGCTGGGCCCGGCCTGGAAACTCTGCTGGGGGCTCAACACTGTGGGGAGGCTGCCATTGATATCCGTTGTGTAATTTTCTATTGGCAGGTGGGTGATGGCTGTGATTAAATCTGGGCTTTAGCCCCTGCTATCAGCATTATTGTGGCGGGATTCCCCGAGTCCCTGCTCTCCGGATCCTCTGTCACATTCTGTCATGCCAGCTTTGGGCCCTGCCAGCTGGCCCCCGTGGCATGGCATAACACAGACCATGTTAGCCCCACCAGGGCCCCCGCCTATGCTATCTCCTCTAACACACGTACATACCCTCTCAATCACGCCTTCTCACTCTTTCTTTTCCCTCTCCTCCCCCCTTTTCCCCACCTTCCATCACCCACCATTTAAAGCCCATCGCTGTCATCCGGCAGCACTGTTTTATTTATTTTTATCTCCCGCTGCTAACTCTCCAGCGATGCATCTGTCCGTCATGTTTTGTCAGATCAGCTGGGTACGGCCACCGGTGGCGGCGGGGGAGAGGGTCGCGCCGGGTTTACGATGTAATTCGTGGGAGGCGAGCAACATGGGTGTTAGTGATTACTGCTAAATGTCTGGGACGTGCAGGTCTGGTCTTGGTGGGCACAGAATGGGACAGCGACTAAAGGTCAGGCGTGCTAAAACAGAGACGCTTCCTATTGATGTCTGACTGGGGTGTTTGTTTAAGCGCGAGGAGGCGAGGAGAGCCGCGGCCGCTCCCATTGGCTTTCGCCGAGGCCATTTTACCTCACACACATAATTGGGAGGCTTCAGAATGAGTTTGAATCATCTTTGGGCCGTCAACATCATAATTACCCCATTTGCCCTCCAAACACTGACAAATTATTCCGGGGTAATCCGACCTTTTTCTGAAAGTCCAAGTCTGGTGATTTCAAAATACTTACAAAAGGCATAGAATAATAAGTGAAAAATAGTGTTGAAAATTAGCTCGAATCGTCAAAAACGGCATTTCAACAGTTATTCCTAATGAATGTTTATACGGTTTTATTATCAGCCAAGTGTGCCAATTTAAAAATTAACTACTTTTTTTTTTTGTTACAGTCGATTATTTTGGATGTGACCGTGAACTTAATGCCAGAAACATCATCAGAGGTTGAATAAATCTATAAGTACATGATTAAATTTGGTTTATCCTAAAAACATGTGGCTTGGATGAAAATCTGTCAGCTGATCTGATATTTACACAGCTTTCTTTTTTACTTTTCCACCAACAAACTCTAATCTCTAAAGAAAAATCCCATGTTTCAATATAGTATGTTCCAAGATATATTTGAACCGGTGATAGATTTGATTCAAATATTAAATTGCAAATCGATCAGGAATTAATTGGGTTTTGTTCGTTTCTGTTAAAAATTAACTGTAAAGGGACATTTTTCAAGTGTCTTATGAAAATGGGAGTACAAAAGATTTTTAACAACACAAAAAAATGACACAGATTTTCAAACTCAAGCCCCAATTTCCAGGACTTTAGTAGTAAATAATGATCACACCAACTAATTTAGTTTATTTCAAAATTAAATTGACTGAAGTCAAGAAAAAAACTTGAAATTATCTGCCAGTGGAATAAGATAATTCTACTCAATGTCGGTCTAATTGTACCAAAAACAAGATATTTTCACCTGTATGATTCATGGCAATTCAAGTGCAGTTGTTTATTTCAAAGAATTAATTTGAATTATTTCACACAGACCCTGGATCATCCTCCATGTTAACTGGCCTGAGAGCTGTAACCGCATTTAGCTGTTGCTGTTGAAAGCTTGCTGCTGTAGGTGGGTTGTAGGTTTGTTCGTGGGTAACTACAAATAACTTGTCGACAGACCCATCTGTCAGGGCCTTGAGGCTGAACGTGCCATTCAGGATACCCTTTTATTTATCATTTACTTGCTAGTTGCCATCCGACTTAATGCTAGAGGGCTAAACTACAGTTATCATAACAGAACCTGCGTTAATGCGTTGACAGCCCTAATTTAAAGGTCCCACATCGCAGAAAGTGAGATTTTAAATTGCTTTTTGATTAAAAGGAAGGTCCACGTGTTAAATAAATACTGGAGAAATGCACACAGCCTGCGATCAGAAACTCGGCCTTAAAACTAGCCGTCGATACTTCTGCGAAGTTGTGATGTCACAACTATAGGGTCACCGCCTATTCTCGGTTAAGTTATGGTATAAACGCGCAATATATCTAATAGTGATGATTACATTATAAAACTATATATGTGTGCCGGTAGGCATTCACATACCATACGTTAGCATGCACGTGTTATCTGTCTGAGTCACATTAGAATATTATTACGAGGCTCAGCTTTCTCTTATTTTGTCTTGTGACCAAAGCGGTTTGCTGATTCAAAATTAGCCTGTGACATGCAGGTGGCGTACAGTATATCATCAGCACAGCGACCTCCTGAATAGCACACCTCCTGCCGTGAATATGTCAATATTATGAAGTGCTGTCATTTGATCTAACGGGGTCCATGTCAGTGGACAAGTTGTGACCCATAACTCCGACACACACACACGGTGACAGAGCCGGTGTCACCCGGCCTATTCCTGGCTATTGTTTTAACAAAATGGTTTACCCATGTGCAATTTGTTCAATGCTGCGTTTGTGACCAGAGCTATATCTGATTACGTTTTTCCAGCCATAGTGTAGGACTGTGGCTTACTTGTGCGCCCGAGCTCTGTTGACAGGAGCCTTTTCCTTCATATTTGCAGATTCAGTGACACCAGTTCTTATTCTGTCGAGTCGAAAATCAAGGCCAGAAAGTGAGATGTATTACAGCCCTGCCAGTCTTTTCTTCTCCTGTCTTCTGCACAGCATGTAAGTCATTGAGCGGTCTTGGAACACATCAACTCTAGACAGATTTGGGAATACTGGTCTAAAATCTGTGCGTGCGTGCGTGCGTGTGTGTCTGTGTACAGTGTGCTTTCGTTTATGCGTGCACATGTGTGGACACCGCTGTGATGCCTGTAAAAAAAGCAACAAATGCCAAAACACACATGAGACGGCCGATGTGTGCTCAAAAGAGCGGCTGTCTGCGTAGTTTCAACACTGCCGACGCTTACAAAGACTTGGAAAAATAGATGTAGAAAATCATCATTATTACCGCTTGTTTTCATTTCATCTGCTGCAGCACAGGATCTGCCATTGATGTTGCCTACATTGGACTTTTTTTTATTGTTTACCTTTAGTATCTATATCTGTTTACCTTGGGTGTGGGTGATTCCTTGGGGTGCTTGAAATGATTTAGCCGGTGACCTCATCCAGTATACGCACTTGTCAACTCAGAAGTGAGCGTGGAATCGGTTCATACAGCACATTTTGGTGGAGCTTGCTTTTTTTTTATTTTTTGAAGTGGATGCAAATGATCTTATTTTCTCACATAGTTGAATAGTCTGGGAGCGGGGAGGGTTGTCACAGAGGTAGCCAGCTCAGCTCAGCTGGCCCGGCTAGAAGACACGTAGACTGGCGGCGTGCTCATCGCAGAAGGTAATACTGTCAAGTGGAAGGGCGTCCGTGTGCCACATGAGCATACCAGAGCCGTGATGTGCGCTGCATCCCCATCGTCCCCTCTCGCGAATGAACACCAAACCAAACACGCCAGGCAATCATATCCACGATTTATTCGGCTGACGAACCGAACGCCGTATGACTCCTTTTCCACGTCGCATACAAAACACACGCAAAGACGCACACACCGGCTGTGTCTGGGGCTCGGCGAGTCCCAGCGGCGAAAAGCCACATTAAAGGTGAGTGTTGTTATTCTGCCTCCAGTCCTGCTAGACTCATCAGTTATCCTCTATGGCCTCCAGGATGTCTGCCATCCCCTCCCTCCTCCTGTTTGTTTTAAGAAAAATCCCACTCTCAAAGTGGGAGTATGAGTGGGTGCGTCTGACACAAAAGTAAAAACACATCTTTCATGTCTAAATAAATCTGACAAAGAATTGCTTTATGAACTGCCACCTGAAGGTAGTCCTAAAAGCCGCGGTGAGCAAAGTGGCCATAACGTTTAATCCAATTGGCTTCCCTGCTCCGAAACCGTCTTAGCAGATGGTAGGCTGTAATATGAAAGTTATTCACCCACTCACTACAGCAGTGTGTCTGTTATATCACCATGTCCTGTTATTCTTTATGGCTTCCATAGGCACTAAAGAGGAGAGAAGTTATTTTCTTTTCATTACTTCTCTCTCTTGGGGGACTGGGAGACTTGGTCCAGCTCTTCCCCTTCGGTCCAGAAATTCTTTTCAATTAAAGGCCTATCCTACCAGATGGTAGAGACATTAGACCAGCGCTCTGTTGATGTGCCGCCCCTGCAACCAATGGACAGCCATTTCATTTACCAGGCAGTAAATCTTAAGGCACCTAATGCCCCGTAGCACGGGTCCGCCAGCGCCCCGGCTGGAGCTCACAAGGCTCCTCGGCTAAAAGTGTTACGCTCCAGGCTGAACTTTTGCCGTGCGATCTTCCGCCCTCAATCACACATGTACAGTATTGTCTTTGCTACGGATCAATTAAAAGGATGAGGTCTAAAAAAAGGGGCCATTTGTAAAATGGACGTCCTCTAAGAGCCCGAAACATCGGGCCAGAGAGCATTGGAAAGCGTGAATAATTTATCCCGAAACCCTATCACAGTGTTTGTATCAGTTTCCATCATAAAGCTTGGCGAGGGAGAGGGGGCGCAGGGGGAATACATCAGCCCGTGTGACAGGCTCTGCAGGGAGGGTACAGTAGATGGTCGTCTGTGCAACCGCATGCGCATAAATCCGCCCGCTGTCACCGAGAGGAACTAAAATGGCACAGTCAGAGCGTGGCGTAGGGGAAAATCACATTTTGAAGGAAAACAGACAAGTCTTCCGCGCCGACAATAGCAGATTTGTAAAACTGTAAAAGGCCCTCGCTTTGATGCTTACATGTGTTGCGGGGCCGTAAATCCCCCCGCAATGTTTGAAAGGACGTCATAAACAAAAGCATGAAAATCATCAAACTTTACACGCTTTTTACAAAACATGACAGCTACAATTTACAGTCTATATAGTTTTATGGTGGCATGTGAAAGCAAGAGGAAATCCAGGTGACGGTTCTGGGCTTTTTTAAAAATATATTTATATATCTCTATAGCAGGACAAATGAGAAGCTTCTGCAATCACAGAGAGAGTCTTCCCGTCTTAATCGAGGCTTTGTTTAACAATGAATGGTATGTATGTGTGTCAAAACAGTTCATAGATCTTTCTCTGTTTGGAGAACTGGGATGAACTTCATGTAAGGGAGAAGTACGTTTCTCTCTCTCTCTCTTTCTCTCTCTCTCTTCTCTCTGTTTTCACTGACATGATGAAAAGATCATTTTGCGTTCGGGGAGCGAATCCGCTCTGAAGCGACGTCTGATTCCGTACTCGCACACACACCAGACACTGATTGCTTATCAAAGGAAATTGCCCAGCATGTTAAATTTCGCATATGTTTTTTTCCTCTATTGCTTCAGCTTGCCTGAAATATGAGCGTATGATGAGAAGCAGAGATGCTCCGCGTGGCAGCGGGGCAGACATCAGCGAGAAATCCCGAAATATCGTTGCCTTTTTCGATAAAGACACGAATCGCCCGCACCTTCTTCCTCCCTCGCAGGCCAAAAGCAGGGGAAAAAAAAGGAGGGAAGAAGTTATGTTAAAGTAAAAGAGTGTACTGTTTCCTGTAACCTGTATCTGATTTTTATGGCAATGTCTGTGAAGGCCAGCTATTGTGTAAATACTGTCTCCACCGTTTCCTGAACATAAATGCAGATTTGACATTTGATACCTGACGAATATGAGTGGGTTTCTTTTATGTCATGATTTACATTTCTAGATTTTGCCGGCGTTATGCGGCTCGGAATACATGGAGGATATATGCAATCCTGTGATAAAATAGGATTCGAATGGAGTTTGATGAAAGGCATCATAACTCATTTGCTGCCCATTTCCTGTCACGTTTGGAGACTTGTAAAAACAGAGCTCCTGGTGAGTGAGGGAAAAGCAGCTTCTCGTCTGAGCTCGCCCCGGGCTCCGTCCGGACCAGCGATCACAGCCCGTTAACTCCCACCGTTCCCAGCTGCCGGGGTTAGGAGCCGGGACCGGTCGCTGCTGCCAAGCAGACTCACCGCGGGCCTGCGTCTGAAGCCGGGGCCAAACCTCCCCGCTCCCAGTGGAGGGAGTGCCATTTTCTGCAGGAGTGAGAGAAAGTCTGGTTTCAGACGGCGAAGGCGGCTTGTTAGGCCGCTCTCTCTCTCTCTCTCTCTCTCTCTCTCTCTCCTCACCCACTCCTCGTTCAACGGGAGCTCTGGGAATGTTGGAGGAAATCCCGCGGAGTTGAAAAGAGACTCCGTCAAAACAAAGGCTTCTGTCAGGGCCAGTTAGAGAGCCCGCAACCGCTTTCGCGCGTTGTTCTTACCTGGGAAAAGGTGTTTGCAGTCACTTTTTTGCTCATTACACGGATGGGGGAGAGAGAGGGGTCTCATATAAATAGCCCACAATATTTTTTAGGCTTTTAAAAGAAAATTGGGCCGTTATTTTTACTGGTGGTGAAAATCGCACAAGGTTTATTGCTGAAAATTGAGTCTGAGAGCAGCAGAAACACAAGGAGCCAGACTATCAGAAAGGTTTTTAGAAAAACAAGTCAGTCGAACCTATTTGAAAAAAAATATATATATATATTGCAGTTGTAAACATCCATCACAATTTACAGGCCAACTACTCGGTTCTCACAGGTTTTTCTGTGCAAGACGAATTATTACTATTATTATTTTTAGAGTTTTCGACTGTTGCTTTATTTAACAATTATTTAATCTGTAACCAGTCTGTCAGTTATCATAACCACATAGTGCACTTTCCTTTTTTAGAAAAGAAAATCACTTTCTTCCTTATGATTAATGTCTGAATGCTAAATATGAAGCTAAATCCAAAAGCGTCGAGGTTTCCTTTATTTCTTTGTTATTGACATATGTGCTTCAGTCTCTGCTGGGATCACAAAAAGCAACAACATTCATGAGCTGATACATTTCCTCCATTGTGCTCAGATATAAACCTCAATTAACATATTTCACAGGACGATGTATGAGAGACATCGGTGTTGCTGCTACTGCTATGTTTGTCACCTGCTTGTCCATCTCTTGTCCCAATCTGTCCTGCGTGTAATATATGATAACAGTCTCTGTCTTTTTTTTTTTTCCCAGACAGAGGGGTTTGGGGTGTCATTTTACTCAGCATCCATAAATAGAACGTGTGGAGCATATTCCCCACGGAGGTGAACGCATATCATGTTAGCAGGGCTGAGTAGGTGCTAACCTGCTGCTGGCAACCTCCACACTAAACAATACTTGTTACAGAGAAACACAGAAATTGGATCACTGTTGTGTGAAAAGTGAACTAATGTTATGTGGAGTAAAACACTGGAAAGTGTAACACAACCGAATGCATATTGTTGTCGAGAGCTGGTTCCCTTGACAGAATTACATTACAAGTAATTGAATAACAACAGGGATGTATCTAGATTGTAAGGCGTGATACGGACGATTCAAAATTAGGTCGATACTGTTAAAAAAAACAAAACAAAAAAAAACACGTTTTAAAAATGTTCTTTTTTGGTCAAAATGAAAACAAAAAAAAATGTGAAAGTGAATTGAGTGAGTGAGCGTTTCCTGTTTTCATTTTCATCCACGCTGGAAAGCTTCCAACACACACACACACTGAAGCTCGAGCTCAGTTTTGATGTAAAAACAGGGGAGAAAGAGAGAGAGAGAGAAATCACAGCATTCAGATTAGGTTAAATTTTTGGTGCAGTTTTAGTTACAGTCCTGCATTCAAAATGCTGAGCAAAGAAACGAGGTTTGACTGGAGCTTTGTTAACAGAAATTAAAAAGCAAAAGTCTGATGCTGTATCTTACAGTTCTACTTAAGTGCTGCCAAGGTTAAATCTGTAACAAATTATGTGATCCCGTCTCTCCTTTATAGCCTTAATCATCCCAGACCATTAAATACAGGCTGGGCCTTGTGGTTAGGTGTGTAACATAGTGTTAAAAATGACATGCATTAAGACGCTGCCAATTACTGCAACCTCAACATCGCCATTAACATAGAGGCAGACACGCCAACCGTTTTTTTTTGTGGAGCGTCGACTCCTGCGTACACGCCCTGATATTTACCTGAGCCGGTAAAATCCGCAAAACCGAAAAATATCCCGGGGCATCGAACAAGCCGCCTGAGAAACCACTAACAAGTCTGCTTCCTTCCGAAACACCCTCCTCCGCTCGGCGAAGGTCTCCGAGCCATGCCAGCGACATAAAGACATGAAGACGTGATAACTAATATAGTCTTGGCTACCTCGGCGTGCCCTGCAGTCACACGCCTATTGTTGCCGTGCTCTTTTGAAGCCTGGGAAAAATATCAAAGTGTTGGAGGCTGACAGAGCTTAGAACAATTAGACTTTGGCTCGGTGACAGGAAAACCTTAGACAACAAGGGAGAGGGATGGAGTGAGAGGGGGAAAAAAGCGACAGATAGCGAGGGAATGAGTTGAATGTGTGTGTGTGTGTGCTGTGATTTTTTTTGGCGTGTGACTGATGGGGCGAGGAGCAGAAACGTGGTGTGTGGAGGGGGGGGCTCAGATATTACTGTCCTGAAGCATGACAGCTTGACAAGTCAGCCTCAATTTGAAACTTTACAGGAAGGAGCAGGCCGCTCACAAGCCCCGGCACATGAGAGAACTGCTACAGATACACATGCAAACATGCAGCGTAGACACACACACACACACACACACATGTAGACGTGCTCAGGAATGCGTGTCAGTCTGAAAAACGCAGTGTAAAAAGGTGGCTTCGGCCTCAGCGCGTCAAACAGCGGAGCAGACAGACTGGGGCGGGTGCCAGACCTCCAATCATCTCATTTCCAATCAGAGCGAGCTTGCGAAATTGGTGTCCTCCATCTGACTGACAGAGCAGAGAGAGGGGGGGTAAGAGGGGGGGGGATGAGACGGCGAGAAAAGGGAGAACGCCTGGCCTCGCTACAGCCTGTGCCGCTCCTCTGTTCCCAGCCAGCACAGGAAATGAAGAAATAGGATCACATCAAAATATGCAAAGCCCGATCATCCTGAGCACACCTTTTCCAAAAGGCCTCAAACAAGCCAACATGGGCTTTAGGAGATTAACCTTTTGCCAGATGAAACAATTCTACGGAGATTATTAAGAAATGTGTTTTAACGATGAGCAAAAAAAAAAAAAAAAAACCTGCTCTGATGACTACGGTAAAATAAGCCAAACTTCTAAAGCAGGCTGTCTGCGGGACGTGCCAACTAACACAGAGCTCCACACTAAAGAGATTATGAAGCGATAAGGAAATTTAAACCAAAGACGAGCAAACTAATCGCTGTTTTTGTATAATTTCAGCAATGTGCATCCCTAGCACTGATGAGGTGAAGGGAGCGATGCGTTTAAAGGCCTACGTGGAGTTTCTGGAGGTAAAAACACATGCTGAAAGAGCATATATCAGGGACTTACTGTGATATTTTGTCATTTCTTATTGTGAATGGGCTTCCTTCACCACCCAGCTAGAAAAAAAATGGTTCCCAAATGTTCTAGGAATGTTTATTTTAGGGTCTTGGAACGTTTAACTGAACATTCCTTTAAATTGTTCCCTAGAGGTTAAAATGGCAAGTATTTCTGAAATTGACATTATTGTTGAATACTCTTTGAAGGTAATCTCAATAAAAAGATGTGAATATGTAGAATCTGTAGGCTAAGGGCTATTATTAAAACGTTACCCAAAATGCTAACAGAAGGAAACCTCAAAGTTAAAAAACATAATTTCATGTGGTTATTAGACGTTTTTTAGGAATGTTATGTTGGACAAAAACATGAACAGAACGTTCTTAGAAGGTTGTGGGATATTTACAAAGTAGAAACCTGGAAAGAACGTTCGAGAACGCACCGGGAGCCCCCTAGCGGTAGGAGCACTATGCTAACGTGCCGTTAGCATAGTGCTTTTTTCCAAAACGTATTTTTTCTTCAAAGAGACACAATTGAATTACCCATACTGACAAAAATACTGACAAAAATACAATTTAAATTACAAAATAATAATAGTAGGGCCAATAAAGTCGCAGACGAGTTCTGGAAACAACAAAACTTACTGTAAATCCCGCTGGTTCATGGTCTCCCTTGTTGTTAAATCCCTTTCAGTAGCTCTGTAATCCAGGCTTGAAGTGCAGTGTCTTTTTCCGATAATTTCACCCATAAATCCATAATTATATCAATAAATTTGTCTTTTGGTGAGTTTATTATCAATTTTCCGCTCAAAAACACACAAAAAAGGCTTTTCGTTTCAGTTATCGGGCTATTTTGGATCACATGCTGCCTTTGACCAATCAGAGCCTCTCTCAGGCTGAACCAGGAAATAGATGAGCGGATCTACAATCTAATGGATGTAATGTATATTACACCCTTAAATCTAATGCTTGAGATGGTTTATAGATCTGCACTACAGAAAACCATTTTATTATGATAGAATTTACATTATATTTTATATATTTAAATATTATATATTATTATATATACAGTCTATGTGGAAAACATGAAAAAAGTATAGAAAATAACGTGCAAGGCATGTAATATGACCCACAGAAATACAAATAATGAATAATGAAAATTATTATTATTATTAAATAAGATAATTGCACAACGCCACTCAATGTTATGCGTTAGCTGGTCAGTAACTTTCTTTTTCGTTTTAAGAAAGTAACTCCACTTTCATTCTGTAGGATATAGAGGTCACTAATTGTGGTTGGATGGTGGCATATATATAGGACACAAGCAAAAAGTGCAAGAAGAAGCTTGCATGCAATGGTTTTGAAGCAGGTGGGGCTGATTCCCTCCTAGTGGGCAGTGATTACTGTTGGCTGACGTCCACCCAGCCTGCAGCTAGTAAAGCATTATCTATGGCTCAGTAAATTACCTTTCATTTGATTAGATTTCTTTTTTTTTCTCTCTCTCTCAGATTGAGAAGTTTCTGTGGTTCCATGACAGAAACCCATAACATATGCACACTTTGAAGCCAAAAAGTTTAAAACACGTCTTCATAAATCCCACTATAGTTTATATGTTTTGTGTTCTGTACGATGTTATGGAGGGGAAAGTACATTTACCAAGTGTAAACATATGTGTGATGCTGTAGATCATCCGTGCTGTAATCAGGGGAGCAAAAACCCAGGCCCCTGATTAATTTACTGCTCATTAACACACACACACGCGCACACACACACACACACACACACACACACACACACACACACACACACACACACACACACACACACACACACAGACATAAATATTATCAGTTAGTCCAAGTTTAAAGTTTAAAAAAAAAAAGTCTTGATAGAATTTGTCAAAAGGATGAGCATTACTCTTCATTTCAGTTGACACACTTCTTCTGGAAACTATGATTGTTTATGGGATAAGCTCGTAAAGACTTAAAAGAAAAACACACACACGACACACACACACACACACACGGGTATCAGCTGGGTTTCATTCCTCTCCTCTTTCTCCTTTCCGCTCCTCTCTTCATAGAGATGTGAGGAGCTCATAAAGAGGCAGAGAGGGAGAGGATCTGGGTGATGTAATTTGCTCTTAGCGTCAGCGAGGAGCGGTCCGGTGATTTAGCAGGAGTGTGCTGAAGACATGACAGAGACTAATTGCTTTCATTAATCACGTTTTGCAGGGCCCACTCCGAGGTAAACTAATTGAAATCCTCTTACCTGTCAGGGCGCCAACCATTGTGCGCCGGCAGGAGTCACGCAGGGAGGAGGGGCGGGAGGCGGGGAGGGTAAAGGTGCAGGGAGAGAGTGCAGGAGAAGGAACAGGCAGGAAATGAAGCTTTAACTACAAATAAACCATGTCTTTGTCTAGACAAATCTCTTTTCAAGCCGTAATGCTCTCTGAAATGTGTTAATGTCATGTAAAGTCTTTCAGGGGGCTGAGGAGAAGCCAAGCGCAAATGTGGCTTGGGAAGAAAGGCTTTTTTTTTTCCAGCATAAAATACCAAATCAAATTATTCCCCTGGCCCATCTGCCAGTGGCGTCGGGGAGAGAGAGAGAGGCTTTAGGCCTTAATACCTTTGTGTGTGACAGGGGCCATTACTGAGGCCCCTTTATGGTGGAACACAACAGAGACATCAGCACAGCCCAGACTCCGCAGACAGATGGAGGGAACGACAGACAGTGAAGAGATGGAGGAGAGTGGATTCCCTGGAAAGCACGCTAAGTATAATGTAGGAATCATTTACTTCCACTATGTAAGGGTACAGAAGCCTGATTGTTTGTGGATTGGCCGCAGGTATTCACATTCAAATATGAAGAGAAATTGGGCTCAAATTGGAAATTGTGTGTATATAGAAGCCACTGCACTAAAAAGAAGAGTAAGGATTTTGAGGTTTATCTTACAGCTGGTAAAAGAAATAAAGACAATTGATTTATTATCACAACTTTAACCTGAATTCACCTGTAGATGGAGGCATGAATGAATATGTCTTCGGGTATAATTTATTATAAATTATTGTTATTTAATCCAAATAAGTCGATTTAATAATGGACATATGGCATAGTTAAGAATCAATATCATAATGTATTTCTGACTGTATTTCAGAACTTCAAAATATAACAATGATAATCACATGACCCTCCCGTTCACCTCACATATCTCGCACCTCGCTGTCAAT
This sequence comes from Lepturacanthus savala, assembly GCA_030544235.1. Lineage (NCBI taxonomy): Eukaryota > Metazoa > Chordata > Actinopteri > Scombriformes > Trichiuridae > Lepturacanthus > Lepturacanthus savala. The sequence goes on along the minus strand of CM060476.1, from coordinate 7,463,324 downwards.
CAGAGGCGGTTTGAATTTAAAGAAGCGGTCACACCTGCATAATACATACACTCGCATACACGCGCACACACACACACACACAAACCTCTTTTTTGGCAGCGGTATTCGAGAGTTGCATAGAAGACAAATCCAAAAGTGATTGCCGTGTGAAAGGCCCTCCTCCTGCCTTGAGAGCGCGTCTCCAGTTACGAGGTCACAGACAATTAGAGAGAGAGGATCAGACAGCCACACTGTTGTCATGGTGCTGCAGAGTGAGTCTCTCTCCGCGCACACACACACGCGCGTGCACACACATATGCGCACAAATAAGTTGACTGATAGAGTACCTGAAGTATATGAAGTATACACACAAAGTGTCCGCCGATTACAATCATTCACATGTTTTTTTAATCATACAAAACACAAAGTTGCATGTATGCAATGTTACAAACACTAATGCATCCATGCACAAACACACACACGGATACACACCGGCACACACACACACATACAGCTTACTGGCCGGGACTGCCGTCAGCTAACACCTTGCACTTCCTCTTCTCCCCCCACCCACCCCCTACCCCCACCCACCCTCCGTGTCAGACAACCACCGCCTCAGGCTTCAAGAGCAGACATTTTTTTGGGAGGTGTAAATGTAATTTAAGGTTCAGGAATGAATTTATTTGCCAAAAAAATATTATCTGTTGATCTGCAGGGTGTTCACTGCTTCCTGAACACCTCTTGTCACTGCACTGCCTTCCCTTGTGGTGTACAGCGAGGAGGAGGAGAAGGGCCTGCAGGGACACGGGCCGACTCCAGATCTTATCGCCGCTACCATTCTGTATTAGGTTACATCCATTTTTTAATTTAGCATACTGGGAGACAAGTCAGCATTCACAATGAAGCCTTTATGATCTGTGTCGACCGAGTGCCAGGGGACGAGTATTCCTCCTCATCTCGTATCTGCGTATTAACGAGCAGACAGCAGGGCAACTTTTTTTCCCTGCTTGGACTAATGAAGGCATTACAGTAACTTTGCAAAAGATCTATTTAAAGCTAATAAGGTAATTTTTTTCAAGACAGTATCTCTGTAATGTTGATTTTACTTAATATACAAGGCTTTAGTTGATGATAAAGCATGTTGAGGGGCTGTTCAACATATATGGATTTCTTGATATTCCAGAAATTTCTCCATCATTATGAGCTAAGTCGGCCAAATATTTGAAATTTGCTGTAATTTTCGGCAAATAAAGCTAAATAAAAAGCAGAATTCTCATTTTTAGCCACTGAACTATTGCTATAGCTCTGTCAGTTAGTTGAAAACTTGATGTAAACTCTCCTGTTTTCTCCTGTGACCATATTTGGACAGGAGTGTGGAGCTGGTCGGGAGCTGCGCCTAGGAGACATAGCAGTAGCCAACTAGTTGCTAGTAATCTGTCAAATGCATAAACAGACATAAATCTTAAATCTAAAATTTAAATGGGTGAGTTATAACAAAAAAAATCGATTCTATACAGTTGTCATGAACAGGAAAATTGTTCATGACATTTTTTTTGTACCAAGTTGTAATCGTGTTAATTTCTCTTGGAAATGTGGGCATTTTAACATGGGATCTCTGGGGAATGACACCAGTTTTTGTCGCTTGCCAAAATAAAAGACTGAAGCTAAACTTTCATATCCTATCTAACAATCATGTAACGAGTAAAAAAAAATTATCTTTTATGATTAACACTTGGATGAGCAACACACGGGTTAGGTCTGCTGTGGACGGTAATAGTTGCCAAACTATTAGATTAAACAGCGTTAAGGGAAGGGGTCTAGCGATCGGTCAGTTGTACTGTCGGATTTGATCAAATCTCCGTCATGTCATCATGTGCATGCCTCCCCCTGAACTTTCCTTTCTGCTCTCCCATGCTAAACCTTTACAGTGTAACACTAATAGGCCTAGCAGCTTTTTGTCAGGAATAATATCCTTCCAGCCTGACGTGAATTGGTGAAGGCTGCGTGGCAGAACGCTCCTGCGCGGCTCACGGACTAACTGAAACAATTAACATAGTGAACCCTGTCAATGCTCCAATTCTCAGGGCTGGGAGGTGCAGAGGACGGGATCATGAATTATGGATCGAGGTTTTAAATACACCCGCACCTGTTTTATAAGGCCTTATAGGCGAGCTTTGTACATTCATACCTGAGAGCTGAGGGGCGACCACTGTTGGTCGAGGTGTAACTCCTGAAAGTGAGATCGTAAAACAACATATCCGAACCCGCCGAAAACAGCGGCGGGACGAGCCGGTGTCCCCTTATCAGCGTCAGCCGGCGGCGGCTCTGAGCGCGGCGTGGATGCCGGACAACTCGCCCATTCAGGGAGGAGGTATGAGCCATCGGAGGGAGCAGGAGAGAGGGCATAGCAGGGGGTGAATGTAGGGTGTGTGCGTTGGGGGCAGCTGGGGGCACAGGGGAAGGGGAACGGGTGAGGCGTGGGGAAGGAGCGAAGGGGAAGGGTGGCGGCGGCGGGAGGAGTGGGGGGGGGGGGGGGGAAGCCTCGGTTTCCTGTTCCCCCAAATTCCCAGCTCCTGTCTGCGGAGCAGGTACACAAAGCCTCCCTTGAAGGGTTTGGAGAAGGGCGGCAGGATGAAACGCAGCCACTGATGGTTAACAGATCTGTCCCCCTGGACGCCGCCTCCTCCCCCCCACACACACACACACACTCCCCGACCTCCCCCCCTCTTCCCTTCGCTTCCCCTCCCGCGCCTGCGTTTGTTTACATTCTCCCAAGCCTTTTTAGCATTTTCTGGCCAGGCCAGGAGACTTGGCGGGGCTCCACGCTGCTGATTGCCATATTCCCAGACCAGAAATGTCACTTACCACTTTGCTCTCCTTCATCCGCCAGTTAAACCCTTTGTAATCCCCCAGAAGAGCAGAGTCACCCAGGATATAGAATATTTTTTGTTTCTCCTGTCCCGGCGGCTCCTCGTCCTGCGCTGCCCCTACATCCCCCACCCGCTCCGTGTCCCCTGCTTGGACAGAGGCAGAGCAAAAAAACACCTTTCAGCCACCTGGATCAAGAACATTAACATTTCTACCGGGGCAGTGTGGGCTTAAGAGTCAGATCACAGCATAATGCGAATAACGAACAGTGGCATTAAACAACTCCCACATAGATTATTTTTGGTTCCTGTATTGTATACATAAATTGATTAAAAAAAACTTAATTAGGCTACTCCTTGTGTTATTTTAATAGCTATGCAAATAGCCTTGGTTTTATGAAGCTATGGTTGGAAGTTCTCTGTCAGCACAATAGGAGAATGTGGAGAATCCACAGACTTCTTCTTGTACTTTTTTACCTGACCCCGGTTGACAGCAAGGTGCTGTGGATTATCCAGACTAATGAGAACAATCATTTTTAGAAAGAAACAGTTTTTACAGTGTTTTAAAATTCCATTCACTCCATTTGGATTGGGGTTGGCAGTAGAAATCTCAGGGGCTGGTCATTCAAACGCAGGTTAAGTAAAAAAATAAGTCATTCAGTGAAACAACCTCATAAATATATAAGGATGTAAAACTACACGCTTCACATCTGTTATATCCGAGAAAAAGCTTGCTGACCTATAATGGCCCCACTTGACCAACGGATGGTTGATGAAGTGGATCGAGACTAAAAGCAAATTTGGCCTCCGCAACTGGATTCTACACTTGGAGGACTTGAATTTGACTATGATCAAAAAATGTTGATGTAATATTTATAATTTCTTCCCAACACGAAATGGTTTCCTTCAAGTTATATATTGTAGAAAGTGAGATTTTGATTGCTTTTTGATTATATATACTGGATTGAGCGTGTTTCCAAACGCTCAATCCACAGACTAATGCACAGAAACTGTGCTTATAATAAGCTGTCTGGACTTAGGAAGTTGTGATGTCACAATTATACGGTCACCGCCCGCCCCCGAATTCATAGTGATTCTTCTTAAAGTTCCAGAGAAAAGCTTGAGAGAGGAGATGATAAAATATATGGACATGATTTTTGGTACTTGAAACCACAAACATATATGGTCAGGGATATGAAAACATCAAATAAAACCCAGGAAAAATGCACAATATGGGACCTTTAAGTAGAAGGTCATAGGTAAAAGTGGTAAAACCATGATATATTTGTGGTCTTAGCTTCAGTCATCGTCTGAATGAACGATCCTCAGATGCAGGGTGGGGTATCAGGACAAGGAGGGGGGGGGGAGGAGAATCTAACGAGCGAGAACAGACAGCCTGCCTATGAAACTGGGCTCACTTTTCCGTCATTTCCACTTATAGAAAAAAATATTAGAGGTTGAAAGAAAACATCACCCGTGACTTATCGAGCAAAAACAAGCCTAGGTGGGACGCGGGGCTGTTTTATTAACCGGATGACATCGAGTTTATTAAACTGGCTGAGAGGCTCCTTCTCCTGCCAGACGAGAGGGAGCTTGGCCCGGATCCGAGACCTAACTGGGGGGAGCTGGCCCAATTAACACCCGAGAGGGAGGTCCTAAAACACTCACACACACACACACACGCTTACTGGACACGCGCAAACACACAAACACCGCTCACACGCCCACCCAGCATGCAGGGAGGTCTGAAGGGGGCCAAATAAACCCTCGGGGACCCGGTAGCTCACGGCTCGGTGTTAGCTAAGCGGCCATGCACGTGCACAGTTACACTCACTGTCATGGGGTGGCCTTAGCTCGCCGTATAAATCTCTGCCACTCACCTTCAAACGGGAGTTGTGCGGTGTGGTGGGCCCAGTAAATACGAAGAAGTGTGTGTGCGTGCGTGTGTGTGTTTTTGGCCGCAGATGCAGGTGCTGTGGTGTTGGGCCGTGCGGACGTGGAGCATCGCTCCAGACTCCAAAGCCCTGGCAACGCCGCCTAACGACTGCTGCCCGCGCATGTGGTTATGAGCCGCGGTGAGAGGTTATGTGAAAGTGCGCCTTTGTCGCCTGGATTTTCGAACTCCGGAAACCGGCAGCTGTCGTACGAGGAACCGTTTCTTTTTTTATTTCCGTAGGAGGCAAAAAAACAAAACAAAACCCCGGCTACGTCATGTACGGCTGGCGGACACCAGGGTTGAGTTTCAACATGTTTCTGTTTTATGATGTTTAATCAAGAATAGATCGCGCGCCACTACCGAGTTAGTGTAGGACGGATGCATGATGAGAGGCTCCTGCAACGGCTTCCACTGTGTATCAGTGCTTTATTGAAACAGCATGGGGTTTGTCAACTCTTCTTCTGGTAAAAACGACAGATAATCTGCAACGCTGGATGCCAGAAATCCTCTAATACGATACACTGCAAATACAGCAAACACTTCCCCCTCGTCTTGTTGGTGTCTGGATGTGTGTATTCCTGTGTGTGTAGCTACCCCGCTGACCTCCAAAAGACACATCCCGCTCTGTAAGACTATTAACACCTATGAGCGAATCTTCTTTAGACCAATCGGGCTCTGAGTCCCCCCCCCTCCACCCCACCGCCGCTGCCACCACCACCAACACACATGAATGGGTGTCACCGGCTAGAATCACTTGGGAATGCCTCGTCTGTGTGGGACCGCCATAGTTGTGGACGCCCGGCCCCTTCCGAGTTGACACTCCTGGCTGGGATCCCTGGCATCCGCAGCTTCCTGATTACCAGCTGTCCCTGCCCCGCTCTGCCTGTCAAATCCCAGTAACTGAGAAATAAACAAACAGTAAACAAAGGGCCTAGTTTAGCACCATCGGCCGCCGCAGCATGACAACAGGTTTGTCACTCTCGCTCGCTGCCTGGGGGTGGGGGGTGGGGGGGGGGACATCGAGAGGAGGCCTTTCTGCGTCTCGAAAAAAAACACCGGAGGAGGAGCCGCAATCAGCGACAGCGGGGTTCGTCTACCCTGCCTCGAGACAAACGGCATCAGCCAAACCCAGAATAAGGAAACGCAGACCGACAACAACCTAATAGCGTGCCGTTCTGGTTCTTTGATTGAGCAGAAACTCCTTGCAGCTCTGCAAAGGAACGTGGGCTTTGTGTCTAATCCCCCCCTCCTCCCCTCCTTCCCTCTCTTTCTCTCTCTTATTGTCTCAATCTGTGGACATCTGCTCACTACAGAGACAAATTCCCCTAACTTGAGACACACTAGCCACCAAGAGGAGAACACAGGCCTATTAATAGGCTTCCTGCTCGTAAAAAGAGATGTGGCAGATCAGGTTTTTTGGGGGAGTTTGATATGCATGTAATACAATATTAGTTCAATTGTGATGCACCGTCAGAGGCCCCCTCTATGGAAATCTGCATGAAATCACTGTCTAGGCAAGGTCGTAAATCACCAATGGCGTTGTTTATTATTGCAGTACAGTTTTATGGAGGCCGGGCGCTTTGCTGGGACGTCCTGGTGAGGAATGCCCAACAGAGGACCTGCAAGGTAATGGCCCCTTTATTGCCAAGGCTAGGGGGCGGGCGGGCGGGGGGAGAAGGGGGGGGTTCAGAGAAGAGCGGGCCTCCTGAGAATTACACGGTTACTGTAAAGCCTGATTAAAGCACAGGAACACCTATATCCAGCAAACGAAAGCACACGACATGTCCACCGGGTAGCCCTTGGAGCAAAAGATCAGAAAAATCTAAGCCATGAGAGAAAAAGGACAGCGAGTCAGGTGGACGACGCGGGCCAAACAGACACGATTTTTTCGTATTTTTATTTCTTTCCATTTTGTGCGAGAAGCCAGAGCGGCTGGCCAAAAATGCCACAACGCCCACTTATTTCTTTTGCGCGAAAACGTCTCGTCTGGTTGTGTCTGACTTTGTCTGCCAGGTCTCCGAGCATCGGGAAAACTTATCAAAGAGAACAGACCTCTATTCTACGCCGGGAGAGAGAGAGGGAGAGAGAGAGAGAGAGCAGCACTCCTCTGCTATAGGAGCGACAGCCAGTCAGGACGTCAGACGCTGCTTAGTCTTTCAGCTGTTCGGAAGTGGGAAAAGCACATTAGGGGTCATTGGGCCGGCGCATTCCTGGCGGTAGCGGCTCGAACTTTGCTTTTGTCCAGCCTGGCAGATATACGTGCCCGCCTCGCCCTGGCCGTCGCTACCGCTCCATCTGAAAACATAATTGATCTGGATATTAAATGGGTCGTGCGGCTCTAAATCAAATTCCATGCGTGCTTAATTCTCCAACGTGGTTTTGGAGGCCGGACACTTTCTTCCCTGTCCAGGCTAGTGTTACATGCTGGACTGTCTTAGCTCTGACCACTTCATAAAATCAGCCTCATAAATATTTTTCATGTGCTATTTAAACTCAGCTCTCTCTGGGCTGGAATGGGTTGATATATATATATATATATATATATATACATATATATATATATATATACACACAATTTGGACAAACATATAGTATAAGGATAGACTATTATAAATATTGGGCTGTGCATTGGCTCAGCTTCAGGAGCCTCAAGAATGTGTGACGCGTGTACTTTGCCATCATGAGAATCCAGCATTGTCTCGCAGGAATTATGACAATTAGAATTTATAGGAGGCTTCTGAGAAGAAAATATTAAATTATTAGAAAAGCGACCACAAATAAATAATGCCTTTGCATTATTTTCAGAAGTCACGTTAGTATGCCAGCGAAAGCATGCCCGTAATTCAGATGCGGCCGTGATGTAAAAAAAGTATTTTATTGCAGCTATTGTGTGGATTTAAAGGATGTGAAGAGCATGTGGGTATGTGATGTTTGGTCTAGACTTGCACCAGCTCCAGTTTCTGTTTGTTTCCTGGTAGGATTAGTGCCGAGGCTTGTGACATCAGTGTCAATCTCAGGACACCGGGGGCAGATAATGGCGTTATTAATAATAACCTAACGCAACCTTAAAAAAAAAAAAAAGAAAAAAGTTTGATATATATATATATATATTTCCTGGTATTAACCACAACTATTTTCCTGTCTATGATGACATTGACATTTTGTGACTATATAATAGTTTTAAACAATAAGAGAACAGCATGTACTAGTTCACAAATCAGTTTTATTAATTTAAACACAATCAAATAATAATGTCAAAAACATCTGTACACATATTTTGCAGACACAACAATCTTTTGCATTTCACAATGAGGCCCATGTTACTGTAAAGTATTTCCAGTTTGCATCAATGATTGCAACATAATAAAAAAAAAAGCGTGCTGTATGAATCTATAAAACATTTCCTCTATTTACCTACCATTACCTTGATCTAGCAGCAATATGTAGATACCCCGGAGTGCAGGGGAGAAGTTGTTTTGAGGAGATCACATAATGTGGTCAAAGGGAGGGAGAATCGGGGGGGGGGGGGGATGTGGGAGGAGAGGGAGGGAGGAGGGGGTATAGGGGGAGGGGGGGTGACAGGGATCCAAATTGAAATATAAAGGCCAACAGTGATCATGTGCAAAGGAGGGAGAATCAGAAACACAAGTCGGTTTCTGTTTAAGAAATTCACAGTCGATAGCACATGTCCTGTATGTTCACAAACCCCTCGAAGTTAGTGGCTTTTCTCTCACTGTTAATTATGGTTTCCCCATCCACAGATGTAGAAGCACTAAGAAAAGGGCTTCATTTGTTTCAGCTATTTCAAAGAGGGGGCACAGAATGTATTTTCAACGTCAAATAAAAACACTACATCATACAAAATTACGCTTGCTGTACAAGAGTTTTGTTATAGTGCTTGTATAAAAGATAATAAATTCAAGCCTGCTTTTTTTTTTTTTTTTTTTTTTTTAAATCCGGATTTATTCAAATTCGTTGATGAAACGGCTCTCGGGAGGCAGGAAAGTTGTGAGTTTTCTCACTTCCCCGCCAAATCCAAAACCCTTAGCATAATTAAGTTTGCTTCCAAATATGTGGGGTCTGGGCTGCAAGCTGGTGAAATGACATAAGGACACAAGTTGTGAGCTACCTTTCTGAATAACTAAAAAAAACAAATACATCTTTTCCCTTTGAAATATTGAGTCTAAAAAGGACTTGCATTAGAGGAGACCTGTTATGCGATATAAAGATGTGAATGAAGTTTCCTGTGAGGACGAGAAACATCACAGAATCAAATGAAAGGTCATTGACACTTGACATCCATGCTTTTGGTCTTGACAAAAACGATTTATCACAAAATCCCATTATCTACATATTTGTTTACTGAACAAAACTTGAACACATCAACACTTTAAGGCGTCGCACAAGCTTACGTGCGATGGGATGCCTTTTTTTTTTTGTTTTTTTTTTTACTTCAATGAAAAAGCATTGCCACCTTTCAAGAGCACGTACCTAAATGAATATAGGAAGGAATAGTCCAGTGATTACAAACTTACACACACAAAAAAGATTTTTCCTCTGTACACGATTGTCTCAGCATTGTAAATAAAGTTTTTTGTAATTTTCTTAAATTATTAGAAAACCCCCTTTTTGTTTTTGTTTCTTCCATCTTCCTCTTCCTGTGGTGGAAATCGATAGTACTTTGTAAAAGGCACGAGTCTTTTGTCGTTGAGGTACCTTCTCGGTGGCGTGGTGCCACTCAACAAAGTCTCCGTTCATAAATAAGAAGCACAGGACTCCCAGGCCGACGGTTAACAAAGGAGCAGTCACTTTGTCTGTCTGTCCCATGACGGAGGGGGAGACCGAGAGAAACGTAGGTAGACAGATAAGGAACAGCCATAAAGGGGGAGGTGAGGGGCAGAACGAGCTAGAGGGACGGAGAAATGTCACCACCAGTAGTTGTGGGCCTGGGGTTTACTGGAGCTGAGTTCTGTGGCGAGGTGAGGCGAGGCGGGCGAGGCCATCAGTAGCTCTGCTCTCCTCACAGGTGTGAACCCTGACAGAGTCCCAGCACAAACAGGGGGGCCGTAAAACACTTTGACAGCTTCAGAAAGCGGCCAATTCACAGTAACCATGGCAAGCAGCTGCAGCGCCGTAAATTCACCTTCGCTTCCAGAAAAAAAAAAAAAAAAAAAAAGTTTAGGGTTAAGACAAAGTGTGACCGTATGTCAGCACATTAACCGTGTGCTCAGCCTTTTTTTTTTCTTCCATTCTTCTTTTCTTTTCTTCCCATGTAGTGGAAGACAGACGCCAGGTAGCACGGGGGGGGGGAGTGGGTGGGCGGGGGTCGGTTTCTGAGCTGCGGGGTCTGTGGCAAGCATGGGACAGGGTGCTGGAGGGCAGAGGTGAAAGGTTGCAGGGTGTGCTGAGGCGGAGCAGGGTGTACGGTGGTAGTGTAGTGCTACAAGTACTCCAGGTCTAGAGCATGGTGCAGGGCCATGAGGTCTGAATGGCTGGAGATCCTCCAGAAGGGCATGTTGTGCTGTGGGCGGGAGAAAAAAGTGGAGCGAATTTATAAAAAATTGCATTTAAAACATCATTTTAGCGCTGAAATAATGAGTCAAATAATCAAGTGTAAAGGAAAGAGTTACTGGTTAAAAGTACAATATTTCTCTCTGAAATGTAGTGGAGTGGTTGTGTAGAAATAATCAACTAACGTAAAGTACCATAAAATTATTTCAGTACAGTACTTGGGTAAATCTGCTTGGTCACATGCTTATACTGCAGCTAATACTCACAATGAATGAAGTGAGTCTGCTTCATTCACCAGGAAAAGCAATCAGTTCAACAATACACCCCGGCTGCTCCTCCTGCTCCCTGGTGCATATGTCTATGCGGCCAAACAGCACATCTGCATCTCTGACTAATTTCTCTGCTGCATCAAGTTGGATAATAGTTGTATCTCACCAAACCAATCCAGTAGCTGTCTTCAACCTCAACAGAAATAAAGTCCCCACAGAGTCTTTTGAATGAGCCTCCTGACTGTGAGTGTGTGTTTAGGACAGTGCAAATGAGCTGTTGTTCCCAAGCAGAGCACGGAGGAGAAACCTGAGTCGCAGAGAATGAAAGGAGCTTGTCAGGCAGAGTCCTCAGCTCCTCAGTGTGTGGAGCCCATTACCCTCCCCTTATCAAAGGTATGGCCTCTCCCAGGCATATGTTCCGCTTAGGAGAGCCTGCACTGACCCTTAAAAAGCTCTTTGCTTTTTGTTTTGTAAATTGTCTTTGCTTTTAAGTTTAAAAGCTGGAGATGTTATCTCTGCCGTCTCTCTCCCAGGCGATAGTAATAACTGAAGGCAGAATTGTTTCAGGGATTTTTTTTTTTTTTCTAAGGTTAGGGTGAAGGAATGAGGGCCGAGAGAACTTTTCAGACATTTGCTTTTGTAGTTCCACACAGTGTCACGTCTGATATGAGGCCTCCTGACGGGTGAAATTGTTGTGTTATTTCACGTCCTCTCTGATGTTGACACAGAAACCTTTTACCGCATGGCGTGTCGTGGGACTCGCACCACTCAGACGAGGGGGGGAAAAAAAAAAAAAACGCCTTATCCTTCCATCAAATGTCACACTCCGACAACTCAGGACTGAGTAAAAATATTTGCATCTTTTTCCACAACCATCCCTCGAGACCTTATTCCCAGGGTGTGCTCTGTATTTTCATAATACAGAGCTATTGCTTTACACATTTATCCAGGGTGAACAGTTGCTACTTCTTCCTAATCACTCTTCATCTGTCCTCGCGGTTCTACCCATTGTTTACTGAGAAACAGGTGAAAAAGGAGCTGGAGGCTTTTCAAAGGGAAACTGTGTCTTCACCCTGACACTCTGTGGCTCACCAGAACTGTCAGACAAATATGTTCCGGAGCCGCTGATTAATTTGTTAATGAATATATTTGCTGTGCGGCTTGGATTTAGTTTACACCCCAAACTTGGCATAAATGCTGAACACACAAACTGTGGAGCATGAGCCAACAGGTAACATAAAAAAAAAGGGCAAGTCAGATGTCAAATTAATCATCGTCGTGTTTCCTGAACGACTACAGGAGATTTAGCCTTCCTTTATCCGTCTCGTGCTAACGGGCTTGTCACTGCAGTAAATATTCTTATTTCATCAACAATGATTTAAGACTCTTTTATGCATGCTCTATTTACGGTGCACCTCAAACATGCCTGAAAGGGCCTGTCTAGCATTACACATACAGCATTCACGCTGCTCAGGGCACTGAGCAGGAATATATAATTATGCCATCTCTCCCCTCCCCTGCTCCGTAAACCTGAGATGGTGGAGGAAGAGCGCTGATTACACACCACAGACTTTCTCTCTTTTGCTTGGACGCCCTATAAGAGGATAAACGAGTGAAAGTAAAGTAAGATTGTTGAGGAGGAGAGCTGGTGGGCTGAGTCCTTTATTTGGAAAGGTATGGCAGGTATGTTTTGTGTTCTGAGGACATTCATAATGAACTCTTGACCTCACAGAAAGTAATTACGAGCCCAAACAGTACCCTTTCTCCTAGTTCTGTGCATTTCTGCTCATGTTTCACTACCATGTAGAAAGCATGTGCTGTCTGTTATTCGGTGAATTCTTACCTTTTTTGAGCCTTGCTCCTCTTCCACGCCATCGCCGACAACAATGTAAACAACTTTCCTCCCGAACCTTTGAATTACTCTCTCAAAGCAGCTCTCCTTCCCTGCGTAGGAGTTGACAGCAGAATGTTAGTGGAGCGTTGCATGGATGCAAACAGATACACAGGCACACACACACACACACTTTTGACCCACACTAAACACCGTCAAGTTGATTCAGAGGCACAGGGTGACAAGAGCCCCTTTAAAAACACCACACGCACACAGAATAGGGCAGAGTGTAAACACTTTGAGCTCAGCACGGAGATGTGATAAGATCAACCTTTCAGATAAAGACAATCTGAAAAGCATTAACTTTGCCCTCCGCCCCCCAAACCTGGGACAAATGGACTTAAATCAGCTAAATCACTCTTGCATGGACCTGGTTAGGAGAACCAGTGTGCTTAACGCCCTAAAGAACCCCGAGCTATGCTCTGCCCCAACTCTGCGCTGATGGGCCTGAAAATGGCGCAGGAGTGAGGCTTGATGTTTATTTTGCATTTGAAACAGTGAAGAAGGGGAAGGACTGGAGGAAAAGGGGGGAGGCGGGAGGAGGGGGTGGTGTTTCTGTGGAATGACATAAATGTGCAGAAGTGGTTTCATATGCAGAGACTGAGCAGGAGAGGCCTGGGGAGGCCCAGCACAGGCCTAGCTCCAAGAAAATAATCCCAGGCTGATTAGACCTATTCCTTCATAGAAGAACATCAATCCTCTCCACTGACTGAATCTCCCACCCCGTCCGTGCCTCTGTCCCATCACTTAGGTAGCATGTGTGTCTTAACTGTTCACACTCACATTGCATAATTGAGTGATTGATCCTCACAGACAAAACATGAGAGGATTCCAATCGCACATTGAAGATAAATAACGCATTATTTACCTATTTTGGTTGCGCTATAAATATTCTCGATAGGAAAGACTATGCCCAGGCCGTAGAGCAGGACCTTAGCCAGGGCAGGGATGAGCTGCGTGGTGGTCACCAGGATATTCACACAGTTTGACCTGTAGCGGAGAAGCAGAGGAGGTGAGCAAAGGGATTCCATCATTCTAAATCACACTGAGGGAGGACAAAAGAAAACACAGGGTGCAGAAAATGAAGACACGGCAATGTATCAATTGTTTAAAATATGTCCTGCAATGATGAATTGGACCTCAGCTGCTTTTAAAAGTCAAATCTCTTCACACGCTTATCTCTCAAAATCTGAACACAAAACCTGTCTGAAAGACAAATTTGAAGCATTGGTGTTTTCTTTAATGGCATGGGAGTGTGGAGTTGACTTATTTACACCGCATGCAAGTTTATATATGTGCGGTATGGGACTGGGTACAATTTTCCTACCTTGAGTGGATTAATGTTAGTGCTTTCAGTGCCAGTGTTAACCAGGAGTCCGTCAAGGCTTCAATTTCTGCTCGCAATTGCAACCAGGCTTCCCTTTTGGCTGGGCCCAGCAGACCTGAAACGCAGGGTAACATTGTTTGGGTTGGACCAGCCCACCAAATACCACTGAAATTTTCAAAATTTACCCTGACCAAGTGGTGTGGCATGTGTGCTTTTTTAAGAACACACACACACACACATGAACAAATGCGTGGACACTCACACAGACGCCCCCACACAACGAGGTACATCTGCAAACTCAGTTCTACACGACACGTTTTGTAGAGAGCGGCGCTGCTTGTTGGGGATTACCTCCGACGTTATTTTTGTAGGTGGTGTAGATTTCTTTTACTCTTCTGTAGCGGAAGGCCAACTTTCTCATCCAGTCCACTCCCCCCCTCACGCCTGTGGCCAGACATAGGTTGGCACTGGTGGCTGCTGCGTGGAAACCGTCGGCGCTGAAGTTATACGTACTGAGAAGAAGATGAACAAAGAATTTGTTATGACGAGCTGCTTCACTATCGATGCTAGCAGAGTAAATCAGGCAATTTATAACCAATGTACAAAAATGTTGTACCTTAGATCCTGTCCGTTGTCATCGGAGGACACATCGTCAATATGTACCTGGTCACATTCCTGAAATACACAAAACATGCTCTTTGAATAACGTTGGATTCACTTAAAGACACACCTAACAAGACTTTTTTTTTTTTTTTAGAACTAGAGGTTTCTTCCCCACATGTTCTAGGTCATTTTTCACTAGAAAAACATGTTTATTTATAGGAAATAGAGCTTTGGCTGGACACCTCATCCTTAAACCCGTTCTCCCTGACTCTCTCTCTGTCTCCCTTTGAATCAGCTCACAACATTTTTCTTCCCTTGTGCCCGCACCAGCTCTGTCCAAACAAAAATAAACCTCATCATTAGTCTGGATGGACCTGCGGCCCGCAAAGTTGCTACCACTAGAGGGGTCTAAAGATATTCACAGCCACAGACATAACCAATTAACTCCCAATCCAGCAACTCTAAACACTTCTCAGGTTGGCATTTGAACTGCTATGTCTGAGAGTACAGATATATATATATATATATATATACATACAGTAGAAGAATGTACGTCGGCTAGCTGAATGCATAAAGCGCTTTGGCACTAATGGCCTGTGCATGTGTATGTGCTGTATATATACGCATCTCCAAACATATGTGCGCATTACTCTTCCCCTTTAGGGTGCCTGGCTCCTCTTGGAAAGGTAGAGGGATTCTGCAGCTCTGCACTGATTCCACCGGTACACAGTAACACAATCCAGACTTTCTGGTAAATGTAACCTACTAGAAAAATTGAACCTGATGCTAACCGCCAATGAAATTATGACCTCTGATTGCTGCTGCGCCACACACCAACACAGCCCCGGGGCCAGTCAGCCAGCCAGCCGGCAAAAGAGCGCAGGAGAAAGCAGACTAAAAATCTGTTATTAGTTTTCCATTTATAGGAGCGCTCGAGTGCCTCCCCCTTCCTCCCCCCTCAGCCAGTTTGAAATGTGAGGGACTTCTGCCTTGGCATTCAGATCAACACGTTTCACATGGGACACAGGAAAGACAGCCTAGCTAAGCCTTGTTTTTTTATACTTAAACTTAGGGGAACTAGCAATTTAGCCAAAAATGAGGTTAGGCAATAGTTAAAATGAAATGAATGTGACATCAACCTCTCAATTTGTTTCAGTCAGTCCTAATCTAGAATTAATAACTCTGAGACTATCTGATATCGCTATGAAGCAGTTTATGGAATTTCTCTGGTTTTAAATTGGTTGCATAACTGCCAAAAAGGTTCTCACCTGTTTAAAGTTATGTGAAAAATAATAATTTCACATGGAAATTGAAACTTGAGGTAGAGAATTCCCCTCCGGTTTCAAGTATGAAAAATCCTTCCCGAATTTTTAAGCTTTTTAATTAAGTTTCATCCGGCTGTTAAGACACCCAAACACAGAAAGGACTTCCTTGTTTTAAGTCAATCTAACTGAGGCCAACTGCTGACGTTATTGCATTCCTCTCTAATGCTAGAGCAGGGTAAGGGTAAGGGCTTTGGACCGTAAACCTTTTTTATTTTACTGGTTCCCCTCTGAACAAATTTTTCATCTCCCTGGATTTGTGGGGAGAGGGAGGGGAGAGCGACGTGAGGAGAAACTCAAACCAGCTGTTCTTTAACAGAATTAAAATCTTGACCCCCAACCCCTGCTCTAATGCAGCCATTCTCTCGCCAAGCCTCTCCCAGCAAGCACCAAGATCCAAAGAGGAAAAGACTTTGACCCCGTGACCCATTCCCCTCCTCTCCGGGGCTCCGGCACCCCGATAAGGGGGTGGAAAGGGAAGAGAGGTGGAAACGGAGGAGAGCGGCGGGTAAATTCTGGGGGAGACAGCCCAAACTGACCTCACATGGAGCGGGCTCTGAGCCCTGCGTTCCAGAAGATGGACTGCCAATTGGAGATGGGGTGCAGGCGGGGGCTCTAATCTGTTTCCAGACACTCACCAGCAGATATTTAATAGTTGAAGAAAGCAGCAATTTGTCTCAGCTTGAGGAAATGCTGCCAATAGACTTCACTCAAAAAAGTGAACAAGGCGAGTTGAGTTGACTTTAAATTAATCTGTTACTTTCACTTAACTTCGAATACATTTACATTTACACAAGTTAACATTTTTCGAATAAAGTCCATGTAATTGTCTCTCTTTATTTATACAAGACATCGATGTGTTAATTCTAAACTATTCAGTAAATTAGGACTGAGATGATAAGTAATGCAACGTCAGCTGCCATAAAACCCAGAAGAAGGAGATGATCGAAGGGCTTCAAAGGCTGCTTCTGCTTTCCAAATCTTCCCTGCGTTAATTTTGGCGGACAAGTCGCTGCTGGTCTTCATTTTCCGAGTTGGAAGAAGTAGGAGGGCATTCCTATTCACCTGTAACGTTACCTATTTTCATATGGATTGTACACAAGGCATTTCACATGTTTAGCCTGCTTGTTTTAGCCTATATGTTTCAACTGTGAAACATTGACATATCAGAATGTAACTCTTATATTCAGTCTATGAATGTTATTTGCAGCACTAAATGCTTACACACTCCAAACACAGATCAGTGACTGTAGCTGTGTTGAGGGATCAGGCCTCGTGTGGTTTTACAGTTCATGACATGCCGGCATTCTGGAACATTGGCGTCTAGTGTGGTAGCCTCACCCTTTTACACAGACATCGATCCGGCAGTGCGGCTACCTCCGCTGCCAGCTTAAGACGAAACTTGTTAACTGAATCAGTGCTGTGTTAGTAAGTAAAGAAAATATCATTTTATTGGGCGAGCCAAACTTAATTAGTAAAAAATGTTTGTGTAAATTTGTATTTGTAGTTTGTGTAAAACTGAACAAAACTCACAAAAATGTGTTACTGTAATACAAATTCATTAAATTCAATTTTCCTAAGAAGACAGCCCAAGCCAGAAGTAGTAGTGTGTGTAATTCCTTCAGTAGTGAAGGCATGTCTGTTTGTTTAGGAAAACAAAAACAGTTCCCTGGGTTAAGTACCTCATAAAGCCTCCATTCAGAGAGACCTCCCGTTCTGGTGCAAGTGACTGGAATGCTTTTATTATCCTCTAATTACCCACTAATAAATCAGACACAATCAGCTAACTGCAAAAGCTCCTGCCACCTCTTTTACTTTGGGCACAGGTCCATTCTGTTCCACTCATTTGGTATACCATTGCCTAATTGTATGCTGTCCCCTGGTACCTTGTTGGATAATAATAGTCCCTCGTATTTGTTCTTCCCATGTAATGTGTTTCTTTCAGAGTCTGACAGCCAGCGGGGATCAAAGCAGATATCTGAGAACAATATTACTCAGCATGTTAATTATGGGTCTGCCAGATCCAAAACATGACTCTAAACACATAAATATGTCTCGGTAATTAGGCCTAACAGGGGCCATTATAACCGCTGCCTGATTATGAATGATTTTTCATGGACTTCCAAATCCTCAAAGCTAATAAACACATCAAACCACAATGAATGTAAAGTGATAAAAATTTTTTAAAAAACTGGAAAAACACAGGGGGTTGTAGCCTTCTCGCCGAGCTGCTTATTTACATTTTGAATGCACTATGTTTACATAGCTTTTTAATTACGTAGATATTACGACACTTCATTAGCAGCTGAACAGGACGCACAGGAGTTTAACTGTGTGTGTGTGTGTGTGTGTGCTGACTATGAAGAAGGAGGTTGTTGGAAGAATGCGCAGAACCCAACAGTTACTGTTCCCAGCTGGGGTTGGCATAAACCTCTGCACTGGCTCCCTGGGAGGACTGGGAAAGCTAACAGAGGTGGTGGCTGTGGGTAATGTCGTACAGTAACCCTTACACATACTCATTAGAAGCCACTTCTGAAGGCCTCGTAAACACCACACAGCCGTGGATGGTGCAGGTTCAAGTCAGTTAACTACAGCCGTATAGTGGAAATGGACAAGATGGAAAGAAACGCGGCGGGGTGGTGAATTTTACTAACTCACGAACTCGCTGACAAACGCGTGGGTGGATGCTGAAATGTTCTGAAAAGGAAAAATAAGAAGCAACGTGTCTCTAAAAATGTTATGTCATCTTCAGTTTAATTAGGGTCGCCTTATCATTCAATAGCTCACTTGCGGGACGAATAAAACAAATCCATAAGCACTGAAAGTTAGCGTCACTGGCTCTTTTGAAAGCTCAAAAGAAAAAATAATAACACTGCCTTTAATTTGTTTGTAGAACACTACCGATAGACTGACAAGCCTTCAATGATGGTGGCAATTGTGGGGCAGTCTGAGAATTTCTTAGAACCTTTTGAACATCTCTTCCATCGGATCCCCCCCATTCTCCCCTCACCGAGCAAACAGTGGTCTCTCTAAAACCTACAATCACTGCTAACTCACACCAGATGTTCCTACTGTACTCAGGAGTGAAGAGCCTCTACCAGAAGCCATCACAGTTACTCTTTATGCAAACACTATGTCTTTCTGTTAAATTCATCGGCCACATTTTTTTTTCTTTTTAATCTGTGTTCATTCAGCTACCAAACAATCCTTATCTGCAACGGAAAGATGAAAACATCAAAAAATGTGCAACGATCGAAGACAGGATGACTCAGAAGGAATCCATCTCTACATCCTTCACTCTCTTCCTCTCTCTGTCTCTGTCTTTCTGTCTGCTGAAAACTTT
The DNA here is from genome assembly GCA_030544235.1 of Lepturacanthus savala. Classification (NCBI taxonomy): domain Eukaryota; kingdom Metazoa; phylum Chordata; class Actinopteri; order Scombriformes; family Trichiuridae; genus Lepturacanthus; species Lepturacanthus savala. The sequence continues at coordinate 7,444,276 of CM060476.1, read as the reverse complement.
TCACCGGGGAGGAAGCTATCAGAGCCCCCTTTGTTCCCCTGGCATCTGTCATTAGGCAATCAGTGATGACGGCCTGAGTCTTCCTGTAGCCTGGAAAGAGCTCAGAGTGGTGACTGCAACAGTCAGAGGCAGGGAGACGAAGGAGGGGGCTACTCAGCAATGTTACCAAAACACAGAAATGGCCACACTAGCTAAACCAACTCTTAGACCGTTTTTTCCCATGAAGATCTAGTTCACTGTTCGTACACGCTGTCCACTTTCTGGATACAAGCTGCTCCCGCTCGCCTCCTCTCTCTCATCTTCTCTCTCAGGTGAGCTGTGTGTGCATTGGGTGGGGGTGGGTGGTCAAAACCACGGTGTGAGCGATAACAGCCATCATCACGGCATTCCTTGTGACCCTACAGGCTAATGCCATGTGAAAAAGGCTCATCCATGGTTCGCAGGTTCTCAATACGACCACTCCACCGGCAGAGGCTGTCATCCCCCCTGCGGTCTGTGACCCCCAGCAACATCCTTCTCCATTCCCACCACAGGCACCCCTGTCTGGGGGGAAAAAGGAGGAGGGTGCATAGGAGGAGAATGGGGGGGGGGGGGGGGGGTGCTGTGATTACCTGGGGGTCAAACACAGGATGTGGGTAACAAAGGGAGAGTTCTTCGAACCCACTTCATTCCAATCCACAATCTGTGCTTGAACAGTCACGGAATTCAAACAGGGGCGCCAAACAAAGCACAGGTATAGAGAAGTCCATGCTGGTTTTGCAAAAATTCACACGATCGGGAGAAGGGATCCAGAAGGAACACAAATAGTCTGTAAAGACTTGTTGTAATAACTGGAAAAGTTGTTCAAAAAAAAAAAGGAAAGAAAACACCCCACAGGTAGTGAAGAGTATAAATTAGATGGGTGTGATGGATAAACTGCTTCTCATTATTTCCTTTTTCAGGCATTGCGCGTCCAAACCACACCTCAAGGAGAGTGACATTAAATACAATATCAAATCTCAGTCATTTCAGCATTTTCCACTCGCAACAAACGTACTCATAGAGAAACAGTTTATTCCTGCCAAGAGGACTGTTGTCTGGACACATCGAGGCAATTTCTGTTTTCCACCGACAATACTGAGCAGGTGTTATGTCTCTCTTTTAAATGCAGGACAAGAACTCTATTTTAAAATACCATCATTTGTCACTAGACAGTAATGTTATATTTTCCATGCACCCTCAACCCCTATTTGTGCATGAATCGGCTGTGTTAGGATAGCGGGTAAAGGGTGGGAGTGAGGTGGAGCTCTGCGGAGCGAAGATTGACAGGGTGGCTTTGAAACCTCCACTTTCTCTCTGTAGTCTTTCCAAAACACATCAGTGGCCTCGCCTTGAGACTTGATGGAGTTCTGTTGAGGAGCGTGACAGAACCGCTGCATCAGTGGCCAGACAAATGATGAAATACCCACATCAGTGTGAACTAACCTAAAGGAGCCCATCTGAAAAAATATACTATATATGCGTTTATTTATGATGGCGTTAATTGTTTAAAATTGAAAAAAAAAACAAACAGTGACATTGCTACAGTGTTAATAGGTAAGCAATGAACTGAATGACTTAATTTCATGATTCAATGAATAGCGCAGTTAGTGTTATGGTCGTTCTTACTAGGGCTAAAATCACAGAAAATAGTCCGTAACCATCAAGGAAAACACCATAAAGCTACCAATCTTTTGGAATGGCGAGTACAGGACCCGGCTCTCTACGGCGAAACATAAAACCAACAGAATGGCTCCACGCTAAGAGGCTCTGGAGGGCCATTCCAGCCTGTAGGAAAAGGTAACCGTGCATTTCACAGCATCTCTCATTAACAGGCAGCCCCTGGGTGAGAGTGACAGAGGAGGCTTCAACCCTGCGACTGCAAGCTGGGAGCTATAAAAAGCAGCGAGCCCGCAGTGTCACAGGGTTGTTCCACAGATACAGTACAGCATGCGTGTGTGAAGGTCTGTGTGTATTTTCATGAGTGTATATACAGTTTGAACTACGGAGCACAACATGTTTAGAAAGCGTGTGATTGAGAGTGTGAGAGAGCGCTGCACGCAGCGTGGAGGCATCAGTGGACTAATTTAAAATGTTCCCACCTTTAGCGACCTCTCCCCCCTCTCTCTCCCTGTGAGTGGTTTGCCCCCATGCCCTTTATCCTCCAGACAGGGAGGGTTGTTTTCTCACCCAGGGAGGGGGGGAGACGGCAGCCCCTGTACCCCACTGCGAGGAGAACACAGGGGGCTCGGCCAGCGAGAGAGAGGCCCCCGGTTCTCACATACTGCTCGGCGTTAGCGTTTGGGTTGCAGCAGCACACCTACGGTAAACTCACACCCTGAGTCACAGCAGAGCTGTCAGTCTCTGCAGTGAGCTCAGCCTCAGTGGGCTTCATTATACACATCCCGTCAGGCCATCAATTAACTTCACATTCAAGCCCATGCCGCAGCACTTGAGTGAACCAGTAAATGTAAGCTATAGGAAAAACAGGAATTGCTCATAAAATTATATTATTGCAAAAAAAAAAATAATGGAAAAGACACATTGTTGAGTGTAATTCAGAAAATATAATAATTAAATGGATTGGTTTTACTTTGCTGTTAATTCACAAATTAAAAAAATAGATTTAGTATTAAAATGTATATTTTATACACAATTAATATAAGATATTCATCATGTGTTTATATCTGCAGGTATTAAAATACAACTTCTTCTTTTAGGAAAATTAATACACTTGCGATATCAATACGGATCATATTGCCTTAATTTACTGTAGTGAGAGGCATTTTTGATGATAAAAACAGATTGTGCTGTTCATACAATACTACACTTGTCCTTTAAACGGCTGAGTAGAAAATGTTTTTTTGCGGGACGATCGATATGGAGGTTTGTGTGTGTGTGTGTGTGTGTGTGTGTTAGTGTAGGCTGGGAGGAGAAGTCTTTTGGGGGGATGCAGTATTTCTGGGACGCACCTTCAATGCGAACAGTGAATGAGAAAAGAGAGCGCTGATCCAGAAAAAGGTTAGAGGAGAAAGAGAGGAAGAGAGAGACGTAAGGGTGAAACTGATCCCTGTTGACCCCTTCGGCATGCCCTCTTTCTTTTTATGACTTTCCTCTGAATCGTCACTCACCAGTTCTATCAACATGGTCCAGCCTCTATTCTCACACACACACACACACACACACACACACACACACACACACACACACACACACACACACACACACACACACACACACACACACACACACACACACACACACACACACACACACACACACACACACACAGGCTTTGGCAGAGCAGAATATTATGCTTCATTTTGACATTTAGAGGTCCTGTAAACAACCTAAATCTGTTTCAAATGTTTGAACCACATTAATGCATAAAAACAATTTAGTAAAAGCAAAAACAACCACTACATGCATCATAGCTTTTAAGCATGCTGAGTCCATATTTAATGTCCCTGTGCAGAGGCTGGCAGGACACCAGTGTTAAGACTTAGATGGGCCACTCACACACACCGCTAGGCCACTAACTCTGCACCTGTGTTTCTGCACAGCCTCTGGGGTCTCCCTTTATGGCTTAGACTAAATTAGATGGACCATATGCATTTCTGCACATGCTTAAATACATAACTGCTGCTGGCTGTGGTATTTATAGTTGGACTCTATTTAGCTCTATCTGAGATGGAGGACTGTAAATCAGCAGAGAGGAAACACAACTGGTTAGGCATTGCTGAGAACTGGCACTTAACACTCAGAGTGGTCCAGCTTAGTTTAAGAGGAGAGATCAATACGCCTTCAACAGAATGTCACTCCTCCTCTGGTATGATTGTTAATGACAATCGGTGCAGTGTCTGCAGAGAGGTCTTTATGTTGGACGTTCTAGAAAGCATTCCTTCAGCCGACCACGCACTGCAAATTTAGTCATAATACTATACTCTAGTTTAAGCTGGGGAAAAAAAATCCAGAGCTTTAAAGTGTCAAAACAAAATCTAATAATTTCGTTACTGAGATAGAGCAGAAGGAATATACGTGGGGCATTTTAAAATAATTTTATAAGAAGTCTGAGCTGCCAATTCATCTGTGAACAGTTTATCACACATGAAAAGAAATCAAAACACGGGACAGATGTTGAGCAAAACCACATTTAAGAGTTGTCACAAACTGCCATTTTTTTTTCAAATGATTGGGGCACATCTATTAAATAAAGTGCAGCTACAATGGATTCTACATGGCCAGGGCATAAGGAAATATTTAACCAGCCAATTGCAGCCAATTAACTTTGATCACTATGACTGCGTTTGGAATCTCAGTCACTCGTCTGTCTGGGGGAGTATGAACCTTTTCTTTCCTTGTCTCTCTCTCCCGTTTTTCCCTCCTTCTTGGGTTTGCTTCATGTAACACAGTCGAACATGGTGGTGAGTAATGAGACTTGGCAGACTGGCCACAGATCTCTTCACACTTAAGTATCAAACAAAACATTTCCTCTCCTGTGAGGTCAGCGTAAAGCAGGACACCGAGGAAAAGCACTAGGTCAGTGGGATCGGATTCACCGGGAGAAAGAGACGGAGTGGAGGAGGCAGGGACAAAATTCAAGGAATAAAAAGCCCAATAAAAAACAGAGACAGTGACTTGGATAGAGCTAGAAATACAATGGCGATAAATTGCTTTGTTTATTGCTATAATGTGATGTGTGCACTGATAGTTAGCCCGATCTGACAGAGAGTAGCGGGTGTGTCGCCATGTCTGTGTGTGTATGTATACTGTACACACACCCCTGATCCCTCTATATTCCTGTGTCCCAGGGGCAGATTTTACACTAGCCATACATGAATCACGGGGGCAAGGGAGGGGAGATGGCGGGGGAATTTCATGCTGTGGCACAGGGGTCTGTGGTGTAGGTGGACAGCGACACCAAGCACACAGCGTGACATACAGGCAGACAGAACAGCCACAGGAACACTAGAGCCTGACAAATTGTGCTAGCCGTTATGGGAGTGGGAAGGAGGTGGGGGCAGGCCCGGTGACCCAGGAACGACTTGAGACTGACAGCACATGCAAAATTCATGGCATCCCTTGGGCTCCGAGGATACTTCACCGCCATGAGACCGATAATTGAGAAACAGGCTCCACGCTATGAAACAGTTGTTGCTGCTTTTACTAAAAAATCTTGTGGACTGTGTTTTTTTTATGCTCTATAAACCCTGACCACTGAAATCACCACAAGATGAACCGAAGGCATTGTGCAGAATATGGGGCATAGCAACAAGTTAAAGAAAGCTTAAAGAAAAAGAGTTCAAACACACAAACTCACGCACCTCTAAGTCGTTAAAGAATAGGTGTGTGTCGGCCAAGTTGAAGATCATTTCTTCCATCCTCAGGCCTAATGATACAGATGTCGGCGGGTCCTGAAAAAAAGACAAAAACAATTCAGTAACAATTTTCTTTAGTTGAACTTTTATCCTTTTTTTCTAAAGAGACAATATCATACAGTAAATGATGTTGTTTCCTGTTAAGTCACTCAATTAACACAGAATCCTTTTAAATTCCTCGGCAGGCCAATCTCATAAAAGAAGACATTAGGCAGACTTGAAAGTTTCAGCCTCTGTTTACGACCCTCCAAAAGGGACCAGAATAGGCATCAGAAATGCCACAGACTTGAATGAATGCAGTAAAAGCATGTCTCTTCTAAGGAGGAGTGGTCGATTTAAAAGAGTTGGGGTCACTGCCTCATCGTAAATAGTCCATTCTCCACATAGTTGTGGCGATGCATCATCTGATTGCTCTCTAGGTGATACAACATATTTCACCCTGAAGATCACTGGCAGTAACTATGAGGCGTTTATTAATATCAAAAAAATTCACTGACAAAGAAAGTACTTATGAGTTCCCTGCATCGAGCACAACTGTAATTTTCCTCCTTAAATCATGATCTGTCAGTAATGTGACACATGCTGTAATGGTGATATGGTAGCACTGTCGGTAAGACAATACCTCACGAGAAGTGAACTACACTGTAAATAGTTAATGAGCCTGTGACAATGTGTGTGATTTTCCCTTTAAAAAGATAATGAATATGCAAAAAGTCTTCAGTGCATTTCACATTATTATTTATAAAGATGATCCTTGTGTAATTAGTTTTTACAAATTAACAAATAAAATCCCATTATTCAAACTATTTATACATAAACCAACGTGTAAAATATGATTAACCATCAATTCTATTTTATTAATATTTAATTGCTACACAAATTGAACTCTTTATCTTAAATCTATGATCAGCAGATTGTTTTTAGCAGGCAGAGGATGAAGACAGACAATAGGAGGCTGTAAGGGGAGGATTTCTCTGCAGCTGTGGGTGCGACTGCGTTAAAGACAGGCCAGGCAGGACCAGAAGCTGCAGGGATTACAGAGTTAACCCACCTGAAGACACACCTGAGCTTTCCACTGATTAGCTGTCACACCCCACAATGCTTATGTTTTCACTAAAATGACAGAGGACAAACCACACAAGTAGAGCTCAATCCCCACTTCAGGAGGCTTTGTCCTTCCTCTTAATCCTCCCAGTTTGAATCAATCTTTCAGTCAGAATTCATCAAAAATAATTAGCCTCCCACATCAACAGGTCGACAACTCCCGCTTTCCAACCTCTGCTGGAATGATTTAACATTATGGGGCCAGTTTGGTGGGAAAAGGCCGTCTTCCCCAGCGCAAGTGAATCCTTTCCGATTAAATCTAAACAATCAGTCAGTGAGGGAGTTAAGAATACAAGCAGGCCAGAAGGCCAAAGTGCTGCTGCTGTCATTGCTCCAGCACCACCTGTCTCGAGATGTCAGTGCCATCCACTGGGGCGCCAAGTCCCCCCCTCCCTCTGAGCCCCTTACCAATAACACCCCCCCCCCCCCCATCCACACCCAATTTAAGCTCTAGCCCTGGCCAGCCCAATAGCAGCACAGCTGGCCTTAGCCATCAGCTTTATGGGGGTGAGCTGCCTTGATGCCAATTAAAAGAACTGATAAGAACAGCAGTGTGTTTATATGTGTATGAGAGGGAGAGAGAGTGGGTGGGAGGTCACAGTGAGTGAGAGAAAGTGTGGATGTGCGCTCACTCAGATACACATCTATTTATAGTAAGCTCGGAGCAGCTTGGAGGTAAAACTGTTTAGTAACTTTTTTGTTTATGCCACTGAGATAGGGATGACATGTATGACAGACAGGTGGAGAAGGGGGAGAGACAGTGTGGTGGTGGCGGCAGTGGTGGTGGTGGGAGGAAGGGGGGGGGGGGTAAGTTGATTCATTTTTTTTTTCTGAGGGAGTTTACAGATCTGCATTTCTGATAAACTTTGAGGGAGAGTGCTCTGTGCCGTGAGTAACTGTGTCTCCCTCTTGTGATATCCCTTCAATCGGGTAGTGTCAGCAGGTTGGAGAGTGAGAAAAGGAGAAAAAAAATGCTAAAAAGGGACTGGAATGGGAAAGTGGAGGAAAAAGGTGGAACAAAAGGGAAAACAGAGTGAGAGGGGCTCCACCGGCTGCCACTTCCTATATGAGCTCTGATGGAACAGGCCCTTATGGAGTCAGGAGTGTTTCCTGTTTCAGAGGAGCACACTGGAGACCCTGTGTATGCCTCTGTGTGTGTGTATGTGTGTGTGTGTGTGTGTGTGTGGTTGGAGAGTCCCTCATCATGGAATCCACAGCTCCCTGGACTAAGTCTTAGCTCTCTCTTTACCCAGCATGCAGGGCTGAGAATAAAGTAAATAAACAGTGGAGGGTCATGGGGCAGCCCTCTTTCACCCCAAAAACAAAACACTGCCCCCATCAAACACCCCCTCATACCAGAACAAAGGCACAGAGCACGGGCCGCAGACGCTAAGCTCTCTGACATATGAGGAGCAATATGTCATTTTGGACTTCAAAACCAGACACCTCTATAGCCAAAACAATCAGTGATTAGAAATGCTGCTCTAAGAAAATATTAAATACAATTTTGATTAATTAAGCATCCAAAACCTGAATGAAACTGAATGGAAAATGAAGTGATTCATTTGTATTCACGTGTACCATATCTAAGTGGGAAAGGCTGAGTGAATGATGCACTTTGAAAAGCTATATAGAACCTATGACCTCGACAAAGCCATGAGAATAGGATTCTGCTTTATTTCCCAAATTGTTTGTTTTTAAAGTTTAAATTTAGAGAAGCAATTTACATGGAACAACAAGCAAAGCCTAGAAAAGTAAACTCTTCATCTTATGAGCATACAGAGGGACATGGGATCGAAAACAACCTTTCCAGTATAATAATAATATCCGTTTGTTAGGATTTATACATGTATCTATCTATGTATATATAATTAATGCAGGTTTAAGAGAAGCTCTGTCTTCTAGTTTGGAGTTTTGACTGAACTGCATTGGTGGACTCTCCTGCGAGGGATCTCCAGGGAGATCCCTGCCTGAAAAGGATGGATTGAGAAGCACTTAATTAAACTAACAATGTGGCATTTCTGAAGGAGAAAGGAACACTTAAGATGTGTCAATAGACATCCAGAGTGCAACTGTTGTGAGCCCCTACAGCCGAGCCCCGACCAGCCATGCATAGCTCCAACAGCTGCAGAGAGCAGTCAAATACTTGCCAAGCCTCATTGGACCTATTAAAAAAAGAAACAATTATCTGTACATTGAGTTCCGCTCTATCGCCTCACTATGGACTTAAGGCAAAGTGAAAACTACACTCCTCTCGATGGCTTAGCCCCCTTTTTTTTGCCTTTTAATATTTATGTGTTTTGCTGATAAAGTGCACCGCTACTGCCACAGTCTGATGTCACTCACCCGTCCATATCTGTTGGCATAAGAACCCGTAAGCAAGGAATGGAAAACGATGATTGTTTCATCCAGGTCCCAGATGAAAACTCGCTGGAGAGATGGTGGGTGGAGAGGGGGAAGAAAGAAACAAAGAAAAAACAGAGAGAAAAGAGGCAAAATCAATGGTGCACTCTGTAGGGCTGCAAGGTGATCCTCCTGGTCAATAGGCCAGGAGCGTGTATTTGTGCGCCACAGGGACCAGAATCCATTTGCTTGAGTTGGTCACCGCAACACTCCTCCCATCACTCCACCACATGCTTTCCACTCCTTGCCCTTTACATTAGAGTAATCAATAGCGACAAACTAATTAACTAGATATGTTAACATGCCATGATGTCAGCACTATAATAGGAGCTATTAACCACGCTGAAATTCATATCATATTAATGAAGAGCCCTATGAATTATCAAGAGTTTATTTTGACATATGGTCACTATTAAAGTCATGGCTCATGGTCAAATTGTACCATTGTTAGTCACAGCTATTGTCCAGTCAGGACTAGAATATATAAATATATTATTTACTTCAGTGATGACTCACTTAATCACTTCTTGTTTATTTAGGTGGTGTACTTGAGAACTTTATATGTGTGTTTCATGATGTCATATGTTCCACAATTTATAATTAAGGAATCAAATCTTTAAGAATTAATGCCCATAAAGTGTTAAAGCTGGCGTGGCAGCCATACAGTAAGTGGATTAGTGCCTATGTGCCTCAGACAGGGCGAGGCTGTCTGTCGCCAAGGTAGCGGGCTCACCCTACCTCAAGGTCGGAGTCGGGCGGCGGTGATGGGTTGTTGTTCCTTCTTCCCCGGCCACGTGACTTTCCATCTGAGGCCCGGCGCAATCGATCCGAATCTGAATCTTTAATGGGGGTTGATGGACTGTGGATGGTACTGTACTCTGCTGAAAGGAAGGGAAGAAGGAAGAAGGTATAAAAAAAAAAGAGTGTATCGAAGATGAGCTATTATCTGCTTTTAGCAAAGGAAGTTTGAATGAGTATTTGTCTTGATGCAGGACAGACAGCTTCCTGGGACCATTTTAGAGGTTACAGGTAACAAACATATCATAAATCAGTGAAGGAGCACATACTAAAAGCTATTCTGCTCATTGATTTAATAAACAAGACTTAACAGAGGAGATGTCAATTTGAAGCAGTAAATATGTCATTGTGAAATTAAGTTATGTTCAGTTAAAGCCTGTTGTCTTTTCTGGTGATTGATGACAATGCACTCATAAACATTTCAGTGACTTATGAAAGATATAATCAGTATGCGACTGCCAGATGATGCATTAATGTCAGAATACTTGATCTGTTTTTAGGTGCCACATTTAGGTACACTGGATCTGATGGCTGGAATAATTTCCTGCTTATATTGTTAGGAAAAGAAAGTGTTTCTGGCATTCAGCACAAAAAAGCTTCTATTAAGTGAGAAGAAGGGAGTTATTGTCTTGCTTGTTAATTAAAAAGCTTAAACCAAGATCTAACTGCTGATATTCCTAAGGAAACCCTGCCACCTGTCATTTAGTTTTTACCTGCAGGGTTTTCTGTGAGGGCCTGGCTGGTGATGGGAGCAGGTGGCTCCTGGAGGGTGTAGGTAGTGGTGGTGGAGGGCGTGCTGGGGCTGGTGTTGTTACTTGTCATGTATGGTGAAGTGTATGGTGAGCTGTTGTAATACTGAGCATACTGGCCCTGTCCAAAGCTTGGATAACTGGGGTACTCCTGTGGAGAGAAAGAGAGAGCGAGAGCAAGAGAGAGAGAGAGAGAGAGTAGGGCAATAGTGAAAAGGTAATTTACATTTGAGTAAAGATAAACAGAAAACGAGATGTAAAGATAAGGACATAGTGGTAAAACATGGGAGATTTCAATCAAAATGGTGAAGGCAATGAGAGACAAAAGGTAGCAGAATTACAGAAGAGAAGTATGAGGTTTGGCAGAGTAATGTGAGATATGCCCTTCACCAGTGTTGCTACTTTACAGTGCAGATTCCAAAACATAAATGCAAACACATGTGTGTTCTCTCCTACATCTGGACAACGATCTGTCTTGTTATTCTTTTTTCTTCTCCCTCCTCTGTGGCATAGTACATTTGTGTTGGAGGAGGTACAGTAGATAATCCCGCGCACAAAGTTTTTGACATCCTGAGTGATTTATGTTTGAATGTGTCACGGATGAAATGTAACATATTGAGTATGCATGTTTCCTAAAGATTTCCAGGTTGAGAAGAAGTCTGTTGTACATTGAAACCCCATAATAGAAATAGACAGAAAAAGGTAGAAATGCAACTACCTGTTGTGTGCTATTGAAGCCAGTTGAGTTTGTCAGGGAGTTGTTTCCTGCGTACAATCCTGACGTTGTTGTGAAAGTACCACCTTGAGGGAGAATAATAAAAGAACTTTTGAGTTATGTAAATAACAATCATGTCTGAAAACATTATAAAATCTGCAGTGCATTGACAGAAATGAAATGACCCATTGTGAAGTAAAAAAAAAAAAGATTAGTCTTCTGTGAAACAACTGTTTGAGGTGGTGAACAGAGGGAGGCCTGAGGGAGAGCTCCCAACAGTGGCCTTATCTTTCTCCTCTTCCTCTCTTATCGGTGATTGGATCAGTCTTGATGAATGACGGGGAGTGGGGAGTGGGAGGGGGGAGGGGGGAGAAAAAGGGTGAGGGGTGGACTGAACCTGCTTCCAAAGTCGTCCAAGCCCGCACAATGTGAGGAACACAAGAGGCTGTTGTGTGCGAGCTACTGAAGGGTGGCGCAGGCTGAAAGGAGGGAGGGAAGTGGTAGATGCAGTGGGATGGAGCAGCGGCAGAGCAGTGAGAGATGTATATGGAAGGAGGGTACGGTCTGAGCGAGTGGCGGTGGGGGGTGGTGGATGGGGTTTGCTGCTGACATCCAGCCTGAATGAATATATATGCTCCTCTTTTCACTTGCTCAAAGGACGGTCCTCCTAGGTAATTAAATCATTCAAGGGGGCTGATAGCATCTAATAGCTTAATATACATGAGTTATAGTGGAGAGGAGCAGTGGCTGCCCCGAGGTCACAACGACTCCCTTCAGCCGCAATCCACCTGTACGGTCATGGCGGGCAAGAGAGCAGCAGGAAGTGCTGTATGACTGTAGAAGTATTAAAGCTAAACCTATCCCATTTATTTTTGCTAAACTGTAATATGTAAGAAATAATTAATCATACAGAACAGGTTCATCCAGAGCAGGTTTTTAATCAACATTTTTCTATTTTTAAACCTGCTGAAAACATATTGCTGTAAATATTTCATAACCAATCTTCTAGGGAACACTTCATTTGGTGCATTGAAATATGCATTCTACATAAATAATATTGCCTTCAATCCATTTTTATCGAATTATTGCAGTTATTTGATTATTTAGATTTATTAGATTATTAGAAACCATACATATGAAACAATAGCAATATTAAAGTTGTGGGCAATTGTTGATTTTTCTCTTCAAACTTCAAGCTGAACCGACTTAAACACTGTTAAAATAAAAATCTAAAACTGTCCTTGCAGTTCATCAAGCTATACATTTTTTTTTTACTTGTTTCCGTTCATATAAAGGCAAATCACTTCTTTGCATATCCACTGGGGACATTAATGAATGTAACCATAGTATTCTTTTAACAGCTTCTTCATTTATCACTGCAGTGATCCCCCCATAGCCAAAAAGATATCCCATTGCTTCAGTGAAAACGAAAGGGGGAGATAAATTTACTGTTCCTAAATGGGGGCGTAATTACACCTTTGTTCCCAGAGACAAACAGAGGGAGTTCCTTTCATCCTCTGGTCATTGGCCCCATCAGGAGGGCCCTCCCACACCGTGACAAACGTGAAGCAGCTTTCAGAAAAAGGGGGAAAGATCAGGGAAGTGGGGGCATGAGGGATTGTGTGTGGAGGAAAAGCACGGAATAGAGACGAAGCAGTTCACTGCTTAGCCGTGTCTGTTCGCTAAGTACGCAGCACAGTGGCTAAAAAAGAGAAATAAATACCTCCCAAGCTCCAGATTACGAGGATCCACTAATTATTTGTGCAGTTCCTCACTCTCTGCTTCCAGCAATCACACACACGCAGCAGATTTTTACCTTGTTTTTCATCCTGGCCTCTACTGGTTATTTTCCTACAGAACCGTTCTCTCTCTCTCTTTGTTGGTTTGTTTGATATTTCAAGGCCTGCGAAGGGGAATTTTAAATCTCTTGTGTTTCTCTACAGAAAGTTCAAAATCAAGTGAAAGTCGGACAGAACAATAAGACAGAGACAAGGAAGAGTAAGTCAGCGAAGGACAACAAATTAGCCTAATGCACAGTTCAAACAGTCATGAAAGCTCTCACTTGCAGGGTTTGAGGGCTGCTCTGTGGAGAACAAGGAGCCACATAAAAGCTGAGAGGACCCCCGCTAGCCCAGTGAGAATGCACCCATGCTGTTGTGGAGTAGTGGTGCTGGTTATGGTTGGGGGAGAAAGAGGGGGTCTTTTGGTTCCCCGGGGGGCATGTTTTCTCTCCCTCCCCCTGTCCTGCTCCAGTTAGTTCACTCACTCAAGACCAGACATCGGCCCTCCCTCCTCTCCTCCTTCCCTCCTGCCTTCTGGCTCCACAATTGGAAGTCCATTTGCTTTGCTTGATCAGTCGCCTTGCCATGGGCTATGTCTATCATCAGTGCACAATATTTGTAGCAGAAGTTTGTATGCCCCACTTGGGAATAGGCTATCAAGTCCAGATGGGCTCTCCTTTTAAAAAGGCAACTGAGGCTTCAGCTTCTTCAGCTTGCACTGCCACTGGAACAGAATGCTGGAATCCAATTATTCACGTAATTAGCATCTGCTCAATGCCACCAGCAGCACAATCTCAGGCTATTTGCACACCTCTGATGTTTATTTTCTGATAATCCATGATATGTGCGAGATAAACCCACACATGAGATTGTAGCGCTACAAAACGCCTTTGTCCCCTTTACGATTTGGTGCCACGACTTTTAGCACCCACACAAAGCTCCATGGCATCGGGCATGAAAGCAAAGAGTAAAAAACATTAATCTAATCATCCTCCGTCCTGACAGCTGGCCACAGGCTGGTGGCAGGGACACTGACAGAGAGAGGGGGAGTATCAGATGTGGAAAAAGAAAAAAAAAAGGAGTCTTTGGTTGGGACACCCAGGCCTGAGGCACCTCGCCCAGGCAGATCAATAGGCCAGAGAGAGAGTAATGATGATGGTACGGCTGAGGGCCAGAGCCATGGTTAGAGTTAGAGGCCAAAATAGTGGTCAATCTGTCATCTACCATGGCTGTCAATTACTAACGCACTTAACGTTACGTGGGGGCATCTGATAGCCAGAGATAGCAGGAGAGAGCGAGGGAGAGACCGAGATAGACGGAGGGAAAGAGAAAGACAGTCTAAGAGCATAATACTTAGAAGATGAATGGGCACATAATACTGTCATCGTGAGTTAAACCACTAAGGGCAGGATAGCAGCTTGTGCATTCTGCCTCACATGCTCCGTCTCTTGTTCCCTTTCTTCCTCTCTCTTTCTCTCTCTCTCTCTCTCTCTCTCTCTCTCCTTCTTCAGGCTCGCGGCTGCGCGGCTGCAAAACTCCAACTGTGGCCGAATGTATTTGGTTAAGAGGCGTGGAAAAGCGGCTTCCCCGCGCCACATCTGCTGCTGAGCTGGCGTTATTTATTGTGAGATGCTCTGGAGGCTTTTCAACAACATGTGGAGATGTTTCTCCTGTCACACATTAGATATTACAGGATAGAACACAAAGACTAGGCTAGCGGTTAGATAAATGTCCTTGCCTGGATGCAGGTGGAGACTTTTTCAACCGATACAAAAGAGAGAGTAAAAGAAACAATAAAACATTTAAAATGACTGAATGACTGGAAAGAAAGAGCAAAAGAGGGGGAGTGCGGGGCGCAACAACTCATCTTCATCAGTTTCAAGGCTATAAATCTCTACAGCTTCAGCTCTTAAACAAATACAAATATGATCACAGGGAGAGAAAAAACAAAGGAGTGGGGAGCGACACGGCTGGTGCCTCCTACAGTAAGTGCCTCAAGTGATTCATTCTGGCTCTGCATGCTATTAAAATCAGGCACATAGACCTAATCTTTTATTAAAAAAAAAAAAAAAAAGAGTTTTAAAAAAATGGATTGGGCATGCAGAGGGGACACATGGCAGCAATACCGGAATCAGACAGACAAATGAGGAAGTTAAAAAGGAGAAAAGAAAATGATGTAAAAGAGAGGACAGAGTGGATGAGTACTGAGTACATGGACAGAAATAGAAACAAAGGAAGAGATGAGCGAGAAAGAAAAAAACAAACAAAAAAGGAAAAAACATACCAGCAACCAGATTTTTTTTAGATTATGGTGAATGAAAAATTCTCTGGAAAAAGAACACCAGCTCATATATTTTGCTGTGTGGATTTAGACTTCTTGTATAGTCCACTATTCTGAGGTTTAATTTGAAGTTTTTTTTATACCTAACAAGACATATTTGCACCAAAAATCATCTCAATATAGTTTTACATCTTCCCTCGCAAGCTTCCCTCAGGAGCTCTGAAAAGAACAGGTTGTTTTGGGCCTGTCTCATTAATATTAACGAGCCTCTCCTCTGATTGGCTGATTTTAATGGCTGTAAATGGGTGGTGATAACTTCTCAGAAGTCCTGATGGCTCATTTCGAGGCACAGTTTATGAATATGGGCTGTGTGCGTTTCTCTGTGTACACCTTCTTATAATCAAAAAGCAATTAAAATCTCACTTTATTTGATTTGGGAGCTTTAAAACCTGTAAAATTGGGCATGCTGTCGGCTTGATGGCAACTCAGGGTGCATTCAGGCACCATACAGACACCCAGCATGACATTATGTACATGTACATTGAAAATAAAAAAAACAAGAGACCATAAAAGAGGTCCTCACCTTGCATCTGGTAGCTATAGGGCGCCTGGCCCGTCTGTGGCGTGGTGAAGCCGGAGCTGTAGCTTAAGAAGCCTGTCTGTCCCGGGGATTGTGACTGGCTCAGACCCCCCTCTGTCTTTATGCCTGCCCACAATGGACCTAAATCAGTTAGTGACACCAGATCGGTTTGATGCACAGACAACAGTCAACACACAGGTTTAAATTACACTGGACACAGTGAAAAGTCTCCGATTCTGTCATTTACCATAACAAACTAATCACAATGTCCTACCGCTGATTATCAGATTTTTACTATTATCAGTTCATTTTAAATATTATCTCTCACTACAGGAGTTGTGTATTTGGCTATAAAAAATGGTTTAGACTATGATTGTTTGATTATTATCTAAGAGCTGTCACATGTGAATTGTTGCACAAGGAATACAACATTTTGCTTGTGTTTGTGAGTTAAACTGGCCACTGGCTTAAATTGAATCAGTCACGATGTAGTTACTATGCAACAGTAGGTTGCAGGATTCTATTCAAATAAACAGTGTAAATTCCTCCTCATATTAAAGAGTCTTCTGGCCTCCAAACACTCGAAACAGTTTGACAAATAAAGCCTACAGTGAGCCATGTGCTTCATGATTTTTCTTGCAAAGCCAGGGGTAACCAGCTTTTGTTTTCAGATTTCTATCACTAATCCGTCAGACCTATCCGAATAGCTTGACAAGCACAATTGCTTTTATTACATTGAAGGAGAATATGCAGGCACTAAACAACAACTCAGCATTATCTGCTGATCCTGCTTGACAGAGAGAATTGTGGGAATAAGTTTTTTTTTATACAGTAAGCAAGGTTTTTTTCCAGGAAAAATATTTGAATATTTGTTTAGTTGTGTTTTTCTCTTCTACTCTTGCAATGTACGGCATAGAACGCTGAAAATATTAACAGGCGCTTTTTTAAAAAGACAAGGTTTGTGTTAGACAGATCTTACCATAGGCTGGGATGCCATAGGGCTGGCCAGGCTGGGGGTAGCTAGCATAAGCTGCGGCCTGCTGCATTCCTGTGGTGTACTGCGTCTGCCCATACGCAGCCATATTTTGGGATGAAGGAGTAGGAAGAATATGTGGATATGTTCTGCTATTTGAGAAACGAAATAAAAGACAAAAGTGAGAAAGGAAGCAGGAACAAAGAGGGTTTTTTACTCTCCAAAACCATAACATAAACTTTGCTAACTGACAAATTCTTTGTGATTTTGCTACTTCATTTGAAACACCGAGCCAAGCTGTATGGCAGATAGCGCTGCGCAGCTCATATAAATAGTGAAAGAACAATAAATGGCAAAGGAAATTTTTGCAAGATAATAATTACAACAGATTTCAGAGTACGCAAGCTGCAGACATCCAGGCAAACAAAGCCGGTCGAAAACCTCTGGATCTAGCAGAAGGATCTAATTAAAGATCCAAATGAAGTTGGATGCTGCTTATTTTTTAAGGAAAAATAAAAGAAGCCTTACTTGGAAGGGTAAATCTGTGGAGAGAACTGGTGAGTTTGTCTTGGGCTGAAGCCACTGGTTCCAATAGCTGAGGAGAGTTAAAAAGAAAAGAGGCAAGCACATATTTAAACACTAAGAAATAAGGTAAATATTATCTTTTGCCAACAGAACTTCTGGATTCCAAGGAAACAGTAATTACATTGCATTACTCTATTTATTTCGGTAACCTTATTTAAGGTTGAAAACCGGAGAGCAATAATGAAGTAAAATAATCAGGTAAGAACATCAGATTTTTCTGCTGACCCGGCGTATCTCTGAGATACTTCTAGGCTGCTATGACGACCGCTGCTGTAAACACACACAGGATGGTCTGAATCAGACTCAGGCCTGTGGCTACAGGCGTCTTGGGCCTTTAAAGCCACAACCACATTGGAAGTGACATCACTGATTGCAGTTAATGAGTGCTACTGCATAATCATTCCTTCATTAAGCGTGCGACTCTGTGGTTCCACGGTGATGTTAACTTGTGGAAGTTCACCCACAAATAACTCACAGGAGTACACTTGCTTTCGGCAGGAAGAATGAAATGGCACACACAGACATTTCAAACAACTAGCGCAAATTAAAACATGAAATAAACTCTTAGAAGTGTGAAAACACTAATACATATTAGAGTTAGAAACCCTGCAGACATTATTTACAAAATTATAAATACAATTTTTGGGGGACAAAAGTAAAATACAAATTTTGAACCAAGACTTCCAGTTACCAATTGTGCCATTATTGTTTTCATTTATTTTGAATAAAGTAAATTATATTTAGTGTTTGATCAGGAATGTTGGAACTATTCAGGCAATAATCAAAGTTCCACCACATTACTCACATTAACCACGGCAGAGTGGCACAGTCTTGAAACATCTGTTTAATTGGTCGTGACATGTAAAATAAGGGATTTGGTTGCGGGGGAGCGCTAACTGTATGTAACTGTATGCTGTAACCCCTCACACACGTTATTAATATTGAACACTTTTCCCACATCAGCAGCAACTGCCACTGGACAAAACCCGCTCTTCTGAATGGAGCCTTGGGTTTCCCCCGTGGAGGATATGGGGTATACGATTACTAAATTTCATTAATATTTGTCAGAGACAAAAGTCAAACCAGTATTTGTGCGCTTCTAGCGTTAAAGTATTGAATACTTACTTAAACAGTTAAAGCAATACAGGAAAATTAGCAGCAAGATAATACCATGTACAGTAAGATGAAGTGATAGGAATATGTGTTTATAGAAAGTGTAAGACACTGGTGAGGGTGGGGGAAAAATAACCTAAAAAATTATCACGTTAGATATTTATTTCTTTTAATAATTTCTAAATTACTCATTACACTCTTAGGTCTTTTTGTTATTCAGTGATGGCTCTGTGTGTGTGGTGTGTGTGTGTGTGTGTGGTGTGTGTGTGTGTGTGTGTGTGATGTTCCCTTGCTGGGAGAAGGGCGTGAAAACCCTGCTTCTGACAGGGTGATAGGATAACAGCCCGTGGAGAGAGAGTGCCACTGGGACGCCATGTCACTCCACTGGACAGACAAGCTTAGTGCATTACAGGTCATAATTCAGTCCTCACTGGCATGGGAACCAGCACAGTGAACACACACACACACACACACACACACATACACAATACACTTATGCAAGCAAGCACAGCACATAAATGCGCTGACAAAGGTAAGGTAGAGTCTCTTGTTCTTAAACACACACACACACACACACACACACACACACACACACACACACACACACACACACACACACACACACACACACACACACACACACACACACACACACACACACAACATCGGCGTTTTAGCTGCAGGGACACTTCCTGGGGCCAAGCTTATCAGCCACCCATCTCTGGGCTCATCTCTCACTAATCAGTTCTGCAGCTGTGTGTGCATGTGTGTGTGTCAGGTCCCGTTTCGTGCACACTCTCCAGACAAAAAAAAAAAAACAGTCGTCCCTCCTCCCACCTCACCTGATCCTGAGAAGCTGTCTAGAGAGGTGTCTGCTACCGAAGTGGCGATTTCGCTGCTGCTCATTGGCTCGGTTTTAACTGCAAACAAAGAAGCCACATTGTCACGAAATGCACCAAATCAATGTCTGAAAAAAAGACAGAAAGAAAAAAAAAAGGATACGATTAATTTCGATTAAAGGCTAAGATTTTCACATTCACCAAATTATGTCTTAAAAATACAGCAAAAAAATAAAAAATAAAAACAGTGCCAGTGTGATAGGAGTGGTCAAACAACTTTCCAATAATAATATCAGCAAGTATCAGTGGATTATAATTATCAACTTTTCATGTATGGGTTCATGGTTTTTATAGATATATTTATTTTTATATAATTACCATCTACTTGATTCTTTTTTGCTGGGACATATAGTATCTGATGGACCAAGTAAATTCATTCAATCATCATTCAGCTGAATTTGAATTTACTTTTAGAAATGTGCTAGAGATCTTTAAAATGTAAAGATCATGCGCTGTATTTATTTCAAAAATGCATTTTAACTTGTTTAGAAATATAAATCATAATTTTCTATTATCGCATTTAATGACAAATATACTGGCTTATCAATATTTAAATGTAGCCTAAATTAAAAAATGATTTTATGTTATAGCCACATCAAAGCCTAGGGACTTAAGTGTGATTGACAGTGTGGAGGATTTTCTGGTCCTTTCACATTTGGGATTGCAGAAAAAACAACAAAAAAAAAACTCTGCAGGGATGTGCAAATACAATTGAAATGTCAAGGAAATGTACGGTGTATAAAATCCTTTTTTAAGAGTGTAGCGAACGCTGTTTGACCTTGGCTCCATTATACAAGTCAGTGATATATCTGCAAAGACAATTTCACAGCTATCTGACAGCTCAGGATTCTTTGAAATCAATCCATTTCACTTCAGGCAGGCTGGAGGATTTTTTTTTTCTTCTTCTTTTTTTTTTTTTTCTTTTTTGGCAAAACAAATTGACAATGTGGGCAAGGGAGTCATGCTCAGTGGAATCCCTCATGGTTGAAGAAGCCATTTGCTGTCATGTTTTACATGTTTCTGCTATGCTTGTTCTGTGCGGAAACACATGTTGACAAGGGGCGAATCTTTTGAACAACACACCGATGAAAAAATACTGGTAAAAGTGCATGCATAAACTAGCACACACTCAGGTCACATAGCAAACAATAACCACCATTTTCACAAAAAATTATGAAATATCCAAATACTAAAAAAAAAAATCACAATGCTCTATTCTCTATTCAACTTCACAGTCTGCCTGACTCAAATCCATTCAGCATCAAACCATGCTTAGAATCAGAATAACACAACAATTAAATACCAAAGAGTTTTTGAATGAAAGGCACAATAGTTGAAGTAGTTCGGAACTTTAAATTTAAATTTCTTCTTTGAGAAAAGTAGGTGGTTCAAAGGGAAAACTGCAAAGAGTTTCTCGCTCTATTTCTTTCAGTCATGTCGAAGAGAACACCAAGTATTGTCCTTTCATTGTTTCGCCAAGAGTAGACAAACCTGCAGCGGACTGTGAGTTAGAACCTAACAACCAGTCTGCAGTGGTAAGCATTGTGATGTTATCACCTATGGGAAAGAAAGAATGGCAAAGGGACATATGACAGTTTGCACCGTATCTACGGGTCCTGTGTCATGAAAGTGCACGCACACACACATACACACACACACGCACACAAAGCTCAAACACAACCTGAAAATTTCGCGGCAGGTGGTGTGTTTTTAATAACTCCTGTTGGTGTGTGACATGAGCATGACTGCTTCACTAAACAAAGGCTCAGATTTACGCACACAGGTGAATCACCTGAGTAAATAACTATGTACAGTAGAAACATCATGCAAAGCTCCTTCATTTCCATGTTGTGGGCTTTGAATAATTACATGGTTACTTAAATAAACAGCTAATAGTCACTGGAAAACAACCACGATAATACTCAGTTGTACGCTGTAAGTGTCAAAAACACCCTATATTCAAAAGCTGAAAATAGAATTTGTCTTTTGTTGTATTGGTTTTTAAATATTATATTACTGTAAGTAGGCTATGTGTAATTCATTGACCATAAAAAATGATAACTACGATAATTGTTGCAAAGTTTTACTGCTAAATATGTGACTTTCCAAAAGAATAAACTCCAAACAAACCTTCAATTCAAATTCATACATATCTTACTCTGTCTCACGTTGAATATTACTGCCATTTACAGCCTTTCCCTGATTCAGAATAACATACAAGACAGAGTGAACAACTAAAAAGCAACAGCACCGCACACATACCTTCAGTGCCATTGGGTGTCATGGAATTGTTATTGATGTGGGAGTTGTCGAGGTGGGGACCATTAGGAGATTCACTGCTTCCACTTACTCGGCTGTGAGGACTGGCTAGATCCTGCATTTCCATAGACCTAACGAGACACACACACACACACGCGCGCGCGCACACACGCATACGCACACACGCAAATGCCAAATCAAATTAGGCATATCACTGGTTTCAGTAAAAGACACGCAGCTTGATGCACAATGCGCTGTAGCTACACAATATGCATAATCCAATGTCCCAATTTTGACAAGTATATAAAATCATAATGAAACTACAGAGTAAAAAAATAGATGCTTTGTAATTTTTAAAAAAATCACAAAACCCCACAATTCTGAGGACTTTTTGAAAATGATATTTACTATTAAAACTTAATTAATTTTATGTGTCAGCAAATGATTATATAATTTCTATTTAAAGTGGAACACAAGTGAAAAACACACACACACATATACTCTCTCTCGCATATACAAAAAAAAAAACTGTGCAATTTGAAGCTATGAATAGTAAACAATTTAACAAGATATTTCCGATTTCTCTCATTACAACAATCTCACTGCAAGTCAGTGCTTTGCATGAACACAGAATGTTTACTGTCAATTTGCTCTGATGTGTCTTGAAGCAAAACTGGCCTTAAGTGTATATCGTTTTGTGTGGTATCGAAGACTGTTAACAGATGTTTGCTGGTTTGAGGCAATAGTTAATGTGCCTGTTAAAAGTGCAGCACTCTGCTTGATTATAAGAGCCCATGCCTCAGTGATGGGCAGATGAGAAGCTCATGAGGCATGTGTTTGCTCTGGCAAGCTCCTTAATTGTTTCTGTGTTTACACAAAAGACCACGCCACTGAAAACATTATTCTATCTTCTCATTTGTGTGCTCAAAGGATTTGATCGAGTATAGACAATGGAGTATAAAGAAGGCACGAGTGATTTGTAAAGTACGGCCACAAACTAGACCCCCATTTGTCTCTGCCACCGTTCCCATTGCAACAGTGAGTTAATCAAATTAGGACAAAATGCTTTGTACATTATACTGCCATTTCCAATTATATTTCAGGGTCCCGTGTATCTCTTCTATCGATAAACATTGGCCTTTTACACAAGGCCACAAAGATAAATGCTCAAGTAACTCGGAGGAGCCTGAGTGCTATCAGATGGCACAAACACACCAGAATTATGAGATAAAAAGATTAAATTATGATATGCATTTACTGCATTTAAGATGATAATACTATAATGTTATGATGTTGTGATACTTTGCAGTATAATTAGAAAATGTGATTTTAATATTACCTTAAAATCTGTGTTTTAGTGCGTTATATTGTAAAGCAAAAAGACAAGAAATAATATAAAACAATACAACAAAATGCCAAGTCAGTCACACAAACTCCAATAATGGCAGCGGCATTGTCCTTTTCCCAAAGGTATATTAATTTACTCCTCACCTAAAAATATCACACACTCAAAGCATACAACAACATCGAGGTATAAATATAAGCACATTAAGGAACACGCAGAATTTAAAAAAAACAACTTATTTCCATATCACATTCAATACTTTTTCTTCTTTTCCCAAACTTTTGTTTCTCTCTTAGTTGATGACCACTATCTCCAATCACACAACACAGTAGGCTGAGATAAGTTGACAGTTGTTTAGAAGCGTGTCTAAGCCTCTGATGCAGAGCTAATGTCTCTGACGAGCTGGCACCGGTACAGCTGTGCTCTTACCTGGACCTATAGACGTCTTTCAGTCCTCTCAAACCACACTCCCCTTCCTTATTCTGCCTCCACCTGCCCCGGCAGAAACAATGTCACTCCTTGTTATCGCAGCTCGATGTCACAGTCCAAAACCATCCATGACACAAAAAGCCTTGTCTAAGACAACATTATTGTTATTCTGGAACAGAATGGGAAGAAGAGGGCTGCTGGAGGAACAGAGGCGCACATTGTCTCTCTCCGAGCCGCAGCCCTGCTCCAATGTTGTTTCCTCCTACAGGTCCTCCCTCCTCCCTCCTCCCTGAGCAAGGGGAGCACGGCCAAATGACGGAAAGGTGATTCATCATTGGTCTACGACAGCTGCAAACTGGATTAGCCCTCCCCCAATCAACATGCAAAGCGGCTTAGCCAAGGTAAGCAGGAAGGGGTGTGGGGGTTGTGGGGGTGAATGAGTGAAGGTAGGCAGAGGGGTGAGGGGTTGGGGGATAGCGGGGTCTGACGGCTAAACCGAGGGTGGGAGAGAGGGCCTGCCCGCTTTGCTGCTTGAGGTAGCCTGCTGCTGCTGCTGGGAGGGAGACGGGACTTGTTGAGCGGAGGCAAGTCAAGCGTGACACCCCTAGCATCTTCAGCAGATCTTTCATCTGCAATTGACACTATCTGAAATTTATCAGCACTCCCCCCTCCCGCCCTACTGACAGGTCCTAATGACCGTCAGGGCTGCTTCCCGCGGGCCTGCCTCAGCCTGGGGCCATGGCACAGCACACAAATACTTCACAGCCTATTCACAGTGGGCAGAGAGGCAGAAAGAGAACAATACATACACTTCCACGGACATATAAATCTTTTCTTTCTCTGTGACTGGCAATGCAAAAACTCATGCCTTATGACTTTTTCTTTAGCCCACAGAGGCACATAACTCATGCGTGTATGTCTGCATGTGTACACACACGCACACACATGCACACCCGTGCACAGGGCACTTCAGAGGCCCCCAGATCAGTGGTGCAAATGCACACTCGCACATAACAAACGCAGGGCACTTCAGAGGCCCCCAGATCAGTGGTGCAAATGCACACTCGCACATAACAAACGCAGGGCACTTTAGAGGCCCCCAGATCAGTGGTGCATCTCAGACAATGAAGGAGTCTGGAAACAAGAACACGGAGAGCATATGGAGCCACATATGTTTCCTATGACGCTACGAATGCCTCTATTACTCTCCTTTAGCTGACAGTTACATTTTGCTGTCCACTCCCGCTCTGCTCGCCTCTCTCCAAACATCAAGCAGAGCCATATACTTGCATGGCTATAACACTATTAGACCTGACTCCAGCCCACCATGGGAATACCGGGTCCAAAAAAGGTCAAAGGTATTCAACTGGTCAGGAAAAAATAAAAAAACGACATATAAACTTTTTTTTTTTTTTTTCAAAAATCCTGGCATGATTCGTTTTTTAAATGGCTGACTGTTTACATGAGCCAAAGTAACCTGAGCTGCATGGTCTTAAGTTTTTTTTTCTCCTTTTTTTTTTTTTCTCAACAGGCTTTGCTCTTCACACCAAGGCAAAGCCTTCATGAATACCATTCCGGCTTTACAATTTGCCTTCTGCTTATGGTACAGCCATCTAAGCAAAAATAACCATTACATTTCACTCTCTAAGCTACGGACAACAATGGTGCCTCCTCCTGGTATTTGCAAAGATTAAAATATGATGAGGGAACGTAAAAAAAAAAAAAAAATACAGTCATACTAATGGAAAGCAAAGTCTGCAGAGGTAAAAACCATACAGACGAGAAAAGAGACATTTTGCCACAGCACATTAACAGCGATCACAGAGTTCTGGAAAGAGAGAGTGTTGTGGTGGAGTGATGTGGTATGGTGTGTGTGTGTGTGTGTGTGTAGCTGGTTTCTCTGTTCAACAGTGTCGGCCTATTAAGCCATTACCATGCTGGTGTCTTAGCCATTGCCAGCAGGTGAAACCAGCCAGGTGACGGGGGGATGGGAGGGGGATTTAAAAGCAAAAACAAGCCTTTCTTCTGCGCCGCTAAATATTTATTGTTTAAAAGGAAAAAAAAAAAAAAAAAGAAGAAGAGGCTGCGTTCAGCATCTTTGATGTGCTCCTCAGTTCAACCTGAACTGCCAGGTCTTTGAAGCTAACAAGAACAAAGCCAGGCTAGATGAAGCGCTGGAAGTGTCATCAAGAGAAAGGAAAAAAAAAAAAAAAAGCCGAAGAAGTGCCACAACACGCTTCACTCATGCTTGTTTGCCGGCCCCTTTGTTTCGCTTAACTTATTTCAAGACCTTCGTTTCCAAAGGTAAACATAGCCACAGCCAGGCTTTTAGCATAGATCATCTCAGCATGCAGGCGGTCTGACCTGGCACACATTTCTTCTCGTTTGCTACATATACCTACGCACCGCACAGAGGGCAAAGGGTTATATCAGCCGCAAAATTTGAACATATTTGTTTATTTCACATAGTCTTGATCACTGTTGCAAAATGCAAATAATTAAATAGATGACACTGAAGATTACATTTCCCTTCCTTGTCCCTGTGTCATCTTTAACGTTTATTATTTTTATAGGGCAAAGTTTGAATTTTACAGACTATGTAAGGCATGTGTTGTGAGTTACAACTTTTTGAAAAACAATGCTTTAATCAAAATCTAACTTTAAAACAACTAATCCCCACTTAAGCTGGTCAGCTGAATCCACATGGTGGCCCAGGAAAAATAAATCCACTCGCAAAGAATGTAGATGCAGACAACAATTGGACACAGATGTGAGTGGAATTAGGAACAGTTTACAAAATGCTACACTTCACTTGTGTCTCTATACGTGGCCGAAAAAAAATGACGGCTGCCAACAAATGCACACAATAAATAGCATGGTGTGTTTTCTACCTAAAAAAATCAAGTATTTTATATAGGACAACAGCTGCACTTTTTTTTTTTTTTTTTTTTTTTTTTTAAATAAAACTAACTTTACATTGTGATTTTATTTTGAATGATGACAGCTCTTTTGATTTATGAGGAATAAAATGCTTGTTCTTTTCACACAATAAAACTAAATAAAATACATTATTTAAAATCACATTTTAGACAAATAAAAATGAAATGTTGCTTTTTATTTTATTTTCTACTTTGACTTTGTACTGGACTATTCAGCCTTGTTAGTAAGCAAATTAAACTTTAGATGACAAATTATGAAAGTGCCTCGCAGAATTAATTTTTTTTTTTGTCTGTAATTAAAAGCACAATTATTAACAGCTGCAGTGTCTGTTGATCTGCAACTGGTCTCTCTCATTTGGTGCAATCTGACATGGTGCTCCGGCAATTCACTCAAAAGCTACATTAAATCTGTTAATACTGTGCTCTTCAACCTACCAAATTATTTCCAGAAGGCTGGTTCGCCTTTAAGGAGCCATCAAACAAGATTTAAGGTGCACATTTTATCACAAACCTGCCTTACCACCATGACCACCTCAGAACGAGGGAGGCTTTACAGCGCGAAGATGAAAGCGAGTCCAGTGACAAATCTTAACGATTTTATCACTTTATTGCTTGTGTCTTGTTGTTCTAATTCTCTCAACTCTGACACGCTCCTCTATTATCTTAATTAAATTATTACCTCCCCTAGATGGGAAGCAGGAGAAATATTTTAAATCGCTGAGTTCCCATTAAAACTGCAGAAGCGGTCTGAAAATTGTTGTTTTCAATACAGTGATCCCTGCAATTTCTGTTTAGACTTACAACTCGGTAGCTTGCAGATTTTTTTTTTGCACAACGTAAACATATTAGCATATAAACAAACACGCTAGTGGGTATTAGTGATTGAAGACGTGTAATGCAATCACCAGAATCTTTAAAGCTCATTTCCTGCTCTTTCAGCCACATATTCCAGATACAAACAGTGATGTGTTAACAAAATAACACCGCACACTATTTAGTAAACAGCCCCTGCCCACTAATCAGGCTACTTAATAGCAGGTCCCCCATTTCCTTCTTCTTTCTCTCGCGACCCCCCCCAACCACCACCACCTCCCCCTTCCTTACAAATAGCCGATTGAGACAGGATCAATTAGCCCTCTGTGTCTTTCACCGTTTTCAATCTGCACTCTGAGAGAAGAGGACTCGGCCGGCTAGACACATCCATACGGAAGGCATCAGGCCTTGGGCAAACAATGCCACCGTCATCGCCGACCACTCCTGCTTGTACACACTGCTGCAACACATGCATGGAGATATGCAGCCAGGCAGAGAGACCCTGATCTCTGCCTGTGTAAAGCAAATAACACAATGTAAACAGCCCTCGAATCAGTCTGCCCATTATCTGTTAATTGAATAAATAAGGTTATTGTGTGAGTGAATGGCTGCAGCAGGCGGTCACACACACGCTGTCATGTTTGTCTACACGGAACGGAGGCCACTCTGCAAGCAGTCTGGCTCACTATAGCCTATACTAACCTCTCCGTTTCCATGCTTTCATCTGCTAACACACACCTTTCTAAACACTGAAACGAGCAAGCGTTTGAAAATGACAGGAATTATAGGATGAAAAAGGAAAGGAGGGGAAAAAAAAAAAATCAGAGGGGATGAAGTGCACAGACGCGCATGCAATAATTCCCCGACTTGTGATGTAAGCCTGTGATCATACACAGGACATTAAACCAGAACATCCTTCAATTAAAGCGGCTAGTGATTACAGCGAGTGACTCATCTGTTACTACACGTGAAATACTGGCGAGTGGAGACGCAGCACGGCCGGGAGTCGGGCCTGTTGTCTTGGTCAGACGCTGGGAGCCTCTCAGGTCTCCCCTCATAGCATTCCTGGCCTCAGCAGATGGCATTAGATGTCAACTGCTTTAACTGTGTTGGTTTTGTTTGTTCTGCCAGTCGAAAAAAAAAAGGACTCCTGCAGGCACCAGCATGTTTTCCTTTCCAGATCAAAAATGTAAACGGTGCTAAGCAGGACAGGATCCCACACTTCAAACATAAATGTAGATATATTTGCAACTACGGTAATATTTTCTGACGTGAACAGTATCAAGTTGAGAATCAAGATGTTTGTTTTTGTTTTTTAAATTACAAGCACAGGAAATCTAATTAAAAAAAATAATTTATTATCTGTAGGGAATACACAAAGATTTTTATACAAATGTCATCTATAGGTACTGATGGAGATTTTTTAGGACATATTGTATATTTAAATTTCTAATAATACACACAATACATGCACATAATGCATGGATTGTAAAAAACAAAACAAAACATTACAATATTATTTGTAGCAATTATCGAATATATGGCTCTAAATTATTTTTGAAATGAAGGCATATTGTATTTTTAAAATTACAAGAACACAAGTTGTATTTACTTTTACTTAAATTAAAAATCATGACTAATTGTTTTCATTATCACTCATAATTATTTAAAGCTTTCCTATGAAGATTAAACATTACATTTAGATGATATTATTTCCAATTTCATTTATTTTTGAAAAACTTAACAATAATTTTTATCAAAATTAAGATGTAGTATACGCTTTCAAAAAACAACAAAAAGGTTAGCTCATAAATTAATTCATCACCTGCCCTGTTTGACATTAATGCTTTTAATTATATCCTAAATCCTATGCTGATACACATTTAGTGAAATGAGAGACAATTTCACACACACATACACACGCAAACCGACACACTCAAAAATTAGTAAAAGTCTGATTTGTAAACCAACATATTAAATGTCACTTAGAAATCAAAGTCATACTCACTACAATTATGGTTGAATCCCCTGCGTGTTTATCCCTTCTTATAGCTTCTATTTAAAAAAAAAAAAAAAAAAAAAAAATCTTCTGCAGAAAGATTGTGCAGCCGAAACGGACAGCAAACTTTCTAAAACAGTTCTTTAGGTGCTGGTAGCGACTGTAGCACAATAAATGAAAACTACAAGACTACTTTTTTCTTTTTCATTTTAGGTGCTGGAACCCATGGAGCCCCGCGCCGTATCTCAGGAGACCCAGTCCTAGTGAGAAAGAGAGTTGTCCGATTACTGCTTCAGGCAGTGACTAGTGAGTGTCTGAGGAAGAGGGAAAAAAAGAGAGAGAGTGAGCGAGAGAGCAAGCAAGGGAGGGAGGGAGGGAGGGAAAGGCAGTGAATGAGGGAGGGAGAGGGGAGGCTGCTGCCGTTTGAAAAAGCAGAAAAGTTGCTCGGTGCTCTCTCACAGGAAGACTTTGGGTCTGGAGGAGGCACGGGGGAGTTGTGCCTCACACCAGCTCCCCATATGTCATTCACTCACAGCTTTAAGCAATAGAGTCCTCTCCAGATTGTATCAGTAGAGACTAAGACAATGAAATAGCAGATCTCTCTGCCGGTCTGCCTGTCCACTGGAACACCAGACTCCGCTCACATACCCCGAGGGCCCACACTTTTCTTCTTCCCCCAGTTCTCTCTTGTTTTTGTTATGTTCCTTTTCCACCACAAACCGCATTTTTTTTTGCTCTCTCTTTTGTGTCTTAGGTCACTGCTGGATTTCTCTCTGTCATAAAGGGACTTCTGAGGGCAAACAAGGGTTTAGCTCATTAGCTTAGGTGATGGGGAGTCGGAGGTTTACCAGCGGCCGAGCGGCTCAGCTCGGCCCGTCTCCATAGCGGTCTAGTGGAAGTCTTCCGTCAACACATACACGCTGCGTCTGTGCGCGAGCCTCTGAAGGCGTCTGAAGGCAGTCATTACCTTGCGCTGCAAGGTAATGACTGCCTTCTGTCTGCTCCAGGTTATTATTTCAACTGTGCGAAGCTGCTACACAAGGCCATGCTGCTACTGATGAGCTCAAACTGGTGATTTATTCAAGCTGGTGATGAGGCTTATGCAGCTTTTGCTACAATCTGTCATACCTTTTATTTAAAAGAATATCAATTCCGTGTAATGGATGGTTGAGAGGTCAACGGACCATTTAAAATTAGTTTAATTCAGTTCAGAATAAAACTGTGGGTGAAATACCAACTGTAATTCTGAAAAATGATTACAGAGGAAGAGGAAATTATAATTTACTAGGGTAAAGAGGTGGTGAAAGAGGAAGAACACCCACAGCTAGAAGAATAGTATACTGTGTTAGCTTTTGGCCTGCGTATGTAGTGTTTGCATGTCTCTGTTACCGACTAGTCAGTGGGTGATGATAAGAAGTAAAAAATGGTGGTGTGTGGAACTAAAAGAGGACATTCAAATCATGTTTGTTCTCTGGCACAAGGTCAACCACCTATTGAACGATTACATTTCTCAATTTCTAATATGCCGTAGAGTTCACAACCCATACTGAAAGCAGGTCAACACAAACGCAACCTCTGCAGCAGCAGTCAAAAAGGAGGTGACAGAAATAGAATCAAGCTGCACTGCTCCTGATTTAAATACACTGCAGTAATGATGGGGACATGCTGGAAATGCAAGTGCTACCTCCGTTTCCAAATCAACAGCCCACAGGTAAATCCATAGGATCAAGTTTCGCTATATGTGGATGGAATATATTGCACATTTCACTGATTCTTGATAACTCGATTGACTAATAGATGCTCGGGGATTCTCGAGTAACTATTTCTAATAGTGGAAGGGTACACATGCCAATTGAGTTACTGCATTTACTCTGTCGCTCTCTTTTTCAATAAGCAGCTGTATAAAATTTGCTTGAGATGTAATTTTGCAAGTGAGTTATTTTCAAATTGCACAGCATAATTACCCAGTTGGTTGTTTATGTCTCTGCGACTAAACTCAAATCTTCCTCGCACTCCTCATCTGTATGCAGTACTGTACGGTATGTTTTGAATCAAGGTTCCAATCAACCTAGCAGCCTTACAGGGAATGTTTCCTGATTGCTCTACTGTTTTCATGTTCCACGGCATTTAATTAAATGTTTAATGCAAACATCCTCATAAAAGTAGGTTCAACTTTAAATTCCGATAAACAAGATGTTGAGTTGCGCTGCGGAGCTTTAGAATTGTACGTTTGAACAAAATTAGAACAATAAGAACCTAACATTTGAACCTAATTAGAACAATAAGAGAGCCTATTCTGTAACTATAAAACCTAATAAAACTATCTTCATCTGCCATATGGAAGCTTAACAAAAGATGCACTGATACTGTTCGACTGACATCAGTGCTAAAAGGCCACTTGCTAAAAACTATATCAAGTAAGAAATTTGAGAAGTGAGCTAAGATTAAATGTGAAGCCGTTCTTTATTGAGGATTATCTTGATGGGACTCGATGGTCTTCATGTGGGGTTGCAGGGATGCCTGCCTGCAATTTAGAGTGAGGAGAGATCTACAGTGTCCTCCACTGCCAACAGGTTATCCGCTCAGCTTCTCACACACATGGAAATAGACTTACTCCCAAATGGTTGATTCCAGATAAAGAATGGAAGGTTAATGCACATCAAACTGGAATCCCGGCACTTGGAAAGTTTGAGATCCTGATTTGTGGTGAGTTTTTCCTCCTGTTGTTCCACAAAGAAGAACATATAAGAGTTTACTTATCTTGACAGACATTACATAAACAGTGTGAAAGCAGCGAAAATGGTGTGACAAGGGGATCAAGTGGTGCAGATGAAACAAAATGCTAACACCCTCGTGACACAGTTGCAATATTTTCATATGCTTATGCTGCAAATTTGTTTGGGTAGAGCTACTACAGTGTTTATACAATGTCACACATTGGGGAGGATCAAGTTCCTTTTTTGACATACATCTCCTGAGCATTACACTCAAAACCTTCCCCCAAGAAGGAAAAATCTAAACTTGGGATAACTTTGGATAAAATAACAGTTTTTATATATTTATACAGGCATTACCAGGTGAAGTGTTCACCTATTGACTAAGGAGAAAATACAAACCTCCCAACCCTTAGCCCTGCCCCTGACACAAGTGGGACATTAAAGTTGCTGGATGGCAATTTGTCAAAGAGCTCTGTAAGTGCTAGGTACTGGATATTCCTGAGTTATTTAATGCGCATAGTTTCCTGTTGAAAATAACCAAGCTGCACAGAGTGACATATCCTTGGTAAAGCAAAGCAGCACTGATGACCAAGGGAAATTCAAGATCATTTTCACATTTTTAATACTATTCCATTCCTCCTCCATTTTCCCACTGCTTGTGTTTTCATGTGCACTCTGTAATACATAGCAACAATTACAGCGAGAGCAATCAAAGCAAAAACAAAAGGCACCACACATTTTGAGGCCCAAAAACAAGTTATCTTGAGTTAAAGATGTCTTTCTGCGTGTAGTACTCCGGTATATACAATATGACATTAACCCATCTATCTACCAGGCTTTCATTAAATTCTAAAGAAAATCTTTGATGATAAGTTGTCGCCACAAAAAAGGTTTTGACAGTGCAGACAGATAATTTCGAAGTCCCTCAAGGTAAATTAGTAGCAAGTCAAGTGCTTTCAAGTGGTGAATGAAAGTTCCGAGTGAAAACAGAATTCCTTATAAACATAAACATCAGGTTGGCTTGCCTTGCCGAGGAGCAGCGATAAAAGTAAACACTGTGCATACCTCAACATGAAAATACATGGGAGCTTTCCTCTACGGCAAAAAAGGAACAAAGGAAATGGTTAACCTCAGTGGACGTCACACGCTTAAATTAACGGACTGACCTTATTGTTGCAGCCATCTAGGGTCCAAACAAAACAAGGACGACATGTTTTGGATTAAGTTAAATACATATTTTTACGATGAATAGCTCAAGCAGCCCCTTAGAAAGAATTTGCAAAACTCATTTCCATATTTTGTATTTGTTCAGCTAAATATAAAATAGAATTCACGTAAAAAAAAACACCAACTGGACACGTTTATATTAAAGCATTCATGTGAGAGTTATGCTTAATGACCAGTGAGGCACACCTGGGAAAAGTCTACGAGGACCCCGAAAATCCTCAGACAGACACTTTATTGCTCTCCAATGGCCCAAAAAAAGCCAAACAAGCACACTGTAGAGACCTATTACTCAGAATGAGACATCTCTACGGCTGGAAGTATCACCACAGGCATTACTAGAATATATAGCCCGTTAAAAGATAAAGTGAATAAGAAGAGTGCGGATTACTAAAGCATTTCTTCCTTAGAACCCTGCGTGAAGCTTGATTTTATGATAAATGATTTTTCCTTCACTCGGATTTCAACAACACAGACCCTCTTTTGCACTTAAGATCACTTGTGAAGCTGTCCCTGGACGTTGCTTACAATTTACTAACTGGAAAAAAATAACTAACACATTTTTACATTTTCGCCCAAACATTCCAACAAAATCATGTTTTTAATAAATCTGAGGGAGAAGATGTGTGCATGCAGTTGCAGAATATGCTCAAATTTTGTATCTCTCTGGCGATTAGCTGCTCAATATATTTTCATCGATATATTATTATCAACACATTAAACACATATATTGATCTGATTCAGTTAAATAACAAGTAAATGTTCAGTTTCTCTCCAGTCATTGTTCTTTTATTTAACTACCTGCTCTGATCCTTAGTATTGTGTCATCTATTTGAATGTTGGACAGCCCTTTGCCTTCATCGTTTTCAACAAAACGATGAAGCTTTCATTCTGTACTTCTCAACCACTGTCATCATATCAATGGATAAATATGTTCAATGTTGGATAAAGCTTCACCGCACTGATGCAGTCTGAAATAACATAGATAGATAAAGTTTGTAGGATGAAAACAACATAAAAAGGCGTTTTTTTACTGTTGAATTATTGAGTTATTTCTTCTCAAAGCTGATTAGAAGCCTGTTCCTGCCACACATGGTTAAGTAGCATACTGTGATTGTGAATGCAACTGCTGAGGAATCTGATAATAACTGTAACTTTGCAAGATGAGCAGATATCAGTGATTATAAGTGAGTGGAGGCGGAACAGAAAGTAGCCAATAAAGTGCTGATAAACCTGAATACCAGGTTACTAGTACCAGTTTTAAAGTCACAGAGCGTCAACCAGTAAATCAGCTGCACCCTAAAATACCAATATGTTTGGTAATAAATTGTCAGCACCCTTCTAATGGCAGCATTTGTCAGGGCTGCTCCAACTGTCTGGGACTGGCTTCTGACTTGTGCAAAGCGGGCGGCCAGAAATGTGGCACTCCCCGTCTCCTCCACAGCTGCCTTCCCAGTTGGGCCCTCAGCAGAGCTGATCAGCAGCCTGTAGTGAAGGGGGTGTGTGGGGGGGGGGGGGGGGGTCTTGTTGGTCATCACTGGGAACTTATGTTCACCACACCACCAACTCCCAATGGGTTAGACTACAAAATGCAGAGGTTATAGACATAATTTCCTCCACAACCCCCTTCCCCCAAGGCTGACTCCATGTTCCTGTATCCCCCTTTCACCCACCCCTGAGTCACTCTCCAAACCCCCACTAGTCCAGCCACTGTGACATTTGTGAAGCCAGAAGTCCACATAACAAAAACACATTAGGCAAATGTCTGGGGTCAAACGTCTGTTTGAATTGGCCAGATGAAAGCCACTTAGATTGGGCCTGTGCCATTCTGCTTAGTGACTAAATACAGTGACAAAAGAGGCAGTGCTGTGCGGGCCAGTGGTTTGTCTCGCTGACAGAATATGCTTCCAAATTCAAGTTATCGTGCTGCATGTGCCAAAGGACAATACAAGAGCACAGACGAGGCTATTTAAACCAGAGGGTATATTAACAATCAACTACTCCACATAAATAAAACGGAAATAATACACAGCGGAAAATAACTTATATTTAACCTACATCCACATTTGTTCTATAAGAAGCAAGTGCAAGCAAACACAGCAGGGGTATTTGCAGTGATGAATGTGCTTTGCCATTGGACACCAGTTTTCAGTCATTTTTTAACTCCTGGACAGACTTAACAGCTGGGCTTATCTGTCTTCCCTGCCTCCTTCTGCATGTACAAAAAGCCAAAGCTTGGATTATCTAGGCACCAAATGTCACTCATTAAATCGAACAGCGGGAACTGTGTTGAGCTGTACAATTTTTCACAGCCTTGAGGGCGGCGTGAACTATCAGCGGCTTGCTGAACTAGTAGGTTCCCAAATCATATTGGTGTCAGAGGGACATGAAGTTCCAAAATAGCCAATGGGATTATCACAATTTAAGACTATAAGGGAAGAGAGTATATGCTAATATTGTACTGCAAAATACCTCTTTGTGACTTCTGTACATGTGTCTGGTACTTGTCAATGTGGTCATTATGAGTGAGGGAGACAGCCTTTCATTTATTGTTTTTACTAGAGCACTACTGCTGCACTATCAATATCCATTGAACAGGAAGAGCTGTCCAAGTTACTTTACATTTGATAAAACAAAGATGGCATTATTCAAATGAGGAGACCACTAACAGGGGGTCATAAGGTGGGAGGAAATAACACATACAACAGCAATTCATTGAATGTAAACACCAATTCACTCTATCCAATCCTGTTTAATTGTAATGCTTGTAGTCCAGCTCCCTGAAATCTCAGACATTGCAGACTTGTAATGCTACGGTGGCTGAAAAGGGTCATAACACATGTTAACTCAGAAACCATAATGGAAATGTTTTCAGGGGACCATAATTGGTGGTGGACACACATCCTCTTTACATCAGCCATGAACGATGTGATATGTGCTCTGGATGATCATGATGATATTGCAAGTCGTTTAAAAGAAAGTGATGTTACATAAAACAAGTTAAATCTGTGTTTTTAATGTGTCAAATATCCAAAATCATGCCAATTCAACTGCAATTGGGTTTATTGAGATCTTAGTTTTATGTAAAACTACAACACAAAAGGTAAAATACACAAAATGCCTATTTGAAATATCATAGGCTACTATACTATACATGACACATAACATTACTCATTATTTTCATGAATACTCAGAGAGCATTTTGTTAATAGTTTTTCCTACAAAGGTTTTAAATAAAGGTACATATTCTCATATTATAGATTTCAACAAGGTAAGTAACATTAATTAATAGATTTCAACAGCAGTTAGTTATATTTTTAGAATGACGGTTAGCATCTCAATTAGCTTTAGCAATTTAAACCCAAGTCAGAACACCATTGGTATCACACCAGTTAGTCTGTTAAAACAATACTTACCCCATTGTTAACAACAACCACACGATGTGTGTCCGCCACTGATCATGGTCCCCTGGAAACATTTCCATTTATATTTTCTGAGTTTGCATGTGTTTGCTGAGTTTTCAGGTGATGTGGGGTTTGGCCCTTCTCGGCCACTGTATAATGCAGTTCAAATGAACAAACATATCATTGTGAAAGACATAAATAGAGCTGGCTGAACTAAATGATATGCCAACTTTCTGTTTGTTTCCCCTCAATGTGTTCTGAACAGCAGTGGCCCCGCTTAAAAGGTGACTTCCTCTATGAGGAAATGGAATTTGCAATGCGCTCTTTAAAGCACACTCTCCCTTTGTTCTTGTGTGAAAATATGTATCTCCTCTAGCTAGATCTCCTTACAAGATATTCAAGATAATCCAGTCTAATGTTTGACAGTTTGTTTGTGTGGGGGTACAGTATTTCTCAGTGAACACAATTTAGTCTTTTCATTGACTTGTTAAGTGGATATGAAGCATTAATTGGCTTGGAGAAAATAAAATTGATGCAATGGCTGTTATAGGGCAGTAGATGGTTATTTCAGGTCAGCTATGGAGAATGGTTCAAGCTGAAGATGACGAGAATCAAATCCATGTTATGGGAATGTCTATCAAGGCAGTGGCAGTGGAAACAGATGGTCAGTAATGAGAATTATATATTCACTACTTCACAGCAGTCAGAAAACTGTTTCCATCCTACATTTAGCACATTTAGGGGGCTGTGTCCACCTAGCGCTTTTTCTGGCCCTGGGATGAAGCACTTGTGTGC
Organism: Lepturacanthus savala; assembly: GCA_030544235.1. Classification (NCBI taxonomy): domain Eukaryota; kingdom Metazoa; phylum Chordata; class Actinopteri; order Scombriformes; family Trichiuridae; genus Lepturacanthus; species Lepturacanthus savala. The sequence goes on along the minus strand of CM060476.1, from coordinate 7,406,975 downwards.
TGAGAGAAAATGCTGTGCGTCGTTTGTGTTTCTATGACAACGATACCTTGACAATTTCTTGCAATCTGCAAAGCATACGGCTGCATATGCACTCTCCGCATTAGAAACAATTAAATAAAAAAGGTTCCAACAACCTTTTGTAATGCAACGCTTCAAAATGCACATCAAAATATGTTGATGGAAACAAAAATTATGACAGGCTAATGCATGGTCCGTGAGGAGAATTTAACTCCGATGTGAGTTGTTTGTTACATAAAAAAAAAAAAAAAAAACTAAAGAAAAGAGACAAAAACATCAACGTGTCCAATTCACAAATTGAGTGCAACACCATTTTTGTTGTCTGTCTGCGCTCTTGAGAGTGCTCTTTCCGTTAATAATCCGCTGCTAGAAATTTTTCTGGGAAACCTTTCATCTTCTGGAATAGTAGATAGTAGCAGTAAAAGGTATGTTTTAAAGGAGGAAGTAACAAACGGACTGTCTTAGATAAGTAACCACAACAATGGTGTTAAGAGTGAGCATGAAGCTGAAAATGTATTGACAGGTCTGATTTACATGCTTTAAAAAGCTTTAAAGGCAGGAATGATTGATTGTTAATTAAGTTAATGTATCTGATCCATAAACTAAATGGACTGCCATTGATATCTCACCTCTCTCCATCTCATTCCATCTATTGCAAAGCCTCTTTAAATCTTCTCGGTGTACTGAAAACTTCCTCAATGCATCTATGATTGGTTAGGAACAAGCAGCGTATTTTTATCTGTGAACTGAAATTGGAGCAATTACAGCAACGTACATTAAGGCAACAACTATGTGGAAGGCTTAAAAGAGGTAATTATATTACATTGTACAACTATGTGCAGTGTGTAAAGACAAAAGGTAAAAGTCTGAGATTTTGAAATTGGAGTTAAGTTTGCGACTGTTGCCAATTGCCTTTAGGGAAATCCCTTTATGAACTCTTGACATCTTTGATAATTAATACATTTTTCCAACACTGAATCACAGATAAATTATCACGTTCACATGGAAGATTCCCCTGATTAACCTCGCACAGTGAGCAGAGACGTGTTGAACTGCTAGAGACCTCTGATGACGAACATATGATTCATCAATACCAGCAGCTCTGTGCGTCTTTGCTGAAAACACAAGTGAAACCACAACAAAGAAATTCCAGTCATCCAGGGCATTGCCTCTGACTCCAAAATAAACATTACGTTTTGTTACAGGGATCCGCTTCTGCTTTAGGGGAGAAAAAAGCAGAGAGTGGGAAAAACAGAGGAGAGAGTGTGAAGCCCTCTTCCTCTTCTCTTTGTGACTCAATCACGGAAGCCCCAGGTGTTTTTGGTTCTCAAAAAGTCAATTCTGTAGCTCACTTTTCGTAAGCCAAAAAGCAACATAGTATAGTAGTAGTCTGTCTTCTAAATGAATTGTTACCAATGTTTTCTGTGCCTACTAGTAGCAGCTAGATAGACCTATAAATAGCTCAGCAGCCTGCCATGGAAACAACCAACCGCCTAGCCTCGGATCAGTTACGGGAGTAGCAACTTTTTATAGGTCACCAAAACTTCCAGTTGCCTAGGAAACAATGTGGAAGAATAGTGCACAGAACAGGTAATACTGGTCAGGGCGATTAGAGGACCCGTTTTGTTGAATGGGAGTTATCAGAGCTGCCTTAGAGTAATTGAGGGGTTTGCTCATTCACTGGCCAAAGACTGTTCTGCTGAAGCTGCACCAGGGCCAAGGCACCTTGAACAACTCAACAATGGAAAAAGATGGCTGTTTGTTTTCCATAAGCCAGGGGAAGTATCTGGTGGAAATTTGTCAAAGGACAGGACTGGCAGTTAAATAAAAAAGCTGCTACTTGAATATTGATTTCCATTTGGACTTGTGCATTTATTTGTTCATTCTATTGGCAAGTTAAAGTGGAAAGCAATGGATGCGCTCTGACTACGATACTAAAAGTGCTGAGCTCGAAACATGTCTTTCTGCATATTAAACAACATCAGTTTATGTTTTCAATCAGTTGTGTGCATCAGGAACTCCTTTTTTCCTGGCAAATGAGACACTTCCAACTGTCTTTATATTGCTTGTGGATATCTGAGTCCAATTCTACCACATCTGGAATAAACTCCTCCTGTACCTGCAGATAAAATCTTATATTCAGCCCAGCAGTCACAGCTGTGACTCTTAGAGAAGCCTGCATCAATTGCATGATGACTATGCAATTTACAAAATTACAAGCTAGCTGAAACCCTGCCCCAAAGAAGCCCCAGACTCTGCCTGAATTATTAATTGACTATTGATGAAGGCCTGATAAATGCACTCGGCTCACCATCCCAATGACATTCTTGTCTCCTGCCCTGAAGCCACTTCTGCCGTTTTCTGACAGTTATTACAAATGTTACAAAGATCTGGTAAGTCTTATCGCTATTACTATGTCTCCTCCCCGGGAACTCAAAAACACACACTGCGCCAGCTAATTACAGTTTCACTCTGTGTGACAGTCACCAATCTTCGCCTATTCTGTTGGCCGGCCACCAAAGTCTTCTAATGTGCACACACACAAGGGGAATCAACATGCCGACCTGATGGTGAAATATCAGAGGGGAATTACTGGCATAATTCTGATGACTTCTCTTCTTAATATAAAATCCATCAAGCATTAAAAACAGTGGAGAACATTGCGTTAAATGTGACATACTCTTTTTCACAGGGACATTTATTTATTATTAATTTATTATGACATATCACGCGAAAGCATACTACCGCATGTATTGTGGGAATGTTTAATATAGTGCACATCATCAAATGACAGCCAAGCACTTGTGACTGACCCCCGGGCCTGACCGTCTATATCTCCACCACCGACAACTCTAGCAGCTGCAGTGCACTTAATAAATTGCACCTTTAACAAAAGGAAAAGGTGATGAATTGAAAAAATGTTTAGCCCTCTCATGCATAATGAATGCTGCGTCTGCCTCAAATCGGCCGCTGATAAATAATTAAAATTAATCTCATTATGGGAGTTTTCATTATAGGATAATTTAATTAAATGAAACCCCAAGGACCTCTGAGGGGCTGGAGCCACTGGGGCCCCATGCCCTACTCTTCTAATGGGTGGAGGATAGGAAAGTGCCCTGGTAATGCACAGGAGCCCATACATTATTTAATAGATCCCACTAAGTAAGGACAGATCAATGATAACTTGTCATCCCATCAATGTGTTGAAAGCATTCCAGAGCCCACTGCAGGATGAATCTCTAAAACTGGAATAGGAAAATATCTGCATGCGCGCTGTATGTGTGTACATTCTGTATGCTGAGCACTATCAGTATCTGACGGTCATTTGAGGATGCAGCTTTGAATTTTCTCTGTTTGTGCATAATGAAATGAAATATCATCGAGAGGATGCCTGCACATTTTACTGATAGGGAGGCAGCAAAGGGCTTGGAGGATGAAGGGGAAAGAGTAAGACCTGACGCCTGTTGACTGCATTACACTTCAGGTCAAATTGTGCTTCCGTGCAAATGGTGAAGGATACAAGGTGTACATCTGATACCAAACAATAAATGATATCAGACTAAAACGGGGAGCCATTAAAGAGCTTCTTAGTGAATGAGAGGAGGGGCTGAAGAGGAAGAGGGTATATCTGGGTTTGTCTTGTCTCCAGGAGCACTTAAGCACTCTAATTATCACACCGCAGTAAAGACGCACACATCTAGTTCACATTGAGATGACTTTTCTGCCACGCATGGATCAATTTCCAGCTATTCAAACAAGCACCAAATAAAAAGTGGCTTTTTTAATACAATGATACATAAAAAAAGATGTGAATAGTGGCTATTACTAAACATGTTTGGATGCAAAAGGATGAAAATTAATAATGAAAATGGGTATTTTAATGGCGAGTAATTGGAGCATGTGTTTACGCTTATGTAAATGTCTCTTAAAAGTCTCTTTTACTAAAATAATACTGACAAATATTATTCTTATTACAATTTAAGAGAAAGCAAACTGTTTTCAAAATGGGAGGGGGGGGGAGATTTGATTCCCCTTATTGCAGTACTTCAAAATCAATGTGTTCACTGTTTTATAAATTAAATGAATACAATGATTAAAGTGTTTGGTAATGAAAAACATAATGTGACAGACATACATTTGAATTCAAAATCTCTCTAATATGTATATGTTGGGTCTGCATTTCAAAGAGGAAATCTTTAACATAAACATTAGCATTTTGTGAAAACAACTGAGTAATTAGTTTAGGGCATAATAAGCTGGGGTAGGCACACAATGAAAGAAAGCATTCTGGCTTTAAAATGAATAAAAATTGATTGTGTCCCAATAAAAAACGAATTGGCGGAGTGTTAACTGGATTCCACATAAACGTCTGTAGCAGTCCCTGGCCGCTTTATTGTGTGCTAATGCAATAGAGAACACTTAGCAATAAATGCTCCTCTCTGATGAGCTCACAGAGGCTTTCCAAGATGGCCTGATGAAATTGTAAAAATTAGATTTGAGCTAGCTGCTAATGACTCCTAAAACAAAGGAAAATCTCTAAATAGAATTAGCCTGCCCTCCTCTTCTCTAAATACATCATATGTAAATTACTGTCATTTGGATAAATATGCTTGCCTGGAAGGTATAGTCTTCATTAGAGATCTCAGTAGGTTTGGGACTCGAACTAGAACTCCTCCAGGACATTTAAAAAGTTTGAGTACTGAGAGAAGGTAAAGGTATTGTTCACTCATAGCAGCAGATCAGATATATAACTTAAATCTATTTTTAATCGCTTTAGTCAGACCAGATGGATTTTGTTCCTGTGCTGGGGGCATATATAATTGCTATGAGAAATACTGCACATGTACATTTTTTTATTGTTTTAATTTATATTCATACTTAATTATAAATCCAATTGTGCTAAACATACATCAGCTATAAGTCCACTTTCTCTTCAATTTGCATTTAAAATGTGTCAATCAATTTGTAAATGCAGCACAACAGACAGCAGTAGTGTCTCAGTGAAAGTTAATACACATAATTAAACATATGAAAGTCCAATACATTATAGCATTCACTTTGCCCATAGAGTGCATAGTTATGTTTAAGCTTTTACAGCATCAACCCTGAGTACTCTATTAACTTGATATACAGCTATGATTAGTGATGTCTAGCAGCTTTCAATGGAGATTTTCAAATCAAGAATTAAAATGATATGTTACTTTTTCTCACATCTATCAATTTGTCCAGTCATAATGTTTTAAATAAAGTCTAAAATAATATAGAGGATGATCAAATAAATTGTTCCAGTCAAGTCAAGTAAATTTTATTTGTATCGACCAAAATCACAAATCACAGATTCACCACAATGGGTTTTACAGTTTGTACAACAGCAAACAACATTCTCTGTCCTTAGACTCTCACATTGTACAGGGAAAAACTTCCTAAAAATATATTTAAACCCCTGTTTTCTACTATTCTATGATAACTATTTATTTAATTCATTATTTATTGTTGTGATTTTGCAAGTTGAGCGAATTGACGTCTAATTGACATTTCTGTGCAATGTTAGCAAACTGCATTTAATGATTATTTTCTTAATCATCATTATAAATGCATATTGCCTAATCTAACCATTATTCTCATCAAATCAAATTTAAAAAGATAACTATTCAACTAATGACTATGTGTGTGTGTGTGTGTGTGTGTGTGTGTGTGTGTGTGTGTGTGTGTGTGTGTGTGTGTGTGTGTATTTGGGTGAAATTATATTTTTGACTTACACCAAATAAACTGTTTTAGGTGCAACACTGCAATAAGTTTCAATGTCTTATTCAACACGTTATATACACACTGATAGATAAATAATGTATCTTTGTTAGTTTAAGGTTTAGAAATGTGCGCAATTCCGATAACCAATTATTTGCCCTACTATTGAGGTATCAACCTAATGAGTCATGGACCATTCACACTCCCCTCTATTATTTGCACAGGACAAAATAGACATACAATATATAACAACTGCAGGAATTACACAGCAATTAAAAGGGTTAAGTTGTGTTTGCAGGAGCTGCTCAACTGTTTCCTAAGACAAACAGTACGCCTACCAGTTGCCTAGCTTCAGGACACAGCCCTCATGTTTTCCTACCAGGTAGGTAATTCACTTATCTAGGCATTGTTCTCAGTTCATCCTTGTTGAATCACATGGCTTTGCCACTAGATTTTCCCAGCTTTAGGTAAAACCTCCACCAAATATAAGAACAGACCTCACAGGGTTTCCCAAAAATAAAAGCATCTACAATGTTTAGTGTTACCGGGGATTTTATATATGACTCTAAAATGTCAATAACAATTTAAACAGTTTGAAGAAATGCATTGTTACACCATAAATCAGGAGCATACATTACATAGCTGCATGGTCATCACTAATAGGCTGTCAAAATGTTTTAAATTTATGTAACTAAGTAAAAGCAGAACATCTGTGGATTTATTGTTGCATATGCTTGTTGGACAGCTGATGTCTACTCTGCAGAGGAGAGTGCTGTACTATAAGCCTCCATGGTAGTGAAGTTTGAGTGTTTTCTGAGGGTCTGACAGGAGGATCACATATGGAGCAACAGCTAGACTGCAGCTGTGGGGTATTTCCACTGTCTATAAGCACCTACCCATTAATGGGCTTAAAGAAACTCATAATACTGAAAATCTGCCACACATTGCAGATGGTAAATTCTCGATAATTCTTTTAGATGCAACAATATCTTACTAATACAACGGTGAGCAGATATTTCATATTACATTTCCTGTTTCCTTATATAACTCACATATAAATTGTGGATCGGGGCTAAGAGGCAGATGAGGAGACCAGAATAAATCCATACAAGTTATATTATATTCCAACCCAACACCTTCATGTTACACTTTAAATAAAGATGAAAATATAGAGAAAATAAATGAATTTATTGCCCAAGATAAAATCCATTTATGATATACACTGTAGGTAACACATCTAAATAGTTAATCAGCCCTGATGTTCTTGAAGGAGTCAAGCAGCGGATTACAGTAATTGAAAGTCCATACTGCGACAGAAATAACTGTTCTCACACAGGGGCTAGACCCACTGGTGCCTTTTGCTGTCTGTTGGCGAGAACTAAATATATTTTCTGCATTCTGAATGGCATTCCATCCCAACGCATACATGCCAGTAGTTAACAGTGGATGTGAATAAATAGGTTTCTCAGCCAAGCCTTGGGACCTGTCAAAGATGGGTGCATATGTAATTTGTTTGCTTGTGGACACATACATTATGCTACTACGGTATTCAAGGAGCTGCAGAGATATATTCATGCCAGCGCTGTACTTTTTGTCTTTCGCTCTTTTATCAGGTTACGTTAGTAACGGGTCAGATAAGCTTGTCCTCATAGATATTGACAGAGTAATAAGTCTTCAGGCCGAGCACCGGAGCTTAATTTCTAAAGATCTAAACGGTGCGCCAGAATTATGTCACTCTGACCACCTGTTCCCCTGAAAAACGTCACAGGCCTTAAGTAGTTCCGGCATGCATCCAAAATGTGAACTTCTGAACCGGAGTGCTTACTTTCTCATTTGTGTAGAAGCAGGAGGCGGCAGGGTGTAGCAACAGCCACTCTAATTTCGTGGTGGTAGAGGAAGGGTTTACATAAGGGATGTGCTGTTCTGTGCCTGTCACTCAACCTGCCTCTGACTGGCAAACACAAGATTGAGGCTGATGCTGTTTCATGTCACTTAAAGGCTAATGAGAGATTGAACATCAGTAGCAGAAATGCTAAATATTGCTACAGTAGTCCAACGAGTTCACACTTGTATCTGTGGAAATAACCTGGAGAACATTCCCTTTTTGGACGAATAGAAATAGCACTCATAATGTTTTCCTTTTTTTTCTTAAAGTATTACTGTAAATTTAAATTCACAGACAGAGGAATAACTGAGTACGCTCATTTACATATTCTATAAAAAAAATAGAAAATGCAATCATCCCAGGGAAGACAGACTTTTCATGTTAACACTTGCACATGTATTAGCTTTGACAGGAGGTCGCAGAAATAATAGCTGAGCTCAACAAATCTTTTCTCTCTGTCATGGGAAAAAGCAAAATGTTCGGCAGCTTACACCATCTGTCTTCAAGACCAAGTTGCATTGCAGGTGTAGCACAATTATACTGTATATTTCGTTTGGATGTGAGTTCTAAAATAGCTGTGCAAGCATCGACGGACCACACACAGCTGTTGGTGGTGCGGTACTGCTTACATCATTGGAGGTTATGCCAATTAGCTTTACTCCCTATTTGCCGGGCATTTGTCATAAATGAATGACATACACAGAAATAGATAGACGGTCTTAAAGAACTCTATACTTAAAAGAAAAAAACAGGTATAAAAAAATGTTATGGCTTATTTGTGATTGAGAAGATTTATTCTTTTTATACTAGACAACTTGTAAGTTTGGATTGAATTTAATTCATCTGTTTCTACAGTCAAACTGCTAGAGCACCACAGGAAGAAAACTGCATTGACTGAACAGGACATGTTCCTGGTAAATGAAACAGGCTTGCCTAGGAAACCAGCCCAGCAGTGGTCCATCATGTGGATCAGGGCAACCACCGTACTGTGGTGGCCTTGATGAAATCAGCTTACACTAAGGCCATTGTGTTGACAGTGAGGATCAAGGGCGGTCAGAGTTATTCCAGGGGTCCTTCCACTCTACAGCCCAGTGGCTGACCTGGACAAGAGGCTGATAAGCCACAGACACAGAGTGCCAGTTTCCACACTGTAAACTACAACAAAACCAATAATGTTTCAATCTGTGGGGGGACAGGACTGAGGGAGGATGGCAGGCAGAAGAGGGCACTGTTTTTCTTCATACACAATATAATAAAAGCATGATATTTGAAATCTTTGATCATTGAAATATCCTAAACAGATTTTTCATTTTTAACACATTAAATATTATTAAGACTTTAAGATGAGAGAGAAATCTATTCTCTCTGAAAGGTTAACACCTAGGTCCTAGTTCCGCAACAAGGCTGCTGTGTGCTCTGCTGTAGTATAGTATAGCAGCCAACTAGCCTGCTCCCATTTGCTCCATGTGTCGAGGTGTCTATCATGTGTGAAACAAGCCATTTTTCTTCAGCCGTGCCTTTTTGACTCTGATGACATAATGCTAGGGAGAGTTGGTCTTGGGGTAGCTTTCCCCCACTTGTACTTTTATTCATCCATTTAAGAACAGCAGCCTTTCACACCAAGTTCAGCAGGAAGAAGCCGTAAAATGAAATGAGCAAGACCTACAGTATTTCATAATTAATAGGTAGCAGCGAGAGGAGAACAGTCCACGCTGACGTAAAAAGATCAACAACGTATAAAAGTGATCATTCATTCACCAGAAAATTACAGATTGAAAAGCCCGTGGGCCGTATGTTATTCCTTTACCAAAAACAAAATCGTAAGAAATTTGAAATGTATGCCAGGCTTTTAAAAATCTTTGATTACTTTGCTTTATTTGGAAGTCATACAGAGTTGCTACTCCGCCTGCCTATACGACATAATTTGTTTCTGAGGTGGTCCCTAGCTTATACCAGGTCACCACCTGCATGCGGTACAGTAAATTACTTGGTGGGCCTAATTGCCCATGTCCGCTGTATTACTATAAACCACTAGTGCTGTGCTAACTCTATTGTCAGGTACTTAATCAAGGCCACCAGATTTATTTCCCTGCACTAACTCCGGGGACAACCACAAGCAGAGGCCTGGGTAATTGGATCTTTTTTTTGCATCTAAAATTAACCACCTATTCTTAGTGGGAGCTGCTGGGGTTTGGAAATGATAACAATAATGATATCAACCAATACCATATGAGGCCTTGCCTTTCATACTGGGAGTTGCATAATGCATAATAGACCCAGATGTTGCTCAGAATGACCTTACCTGGGGGGTATAGTGCCATTATGCCAATCAAACACTGTAACACTTGATCAGACGCAGGCCTAAAGCAGACTGGAGAAACTCAATTATTCAGTCTCTTACCTCACATACGCAGCAGTAGCAACAGGCGTTGAGATTATCTCTCCTGTGTGGACCTGAAGCAGGAAATGAAAATAGAGAGAAGTTAATATTCATGCTTTTACTTAGGACAGGGCTAATACAGTTTACACCAGGAGCTTTCACGTTCACAAAAAAGCCTTTGACTCTTTTTACTGCAATTTCTATAGTTTCTATATTAAAAAAAGAAGACAAAGAGACTGAATTACTTTTTTAACAGTACTATGATATGCAGAGTAGTCAGTAGTCAATTGTTCATGTGAGTTAAAAAGTGAGATATCATCTGTTTCAAGACTTTTAAAAAAACATTTTAAAAACAAGATATTAGGTTGTTTCTTGGCAAAAAAAAACAAAAAACACTTTCATAAAATGGATGTTTCGTTTTAATAAAGAATGAATTTATCATGTACTAATTTAATCATAGTACATTTTCAGTTTTCAGTTTCTTTCATGGAATGAATGTATATAGTACTTTGTAATGTAACTCCTTCTTGTCCATGCGGTAGGCGAAGCAGTGCGCGGCGATAGAAGAGTGAGCACTGAGCATGCAGAGGGGATGTGGTCTGTGTAAGGATGTCAGAAGCATAATGGACAGCTGAGTCATAGGTTATAAAAAGCTGTCATTAGGGATTTCTGTCCTCAGCAGCTCATCACACAGGACTTGTGAATTATTTATTACTCTGGAAACTCAAGTCCCCCGTTACTCAAGACTGCCTGGTTTCCTGCACTTCCCTTTCCTTGGGCTTGTTTAATAAAAGCATATCATTTAGTAGTCGTAATTAAACACTGAGTAGGAATTCTTTTCATTAATGTGACCACTGTGGTGATTTTTTTACACTGCGTATAACAAATTATACACCAATAGAGCCTGCAACTAATGAGGGCATTTGTACAATGGAAGTGTACAATCAAGGTGTTTGTATTATTAGGATGGCCTCTGTATTTACTTTGCCTGCCATCCAAATGACCACCTAATTAGCACTCAAAGTGCATTAATAATGGGGATTTTTATTATATGGCTGGATTTTTTTAAGATAAGAAGCCAAGTGCAACAACACGGACAATCTTGAGATAAGGCAACAACATGGACAATTAATGTCAATTTAAGTGTTTTGGGGTGGATCATTGATAATTCAGTTTTTTTCAGCAGCTAAGTATTATATAGAATCACCTACATAGTCCCAACCAGCAAGAAGAAAACTACACATCCCCTAAATCAGTTTCACTTCATTTCTCCCCCCTTAGTTTTTGATAGCATAGTCGATGCAAATCAGCTCAGGCATTTTTCCTCACTTTGTTTTGTTCTCAGTATATGAAAATGGTTAAAAATCCCATGGGTCAGTGAAAATGATCCCTCCACTCCAGTCGCCTGCTCAAAGTCAGCCAAAACATTCCAGACTTCAAAAGGCAGCTTTGCCTACCAGGACCATTTCAGTGTCCCAACCTCCATGGCCCAGGAGGACTTGGTTATTTGGATAAATTAATTTCTGGAGTCTGCCTGAGTTGCAAAAACAACCTCCTGCCTGACAGCAAATTAGTCTAACTGAAAAACCTAAAAAATGCATAAGGTTAAAGGAAACACCCCCTCTTTCCCCTTCCTTTTTTTTGTAAAAAGATTTCATTTCCATAATTCCACAACACTGTGTATAATTTTATATATCAAATATTATTATAAATAATGATGATAATTAAAAAAAACATAATTACTAGCAGATGAGCAGTATCAGTATTTAACATTATCACCCAGGTTATAAAATATACAAGATGTTTACAGTACATCTGACTGTATGTATGTATGTCCTCCAATTTTCACATTAATAATTTATCGAATCTATTTCACAATTTGTGGATGTATTGTTGAGGACCCAAGGAAGCGCAGTGTCGAGTTTGAATTTGTTACGATATGCGGTTCTCAATAGAAAGCAGCGATACAGGAGGCCAAGCCATCAGCCGAACAGTCACATTTTGAACTGTTACTGCACCAGTACAATAAAACAGACTGATGTTAAAGTTTAACAACTGTCAAGTGGTATTGAAAAGAATGACATATAACTGAAATCTCTATCAGACTCAAACATTTATAAAAGAGAATAAAATAAACCCGAGAGCACAGACTGTGAAAATGGGGGAGGAAAATGGTTACGGAGGGAAAATTATGCAAACAGATGAAGACAATCCAGAATTAATGGTCCGCAACATTTTCAGGCACTCAAAGAGCTGTCCAAGGACACCATAGGGGAGACTGCATGGCCCCAGTAATTGGAGGAGCATGTAACTTCAAAAGTAAAGAGAACAGACTGGAGAACTTTCCTCTGAAGTCAAGTCTTAAAGAAAACGTGAAGCACATGTACAGTACAGTAGGGAATCTGGTACATGTGTGAATGAAAATTGTCCTATTCATTGCTGCAGACATGATACATTGCAGTATTCATGCTGAGCTACCACACTTTAAAAAAAAAACTTGAATGAATTCTGAACTTGAATCATTGGGTCACAGCTGTTCCATCTCAATGAGTGAAAATACAAAATGCACCAAAAAAAAAAAATTTAAAAAAAGAAACTGGGTCAGACCAATACACGATATTTCACAATGTCAATAAAGACGTCTATAAAATAAATCATTTACAGGATCTGAGCTCATGCTAAGAGAGTGAAAAGGCTTTCAAATGTGATGGCCATACATTTCAATAAATGTGTCATTTATAGTTTTGTGGATTTTGAGCATGTTTCCCTACCTTTCTATAAAATGGATTCTTGCAAGGCAGGAAACACAAAACTGTGGCCTTGTCAGGTGATGATTTGTAATGAAATAAGTAGTCTTATAATATACTGTTTTGAGATTAGCGAGGAAAAGACTCATTTTGAGACTAATTTGATAGATTACCCTCTCACAATGAACACTAAAACATGAAAAACAATGCACACCATTATGAAATGCTATCTGATCTGATCACCAACACGCTTTGCTTCCTGCTAGCAGGAAAAGCAAACATCATAATGTGTACCCTGTTCCAGTTTTCTTGTATTGTAATGACAGCAGCACATGGTTTGTGCACGCATGTGACCTCTAGCCAGAGGTGAGCCAGTACTCAGCAGTAACCGCATCATAACATTTAACCAGGTGCGTAAATATGGCGGCTTCTTGAATTGACATTTAGACAGTGAAGCACCACTGATATTTGACAACTTGATTCGGTTAGACAAAGAAAAACATCCAATCAGGGAACCACCATCTTTACACTTGATCCTCCGAGATGTGTTTTCAGCGCTGCTGGATTGGTAAACTGTAATCATGATGGCATAACTTTTGACATAACCTACACTTCTGTCTTGATGATGTGCGTTAGCTATATATCATGAAATTGACTCCAAGTCAGAAGAAAATGAAGACAAACTGTATCATATTGGAATGGGAAAAGCAGAGGGGAACACAATCTTTCCAAGGTCATTTGGTCCGAAGGAAGAACACCATGTGTGCTCGAGTTAATCCAACATACACGGAGGAGAAAATGCCCATTTTTAACCTGTTATCCATCACTGTCAAATGCGGTGCACGGTAAAAAAGGAAATAATTAGACAGAAAAATGACTGCAGCCTGGGGCAGAATGAATGAGAGTGAAACCTAGGTACAACTGCTGTTAACTTAAAGCAAATTATATTTTGATAAATGCCTAGTATGCAACGTGTACCTGCACTACCCTACCCCCCATTTCTAAGAGTGAAAGCATACTGTTCTCACAGTGTATGCTTTTGAAGCTAGACAGTATACTCATACATATTTTAGGCTAACAACAAGAAACTTGTCATTTTGAAATGGTTTCAGACACTTTTTCAGACAGTTAAAGCAGTGCTTCTCAAACCTTTTCATGTCAAGGAGCTGACTGTAAAAATTAGACCTCAGACCACCATTTCATAAGATTTATTCCCTGGTTCCCCCTTCTGATAAGATTAGACGCTTTTGAACATTGTATTACAGAAAGTTTATGAAACTTGCGACTAAAACAGCCATTGTGTTACAAATGGATGGAATTGTGGTGAAAGTGAATTACCACCTTTTTTGGTGGGGTCCACCTGGAGCTGCCTCAAGGATCCCTAGGGGTCCCCAGACCCTACTTTGAGAACCACTACTGTAAAGTAGCCACCAACCAAGTATATATTAAGGTAAACTTTATTTACCCTACAGGTACACATAACAAATGGCCTATAATAAATATAAATGTTAAGTAGTCTCCATAAAATATAAATAAAAAAACATTAATTTTATTGAGGTTTCAATAGCTGTTTTTTATTATATGAAACTCACAATAGACCCTTTTTTACGGCAGCCATATTGACATTAAATAGTATGGGAAACCATTGATGATAATTCAAGTTAGGTTCAATAAAGTGTTTCCAGAGACTTTCCAGTGAGACAGCATGCGCATTGACCTGAATTATTCAATAATTAATCAGTTAATTAGTACCATTGGTAACACCTGTGTATAGCTCACAATTCCGTGTGAACACGGCTGTCGTAAAAACACGTCCATTTACCTGTACTCATCAATGTATCACTGCGCACAGCTGCGGATTCACGCGACTCTCACTCAAATCAAAGTGATGCTGTCCCCGCCCCTGCTGGAAACGGCTCAACATCACGCTGTCAACTCGACGCACGAAAAGCCGAACAAATATTTAGCGTTTGTGATTTTTTTTAAGAAAAAAAAAGTGACAGAAAAGTTCGCGTGAACTCGCAACGGAGCCGTCCCGTTGCTGCTGACCTACCTTCACAGTACGTATGACCGCCGCTGTCACCACCACATGCAACAAGTCTCCCTGTCCATAACCGGGACTTGTTAAAGTCTTCCGTCCCGTAACTCCCGGTCCGCTGGGAGATAATTTCAGAGACTATAACGCCGCAGGACTTCGGGGAAAACCCGCACGAAACGCGTATCGTTATTAAAGGACGTTTTCCTCCGGCAGAGTCGGAGGGTTACACAGCATTAACACGTTATCCGTAATGCGTACGTGCGCACGAGCTGCCCACATGGATCAAATGTAGCAGGCACGAGGGAAACTCCGCACACACAAGTTTATTGATTATGTGTGGTTGTTTTTACTTGTCATTGGTATGCGCACTGAATCCAAAGTCTGTGAACAAGTTAAGAAATAAATGTAATATTTGAAAATGCAGAATCATTTTTAAAAATATAATTTGTAAAATATAATATAAGCCTTGGAGGCTGGCCAAATATTAAAATAAGCTATTTCCTGTAGTGAACTGTATTGTGATGCATTAAACAGTATGTGCTCTCTCTATTTCTCTTATGGATATGAACTAGAGCGCCACCTATAGATCTCCCCTTAATCATCAACATTATATAGAGGGTTGTAAAAACGTACTGTAGTGGGTACTACTTGTTGATTTGTGGGGTAATTATTAATCTATCAAAAATATAGAATGTCCCAGATTCTTTACTTTTCATTGGTTTAATTTGAAGTTGCAATGTCCCTAACTAAAATATATTTGGTGGTTTAAATTAACAAAACTCATCTGAATATAGTTTACATATTCTCTCTAAGAAATGACCTTTTGTGTGTGTGTGTGTGTGTGTGTGTGTGTGTGTGTGTGTGTGTGTGTGTGTGTGTGTGTGTGTGTGTGTGTGTGTGTGTGTGTGTGTGTGTGTGTGTGTCAGGGACATCATGACTTAACAGAAGTCCTGATGGCTCATTTTACAGGACAATTTCTTTCTGAATATGCACTGTGTGCATTTCTCTGTGGATCAAGCATTTAAAAATATGGGTGGGAGAGTATTTATACAACACTTTATACACTCATTCAAATCAAAAATATATAAGATAATGGCCCATGTAGGAAATAAGAAAAAAATCAGTTTAAATAATCAGATATATTTCTCCAGGCCTATAAATATTCAAATTAAACAATCGAGATGAGAAAACTACTTTTCGATTGAACTGCTCATAACTTATGTAAATCCTTTGACAAGGAGAAGCGGAGAGATATTGCTCAATGTTAAAAGGTCAAAATCAAAAGAGGTTGGACACGACTGCACTGTATTTTAACGGTTGCATACATTTACTATTACACAACACTATATATCGGGGAGATGTACCTCCTGAATTGTACCAAATTGTAATGAATGAATGCAGTATTCATGACGTGAGTAGCCTCCATATAGTACATCAATTGTCATTCTACTCCTTTGATAATATCAACTTATTGGACTGGATGATTGGAAGGACAGCCCTTAATAGCCTTCAGCGATACATCACCGGACAATTCTGATGATTTGTTGCATCAATTGACTGTTCACATAATCTCATTTGGGTTTGAAAATGCACTCATCCAAAGGTTCAAGTCCAAGCCTTCATTTCAGCACACAGCACAGCAGCCCACACACCTTCAGATAAAGGGATGCGAGTGGATGGGGAGCGCCACATATCCTTGAGAGCATTTTTTTAATTTCTTGGTGCTCCATCTGTTGAAATGATAAAGTGCAGCCATAATGGAGTGCAACAAGATTAAATTAATCAGGTTTGTCCATTACTCCGCCGCAGGCTCTTCACAGATGATTGCAATTTTCTCTGTCAGGCCCATTATTGTAAGATCTATTTAGTGGCTTGATGCAATTAAAATGGACTTAATGTAAATTTAACAATACAAATAACACTTCTGTCTGTGTATGTTTAAGAGGGGTGCGGCTTGAGGGTCCTGAAGTGCAACGGTAAACACCCACTGTAACCATTTTTAACTTCAAACAAACCAGGGTGCTATTTGATTAGTGTGGACTCTGTGATCAATAACTATGTTTCATGTTTTCATGTTCTCCGTGATGTCAAAGGATCCGGTTGCACAGACCACCCTTGTCTGGACGTCGGCTGCAAGGAACACAACACCTTCCACAAGCGTATCATGATGCCCATAGATCATTCGAACCTGGAGAGGGGGTGAGTTTAATGGAGTCGCGCTGATGAAAGCATATAAAGTGCACGCCTTTACTCTCGTGTATGAATCTCACGGTTCACTACAGTAAGTGAGGCAGACTTTTGAGAGAATTTTTATTAATTTTTCCCGAAGCTGATCTAATATCTCCCTGATTGGTTGCTTCCTCCTGCTGGATCAGGTCACTGCCAGGGGACAAAGCCTACAGGATGTGTGCTTAACAGGAGGAGATCTTAGCCTAGCTTCATAAAGCTCCAACCGCCACGTTAACACGGCAACAGCGGAACTGTCACGCTAAAAATGTCAGATGCTTTTTATTCTCAGCACTTCTATAATGTTTGATTTATGCCATACAGTGAAATCTTACAATGCACCAGTGCTTTTTTTCTGTGGCGAGACACTCTCCTGTGCGTTTTAGGACCCAGCCTGGTGGTACCCCTAACTGTGAGACACATTTTTCATAGATATCTGGAACCTCCGAGCCACATCTGTTTCAAGTCATTTTACTGGATTTGAGGCGGCGGAGCTTAAGGTTATTGTGGCTAAATGAAGAATTACCATAACCAATCAGACAATGCACCTTATTACATTATATGCTGCATTTCATTTTGAACTCAGGTGTTTTGCATTACTCTTCTATCACATTACAAGCAGAGTGAAATAACCCACACCTGGAGAAAAGTACATATTTTCGTTGATACATAAAAGGGTGGAGGCAATGTTTTTATTCTCTTCGTTGCCCTCTTTTCTTTATTATTTTTTTTTTTATCACACAATGAGATTTATAATACCCGGTGTGCCATTCAGGTAACCCGAGGAGGTATGCACACCAGTGTGTTTGTTGGAGGCACCTTTCACATGAGGTGCATTCCAGTTGTCATGGCAGGCCAACAACAAGTCAATCAATCACATTCTGCACACTGGTAATTTAGTAGGTGTCACACTATCTCTTTTGTTAGGCACAGGACAGCAGTGAGATTTGGAGAAGGAAGCAAGACAACAAAATGTTGTTCAAATAGCTGAGGACACACAAAAAAGGGATACAGATGCCAGATGAGATTATTAAGGAATTTTATGCAGCCAACTTTGCTTCACAATCATGAAGCAAACAATTTAAGACAGTAACCTACTTTATCTTTGTTGAAATTGAGAGCAGGAATTGAAACATTTTATGTTCCTGATTACAGAGAAACTTTGTCAAAGTTTGTGCCACAGACTTAGATTCTCACGGTAAGGCTGGTTAAGGAAAGGGAAGGAAAGTAAGTGAAAGTGCTCAGTTACTTGTTTGGCAAGGTTGATGTATACTAGACATGATCAGTCTTACAGGCAGTCCCTTAAAGGCCCAATCTGCCATGTTTAGTTAAAAAGTATAATTACATATATTATGAATGTGACATCTACATGTAAAATAAATATTTTCATGTTCTTTAAGCAATTAAAATAAAACATATTGGCTTGTTTTACTCTTGTGTATAAGAGTGATAAGTTTAAAATCAGTGTTTTGAATTCCGAGGGTAGATTTCCAACTCATTTTTATTTGGATGAAGACTTTTTTCCTCAACATGTGTCTCTCCTTAACAATTAGATGACTGCAAACTGTTCTCACAAGCCATGATTTGATGCATAAAAAAACAATTTACACTCTAGCTCTAGCAAGTGCTTAATATGCTACATGAAATGCTAATTTACTTATTTCCACACAAGAAATGTATACGTGCAGAATAGAATGGAGTCCTGTGTCCCTTGGTAATTAACTTTCATCGCTGGATTTTTATACGTTTGACTTGCTTGACCATTTGCCCAAATATACAAATACATTAACAACCAAAATATTTTGATTCATAGCTCTTGCATTATATGGCCTTGAGGTGAAAGATGTCCGTTTGCCAAATCAAATACTTCTGCAGGTATGTAAAACCCTGAAAAATGCAGTTCAATCTGTCCTCTATCAGCGGTTATATTGGAGAGGAAGTATGGCCAATGTTTGAGAATGGAGCACAAAATAATGAGCTGCCCATTCCAAAAAATGTTTAATACAAACATACAAGCACCGGCATCAAATGCCAAAATCTCCCGCAAAAAGAGCTTATGAAGCCCCGGTCCGGTGGGATTGCATAAAGTATGGGAAATCTGTATTCAGGAGAAGTCCTCCAAAACTGCTCAGTACAATTATTCGGTATGTGTGGATTTCTGAAAATATGTTATGAAAAGAACTGGCACAGAATGCGAGACCTCTTCTTCCCCTTTTACCCAGTCTTCATAGTTCATGAGCTGTAGTGTCTAAATAAAACCAGTATCTTCTAAACTTGGCCAAAATTGGCAGTGAGTTTTCTGTTGGAAGAGGGTTTTTTTTCACCATTGCAGAGGGATATATCAGTTTTTTAAATCATCGCTGATACCAAGGATTGCCTCATTGACTCTTTCTGGATATAATCAGAAAGAGTCAATGAGTACTCTGAGTACTCTGATCCGTTACTTGAATTAGAACTACGTAGAACTACGGTTTAAAAATATATATATTTAAAAATACTTAATAGCAAGTAAAAGTTATGATTTAAAAATGAAGTAGAAGTATTATTATTATTAGTATTATTATTACTTGGTATCAGAAGTAAAATTTATCATTATGCAGACCATTTTATTATAGTATATTTGTTTTTATAACAATACATAAGAAAAATAAATATGTGAGCGCATTTAAATGTTTTAGTTTATATATATATATATATATATATATATATATATATATATATATATATATATATATATATATATATATATATATATATATATATATATATATATATATATATATATATATATATATATATATATATATATATGAATGACTAACAATTTAAAGTTGTCAAATAAATGGAGTTGGGGTAGAAAAGTACACTGGAGTGGAAGTATAAAGTAGCATCAAGTAGAAATACTCGAGTAAAGTACCTCAAAAATGTACTTGAATACAGTACTTGAGTAAATGTATGTATGATGCCATTGATAGTTACTACCTTCTTAAAACTCACTTCTTTTAAGAAAAGCCATTTTCACTCGTACGCTTATAAAAAACATTATGCAAGTAGTGCTGGCAGGCTGGGTATTTGATTTAAAAGCCGTTCTGTGCACATTGTCACTTAGAGCATTATATTCCAGGAGGTTATTTTTCATGATTATGAAATCATTTTCTTTTTAGGGAAAAAGTGTTATTGGATTTGTAAAGCATCCACCCTGCTGTTATTTAACGAAGATGAAATGACCTCTGTCATAAAAACAAGCCACAACCCATATGGTGAATTAGAACTAATCATAATATACCATCATCGGGACTTTGAAACAAGTTCATTGCATGTATTGAAAACATCTATATCCTAAAGAGAGAAACATGCAAGGAGAGAGGTTCAATGAAACTGTGTTTGCCTCATAGCAATAGGTCAGCAATAGGTGTGGTTGAGTCCGCAGACGGATAGTGATCATGTGGATTAAACTGCATTTAGCCACACTTGTCTCCTGGGATTTTCCTTGGCTACATGCAAGCGGACACTGAGCCAAAGCCCAGCTCAGTATTTTGACAGCAGAGCCAGAAAAAACAAAAGTGTTTTGCTTTTCCGTTGAAAAAAGTGAGAGAGAAAGAAATGAAGATGTAGTGGAGAGAAACGGTAGTCCCTCAGCCACTGCCTTACTCAATCCATATGCGAGGCTTAGAGGCAGGAAATACCCACAATTCAGTGTAATCAGGGTAGAGGCCGCCTACCCCATTGGAACAGACCTGGTGGAACTGATTGGGCACCATTAGGGCCAGCAAGAGCTAAATATGCAGCACACTCAAAATGTTACATTTTCATACAGCTCACGCAATCACAGTAATGGAAGAGAACAAGTTCTATCTCCCATGAAAATATAAGTAGAAATGGATTTGCGAAGGTTTTTGCTTTATGATTTTTAGGTTCACCTCTAATCTAACAGCTTTAGTCTGCTGCCAGCTTTATGTGAGGCCTATCGGCACACACTTGCCTTAGTTTAGCCTGACACATTTCCAAGTCGCATACGTTTGATCACAGCAAGCGCACATTATGTAAAAAATCTCCCAGATCCTCGTTGCTGTGTATTCTCAGTTCACTCTGAATCACAATGGAACATTTGTATTTTGTTCGGTTGCATTGCTAATTCACAAACTGACTCTTTCCTGTGGTACCAGCATTCAACCACAAGTAAGACTTCAACAGAGCAAATAACAATGTGCTTCCCTAAGAGGGCAACAGTTGTTTGACAGCCTGGTGGGTTTGTTTCATGATGAGGGAGAGCTGCTGGCATGTAAAACCATAATAACACTTCCCCCAAACTAGCGTGCTATAGCTGTAGCCCTGTGTCAGAACCAGAGAGGGATTTCCCAGTTATACAAACAGAGGCCGGTTGGCTTGTTGTCTGTAGCTTGACGTTCATGGAATTTGAGGAGTCTGCATGTTTACTGATAGTTGGTTTTGGTTTGTCCCTTTTGAGAAATAATTGGGGAGGCTGAAGGAAACGAGGCTAGCGACAGCTGATGTGGTTTAGTCAAAAGAGATCAACATCTGCCTTTGATTTAATGTGTGGCCAAATAAAGACCCATTGCACTGGTGCAATATCTGTCTTTCCCTCTGTCTGTCTATCTGTTTCTCAAACCATTTCTCACTTTTCCTCTCACACAGGATTCGAGGGTCCCATATATGTGCAGATTCAAAGAGCATCATCATCACCAGCACACGGCCCAGCACGTTGTGATGATTTTCTCAGTTTTTCGAAGCAATTTGGTCGCCTCCCAACACCACACACACGGTCGAAACACAGGCCTACACATTTTGAGTAGGAGAGAGACGCTGGAGTAGTTAAATCCTTGATTTGTACCTCTCGAAACTCTCACAAGTCCCCCGTGCCCCTCCACCCCCGCTCTGCACCTCCCACACAATTCCCAGGTCAACAGAGCTCTCAATATGAGGCGCGTCTGGTCTACTGTGACAGCATATGGTTATCCACTCAAGGTGTCCAGAGACACTCGTTCTTCATACATTTCCAATAAACAATAGAGTAAGGGGCTTATTCAATCAAAGTGGGCGCTACGTTGAAGAAGCAGAGAACCTGTCTGCCTAAGTAAAATAAAAAAAATAAATAAAAATAACTTTGCTTTTAAAAAGGTATATGCCTTCAAAAAAATCATATTTCCTAAATAATTAAATATACTGATACATTAAATTGGATTTAACAATTTCCCCCTCTCCCGCTGTCTCTCCTTATTTTTTTTTCTCTTTTGCAGCAATCAAAGTATCCCCTTTTCAGCAGTTAAATGTCTGGCAAAAAGGAGGTATACTGTGCGCGAGCGAAGAGTAAACACACTAAATTAGACACTGATTACATCATATTTTGAATCGGCGAGTTCGAATGGCATCACGTGGAGTTTTATGAGCACTGTCAGTTACCTTTTAAATAACACGCTCACCATGGAGATGGTGTTTACTTTAAGAAAATAAGTGTATGTTTTGCCTGTTAGAGGCACAATTCCTTAAGTGCTCCGTGGCTCTGTGCAGATGTTTGTACTGTAAACATATAGTGAATATTAGAATGATGTAAACCCAGAGATAAAGCTGTACTCCAAACTTCTGTGGTCTGTTACCACCTCTACTACTTAGCCTCTTTATTTATAATTCAGAAGATTACCAATACAACGTCTTTCCCAGATGCAAGTAGAGGTAATTTTATTCCGTCATACTGTGCAGATTTGACTTACATATTGTCTAACTGGAAGATAGACAGATGTTTCCTGCAGTTTGTGTATTGCAGTTGCGTGGCGACATTGTGGCAGGCATGATGGAGACGTGTGCTCAGATTGATAGCATCTCTGAAAGGCAGCTCCCCTGGGTTAATGGGGGAGTTTATCCTATTAGAGCCCCTCCTCTGCCTCCACTCCTTTTTTCTTTTTTTTTTTTCTGGAGAGCACCCATCATCATTGCTCCGTCTCTCCTGCAAGCAGTATAGAGACTAATGGCTGCACACAGCACAGTGCTTTTCTCTCTTCTGAATCGGTCTCCTGTCTGACTGGCTCTCTCTTACCTTCCACTTTTCATGCAGCTCCCTCGCCATGCACCTTTTGCACTGCAGGTTCCCAGGATCGATATTTCTCAGCCAGGTGCCCTTATATTTCACCGTCAACATGTTGGGCCATAAATCACCCCTCTGCTTCCCCAGCAGGAAGGATGCCTCATCTAGAAAACATCTCAAGCAAGCTCAGGTCAGGCGGAAAGGTGAGGACAGCTTAACGGACTGTCCCCAATAACATACCCTCTTCTATTGCTTCTACAAAAGATTTTTTTCCCCTTTCGTCCTCCCGAATCAAAGGATGGGTCGGGGAAATAAATAAGGAAGGCACATTAAGCTGTCACACAAGACTCTAAGCAACACAGAGTGACATGCGATTGTGTTTTCCAGAAACCACAGTGAGCAACTGGACCAGCTTGAAGCTATATTCATGAACAACAAGCATAAGGCAAACAATAGACTATTAAGACCAATAGATAAATCTTTAAGGTCTGAAAATTCAGAAGTTTTCTCGGCTGTGGACACTTACATAAAAAGCATGAGAAAATGATGCACTTTATTGTGATTTTGGTCATTGCTTAATTATATATTGTTCAAATATCTTTGCTCACATCAACCACAGCCACTGGAGACACTGCAACACAGGAACCAACAAAACCACTGTTATATTCCAAGAGACACACATCCAAGAAATGACATCCTGTTGTTTAAAGCCTGACCCCACTGTTGTGTAAATCACACACTGCCTCCTCGGTTTCCCTCCCTTACAGATGCAACCATCAAATAAAGCATTCTTATTGCACATATGTTTGATAGTGAAAGTCGGAGGAAGGAAACTTTGAAGATTTCAGGAGTGTGCATCTGGGCTCCTCTCAGACTCCCGACTCCTTCAACCAGAGCTGCTAGTTATTTCCCCATGGCTTCTGAAGGCAGCAAAAGACATTGACCTAGGCCTCCGTAACAGCCCCTCGGTGGCCATCCTGTATTCCGATGTCCCATCTTCAGCATGGTTGAGTACTGAGGCATATGACATTTTAAGCTTTAACTTGTGAAACTTAACCATATCAGCAAGGGTGCAATTTTAAGATGCTACAATAAAGGATGTGAGGGTACAACCGTAAAAACCTGGGAGGATTAAAGCAATCGTATAGATCACAGTGTTTGTCAACTGGGGCCAGCATGCGGCTCCAGTATAGTTGTGTCCAACAGAGCTTACAAATTGTTCTCTGGAATCTTTAGGACATCAAAGGTGGTATGAGAAAGGTGACTCACCCTCTGCAGGGGAGGCTGATATATGTTGCAAGGAGGGAGACGGTATGAGGCTTATGTGGAAACCTCTTGAATAAACTCTCACCGCACCGCGTTTGCCCCTTGTGACCCAAGTTTCTGAAATATCGTTGCGTTCTCTTTACAGAAGATGCTCAGAAGCTATAATCAGAGCAAGGGCAGGCAGTGGCAATGGGCTTGGATAGAAAAAAAAAAAAACATTAGACAAGGATCATGTTCATTGTTCAGTCTTCCAGTGTTTTAACCACATGTTTAGTTATCGTTTTTAATGGGCCGTGCACCACTTTTGGGTCTCAAATCAACTTGTCTCCTCTTTTGTTTCTTTAGGAGATGAATATTGGCAGAGCGGAGCCAAAAAAACACAAATAGCTCAAAGAGTGTCGAGTTTGATGGGGTTTTTGCGCCAACAATTTATGATTTTGAGTCAAAGATATTTCCAGGAGAGGCCAGTGTTTTTCCTAGCAGACTATAATTGTGCTGATTTACACCAATGGCTACAAAAACACTTATTTTCACCTCCTCCTTTCAGCAGCACTAAACTTTGTCCTTTACTGCAGCACAGGCAGACCTTTATATCTCTGCGTTACGATAAAGAAAACACAGATAAGTGGAGACTCGTACCAGACAATGGCTTTTCTATTGCAAGTGTAGGTAATCGTCTCGTGGAGGGAGGCACTGTGTTTTGGCAAATTGCACCAGATTCGTCTGGCTATAGGCATCCCCTTTCCTGCTCTCTCCTCAGGTTTCCTCCACCCCATCACAGTGCGGGGCCTTATCGTGCTGCCCACTCTCAATAGGCAGGGCCTGACACTAAGATTTCAGATGCCGGCCAACCTCTCTGAGGGAACAGGTGTCCCCTCTGTCTGCCTGTGATCGAGGTCCCGTAGTGGAAGCATGGGAAAGGGCAGCCACCGCAGAGGTTCTACCCCAGCGGACAGGTAACAGTGCGCCTTTCAACTCAGCCTGAATTCAGCTAAATTGGCATCCTTTTAGGAAGCCCGGGAAGTAGAAAATAAAGAACGGAAATTTGCCCAAACGATTCCCAGTTGGCTCGAGGAGTATGGTGTTCTCACAATGGGAAAGGAGAGAAACTATTTTGATGTGTAAATGAGATAAGAAAGAGACTTTGACCAGGCCCAACTTTTAAGTTTGTCGCATGCTTTATTTGAACAAACCTGGCCATACAACAAAAAGCACAATTCCGTACGAATTTGCACTTGACGAATTGTTCTAAACACATTTTCAGCAAACAGGGGTAAACAATGAATGTTTCAACATTGAGTTTCATTTCCTGAGGACAAACTTAAAGAGGAAAAAAAGAAAATCTGGCATGAAACAAGAAGGACTTTGGTCCCATTGGGGAGCAGGCCATTTTAGAGAGACATCAAAAGAGCAGCAGTGTCAGCCCTGGAGCAACTAGTCCATCAGTGACCTGTGATCAATGGTGCAGGTGTGCAGGAGAACACGAGGGCAGGTAAATATCTCAGAGGCTTTAACACCTTTAACTCCTCATTAGGTACAAATTTGTATGAACTCTGACAGATGGGATCATTAGTCTACAGTATATGCTTTCCTTCAAACCGCAAAATTCAAGTCCAAACCATGGAGAGGTAAGGGCTGGAAAACATTAATTTATGCCAAAGTATTTAACGGTAATTAATATTTTTAGTGCCCTCATCATTTTTTAAGTCTCAGCCAGGACGCATTCACCCTGTGATGCACTCCATTCATAAATGTGGCCCACCATAAACGGCTAAATCATCAAAGTCAACCATAGCCTCAGGGAAGCTCCGGGGTTGCAAGAACAAAGACATTTGCAAATGTCATCTGTGACCTCTATGCTCGAATTCTGCAGTGATAATATATCGATGGCAGTGCCATTAAAAACAGTTTCAAGCTCCTCCTGGATTCATTTGCGCTGACCCAGAATGCAGTATTTTCTTAACACAAGCAGCAGGCTGCTTTGATGTTATCTCCCTATCCAAACAGTGGAGGGCCGGCTGCCCCTGCCCCGCCTGTGGCCGCGGAGGATGGCGTCGATTAATCACCGTGAAGCCTGCGAGAGCGCGCTCATAAATCGCCTCGCCGCTCCTTAAACAGGAGAGTCCCAGGGCGCAGCGCCGTCATTTATCAACACTCTCCCCTCCGGATGAGGAGTAAATAAAACTCTGAATAGCCTATGTAACGGAGGGGAAAAGGAAGGGGGGGGGGTGTCCTGGGATGTTGAGCATATCCGATGGTGTAATGGTAAATAAAGAAGTGACTAAACTATGACCTCCAAGCAGAAATCAATTTATTTGAGTTTATCTTTTTTATCTTGCTAATCTTCCAAATTAACAGAACAGAAAAACTGCTTATGTGTCAATGACCTTGCAGAAATTGAAGATATTTTTCATTTCCACTGCAGCATTTCTTGTAAGTTATGACTAATAAGAGCTGTAGGAAAGATTTGCTGAAATAAGAAGCATAGCATTTTATTCTGTAAAAACTTGCAATGCTAGTAGTTTCCTTTCAATCACATTGTGCTCTAATCTGTGTGGTGGAGAGATAAATGGGTGTCATAGCTGCATAATGTTTCCCTCAAGTGGAGATTAAGAAAAATGCATTAGCTTGAGCCTGAGCATGTGTCCCCAGTGTCAAGTGTTTCTCTAGTTTCTAATCACATGCAATAGATAATATACAGTATTTTTGGATTCAAAAAGGTTTTATTGTATTATCACAATCTTTGATATCACAATAACCCTTAATGTTAAAACTACTGTAGATTTACATGTAGCAAAGTATGGTACATTAGGCTTAAAGATTTTGAGCATTGGATGAGTTTCTATTTAATTTTTTTTTCATCTTATCACCTCCCACCTGCACCCGATCCATCTTCATCACCGCTGTCCCCTCTGACAATCGCCTAACATCAGCCAGAAAAGCTCAAAACCAAGGGAGAATCTCTTTTCCTGGATGCCAAAAAATTATGATCTTAATGTTTCTTCAAGGCTCTGAGTAGTTTCATGACCAAATAAGACAGATGTACAGTACAGATTGTTGACCGAATACATACACGCAAGCACAAATGAACATGGGTGAGATTGCTCTAGACTTTGAATTGTAATTTATCTTCTTAGGTGATGAGTCTTTGAACTCAATGCATGCATACAATGAGGCATGAAGA
The DNA here is from genome assembly GCA_030544235.1 of Lepturacanthus savala. Lineage (NCBI taxonomy): Eukaryota > Metazoa > Chordata > Actinopteri > Scombriformes > Trichiuridae > Lepturacanthus > Lepturacanthus savala. The sequence continues at coordinate 7,379,446 of CM060476.1, read as the reverse complement.
CCAGGGGAAAAAATGTTCCCAGGATTCCTCTTTGGGATTGGTTGGGGGTGTAAACTTTGCTCCTTGTGTCCGACAACACTGGAGTCCTGTGAGAGTCTGGGAGAAGCAGCAACAGAAAGCACTATCTCCATCATCAGTGCTCACCAGGCCTGTCCTCACACTGGCAACCCCACAAAGCCTGCCCGGAGACAGATGACAGCGCCACAAAGACAACACAGGTGGCTGGCTGCAGACCACCTGGAGCAGAAAAGCTCGGCCACACTAAGACCTCTGGGAGACACCGCAGGAGACGAGAGTTTGGAAGTTTGGAAAAATATAAATATGCAACTTACGTTTAAATGGATGGTTTCACAGTTGCACTTGTTCACTTTATTGCAGAGAGTAAGATGAGAAGATTGAAACTACTTTTAAAGGTGCAGTGTGTATTTGGTGGTAACGTCTAGTGGTGAGATTGCAACCAACCGAGTAACCCATGCATGTAGGAAAACCTTTGAAACAAACAAAACGGAAAATGCCGCCTTTAAGCTACTTCTAGACAGGATACAGTTGGCTTAGCTTAGTTTAGCACATAGACTGAAAGCAGGGGGAATATCTTGCCGTGCTCTGTCTGAACCTCCCATTGACAGAAAGACACAGTAGACATTTAATCCTTATGCTAAACTAAGAGGTTGTTGTACTGGACGTAAATTTTTAACAGCCAGATATGAGAGTGGCATTGACCTTCTCATCTAATCCTCACCAAGAAAACTAATAGACCAAGTATTCCTTTAAACAGACAAGTCTGTCTTTGATAATAAGATAGGACTAAAATGCATGCTGAAGTTTAGAACTGCATTGGTATATATTTTGGAGATCTTGGAGTTTTTGGTTTAAACATTTTTTGGAAAGAAATGTAGCAATTTCCCCAATTGCAAAAGTATAAAAATATGATTCATGTTGGTATAAATGCAAGTAAAATACCACCCCCCCCCCACACCCACCCATAAAAAGACATGTTTACTACCTCCATGGTTATTTATGGTGATGGATGAGCTCCTCAAAGCTAACCCTATATCTATCACGAGCATCAGTGTAGGACTTGTCTCAAATGTCACAATACGGCAGCTTACATCAAATTTGACCTCTTTCTCCTATTACCTTTAACAATACCATTTAATAATGATATGGTCCGTCACGCACCCTAGTGCAATTACATGCCCTCCTTTCAAGAGGTTTTCCCTAGACCAAGATGAATCTGTCTTCAGGACTCCCATTCATGCCCACCTTTGAACTACGGACATACTTTAGTGCCGTGACCTCAATCAATTCCCCTTATAGAGTGAGGTGAACTTTTATCCAGACAGCACAATCCCTGGATCAAATTCTTTGACATGATGGAGCATTTCTGGAGACAGTATTTAAAAGCAAAGATGGGCTTCCAACAAGGTGGGGTGGACTTCATACCCTTTATTAGACGTTAGATCAAGTTTTCCTGCATTGGACTGCACGGCATGACCAGTAGTTAGTGTTTATAGAGATGGGAGAATGTGAAAGGTGGAGAGAGAGTAAAAATAAGCCTGACAGAGCATAGAGGGGGAGCTGATTAGAAAGACAGGAGAGTCCCATATTCCCAGCACTGGGCCTGGTCCAATTTTTGACCTCCTACTATTGTCAGAATTTTACACAGCAGTTATAGCAGATATGACCTTACCTGCTGCTGGAAGAGCAGTGTTGGACCGTCATCAAAGCCAATTGATAAGCCTCCATTCTGTCATCGTGTCGAAAGCCACCCACATGAGATTTCCTTGAAATAAACGCAAAGTCAAGGGTCTGTTATTTCTCTATAAGCTATGTTAGCTTTAGGGGGGAAAAAAATGATTCCCCTTCCAGTTCCCTCCCGGATTTTTTAGCTTCATTCTTTCATCTTTTCCAGTATCTTTATGTCCTTTTCAGCATCACTGCTCCATCTCATAAACTTTACATTTTTCAGCTTCTTTATCGCAGTATTTTTTTCCCCCCCTTTCGTGCCCATATCTCACGTCATCAGCGGTGTTTCCCTTGGTGCACCGCAGCCTTCTGTGCATTTGCACGTCTTACATCGGAGTCCAGGCCTGCGTGGTGGGAGCCCTGTACCTCCAGCATGAGGCTGGCCTGTCTGCAAGCCTCCTCACCAGCTGTCATGAAAACCAAACAGACACTCTTAATTGGTGTTCCAGACTCAAGGAAACTGGACTAAAATATTTGCATAATTTCACAGAGGATGGAGGAAATTGTTAAAACATGTGAGCCGAGGCCCTGGCTGCTGTAACCCAAGCCGCCGGCCGAGTGGCTCTTGGGTGCCACCCAGCGCCAACAGTGCCAGGAGGGAGCAAGGGGGGGTGCAGCAGGGGTGAGGAGGGAGAGACACGGAGTGAAAAGGTCATTCTGGCTGATCCTATCGGAGTGTCTCACCTTTTCACACTGCTCCGAGCCAAAGAAGACCTGACACAGGCAGAGTCAAGCCTGCAGTATCAAATGAACCCAACACTCTGGGTTCTTGTGGCAACCTTTTTTTCTTTTTTTTTTTTGTCTGGAATTTCTTCTGTTGCTTTTGCGGATATGCTGTATGCATAGGTGCTTGTAGGTTCTAAATTCCATACAGAAATCCTGTTTTTTTTTTTTTTTTTAAGTAAATAAGTTGCAGTAAACCACGCTATTGTGTTGCCAGTTTTTTTTAGTTCATTGGTTCATCGTATCACGTATCGTGTCTACCCACATCAGAATAAAATAGATTTGAAAAATCATCCGAAGATGATTGTCATTAGAGAAAGTGGAACGAAAGTCATGTTTAGTATTTTAAAATATTTATCTTTGCTATTTCTTCCTCATAAAATACCGGACAGTTAGACTTTTTCCATTTATTAAATTAAACAATCTGCCAAGTTAAAAAAAAAATATCAATCCTTTGCTTCAAGTTCATCTCACATATCATAGAAATATTTAACTTTTGATTAGGGGTTATGAAAAGATTTACAATGGTATTGAAGTGTTATCAGGCAAAAAAGTTTGAAACAACTGGTTTATATTATTTTTTATTGTATGCCATACATTTTAGTAAAAGAAGTGTATATGATGCATTCCTACTAAATTAAAGATAAATACCCAAAAATCCCCCAAAATCATGCACAATTAAGGGTTAATGGTTTAAAAATCAAAACAATTTACTGTTGAGTTTGGGCGGAAATTTCAGGGAATGTGTCTATTTGGTAGGAGAGTACTTACATCTTCCTTAATATCTTTAAGGAAGATGATGAGGGGCATTCAAGAGTACAAGTAGAACAGAATATAAAAGAAAAAAATGATAAAACATTGCAGATAAACATTCATGCTTATGCTTTGTAAATACCCTTTATTTTAGACTTGTTGGTGGAAGTTTGATTTCACTCCTAGACTTTTGAATATATGAATGAGTCCACTTATTATAGGAGAAGGCAAAGCTTCAGATATAGGGAATCCGATATGGGGAGTCATATTTTCATGAATTGATTATTCTTGTAGAGAAGGGTGCATCATTTTGACAAAAATAATCTTTAGAATGATGGTTGTTTTTTTTTGTTTGTGGGACAGTCTTCCAACTCTACATTAATGCTACTGTATGACTAAATGTGTCACTGCAACGAAATAGAATTTAGGACAAGTTTGATTCTGTACAGATTATATTGAAGGTAAATGGAAAGTCTTCAGAATCTATGGAAAGTAATTTTGTGTGTGTGTGATATATATATATATATATATATATATATATATATATATATATATAGCATACAAAAAATCCTATAAAAGTGACCTCGATATTAGGTGTGCAAGCACTGTATGGAGATGTGGTAATTTAAAACAGAATAGAATTGCTCCAAATTGTGTAACTCTTTCAACACATTGTATTAATATTTATTAGTGCATATTAGTGCATAGGCTGCTGTGCTGCAGCCCCTGTCCTTTTCATTCTGGTTCCCACAAAGTGAAACGACTGGTGGGCGTTCTCTGTAACAGCTGAGGCAGGGCAGGGTAATTAAACTGGCCTGGGCCATGTGGAAAAGACATAGAGCTTTAAATGCCCTCGCTGGAGATAACATGAGCACCATGCAGATAGATCACATGGGGAGGCCCCCGTTTACTGGGGATGCCAGCTGCACCGAGACACCGCGGCGAGCTTTGTCACCTTGTAAACGAAAGAGGATGGAGAGAAGTATGGTGAAGTCAATGAGCGGCTACGGTGCGTCTTTTTGTTGCACACCAGAGGGGGGGGGGGGCACATAGGGCCCAAAATTGCACGGTACTTAATAAAAACGTGGAGGAGGCAAGTATGAGATGCATGAAGTAGCTCAAACAAGCATCAGGTGTCTCTGGGATTTCAAAGGAAATTTCATGCCACGAAACTGTACTTTATGGTTCTCAGCTCAGAGAGATTGTGAAATTCTAGCCTATGATTGTTGACATAAGATATTATTCAGGTTTTTCTTTTGTTTGCAATATAGATGCAAATGAGCCATCACCACTCACTGCACTTTAGTGAAAAGCCTAATTAGAAATTAACCGAAGCTAGAAGTAATTATTATTAAAAAAAAACATCTTTGTATTATTGAAGATTGATTAGATCTAATCAAGTGGAGATAAAGTGAGTAAACAGGCCATTAAGCATCTGCTCTTTATGAATACAACATAATTATTAAATGATTATGGTGATTACACACCCACCAGGATTCGTGCCCATGTCTTCATTACCGTGCAGATTAATCAACGCCACAGGCTCAGGCAACAGGCTGGAGGAATATTCATAGTGCAAGAAGGATGTATAATGAGGTCACCATTACCACTGTCTAATAATAAAAAAAAAAAGTAGAAACACTATATCAACACATTTTTATATTTAAGCAAAAAACTATACTCAATGTGTGTTAGAGTAGTGAGATTTTTAGACAAAACGGCCTACAGATTCTTTGAGTAGTTTTGATGTATGAACTTAAAGCAGTTTGCCAAATAAAGCTTATCTGGCATCAGGTGAAACCGTTAACTGATGTTTGCTGACATATAAGCATTCAGCCAGTATGATAAACGAGAGCGATTGCTTTTGCAGAAAACGTGCGTTATTTATATATCAAACCGCATCTAATTAGTTTTCCATTTTTTTTTTTCATTGATCAGAAAGGCAGAATATGAGAAACAGTTTTGGTTTTTATGTGCATCTATCACGACGTCCGAATGATTCCTGATATCAGTTGTCTCTGTTATACAGCGCAAATTAATCAGTGTCACAAGCCCAGACAGTGGGAGAAAGATGATGGATGAAAAACGTCTGCATGGCAAACACAGAAAGAGGAAGAGTGTGTAGAAATGATAGAAACTGTGTGTGTGTCTTACTGATGCAGAGAGAGAGAGAGAGGTAAAGAGACAGTGAGAGAAACACGAGTGCGTGTGTCTTTTCAAGTGTGTGTGAATGTGTCTTTCCATGATGACAGAACAGAACGACTTTCTCTGTCATGCATGGCCTTGAGAAACCTCGGTGGATTTGGCGCTCCATCAGCCCGAGGGTTCTCTGGCCGTCCTTGGAGCTGCCTGTTTGTCTCTTTCCACACCGCCGACTAGCCAAACAGCGGGGTCCTCCGCCTCTCCCATGGGTCAGGTCCCTCTCAGCCCTCGGTAAGCTTTGATCTGATGGACAGAAGAAGGGGGTCTGAGAGGGCTTTGGGAACTTTAAGCTCTGTGCGTGAGTGCATGCGCGTGCGTGTGTGTGATGAGGTAGCAGACATAAAGGCAGGGGGGTGGCCGGGGTCAGGTGGGGTCAAAGGCCGGTGTCGATCTATCTGTTTGTTGGCCACACACACACAATCACACACACACAGATATAAAATAGACACCAATAATTTAAAGGTATCACTCATAGCGAAGAGACTACAGAGATTTACTGTATCACCTGACTCTGCAGCTTCCATTAACTCTGCAACACTTTATAGCTTCTTTCAGCTCGTTATTTTATTTTATTTTTTTCAGTCTCCTAGGCCGCGGCAGATGTCTGTTTTCAGTGTTAAGCTCTACAAACCCTCCCTCCCCCCAATAACAACAGTTATTGCACTTCACTAAAAACTAATATTTATTTTTTTAATATTTTGTCTTTACATACCTGTAAGCCTTCTGCTCAGGGGGATTACGATTTAATTTGTGGAAAAATTATGAGTAAAGCAAATAATTAAAATAAAATATCAATTATTTGCAGATTGTGCTGCTAATGTCACGTTTTGGAACAAAATTTAGAGATACACAGTCAGATAACGGTAGCATGAGTGAGCCTCTTCTGCTCTGCTTGCTCACCTGTGTGAGTGGGCGCACGTCTCTGTGATCGCTGCGTCTACATCCCCACATGTGTCCCTCATCTCCACGCCTTTTCCCCACGGGCAGCAGCTCTCTGACCACCACACAGCTATCAGCCCTCCACTCACTTCAACCCAGGACAGCCTCTCCCCCCTTTTGAAGGCTGAGTAATTAACGTGCCATCCGATACACCATCCGGCCACAGAGGCTCTCCAGGGGAACACACGCGCACGCACAGACATGTACATCTACGATCTCTCACGCACGTGACTGCACGCATACGCACGCTCGCACAGGTGATCCATCAAACATTGTTAACGGGGCCAGTGTCGCTGTCAGCTGTGTCTTAGCGTATGATGGTGACCCTGAGGTTCGCCCAAAGAGACCATCATGGACCATAATTGCAATCCCCACTTTGGCAATTTGACATCGGATGCATCATAAAAACTAATCCTAAAGATATTCTGTCGGTTTGAAGGTCTCTGACAATTACCCGTAAAGAGATCTTTGTTCGGAGGGGATTTTAGTTTGTTTTTTTTTTTCTTCTGACAAAAATGCGAGGATATCCTGTTTCTTTTCATTCATGTTTGCCAGTTTTTTTGCTTCACAATTTCACACAATTGAAAACAGTTGCATCATTTTGGATGGATATACTGATAAAAATTGAATTTGTTAACAATTAGCTAAACAACCAAATAAGTTGGACCATATAATTTGATTAAGAATTTTAACATAACATATGCCTGCACACCAAAATGCATCAGTAAATCTATCTCTGGGTTAGACAACATAAAAATTCAGAAAAATAAAATAAAAAAAAACATACTTTTTAGTACTTTTTACTTAATACTGTGGACACAGGTATCAAGATATTATATCATAAGATATTTAAACATTTTTATTAAAAGTAAAAGAACATGCACATAAGATCAATCTTTCTATTGTGTGTGTGTGTGGTTTATCGACAATCCAACACTTGAGCAGTGTTAAGTTATTTATGCTGTTGTATGTAAATTAGATATGAGGGTTTACCTGTGTAACAAAAGTTCAGCAGCATTAAAATGAGTGACAGGAGTGGAAAAATCTTTACTGTTTTAATTTTAAATAGTGTAACAGTATATATTCTAACAATGAAGTAGTCATTCTAAAGCAACTAATTAATAAACTAATATCAACATAATAAACAGAAATTCTGGTGTCTCCCTTTTTCAAATTTTAAAAAGCCTCTAGCTGCACCTGTGCGGACTAGGCAGTCTTCACAGGCAATAAACAAGAAAAGAGACCACATCTCAATAAACTTCTGCCCTCCACCGAGATTTTTTAGGACATCACGTTCGACATGATAACCATGAAATCACTTTGATTTCTGACGTGGTCATGAAAAGTTCAAACCTTTCGTTGGATTTTGGGGTTCAGTTGCTTGGACGTGGCCGTCGGAGACGCTTGACAGAATATTTTTTCTAGAAGGTTAAAGGTGACACCGGGCTGCCAAAATAAGACTGATGCCTAGAAAAGATAGATTTCCTGACATTAATTTGAGCTTGTCTAACAATTTCTACTTTTCACTGAATTGACTGAAATAACGGACTCTTGTAAAATATTATTTCCATTATTATTTAAAATTAGAGCATCTAAGTTAAAGTACTTTGTCACAGGTGATCCTCGTCAAACTGCAATGATAAAAAGAGCAGTAATATTTTATTGGATGTTAGTATCGTAAGTGCTGCATATGTCTTGTCCACCATTGATCTGGGTGCTGACAAGGAAAGGCAGTTTTTTTTTGTTTTTTTTTTGTCTTAAAGATCACTTTTGATGTGGCCAACAATGCCATGGGCAATGTGTCAGAAAAGAAAGAGGGAAAGACAAGAGAGAAGAAAGAAGAGGCCCCAAAAAAAGTCCTAATCCATAGTTGCAGGTGTGTTACACTTTTGTTGCCCCAGCAGAAGTTCACAACAGAGTTGATGACAAAGGGCTGGGCCCCTTGCAGCCTATTGTGGCCCGGAGAACAATATGGAGGCTGTGAATGTCTAATCCCTCTGGACCGCTGACAGGTTGGGCCTTTAAGCAACCTGGGGACTCATTTCTCCACTGGGCTGGGCCTCTGTCTGACAAGGATGGGAAAACCCAGGCTACTTACAGCGGCTGAGCCTTCGCCCAGAGCAGAGACTGGGGAGCCTTTGTGAAGGGAAAATATTATCTCCATTGTCAGGTTGTGGCCGTCTTTGTAATGTCAGAAGATGAACTCGGCGAGAATGTGCCACCGGGGCGGTGGGGGGGGGGGGGGGGGGGGGGGGGGGACTATAACAGCGATGGAACCGGCTCAGACTGTGTGAAAAGCTATTCAGCCACGTTAAGAGATTTAGTCTCAAAACAAATTCCTCTGACCTCATTAGGCTTACACGTGAATTCCAGCGCAAATCTACTACTGAATCAAATATTTGCATTGATATCCTCCTATTGCTTTTATTGGCATTACAGTTTTAGAGTTTCTTAATATTTCCACTTTTCATACAATATTGAGGCAATTTAAAATTCCGACATGAAGCTTACCCAAACTATAATTTACCCCTCTTTCAAACCAACATTTTGAGGACTAAAGTTATCCTCGGTGTCTCTTACTGAGTGAGTGATTAATGATTTCTACTGAAAAAAAACTCTTCAGAGACAACACCTTGCATATTTTAAACACAATGGAGAAATATTCCGTCTGCATGTATGTAAAACAAGCCCATTGAGACATCCTGGTGGTGTAAATGTCTTTGTGAGAGAGACAGAAAAGGGGGGGAGAGAGACGACGACAATATAATAGGACAGCGGGAACCGCCCAGTCCTTGTAAACAGGGCTGTGATAGCTCCACATGCCCCGAGAGCAAACACAAATATCTGTTTCTCCTGGGTTTCTCATTGGCAGCTTTACGCTGGAATCAGGACGCCACCCAGGCAGCTCCACAACTGTCCCAGCCAGCAGCGCATAGCTGATACTCACCTCCTGCCCTGTCGCCTGTTTGGGAGACAAAGGAGGGCTAGAAAGGGCCGCGGGGCTCGCATGGATGGTTTTATCAACCATCCTCGCTCCTTCCTCGCCGTTTTTTTTTTCTTTTTCACGTCTTCCCTCTCCTCTTCTTCTGCTCACTGTCTCCGTTTTGGCTCGACCTTACCCTTTCAGTGTCCAGCTCATCCTGCCACAAAGAGCCTCCATTCTCTCCCGAGAGGAGGCTGCCAGTCCCGCGCTGTAACCCAATCACCGATCTAACAGAAGAGTGTGTCATCTCTCCACAGAGTAACAGGAAGTCTCGCGCGCAAGACGGATCTCCTCTTGGTCCCTGTCTCTCTTTCGTTCGCACCTACACACCAGAGGGCACACATGTACCATACAGTATGCACCTTCGCAGCGTGAAGTCGCCACTATCGCGCACAAAACAGTTTTGATTTTTATCTTCATATTACATTGTCATAATCCTCCCCTTTAAATCTTTTGTACACGCGTGTGATTGAATTTCGTTTAAAAAAAACAAAAAACATTTTAAATGTTTCTCTTGGCCAGCGACAAAACATGCTGAAATGTTAATGTTTTGGTAATCCTCAAATTGACAGAATTGTTCGCTGAACGAAGAAGAAGAAAAAAAAAAATACGCGCATAAACGCTTACACAGATGTACAAACACACAGAAATGTTTCATTATCTTGCAATGACCTTCAGCAAGAAAAACAGTCTTTTTCCAGTCCAGCTTTGGATCTGTTGCAAGAATCCTTAAACTTTTGTTTCCTCAGTTCATGGACACATTCTTGGAGCTGTTCCATGCAGGCAACATTGAGATTCACTACAGTTATCAACAAACACTCGCATCCATGTCGCTCTATACTATACCACAGCAATAATCATAATTACAGCAGTTGTTCGAAAGGTATAGCCTGTTATCTTCAATTTCTGTTTTAGGAAGACAGTTGTGGGTTCAAAGGTCAACGTTTTCATACCTGGACTGGAAAGAATGTATTTTCTAAACAAAGCTTGGACACAGGAAAGGAACTAATCTCCCCATTGGGAAGTGTATACATTAGGCAAACGTGATTGAAATAGTTTGGGATTTACATATCCCTTTTCTCATTAGTGGTATTGAGTGACTGGATATTGAATAACAAACATGGTGAAAGTGGGTTTGGAACTCAAAGCGTCCAGGCTGGATTCCTGCAGGCTGTAAGGCCTAAAGTCAGTGCTTTTGGGGCAGCTACAAAGGCAGCCTCGCTGAACCCCCGTTGTTGGCTTTGGACCTATAGTTCCTTCCTGTTCATGGAAATTCTTGTACAAATGAAAGATGTTTCAGTTGCACCAAAAACAATGTTGGATCGCACCGAGCCCCGATGGCTGACTGTGCAATTTTATATCAATGCAATGTGTCCTGTCAGAATTATGTTCACATCTAATATATAAAATGCTGCGACGAGGTGGAAAAAGCTTATTGAAAAGTTTTTGTTTAAAAAATGCTTATTTCATGTGAAGAGCACAAGGAGGAAAAGCGCAAAACCACATATTTTTCAATTGGATTAGTAAAAAAAAAAAACACAGAGAAAAACATGAATGGAGAAAAGATCAAGGGAAATAAACATAATGCCGTATGCTTCCCAAATCCCAGGATTGTTGCAAGGAATGTACAAGTGTCTCACTCTCTTGTGGCCACGTTGACCATTGTGAAGATATGCTGACCTCTGCTGGACATGAAGATTCATGGCCCTTTTAGAATTCCACCACGACGCCCTGCAGTAGATTTATGAGCTGCTTTATATTTGTTGTAAACCTTTTGGATTTCTTCTAACCTTGTCCTATTTTAAAACTCACTTTTTTTTTTTATTCAAAGCTATTTAAAATGCAAATTTGTTGGCTTTTTTCACAGTAATTATACAGAAACCATGGGTGTTGCACTAATGATCTTAACAATGACTGTGTGTGACAGTGAGACACCAACACTTCGGCCGTCATTCATTTTCTTATCTACACCTGTCGGTACTGTAATATGTCACATTATCTTTACCATCTCATTCTACTAATCTATGCTATCTTATTTTTAATCAAGAAAATATTAAATGTCTTAAAAGAAGTGCTGATTCTGCCTATAGGGTGAAATGATTTAACTCACCCAATGAATTTTTTCATGTTCATGAATTAGCAATGAGCAGTATATCTACAGTGTCTTTTTCAATGTCTTTTCTTTTTTATATTATAATACTGTAGGACGATGTTAAATGAGTGGGTCTTTTCATGTGTCATGTACTGTTTTGTACTGAAAGTTTAACTCACTATAAAGTGTCTAAATTGTTTGTAGGCGCTAGTAAACACTGCACAGAAAGGGCTGGATGTTTAATCCAATAACAAATTATATAAAACATTTTAATTATTAAAATTTTAATTTGCTTTTCCCTTTTTTTTTACCCATATCCACTCTACAAAGGGAATATTTTAACTTAAGATTCATGTAGTAGACTTTCATGATTTCTTCAAAGGTTCTTGTACTGCTCATATGAATGTGTAATGTAGGGTTTGCTCTGTAGTTCCTCACCACTAGATGCCACTATTGCAACATTATCAACAGCAGGAACTGAAGTGAAACTTGCTTTCAGTAATCCATATTTGAGCAGCCCCCAGTGTTGCCGTAAAATTGCATAAACTATTTAATCTGTTAAACACGAAAGCTTCAATCCCAAACACCTAAAGTCAGCTCACTGCTGGTCAGCCATCACTTCCAAACTCTTCCATATTTTGACTGACGGCGCCTCATTTTCAATGCGGTCAAGATGCACTGTACAAATAGGAAGCTGCTTTCCGCCGGTGCCATATTTGAAGTGGATGGTGCGAGAACGGGGGCAGACAGAGTGTGAGAAGGCAGCTCATTAGCTGTCTGGGTCCAGCAGAGTGGCTTGTTTGTCCCAGGAGAGCTGTTCGGAGTTCTGGGAAACTCACCAACACGCCAACAGCTGCAACCCTACAGCAACCTGATGAAAACTCTTCCTGTCCTCCCTTCGTCCCTTCCTTCATCTAAAGAACTGTGTCAGCCTGTCCCAGCAGGCCTGGATCCCGATCCATCTGTACTCACATCATTTTGGGGTATAACAGCATGAGAAGACTCCATGATCAAGAGATAACTGTCATCTATACTGTCTCTGTTGACTCTGCGTGGATCTGGCCAGTGTCTGTTTGTGGTTTATGGAATTATGAATGTGTGAGTCTCTGTTAGGGAGCTTAAATTTTCTCTGAACTTTGACCAAAGTTTTGTGACTTTTTTTAATTATTATTATTTTGATTGAAACGAGGAAAGCTCAGAACCTCTGGACTCCTTGTAAATACAAATTGTGTGCCACAACTTTAAATGTAGGTTTAGTTGACTTGTACAGAGTTTATTTATGTTTTTTTCATTTCAAATTAATAGCACAAACTTTACTGTCACACACTAAAAAGATTATTATATACGATTTGTGTTTGTTACGCTAACCTTTCATCAGATATGTTTTAATGTTTAAAGATCCAGATGATTTGTGTGGTGGGTAGTATTTGTCTAGTGAACAAGCTCTATGGAAAATATACAGTTGTATCTTCATTTTCAGTAAATAAACAAATATAGGTTAACAAAACACAGCATTTCATGGACTTTAGATGCTGACATACTCTTAGGTGCGCACTTTTTTGGGTTACGTGCACAAATTACACAAATATCTGACTTTTTGTCGCCGCTTTTGTACAAAAACTGCAGCTATTGATGCTGCACACCTCTCAGTTGGATTTGTGAAGATACTTTCCGATTAAAGACACACGACAGACGTTTCATGTCCTGAGCTGCCATTGGGTTCCAATCAATAAAGTAAACACATGATGAATCAATAAACAGAGCAGAATATGGTCCTGTTGCACATGGGAGCATCCTGTGATTTATTCAAAAGTAACAAAACAATGAGTGCATGTTGTGTATGCAGTGTGGGCTGATTTACCTGTTGAAAGTATCTGTATAATAATAACCAGACTAGCCACATAGCTTGCAAAATCATACTGTACATAAATAAGGTTTTCTGATATACTGTGATGTTTATTGCTACATAATGGACAAAAAATAACATGTATTGATTCGTGAACTTGCAAAAACCCAAACCCAGACTTTTAAAACCAAATATAAATGAAGACAGGAGTTTAAACTCACAATATTGATAACAGCACACATGCACACAACAAAATATACTTTATTTGAAAACAAGCTGTGTAGCTTCTTGCTTAAGAAACTCTTCATGCTCCATGAAGAAACTGAGCGTTGTCTTTATGGCTCAAATCCTCAAAAGACATCTCCAGATGCACGTAAGACAAACTAATGACCACGCTGTGAAAGGTACAACCCACAGTGCATTAAAAGGTTGCGACGGATTTGAATTCACAGGTGACAGAGGTGATTTCAGAGTCGATGTTTCTTGTCATCCGAAGGCTCCAGAAGCAGAAATGCTGCTGAATGAAGGGGGGGGGGGGAATCCTAAGCTGTTGCTCCACAAAGTCTTACAGCGGCTGAGATGTCTGGGTCCTCTGATCGCCCTGTGATCATAAATGGCCAGGTCTGTTAAAGCAGAACACAACAGGTTTACTCCCAACACACATCTGCACAGGCAGCACACATTGCATCAATGAAGAGATTGTTATTCTGCTCATATCAGATGCATTACAAACTCCAAAGTTCAGGAATTACCTTGCAACGACTTCAAACGCTGTTTTATAATTTTGAACCTGCTTACTATGCTGAAAAAAATGAAAAGTTCCTGCAAAGTGTGTGCGTGTGCGGGTTCCATACCAGGTTGACTGGGTGCGCAAAGCTGTTCTCGAACCGGTCATCCTGCAGCAGCTGTCTAAGGTGAGAGATGTAGCTCGAGGCGAGCCGCAGCGTGTCCAATTTGGACAGCTTGGTGTCCGCTGGTACCCAGGGCAGGCTGGTTTTTAGTCTGGTGAACGCCTTGCTCAGCACTCTCATCCGCGCCCTCTCCCTGGCGTTGGCCGCGTTCCTCTGCGTCTGCCGCGGCTCCTTCTGGTGCGTCTTGGACAGTTTGCGCGCACCCTTGAGCCCGCCGTCCTCGCAGTCATTGTCCAACTCCTCGTCCGAATAGCGGCCGCGGTCGTAGCACGTAACCTTGCGCGCCGTCCTCTCCAACGGGTCCGCAGTCCTCCCGTGGCACGTGTCATAGTCCTCAGCATCGCTTGTTGCTGAGCCGGTGGACATGGCTGGTCCACCTGCTGACAGCAGCGGCAGCACTGACAGAAAATCTCAACTTTTTTTTTTTTTTTTTTTGGAAAATAGAAAAAGCTTGGAAAAGAACAGGTTATCAGTGTTTTTTAAAATATTCCCATGTGGTAACCCTCTAACTCAGCCCGAATCCCCCACAGTGTCACCAGGTCAAGTCTGTAAACTGCAGTTCTCCCTAAAACTAAAACATGGCCCCTTGCTTTGCTACCCCTCTAATTTAAGTGTCCTGGACTTGGCATCTGTACAGTTTCTTCTTAACATTTCTCCTCCCCCTTTTTTCCCCCGCAAGCCACCATGACCTCAGTCAGACCACAACTCTATCTCCCTGTGTAAGACCGACTCAAGTCGCTCATCTGCAGCTTGATAATTATATTAAGCCTGCATGGATGGCAAATTATTGGAAATCTGGTGGGAGGTGCAGTATGTAGTGAAAGTGCAACAAAGAAATATCATGCATGGGTGTTTTTGTAAAAAAGCAGCGATAATCCCAATGTGCTGCATCGGGGACTTTCTTAACAATGACACACAACACATTGCAACATTCGGAAGTGTCCGTAGTAAACATTTCTTTAGTTTGTCGGTTCCACAGATGTGTTGTGGTAATAGAAATGTCTTGAGGACCTTATCAAAAGTGCCTAATCCTTCGCTGGTTTCACATAGGGATTGGGTTTCTGCAGATGGAGCAGCCTTTCACACGCAGCCTGCGTGCACCGGCCCCAGCTGTTATCGGTTCCCATGACATCTGGAGCGTTGGCATGACAAGGGTGTGGCACAGGCGAGGAGGCACCGTCTCTACGTTCCCATAGTATCACAAACGCTCTTTACCGCTGCACATATTGCTGTTGTCTTGTCCGTGCAAAACGCTGTGAGAGCATCCACCCAGACAGCAGACAGGATGACATATTGGACCGTGCAGTGAGATCAAGAGCTCAAAGCTGCAGGGAAGAGAATGAGGGACTGACGTTGCACGGGGCCTCACTAGAAGCTAGAGGAATGCAAAAGCCAAGTTGTCTGAAAGGTTTCAGAGAAAAAAGCATCGCCCAACAGACGGCACAGCCTGTGTAGTTTGTTAAAATTACACTAAATTTACAAATGCAAGTCAAGTCTTGGGGAAAAAAAAACTGCATTGAGATTTAGAGGTGTGAGGTACTTGTAAATGCATAATTTCTATCTATAGTTACAGAAAACCCCTCTGCTTTCTCTGAGATATTCTCAGAAAATCCCAGGTCTTTTTACAGTAAGCTGTTACTCCGCATAATATGTGTGAAATTTAGATTTTTATTTTTTTTTTTATGACAATAGCATGACTCTGCCAAGGATTACCTAACTGCAGCTGAGATGCATGCTTGATTTTGATAGTAGACCATGGCAGGGCCACAGAGGGGAGAAAGCGGGAATTACTGTATTTCTGCAACAGTTCCCAGGATATCGTGTCATTTATACAAACATTTTATTATTCTCACTTTATACAGCCACAGACAACAAGAGATTCAAGGGCTAAAATAAACTTTGAAGCGCTTTTGTGCTTTTTTTTCCCTCAGCCGTCGCTCAGATTTCCCTCTGTCATACGCAAAGAATGCTCCTTAATCCAAGGACACATTCCGAAATTTCCCATAATCCCACCTCTTCCCATGTAGTTTTCACAAGAAGACCTGACATCAGCTGGACCCTGCTCTCTTATCCTTGGACGTGTCATGATGTTGAGATATGAGGCTCCATTTGTGTTGGTTGGAGAGTTTGTGCTTCAGGCAGACTGCCATCTCATCTGCTGCCGTCGCTGCATCCATCAGCGAGGCGGACGGCCTGACTGACACCAGCTGAAGGTGCAAGCTAAGGGATTCTGCTGTCGGATTTAGCCTCCTTTTAATAAACTATCTTTTCAACGCGAAAAATGAATGGCTACATGACATATTTTCACCTGCCGCTTCGCTCGCTGTCGCAGAAGGCGGTTGAGATAAAGCACGGGCGCTCATTAGTCATTCCCCGCATGTAGTTCCTCAAGTAAAAACAGAAAATATTGGCCAAAACATCAGTGTAATTGATGGTTACATGGTTATTGTATTTGCCCTGGGAATAATTAAATTCAGGGCCAGCAGTAATAAATATGACTTGAATCCTGACTTGAAGGGAGTGCTAGCATTTGTCTATCAGCAAAGACTTTCAGGGGTCATGACCCCCATCAGGGTCCTAAGCTGGAGAAGCAGGGAGACAGGTGCAAGCTCATGATGTCAGAAGCCTTTCACTGTTTCTCTCCAACATGATTCCCACTGAGCCAGCTTGCGGCACATTAAGCTGCTGTGTGTGTGACACTAGTGAAGAAGCCTGCACACAAATCAGTGACATCCATCAGAACTTTATTTTAAACCGCTGAACCATTGCATACTTACAGTGCACATATTGTATATTCCATATATACGGAGGTTTGACTCCAAATTGCCCAGTAACTCATCCACACACAGGCAGTTTGCTACAGTTTATAGCAACTGTAAATTCTCTGTTTTATCATGTCCTAACAAACAGCAAACACATTTTAAGATCTCCAATTGCAGGAAGATGCATGACACCCCTTTCCCACAATGTTTAGAATTGATGCCTTTGTCTCCCATGAAAAAAAAAACATGAAAGAAGCACTTTTATTTTGAAAAAATGCAAATGAGTGAATCATACCTATATGTGTTGACTCAAAAAGACTGATATTAAATGAGAAATGTAGAAATACGAAAGAATACACATATCTAGCTTATAGAAATGCAGCTCAAATTGCTTTACAACAAACATTCAACATTAAAAGTATACATTAAAGTAAAACGGACAGTAACATTAAAATTAAAACATGTTCTATGAACTGATGCCTAAATTTAGTGTCTTTCTTTTACATTACTAAAGACGTGTTCATCATAAACGCATGCAGAGAAGGCACAAATTGGTCCATTTTAAGGGGGAGGCCCCACGGACAAGCTGCTTAATGTTCTTCCCCCGCCACCCCCCCCAAGTGTAATGATGGCATAAGATGAAAGGAGAGAAAAAATGTCATGTTTGAAAGATAATAAGAGCACATACTGTGTTGTACATTAAGGCACAGGACACATTGTAAGACTACAAGACTGCATACAGGCCATATGTAACTTAACAGTACTATATTGGACAATAAATGTTACTGTTTCAGCCACTTCCATTGAAAAAAAGCATATATGCAACAATATTTACTAGTCAACATTTAATTGTTAAATAAAATATGCAATAGTTAATAGTTATGTCATTTAATTGCACTTAATGGATCACTTTAATATATGTAGATAGTGAGTACAGTTAAGCGTTTTCCATCTGCAAATCAAAGGCTCAATCGTGATATATATGCCATTACTGTAGCTAGACCTTTTTATAATGTAGTCACTTTTTAAAATTGCATGACGCGTTTGTTTGATCTTCATTTTTTTTGCTCTCAATGGCCTTCATCAGTGGAACCCACCGACTCACGGTGTGATCTCTGGGTTTGGCCCGTCTCAAGCTGGGCCACATGCTGCCTCTGATGTTCACAGGACCGTCGTACCCCTCCTCCTCTGAGGTGATCTCCATCTTCTGGATGATGAGATTCAGCAGGTTGTGCTGCTTCTCCAGCATACCCGACATCTCTTTGATTCTAAAGAAGAGAACGGCACTTTGTGTTATCTCGTGATTTATATATATTTTTTTTAATTGACAGACATTCTGAGGATATAATTCTGAGTGATTCCATGTGGTTAATATGGAAAAGAATCTAGTGGCTGACATCCTCCTGTGATCGGATCAAAGTCTTTATTTCTTTATGTCCACAAGGGGATGCTCATGCATCAAAAACTATTGTTAAAACGCTTGTTATTTCTCTCACACTTTTGCCACGAGCTTGCTGCATACACTTTATAGTTCATTGTTCTTGGAGGAATAGTTCACCACTTATTATAGTCCATTATCTCAATGGTGCACCTGCAATCTTGTATCTTTTATGATTCTAAGCAGTGGTGCAAGAAGTATTCTGATCTTTCACTAAAATACTAATGAAATATTCAGTTGCAAGTACAGCAATTGACATTTACCAAAGCGAAAGTACATAATTACCAGCAGAATGCCCCCTCCTCCTAATATATTTAGATATAATGAATGTACAATTTATATTGTATCAAGGTGGTTATTTATGGTTGTAATATTTGTTCACTCATTTATATAGTGTTGGGTATTTTAAGTTTAAAAGCACCATATCTTATATTAAGCTTTAAGACATCATTATCTTATAGGCTATAGATCCTGTTTATATGTAAAATCTTAGAGCAGTAAAAAGAATAACATTTGTCTCTTAATCTAAGTGGAACAGAATTATAGCTACAGATGATAAATGGAAAAATAAAAGTACCTTGAAGTTGTACTTGAATATGATACTTGAGTGCATGTACTATAAATAGTTCCACCACTATCATATGTTTTACCTGTACTTCTGCTTTTTGAGCTCATTCTCTACCACAGTACACTTCTGTGACTTGGTCTGCTGACGACTCCAAACTTCACTTGTGTCGTCATCACCTGTGATGAATTGGTTTATGTAGTTCTGCAATCCAAAGTGGTTACAATTAGGAGAGAGGGAAATTATTGAAATGGCATGTCTGAAAAAATAAATCAGCGTCTGTTTTTAGCATCAGCATTTTTTTTTCTCCAAGTATTTAGCATACCCTCGAGCACTTGCGGTTTGGATGAATGGTGATGAAGGGTTTGTCAACTCGTTTCATGAACCAATAAGGCAGCTTATCTTCCAGGGAGGTGTGAAGATCAATCTGGGGTCAAAAATGTTTTTAAGACAAGCTTTGTTGAATGTAAAGGTTGTGTATGATCTAGTCGTACACAGCAGACTGAGCAAGCACAGAGAAAGCAGGATGCCTTATATTTTTGCACATTTTTAAAAAAATGTTTCAATATACTAGTTCCATACGTACCTGCATGGCTATTCTTTTCAGGGCAGCATTTCTCTGTACTTCAGCAATATCTCCGACTGCTAAACCGATCTAGAACACGAGCAAAGAACTGTCGGCGTCATCAATTTAGCAATTCTAAACAAATATATAAAATGTAAATGGACTCAATACTTCATATAAGTGACAGGATATGTTTACCATCAGGTTCACTAGCAGTATCGGCATAAGCAGAACGAAGCTCACAAAAATGAGGTATGTCACAAAACTAAATGGGAGTTCGTTGTTCAGATAAGCCTCCAGTAAGTTGTTCTGGTAGTTCAGTTCTCCCACCATCATCACAAAGGTTTGCAACACCGAGAGCGGCACACTGTTAAACTGTTTCTAATAGTGAAAGAAAGAGAGCGCCAATGTTATTTTGTCATCGTCATTGAATGTCTGTAGGTCAGTAAAGAGATTATAAAACAATACAGCATCATATATTAGGCCAAGGTTGATATCAGAAGTGCCGATGTGTTTTTTACCCTTTAACGAACATGTTCAATGTCAGTGGTTTCAGGGGTGTACATGAACGGAATCAGTAAGTGATGTTATGCAGTATCTAGTCTCCTTCAGCTTTCTTCTCCTACCTGGTTGAGCATCAGAGCGTGAAACGCCAAAGCAAACGCTAACATCAGGTAGAAGAACAGCATTACGATGCGGACCAGCGTCTTCATGATCTCCCCAAACATCACAACATAGATGCCAACCCCCTCAAACCTGGAGAAACAAGCGATCGCACCAGTCGGTGGTCTCTACATTTTTGAAAAAGACATTATGCAGAAATGGCGCCTATAAATCAGAGAGCGCTGTACCTTTGGAGATAAAGGAGAAATCCCACCCAGGAGTTTAAAACTGCCAATGCCCCTGCCTGCCAATGTAATGACCCCTCCGCATTGAGCATGACGGGAATGATGAACAGAAGAGAGAAGATGGCTGAAAACCAATCACACTGGTTGGAATAATCCCTGAAGTAATTCCAACGCTGTGAAACGACAAAATTCAAATCAGCGAACACAGAATAAACAGACCAACCAACAAATAGCTTATTGATAATTTCAGCAGTCTGGTGTGCTCTCACCCAAATGTAACAATGGTTCACTCAAGCAAATCAGGCACAGCAACACCTCAACAGGATTTTACTGAACATGTGAGGTGTAGCTATAATAAAAATAGCTAAAGTATGGAGGTGACATTCTTACTGTGGCCACTCAGTGATCCAGCAAACCTAAATCAGTGAGCGCTGATCCATCACACTTGATTGCTAGAGTGTCCACACAGACCTGGTGCTCAGCAGATTTATAGGCAGATGCTTTATGTGAGGTGAGGACACTTGCGTACGAGCACAGTACCTGTTGTGATATCTGCACCACTTCCTTGGCTATCGAGTAGATACTTATAACGAAGACCATCAGCATGCAGCAGGACAGGAACACACTTTGCTGTGAAATGAAGAACAATATTGACATGTGCTGGATTAAGATGTGTTGGAGGGTTGCATCATACAGTAATCACAAAAATGCTTAATCAAGGAGCCTTAAATGTAACCTATATTGACTGAAGCAATTAGAAAGGGATTAAATATACTTACCTGGCTTTTCCTTTGTCTCATGAGGTCACAGTAAGAGATGTATGTAAACACAAAATCTGGCACTTGAGTCATTTTAATCTTTAATACATATGTTTAAGGATAAGCCCACAATTTTTCAGATCTGTGCTTAATAAAAAGTCGGGTGTCCAAATAATTTTTTTTTTCTGTAATCATTCTTCCTATTCATAAAAAATATATATATATATTTCAATGTACTTCCAATGATCTTGGCCAACATCCATAGTTTCTCCATTCATTCTGGAGAAATCCATTTTCTCCATCCATTTTTCTATTATTTGAAACTAATGTAAGGCCTCACCCATCCAATTTGGTTCAATCAAGTCAATATCTATCTCGTCAAGTCCTAAATTCCCTCATTTTGACCTTCTGTTGCAGCTGAACAGGAAAATACTGTCAGGAACAAAGGAAATAAAAGTACTAAAAAAATACTGCTGAGGTTACTCATGCACCCAAAGCCTCATATCAACTTCTGATCAGCTTTTAAAGTTAGTGTGTGTATTTTATGGTGCCATCTAGTGGCGAGGTTGCAGATTGCAACCAATTGCGTCCTGAGCTACTGTAGAATCATGGCAGTGCCATGAGAAGAGAGACCTGTTCCCCAGGTAGAATAAAAAGGCTTCTACAGATAATAAAAACACAACTAAAAATGTATAATTTATATATTCTCATCTTATTATATTTAATTTCTGCTGAGTCTGTTCCACTAGCTTCTAGATATATCTAGAGGACTGTGGATCTTCAGTATAACAGTAGGAATTATTACAGCAAGCAAAAACAGTTTCAATGTTCATGTGTGCACCTGACTATTGTTTTAAAACAGACTTGGAAAAATTGTGAACCCAGAGCCAGATGTGTACCTCTATGAAAGAAGTGGGCACCATGGTGATGTGGTGCTCGCCTGTGTCAGTTGTGTTCATGCTGGGCCTAAGAGTCACTATCAGGTGAGTTAGAGGCAGAAGGCCTAGCAGATAAAAAAACATGTTGAGCAGATGAGCCGTGCTCCCGTAAGCAACCCTGTGGAGTCAAGCAAAAAGAAAAAAACACATTAGAAAACCGGCGAGTGCTGTAAATAATGCATCTGAATCCGGTGTGACTTGGAGCAAATCAAGAAATCTGAAATCTGGCCACATAAGATAATCTGACTAAATACACACCATTTCATAGCCAGGTACTTTTTGCAGACGGGGTGGTTGAGGAGCCCAATGCGGTTGTACTGCACCATCGCCTGTAGAAACAGTAACAGATACAGCGTGTGGCCTGCTGTTTCCTACAAGCAGGAAAGAACAGCCTGGCAGCCAAGATTTACAACTACCTGTATCTTATTAATCTCCTCGGGTATAATATATAGGGAGACGTAAGCAGGCAGAAACATGAAGTCAAGAAGTGTTGTTGGCGAAGAGTTGAAAGAGGAGATCGGCTTTTGTAACATATTGAACAACACCAAGTCATTATATGCTATATGCTTTTGCACTTCTGCTGGATTTATTACTTTCATCACTGCAAATTTACTTTCAAAGAGAGTGCCAGACAGAGCTTGTTTGAAGGCAGGAGTGGACCTCTGCCTGGCAATCTTGTTGAAAATAAATATGTTCGACAGTGGGTTCCAGCAGCAGCATGCAGCTTCTAACCAGGGTAGAGTGTCGAATCTTTTTGAAGTCTTATGACAAAGCCACAAAACCCGGCTGTGGTGTAATTTTCACTGTTGGTGCAGACAAGTGGATGAAGTATAATGTTGCCTCTATCCCTCATGGATGAGTACTCAGCTGCAAAATCTGGATAGATGAAGATGCTTAAACCTACGGAGCCACATGAGAGGGCGGCAACACATGACTGAAAGTGAATTACTACTTATTAATCATGGGGGCGAGGGGAGTATTTGCATTCTACTGCACCAAAATTATGTTTGAGTAAAAAAGAAAAAAAGCTTACATTGAGTGCAGCTAGTGGCTGGGCCCTCAAAGGCTTGTCCAATGTCTTCTGGAGTGCAAGGGGAGCTTGGAGCCATTTAAAGTCGTATTGAATCTACAAAAAAAAAAAAGGGTAACACTTTACAATAGGGACACAAAAGTAGTTACCAGGGAATGACTGAGGAATGAATGAGGAACTGATTGCTAGTGAACCATTAGTTAACATGTAACTCCTAATCGGAAGCCTCCAACGGCTTCACAGACCATCAGTATGATCGATTGACAGATATTCACGAACCAATCATTACCTAATGGTTCACTAATACAGGTCTGGTTTCATCATTACCTACTATATAGTTCTCCATTAGGAATTAGTGGGGAAGTACTTGCAAACGATTTATCAATTATCAAGGCTTTCCGGATTTGTTCCCCACTCTTTCTTGGTTTCTCTGGTGAATACTCATATTGTGAATTTTAATTTGTTTTGCCCGGCAGATATTTTGTTTTTTAAATATATATAATATAGGAATCGGTGTGGTGTTTTGATGGTGAGACTTGCAGCTGAATTACATTGTAGTCAGGACTGTTATGATCATCGTCAGATTCCTTCACACAGCAGTCCAACAGGTGCTATTGAGGAAAGAGTGAGACAAAAAGTCAAAAAAACACAAAACTCTTGCACACGGATACTGTATATGAGATGTTTCTTTTCTATATTTCCATTGACAAACCTTAAAGGTCTCGGGCAGGACCTCGATCATGTCGAGTATCGGGCATCGTTGGCTAGAGCCGGGTCTAAACAGTGTCAAAGCCTCCGTACACCTGCAAGAAGAAAAAACCCAAATGGATCTTAGAACCCCTAAAACATGCGGAGGATTTAAAAAATGAGTAATGTAGTGCTCCCCAGTGGGATTATCAAAAAAGAAATTATTACCAGCCGCCGCATGCCAATACCGCCATAATTTAGAAAATTATGGTATGGAGACATAAATTGTCTACAAAGAGAGGCTTTAAATGCTGGATCAATAAAGCGTGAGGCCAGAATCAGAGTGACTGTGTTGACTACAGTAAAGAATGCAGCACATAAAACCACCTGCAGTATAAATTCACGATGTGCTGTACCTGTCGCTGTCAATTACAGAGTTGACGACGTCTTTTCTCCCCTTTTGCAGAGCCTCGTGGAGGAACGACGTCTCGTTCTTATTTAAGATGAGCTCTGCACCGCGTTCCAGCATGACTTTGACCGCGGCCACATGTCCCTCTCTTGCTGCAATGTGGAGTGCAGTGTTCTGGTGCAGCAATACACGGTAAGAGACAGTACTTATTTATTCATTAAAGAACAGCGATGTCTGTATTATTCATCGGTAGTGGTAGTGCACAATGTTGCAGAGAACTTACATGTACTGCCATTTTTTTCTCACATTTGTCTTCACACAAAAACGCATTCATGAATAATGAACTTGGGTGACTTTTGGAAATAACATTCATACCCCGTCCTCGTCCGTCTTATCCAGTAACTTTAGATTGGCTGACAGCAGAATGTCCATAGTTTGAGTGTATCCCTCAGATGCAGCATGGTGTAGACACGTCCAGCCCTTGTAATCACTGCAGACAAGACATGAAACACGCTTCGTTGGCCTCGTAGCATAATTGCCTCATTTATTGCAGTGGAATTCACATTGTGTTTTTTATATTTATTGGTATTTCTATTGTTATTTTAACAGTGCATTTAACCAGATGTGCAAAAAGAAATAGACCCAACATCAATTGTTTAGCAAATAAAAAAATGACTTAGGCATAATTTTGTCTTGACGTAGGCCTTTTTGTCTTACTTAAATGCGATCTATATTTATCAAAGCTTGAAGCAAAAAGGTCACTTTAAGTTTAAATACACAGTTCATAATCCCGTCGATTGACCGAACTTACATTTAGTGTCAAGAAAACTGAAGAAATATAACCGCTTCTTCCTCTCTGCTATTTCGCTTGTATCAAAACTGCCTATAAGTCAAGTGAATGACTTAGGCAGATAGTGGTTTTGGATTCTAATTGTTGTGATTGGCCAATGACATAAGCAGAAAGACGGGATGCTGCAGCAGTGGTAAAATTATGCAAACATCTCAATTTGGCCAAAAAGAGACTTAGGCAATGATGCTATGAGTGTAACAACTTGTTGTTTAAGAACTGAAAATAGCACAGCATATTTGGCAAGTATAGCTCAACATAATATATGATACAGTATAATACAGCATGTGTTTGTATGTATACAGTATGTACTTATGTTTGTGCATGTACATGTGTGCATACGCATTTACCTGAGAAAGAGAGCTCCTTTACGCAGCAATAGCTGTAAAACCTTGGTGTGACCCCCTCTCGAAGCCAAATGCAGTGGTGTCAGACCCCGCTCATCACCTTCATTTACTAACCGAGAGTCTGTGATGGTCTCCAATAATCGGTGACAGGTATTGATGCGTCCGTACCTGAGGGAAATGAGCATGTTGTGAAAAAAACACTTTGACCTAATCAAAGATCTCTTGCCCTCTGAAATGTAAAAGTTTTTTTGTACATTTGCCCATAGGACAAAGGGGGGAATAGGTCAGAGGCAGATACAGCACAGCACCAGGGATACAATATCACATAATGCTGACAAATGGCCTGAACTTTGACCTTTCAACACAAAGTCCAGTGCCCAGGATCACCCTGTAGTTGTGTTTGCATGACTCACGGTGCCACACACAGGTCTTACTCAGAAGTGACGTATTAGCTTGTGCTCTTTCTGTATTCCTAAGCCTTTTAAGAAGGTCAGCAGCCCTTCTTCTCAGTGCAGTGGGATAGGTGAGGAGAGGGAATGAGGTGTATAAAAGACGTAAAGTATGACATCATAGCGTGGCCTTCATTCGTCCTCTAGCTCTAATGAAATTGCCGTGTGTGATAGAAAAAAAAAATCGATAACAATAATGTTGAATGTCCACTTATTTCACACTATTAGTAGCATTTCTTCAGTGCCTTGCTAATTGAATTCTATTCTTGTGACAAGTCCTTTGGGTCACTGTGTAATGGTTGTGTCATGGCAATTCATCTTAAAAAAAAAAGCCTTCCAGTACAGTAATTGATCACAAGATTAAAAAAGAGAGATATCATTTTTAAATGCAGTTACATCGTTCATTTTTCATCTGGCTACTGTTGTTCAATTACAGAGATAAAGGAGTCTTGGGTTCAGGAAGATAATAAGTCAAAGATGCTTCATTAATGTTTTATACTCTTGTGGTATCATTGATCAATACACAGCTTGTTACAGAGTAGCTGGAAGAACAGTGTCAGGGTTGTGATCTGAAGCTGCCTATTACTACACATGAAGCCTTTTTTAACACTATTTAGATGAGAATATACTGTAAGCATGACCTTATTTAAAGGTATAGTGTGTAGTTTCCGGTGGCATCTAGTGGCAAGGTTGCAGATTCCAATTGAGGAGGAGAACCTACGCTGGCCATGAAGAATACATTGAAACATCCTCACAAATATTGTGACATGCGGCTCTTTAGCGCCCCCATATTGGCTCCCTGGAGCTTTTTCAAAAAAATGTATGAAAATGCAAAATAATGGGGGGGATGTTTTTTTTGTTTTGTTTTAATATGGTTTCTGTAGGAGGACAAACATGACAAACATTCTTAACATATTCCAATGCTGTTAACAAAGATTTACGGCATAGCCGTTTCTGCGCCGCAGTGCCAGGCAGGTGGCTGCTGTAAACAAACAGGTGGATGTGTAATAAGTAAGTGTTTTCAAAAGGCTGCTGTTTTATTTTTGTTTATAATTGCAGGCTGTGTTTTAACTGCAGGCTGCGTTTTATTGCACGTTGTTGTTTTATTTATTTTTCAAATCCTCAAAAAAAAAATGAATGAACCAAAAACGATTCCTTCATTGTATTTATATTATTTCATCAATGCAACAAAACATAATATGCAGAGTAGTCGTGTGGTGTCTCATTCTCACCATTCTCTGCTCATTATGTATTTGTAGCCTAGTTAGTCATTTTGATAGTAGGCTAATGTAGCTAATATACACTTACAGCCTGTGTTGTCTTCATATAAAGCTTATATAAGGCTTTCATTCTTTTGCAGCTCCAGACAGATTTGTTTTTCTGTTTTTTTTAACGTTTTGGGTTGCCGACCCCTGTGCTAGACGCTGCTAAATGCCACATCATACACCCTGTACTTTTCAGAAGTTCTAATCTGTGGCATTATTTCAGTGCTATAATAATAATAATAATACCTTCAGTGAAAAATCTGGCACTGGTCTACAACATCAGCAGCAGCTTTTGTTTGATGAAACTTGCAAAGCCTGTACAACTTCGAAGTCAAATCGACATTGTTTAGTTCACTGTCATGCCCTCAGGGACCAATTGAACTCACTGAGCAGCAAAGTGCAGGGCAGATTTCTTGTCCTTGGACTTCCATGCGAGTCCAGCCTGCCCTGAGAGACCCAGCATGTTCTTCACTGAATCATGGATACCCAGTTTGCAAGCGTAGTGGAGTGGGGTGCAGCCCTCATTATCCTTGCAGCTCAGCAACGCCTTCATGCTGCTATTCTGAAATTGGACCCGAGCAAAAAGAAAAAAAAAACAATTGCACAATTTATGTAACTTCCAGTTGCTACAGTTATAAACCCTTATAAACACAATTTGCACTTAGATTTAGGGAGATACCACTGTCTGTCAACAACTATTGAGCATATCAGCCGTCCCCTGTGGCTCATATTGAAGGATTCCACATCATCGTGGCTTTAGGTAGCTTACAGTGTTTCAAAGAGCTGTCAGCTTCCTTAGTTTGAGTGTTATCCGCAGGGTTCATCCAAAGACAGTATAGATATAACAGTAGGTTCTGATAGCTTCATGACATCTTTGTCTAAGAAGCATTTGAGAAGCCACATACAGGCTACGTGGATTACCTGCAGAACATCTTCTGGGAGATTTTTCAGACCCTTGGGCTGCTGAATGGCCAGGTGGAGGAAGTTACAACCAAATCTGTCTCTGACATTTACGTTCACCCCTTAAAGACACAAACATATGTATGAATGTGCGGAACCGGCTTTAATCAGGCACCTTACAAGCTTTTGCCGGCGATGCCGCTTACCTTTTGACAGGAGCAGAGCCACAGTTCTCCATGCTCCGCAGCTCGTCGCCAGCAGCAAGGGAGAGTTCCCCTTACAATCAATGCTGTTCAGGTCGGCACCCTGAGGAGAGAGTGCACTTCAACCTGAGCTTTGCCTCATTAATTACTGCATTAATTTCAACACACATAGCTGTAATTATCTGAAACAAATGAGACCCGCATGGGGAAATTTGCATGTCTTTCATACTAGCTTTATTTTCGTACCCATAATTTGCATATAGAATTATCCATTGTTCTGTGGAAAATAGGAAGGTGTTTTACTGTATAAAAAACTGTACTGATCAGAATAATGTGAGATGTGTAGTGTAAAAGAAGCAGTGATTCATGTGTGTTACAAATACACTAGAATGAAATTATTTGTTTTATATAAGGGACAGTGTGTAGTTTGGCTGGCATAGAAAAGCAGGGTTGCAGACAATTATTTTATTTGTCCATTCTAGGCTACTGTAGAAACATGCCATTGCAACATGGCGGGCTCTGCAGAGGGAGACCTACTCTACTATTACTAATCTATTACTATGTTGATGAAAACAACTTATTAATAAAAACATTCTCATGAATATTAGATTCCGTTTTTTGGCAGGATGTTCCACTGGAGGCTGCTAAATGATGCTACATCTTCCACATTGTACCTTTAAGTGAATTATCTACTGTTGATAGTTACCATAAACCATAATCCATCCCAAATATCTGTGAATATAAGCCTGACACTGATTTTTTTTTCTCTGCTACTGGTTGGCCTTTAGTGCCAGCTGTTGTCACTTCAGTGGAATGTTTTATAGTTACAAAGATAAACATGCTCAGTATTAACCAGTTCATTCCCCATTGCAGCGTTTGCTAACAAAATGAGTTGACAGGAGATGAACTTGGACCTTAGCGTTTTCCTAGCAACACAGTCAACAGTCTGTGCAACAGATGGTGACAGATGGCCAACAAGCAATGTGTAGCACCCTTTAAAATGCTAAGATGTGTGTGTTTGAAATAGCAAATATTGTCTAGTGGTTGCAATGATACAGAATTATCCAATCACTTAAAGAAATCTATGGAATGTTAAACACCATAGCTGTTGACTTGTCCTGTAATTTGCACAGTTTCAATATTAACAACA
Source organism: Lepturacanthus savala (assembly GCA_030544235.1). Taxonomy (NCBI): domain Eukaryota; kingdom Metazoa; phylum Chordata; class Actinopteri; order Scombriformes; family Trichiuridae; genus Lepturacanthus; species Lepturacanthus savala. The sequence goes on along the minus strand of CM060476.1, from coordinate 7,350,090 downwards.
TGTTTATGCCCTGTGCATAGCAGCCATGCAGCACTGTATGTTCAAGTGTGTTTGTGCATGTGCGTGTGTGTTATTTACCAAAGAAATGAGGTACTCTGCCAGCTCCGTGTGGTCAAATATTGTAGCCCTGGAAACATAAACACAGTTGTTGTAAACCAGCCACACAACACATGGTGGCTCAAGCTTTTACTTTGACTCTCAGATGTTGAATATGAACGGTTATTTCTAATTCTGTGTTGTCAGAACCAGATTACCCTTTGTGGTTACATCTTTAACCTGTTGTATTGAAATGGAAACTTATTCCTGGTGTATTGGTGAACATCAGGAAGGAGATTTAATTGGATAAAGATGATTTCCATGAGTGAGCGATAAGGCCAGAAATCTCCTAACCACAGATGATGCTATGGAAAAAAGGCTGCATGGCTGTCAATTAATCAGTTTAGTGTTGTATTAATGCGGTTCCAACAGGAAACAACTGCGACAACTTAACCGTAACGCCTTTTATGAATACACACGCCTTTGTCCTTGTATTGGGACTTACTGTGCTGCTGCCAGTGCCAAAACAAATAGATTTGAGTTCAAATCAATGTAGGAAGCATTATCTTTATTATCCTTCATATCATCATAATTGTCCTCAATTAAAGCTCATTGTTCTGCTTGGCATGCGCATTGGTTTTAAATCTACTTATGGCCCTCTTGTTTGTCACAGTGGTATGTTGATATAATGCAATCAATTTGATCTTTACACATGAGCAACAATTCAGATTGTAACCACAGCTACTTCGGCGGTCAGCTGCATTCTGTTTAATTGCCACACATCCCCAGCTTCTTGTACCACCTTCCTTGACAACATCCAGACTCCAGGACAACCAGCTAAAATGATAGCAACCTATACACCTATAAGGGTGGCAGTGATCTCTAGCTACAGTATCTGTTTAACTGCCGTCATGGTGCACAGACTTGAAAAGTATACTGCTCTCATTTCAAGTGAACAGACACATTCAGATAATCCATTTTCATTTATTTTAAGAAATATACTTAATTGAATATAAGTTAATTACAAATATAAGTCACTGCAGACAGCTGGTTAGCTTAGTTTAGGGAAACAGCTGAACTAGCTTTGTCTGCCTTTGAGTACCTCTAAAGCTCACTATCAACACTTTATATCTTGTTTCTTTAATCCATAGGAAGTGAAAAGGTTTGTGGTTTTGTGAAACTTATGCGTCACTTTTAGAATTTTCTGCAATTTAACTCTTTTGAGCCAAGAAATAGTCTTGCACCACCGCATTTTTACGAAAAGGCTTTTGTACATTTTAGACACAAGATAAGGGCCTATCTATAAAAGCGAGGAGCGTCGTAACTCTGTTAGTGTTTGTCAGATCAACCTCAGCTTTTCTGATATAGCTTGCGGCACAATGGTGTGGTTCCTTTTGTTGTGGAATTTATGGGCATTCAATACATAATTATTAGCATTAAAAGTTAAAATCCTTGGTGCACTGTGGTGGTGTAGAGGTAGAGCTTGCCATATAGTTTTTTTTCTTAAGGAGCTGACCCCAGTTCGAGTCCTATGTAAAAATCATTTGGCCAAACATAAAAAATCTACTTAAGCTTCCACTTTAGGAATACATACTTCCTACGGGCACTGCACTAGTTTAGTTAAATAACTTTAGATTGATTTCTTTGCCTTTGGATAGATCCAGGGAAGGCAAACAACATAAAACAAGAGAGCTCAGCGACACAGACCAGAAGAACATCATAAAAAGGTGCAGAATCAGTATTTAAATGAGCAAATGGCTGAAGAATCTTACATGTTTGTGGATAAATCAACAAAAAAGAGCCTCCACAGCCATATTGCATCATCAACACATACTATTAATGGAAGCAATTTTCATTTACCACCACTACCTACTACTACTCTCAGGATCAGGGTGGAAGGATTGGGGAAGCCCACCTGTGTAGTGGGGTCTGACGCGCCCCATCAGTTAGGTTGATGATCTGTTCCACTTGGTCATAGGAGGAGAGCATCAGCTTGACTACCTCTGTAGCGCCCTGGGTGCACGCCAAATGAAGCGGCGTGGATCTGTCATTCTGGACATCAACATTCATGGATATGAGCAAAGAAGAATTAATAAATATAATGAATGTTCACAAACTCTTCAATAGTGACACACTGAGTTGAACAGAAAAAAACAATCATGAGAGTATACACACAGTACTGTACTCAGTTACACACACATACGTGTTGTAACCTTCCCCAGTGTAACATTAGTAAAGTATCTCCCAGACTTTCTGGCTGACCTCTGGGTTCTGTAACACAAACCTTTAATGAGATAACCAGGACTGGCAGGAGGAGGCTAGTGATCACTCTACTCTGCTCCACGATGTAAGTGGGGGTAATTTGTATCAATTTAGCCAACCGAGGCTATTACTGTACTCACTATTCCTGCTGTAGCTCTGGCCACTAGCCCAGGGCGAGACAGAACGATCACTCCCAGATGGGCGTGATAAGACAGACGTGCTCTTAACAGTACAGAAACTGAAACCCTTTGCCAGGCAAATGCTTGTAGGCAAATGAGATCTAAATTAAAAAACAATGCAAATCTGACAGAGGCCAGACAGAAGATGGATAGGCAATGCTAAGTGGTAGAGCAAACATTAGCGCTTTGACAACCAAGTGATTTATGGGCAGCGCTGGGGTTTAATGCAAACATGAAAAGGTACCTGTTGCTGGTCAACCTTTGCTCCAATGGCAATGCAGAGGCGGATGGCCTCGATGTTCCCACCACGTACGGCCAGATGGAGGGGACTGCTCATGGACTTGTCGAGAAAGTTGATGTGGGATTCAGCTGAGTAGCCAACCTCCTCTCCTGCCAGCAGATAATTGAATAAACACTTCCTTGATTGTGATTGGTGTTCTGAATTCACATCAATAATCATGAAAATGGTTTCTTTGTCCATGCTTATTGGTATGAGCTTTGTCTGGATTTCAATTGCATAGTCTTTCCCCCCTTTACACTGAGGTTGTCTTTTTTTAAAAGCTGTTTTACTGGAAGGAAGTAATGAATAAACTGCCTTCATTCAATGTGGGCTGTCTGTCTAAATCTCAAATAACAGAGAATGTGAATGCCCGTTAAAAAAATACCGTGCTGAGCAACCACAAAAACATCCAAAATATTTTCTGCTTGGACTAAATCTTTTTGCAACTACAGCGGATTTACCCAGCAGACCTCCCAGGGCGGATAAACACAGTGTCAATCTGTTGCATAAAACTGCTTAAGCGTGTTTTGCAAAATGTCTCTGGGGGGGCTTCAACAGTTTGCTCGCAGCTACTAATCGACTGAGGTGAACTCACCTGTTATTTATCAGTATAATATGCTGTTTGACCTTGTTAAAACTATTTTGAGTACCGTCAGCACATTTAACTTTGACGGTAGATCATTCTTCTTTTCATACCGGCCTTCAGGATCACTTCCATGGCTTTTTTTGCGCCTGCGAAGGCAGCTGCATGCATGGGGTAATGGCCGAGCTTGTTCTGATGGCAAAGTCTCGCCCCGTGCTTTATCTGTGACCGACAGCAGAACGGATGGGGAGGAAGACAAACAGAGACAATTCATTGTCAGAGACAAAGCTGCCGTGGGCTGGTTGTCAATATAACACACAGCTACATAATCTGCTCCGTACAGATGGACAGTTAACCTTTACAGGCTGGGGCAGGTAGACAGTCCAGCTGAATGAATACGTGAGTCTGATTGCATCATTTTTGTACATACCAACGTGCTGAGAGCCTCACAGTTATTGAGGGAGCAGGCTAGCATCACTGGGGTGTTCCCAAGGTCTCCTGGCAGGTTAGCGTCTATACTACTGTAGGACAGCAGGAGCTTCAGGGGAAAAGAGATAAATAAAGTTACTGTACAGTCCTTAGTGTCCTCAACTCTCCTATTTTTATTTTTTTTTTTACAACATACTGCAACTGTGAGTTGTAGAACAGCCAAAGGTGATAAAGGGATAAGAGTACAAGGTCTTTCCAGGTGGAGTCCGGATTCATCCGTACATAAATAAATGACTTTAGAATGGCAGTGGATGCCCCAATTTGTGTGCTATAAAAAGGGTATGACGTCAAAACATTTATTTTTGAAACTTTGTTTTAAAAGTTACTAAGGTTGTTATCTTTACATAAAGTAGAAAGGAGATTTAATGAAAAAAAATAACGTGCTAAATGATGTCAAATCAAATTGGATGTTAATTTTGTGTGTAGGTTCTTTTTAATGACTAATTCAACCTCTCTATTAGTTGTTTGATGGGAGATTCTTCATTGTTTGAGCTTTCAACAATATATTTATGATGGTTGTCTGTGTGTATGTGTTGATTTATGTTCAGCTTTTTATCAAAAGTTGTGGATATTTATCATTTTAGAATTTACATTATTTGATTTGTTATTTGAACAGTTGGGGTTTTAATCATTAGTTTTTATGATTCACTGCTACAATCTGAAACAGGAAAATCAGAAATCAGAGTGGTTGAAGCTTGATTATAGTAACTTAAAAAAGTTGTTTCATCCATAGTATAATTAATATCACTTTTAAATTTAGCCCACTAACAAAAAAAACAACTATTTACAACTATTATTTGTAACATACACTTTGGAATCACCATCGACAAGAAACATACTGTATATGCATTAAAGCTACAGTGTGTAGTTTATGGCGGCATCTAGTGGTGAGCTTGCAGAATGCAACCGACTGAGTAGCTCAAGCATGTAGATGAAGATATTTCAATCTTAGGTAATAAAACACAGCAATTCATACTTTAAATGAATTATATAATAATTAAAACATACATATAACTACTACATAATCCTTTTGCGCCAAATCGGTTCCACTAGGTGCTGCTAAATGCCACTAAAGCCACGTGCATATTACTTTTCCACTACAGTGGCCTCATTCTTTTCTTAGAAAAGACAAAAGTAACGACATTTCATATCAAGTGTGATTTCAGCTGCGGATGCTTGGCTTTCTCACCTTCACCAGGCTGTTATGTTCATAGCTGACAGCCAGATGCAGAGGGGACAGCAGGGCCGAGTTGAGGATGTTGGGGTTTGCCTCCAGGTCCAACAGAGCCTTGCAGCTTTCCGCCTTGTTCCTCTCCACTGCCCAGTGTAGGGGTACATTGCCCTGCTCATCACAGCTGTTCAGCTCTAGGAGGGAGCACACACACACACACACACACACACACACACACACACACACACACACACACACACACACAGAGGCATAATACATAAAGATGATATATATAGATACAACCAACTCGTATATGTAAGCGATTCACTGCATGAATATTAAATATACTGTTTCATGCAGTAATTTATAGACATATTTACAGTGATTCACAGTCTACATTTTTTTTATCTGTACTACAGTGCATCTTATGATCAATGGCCGAGGCATGCTTACCCTGTGAGCCTATGACAGTGCTGATGAATTGGATGAGAGTGACGTGGCCCCCTGCGGCGGCGTGATGAAGGAGACTGGCTCCACATTCATCTTTCTCATTCAGGACCTCTGGGCTCTTCTTCACCAGGTTCTCCAGGAGTGCCAGGTCACCCGTTTCAGCCAACTAATGAATAATATAAATAATAACATAATATTATGTAAATATAAGCAGGAGGATAATATCAGAGCCTGATCTGCATGTTCTTTTCCGTTTGTCTCAATGTTTTTTTTTTTAGCACTAGACTTTTATTGATGTTTCTTTTGCAATAGTTGAAGACCATCTGTTTGTCAGTTCTACAGGCCACAGGCCACATAACAATCAATATTTGAATACTGCAACTCACGTAGTATGGAATGCCGTTTAAGTCGATATTAAATAAATAAATACGCAAGTGAATATGGCTACAAATTAACGCCTGAAATAAATAGATGAGGTAATAAATAACACAGCGCTGAATGAAGCTTTAATGCCTTATTTGTACTGATTCCAATGCACTCCAGCCAGAAAATAATCTACTGGAGAATGTACTTAACTATCAATTTACAACTCGGAGAGGGCAAAGAATCACTTATGATATTTAGTGAAGACAACGCACCAAAGTTGGTATTTAAATACATCATATCAACCATCATATATAAATAATATTGGGGAAAAAAATCTGATGGAATATTTCTTCATGCAGGGTGTAGAGATGTAACTAATCTCTACACCAACGAGATGTAACTAATAAACTGGCAACTTCATATACTGACATATTCCTTTTTTTGACAATGTTCAACATTCAGGTTTTAGTGACAGTGTGACACGACACTACACATAAGACACAACTCATGACCCACATCATCTGTCAGCGTCATCTGTCTACTACAGGCTTCTTCTGGCAGCGCAGCATGATGACACTGAACGGTAGCTGAGCGCTAACAAGCTTTATTAATATTAATGAGACAGAGGCAAAACAATCTGCTTTTTTTCGAGAGCGCCGGAGAGAAGTTTGAGAGAGGATATGCAAAACTATATTGAGGTGTTTTCTGAATTTAGAACCAACATCTTGTTAGGGATATCAAAACTTTGAAGTAAACCTGAGGAGAATTGTGCAATATGCGATCTGTAAACAGGGTTCAGGCTCCCTCCTATGTACTCGCTCAATTTTCATTTTCCTTCAGTTCTCTGTGTTTGCGCTTCATTCTATAGACTAATATGTGACAAATATTTACCTGTCCAATCAGCAAACAAAGGGCATGGCCGAGAAAGATGACATTGAGGTTGCTCTTTTGCGTTGTAATTGGTATATGGTTGTAGTTCACTAATGTTGGCAGAGAAAGATGCAAGCAAAGCTATTGGAATAGCTGGATGTCAATATATACATGCAGATACATTCAGTATGTGCGTATGTTTACCCTGATTCTAATCAAAAATCTATACAGTACATGTCAGTGTATTATAGGTTAGTGGTTGCCTGCTCTTCACTCCATGTGTTAAAACACATTCTGATCAGTTTAGGAGTGGGAGTAACAAGTGTTTGGCGATGGTTCGTTGGTGAGTTTACACTTTGGTTTACAGTTGTATCACATACAGTAATGAGCTTTACGTTTTTCAGTGCAATTTGAGAAAATTTTAATGGCCGCAGGCTCGGCCATTAAGGCAGCATCTGTTTGATAATTACGAGGCCGCTCATAACTACATAAAACATTTTAATATAGTCAAACACTGGTTGTTATTATGATAATCTTTATTATCACCTAAATGAGGCCATTGAAATTCTTTGTAAAGTCCTCCGTCATCCAATTAAAAGCTTAGGTTAGGACTGTATCTCTCGCTTTTATCTCCCTCTCTCTAACAAGCAGATGTTTGCGCATTAGTTGCTGTTGTGGCAAAGTGTCTTTCCAGTAGACGATCACTACTAAACACCGGTGCTGCCTAAGACGTGGTAGCAAACATTACAGGATCATGAGGTGAAACTCAACACTCGTTACACGCCACCCGCGCCATTTCTGCCTCGCTCTCTGCTGCAGGATATATATATTTTATATTAGTTATTCATTCATTCACTGGGATCGACAATCTGTAAGTTGCTCTTCAACATTTAGAAAGTAATGAATGATAAAGCTGACTAAATTGTTTTCTGTACTGCTGTTTTTTTTTGTGATTCAGCAGAGTTCTGTTGTTACTTAGGTCTGAATCAGTGAGATAACCATGTGCTATTCATTTGTATATAACACTTAAACCTATATATATAAAAAAAAAAAACTATTCATTTATTTATCAAACTACATATTAACTGCCTATTTATTTATTTAATATTGATTTAAATGCCATTCCATATTACAGTGGCTTTTTTTAAGCTTACACAGGGTTGGGATTACTTTGTGGCTTTCTAAAAGGTCGATTACTTACACTGATTTATTTATGTATATTTTTTAAATTTCCATACAGCTCAATGGCAGTAACTCACCTCAAATGCATTTAGATTTGCCAGGGCTGGATCTTCATCTTCTATCACATATGTATATGCACTGGTCTTTTGGGATACCTCCCTGCTCATCACTCAACTACGGTCAGAGGAGACGAACCCTGCGTGTGTGTACACGAAGGGTTACGGCACAGACACATGTAATGTAACCAAATAACACACAGAGAGACACATTTCTGCACGCATGAATAAAAAAACACCGAAACAAAATCCACCATAATACCAATCAAGTATCGCTGCTGTCTATATTCGGATAGCTTTACTGTACAAGCAAGAAGAACAGAGTGTTATGGGACTGAGAGGGCAGATCATGCCTTAAGCCAAAGGCTCCTCTCGCCATGGGGATATGGGCACAGATGACTTTGTCTTTACCCGGAAGGGCATTCAGATCCGCGAGTGTTTTGAGGTTGAAGCCCTTGTGTAGCCCCTGCTGAAGAAAGCAATTATGTTCTTCACAACCGGGGGGGTAGCTTGTTTGAGGCTGTCCCAGGTGTCCTTGGGTGATCCTGGGTAAGCGAGATTGAAAAAGAGCTTGTAATTGTATTGTATGAGGCCTTCAGTCACATCAAAAGGCCAAACAACGGATGACATTTGGTGAACAAATTACTATGGAGAATTCTCATTGGAAATCCCCCTCGACCTTATACAGTAGCGTTCTTTTGGTGTTTACTGTGACTGACAGTACAGGAGTTGTTTTCATGTCAAAACAGCAGCGAGTTTAGTTTTTTTTTTTTTTTTGTTAAATTAGATTTGCTTCGATCACTCACTTGATTTATAATACATTTCTGCACAGTAAGTGACAACTTTTGCAAAATTTTAAGCAATATCACACGAGTCTTTAGTGGCCCTAAAGAAAAGGTTCTAACATGAGGCTTTTCACCTAATGGCTTCTTCAAATCCAGCAGAATGATTCCACCCGAATAAGTGCTCAACCTCTGTGGGCTGTGGTCACCACGGCAATACATTTTAATTTATTTTAATTTCTCAAGGAAGGGATGCTGATGAATAATAGATTGTCCTAACCAAAGTATATCCTAAAAGTCTAGCTCTCACTAGAACACACATTGTTCATTATGAGTCATCAATATTTTATTACTACCTATAGGCTACTTTGAATAGTCTCTCAACATAAGTCTTGACCACAACACAATGGATGTTATTCCTCACAGTGTATACTGCTATAATTTACTAAACCTCCTCTTCCTGTAATTCAGAAAGAACTCAATTTTGCAGTAAAACTAGCTAATACAGGAAATACTGACAATGATTGGCAATTGTGTAATTATGTCTGTTTGCAGGAGCTTATGCACAGGAAGTGAACTAATAGGCATCATTTAATACATTTTCCAAACAGCTTGATATAACTATATTTAATAATGACATCCTTGCCCGCATGAACTATATATATATTTATATATTTTCTTAATTAATTGATAGATTTTGTTTGAAAAATAATTTAAATACTAAAATCTAATTTGTGTTAATATTGCTGCTTGTAAAGCCTTCTTGTATTCTTGGATGACACTTGTTGCACATCACTCCCCCTTTGAAAAAAAAACAATTCTAATCAAACCATGCCTAAAATATATTGTGACATTTTAAGTCAAAAACCACACATAACACTACATTGAAACATATTTTTACTGTGTCAAACTAATGAGATCATCCGTAAATCTTGCTGCTATTTTCATTCATCCCCATAGTCTTTGATAAATAACCCGCAGCATGATTTAAGCATAAAAGGTAAAGTTGAAGACATGCAGCACTTACTGTATTTGTGTGATGCTGGTGTGGAGCTGAGCAATCTGTATGTTCTCCTCACCCCTGCGGATTGGGCTTTAAATAGTGTAGGGGAAAGCCACTTTCTAGTCCGTCTCCAACGCAGTGAAGATGCTGCCCCTTGTGACCAAATTACTCTCATCATCATTTCACAGAGAAGAAGGCTGGCCAGGCTTGTTGTAATGTGATAGGAAACTTTGCTGGCAACAAGACATTAAGAAGAAAATCTGATATTCTCAGATATACATTATTAGTTTTAGGTAATGAGCTTGTGTTCTTGATACTGATTTTATAAAATTAGATTTTTACACTTTTAACCAGTGGAGAAAACCTCTCTTGTTTCATTTTGTGCCTATTTACGAACTTTTGTTCCACCAGAGGAATCAAAGTGTGCACAAGAACTTGTTGTGCAAGTTTGCCTGGATTATTGTATTTGAAAGGCATGGCTCTACTGACATTTCAACAAACCAAAGAGGAAACCTGACCACCCAGCTGCACAGAACATACTGTATACCATTTATCAAACCATTACGTGCAGAGGAAAGCTATTCCTGTACCAACCCTGTTTGGGATAAGGCCTCTTCGGCTGCCTTTTCTCATAAACAAGTGACTCTTGACAAGATAGAATGGAGACGACCTGTAAAACCTCCTTGGTGATGGCCGGATTAAGGAATATTCCACAGGGAATCTTTCTCAGGCAGGATTATCAGATAAAGTATATCATTAACTGAGGATTATACAAGCATTTCTGCCAGCATTATCATCAAGGGAATAAGCATCATCTGAAAACTGTAAACAGGTCTTCTATTACATTAAATGTATATTATTGCTGTCAGTAAGTGAATTATTCATTTTATTTTACAAACGTAAATTCCGAATATAAATGGGACTCACAAAGTCACACCTGTGAAGTGAGTGAAGTAAGCGACCTGAATAAGAATCTGGCAGCCAGCATCATCCCGCCTAAACATGCAGGTCGTGTATGTTAGCGTTAGTTAGCATCAGTGCTTTACCGCCTATGCCGTTAGCCTTGTAACCTATTTTGAGCTACAATTCTGTCCTCCAGAGGTTGCATAGCTGGGACATTTTGCCGAAACCTTCCACCTGACCAAAAGGTAATGGATTTTCAAGGTAAGTAGTTCAAGTGGACCTACCTTGCTAACTTGCTTTTGGGTGTGGGTTTTATACTTAACTAGTTTTGCTGAGGTGCTTTTGCCTCCATGGCTACTGACTAATGCTGTTAATGTTAATTACATGCAATTACACCTGTCGGCAACGCTAGTGGAGTCTGGATTTGTAGCTGAGTGTTTCCCGCTCTTTACATCACTAGCCATACAGTGATAAACTGTAGGTGGGTGCTGGTTTAATATGATTTGTAGTGTTTCCTGCTGTGCTGCTACACTAATAGCCTTACAGCAATGAAGGTCCTGGGTAAAATGACCCTCCAGCCCATGCCCCTTTTAATGTTAGCTCTTGCTCCTCCGTCAGGCTGTTGGAGCTAACATGGTGTCCACTCCCTAAAGATATATTATCTAACTTTTGATAAAGCAATGGATTGATGGATGGATACTTTAATCACAATCATTGCCCTTTAGGGATTGTAGTTCCACTTTTTTGCCATAGTCCCTTTCTGCCTACTGCTCTCCTTAGACTGTAGCTGCTGCTTTAAAATAGTCCATGTTTCCTGACTGGAGCCCTATGTCGTAGGCTGCACTGTGTGTTTTAATGGCTGTTTGTTGCATCATTGGGCTGTAGTTTTTGGTATAGTTGCTTCTATTGTTTCACAAATGACACGGACTCAGTGAATCCATTGAGGTCAACTGGGATATCGACATGGTGTCCTGGAACACGGACTGTGTCATATAGTGCAGGCTGTAGGGCAGCCTCTGATTAGCCTGGCCATTTCCTGACCTCTTGGGTCACTGGGGGCATGCAGTGTCATTTGCTTATATACCATGTGCATGTGGCCATCTCAGTGAGATAGCCACATGGTCACTATTTCCAAATATGAGTAATGTCATCTGTAATCTTACTGAATGGATTGTAACAGTGATCCAGAGTATTTACTCATATTTCAGCTTCTGATATTCCCTTGGAAGCCGATGTGGGCATGGAGTTTGTCCTGACACCTGTACCCTGTTTAGCAGGATGCTTGGCAGAGAATTTCCATGTGGCTGGTGGTCAATCCCTCCATGTTTTCCCCAGGGCTTCCTCTGATGTTGAGATAGATGCAGAGACAGAGACAGCGATGGCCTTGCTTGTTTATGTGGTCGGGATTGTAGCTGGTATTCATCTTCTCCACATTTTCCTTGATGTTTGGATTATTTACTCCGATGGAAACCTCATCCGGCCAAGTAACAAGAGTCCGCAGGAGGAGAGTTTCCAAAGTCAGGAGTTGACCAACTGCACAGAGTACAAATCAACAAGTAGACCCAGAGCATTTTTCTGTGCCTATATTGCTCAAATATTTGTTGATGTTAGTACCACTGGTGGGACTTTAGAAAGATTACAAATCATAAATATCTACTGCATGTATTTCCTTTCTAAACATTTTCGACCTGAAAAAAAGATCCAACTCGGATCTTAACTTGGTCCATTTAAAATTAAAATTGTATCTTTTGAGTGTCTGGGTCAGTCAGTCATTTTCTATACCTGCTTATTCCTCATTAGGGTCGCAGGAGACCCAGGACCCAAGGCGGTCTTAAACCTGTGACCTTCTTGCTGTGAGGCAACAGCACTAACCCCTGCGCCACCGTGTCGCCCGAGTATCTGGGTGTTTGTTTTAAAAAATAGCATTTCACCTACATGATATGCATAATTGCACCCCTTTAGTGTTTTTTTTATGGCTGACAATATGTCTGACCTAACCGCTGAACTGAAACACTAGAAAATTAATTCCCACCGAAACAGGTCTGATTTATAGAAGCAATATTATAAGTAATGAACCAACTTACATATACAATTTTCCAATTTCATTAAGAATTTCAAAACTCTAGTTTGCTGCCAAACAGCAAACTACAAATTATCATTCATCATCAACATAAATTTCATGAGGTATACAGTACTCAGATCCATATAATAGCTCAAAACTAATATTTGCCCAGGCTATTCTTCCTTTAGGATATCTTTGAAATGTATTATGGTCCAAGAGATTTTTATTAAAAAGCCACACGTGCAGCTGAAGCCAAGCCCATTTCACAAAGAAAGTATTATCTGTTGATCGATGAATTTATTCTAGTAGATAAATACATGACTACTACCTGCATGTTTGCCTTGGAAATGTGTGGGAGGGACCGGTTCAAAGCACAATGCAGAGATGTTAGAGTTTGTTAGAAGAGTGTGTGTGCTTTTTGACTAAATTTGTGTAAGGGGTGTCATGTTTAACGACGATATACGATTCTGTTGTTTACAGAGAAGGCATTTGTATTTATCAGCGCAGCGCGCCTTATGTTCCCATGTTCCATTGCACCTGTCGAATGACGCCACATCTGCTGACGAGTCAGTTGCTGTGCTCTGGTGCTGGAAGGGCTACTGGCGACTAAATTATACATTCAAGCCATTATGCAAAGGGCATACTGCGCACTGCAAAAATCACTGCTGCATAAAAATGTCTTTTCCTACATGCTTCCCACCATGTTCACCCATGCATTTGGTCCCACTATTACTAATACACATAAAACTTTATTTCCAATTTTACACATTTGCTCCGATTTGCATATTGAGTGTTTTGTTGGCAACAGAACATCCTCAGGCGCTATGGAGGGATATTTGTGAATCATTTCACCCATAAGAGCTATTTGAAGTACTTACTCGAGGTAGAAAACCCTCTTATTGGTTTGTGTAGTATAAAAAGGACAGGTTAATCTGTTGCTGTACACAGAAGTGGCTGAGGACTGCGATATGCAGAGTGCATTAACCGCAGAGCTGTCAATCAGAAGTTCACAAAACCCTAAGTGTTGTTCGTTTGTGTGTGTGTGTACTGGTGACATGTGGCATTGCGTTGGTGTTCTATCATTTATAAATGAGGTTACCTCTTAAGAGTGGTGGTGTCCTTGGGGAAGGCAGAGCAGACCTGGCTGCCACACTGCTTTTTGACACTTTATTTGTCCACATGCTGAAAAGGTACTCAGCATGCACCATCATCAACTTATAATCATAAGAAAAGTTACTTCTCCCATCCATTAAACCAACTAGGTCAACAAAATGTTTTATGATGGTCACGCTCATTCTGCTGATTTTCCTGTACTGTAAATCACCCAGAAGGTTGCAAGGATGAAATCTTCTAAATAAATATGTTTGTCCAGGGAATTTTTAATCATTATCATTATTTCAGTCAGTTTGATCAATATGCTTCTATTTTTCAGTTTCTTTTTTTTTTTGGCAAAACATAACTAAATTTATTACCTTTTTTTATTAGTGTGCATTTATGATTTAATCTCTTTTGGCCTCTACGGACAACAAATAAGGTTAGTTTGAAAGTTTTATAGTTTGATTTTAAACTTTGATTCCGTGTTAGTGAAATAAAAATATGTGTGAGTCAGTAGTGAGGATGTGGAGTATCTACTGCTGATTTATGATTTAGAATTATATTTTCCTTTGAGAGCAATGCAGTCATGTTACAGTGATTTTTGAGTATATGGAGGTCAGAGCGGTATTGGGCATGAGGGAAAACAATAGGAGAGGTGATCTCTTCCTCCAGGAGCCTTCAAAAAAGTGCTGCACTTTCTGTTTTTCTTCCATCTTTCTTCCGCTCCTATATTCTTTATTTTCCATCTCTCAAAGCCCCAGCTGGTCTGAGCTAAGCTGAGGTGAGCTCAACTGCATTGTCTTGAGACGACTGCACTCATTATGACTACCGGAACCCCCTGAGGTCTAAATCCTTGATCCCGGTGCCTGTGATTATCTGCATGGCTTTGCACAGGTCAAATTGGAAAAACAATCATGAGCCTCACAGACTGCTGTTGCTGATCAGGTCAGAGACAGTATCATTTCTATCCTATCCTACCATCTGCTCAGTTTTGAAGTGAAGCGTTGTACTTGTCAGTATTACAGATGTTTATTTATTTGTTTTTTTTTCTTTTAACGTTGAACTGTGCTGAAATTTTCTAGAAATGAAAGTAATAGCCCTTTGTCCCTCATCAAATGACGCAGCTCAGCAATAACTCCAGACCAGGGCTGAAGAAGATTTGAAGGATGTTGCAGCTGCTTCTAAAGTGCAATCAATACACTTCATGTGCTTCTGTGTGCTCCATCCTCCAGATGTACCTGATGGAACACTTCCCCTGAGCCAACCTTTAATCCGCTTTAACAGTATTTTTTCCATCCGTCAACGCGGTGCCCTGTGCCAGTCATTAGCGCTACATTTAAACTTCAGCGGCCGAACCGGTGAATTTTCTTATACGTAGCAGCTTACAATGTCAGCAAGAGTAAGCTCGAAAAGAAGCCCCAATTTTGAGATAACCAGGTAAAAAAAAAAAAAAAAAAAATTGCTGCCCTGGATTAATCTAATAAATATTCCAGTGTTAGCATAGTAGACACGTTTCAGAGTGGAAAATGTCTTACTTAGCAACCCGAAGAGATGCCCTGTCGTTATTTAGTTTGAGGTTTATTAGCATAATATATTGTAATATGAGGTATATTGTGCTATTTTTATGTGAAATGTTTAATAAAAATCTTTGCAGTTTACGTCATAATTAAACAGCATTTTGCAGATGGAGATATATTACTCTGTTTGTGATTAATAAAATATTTAAGATAGCTTTTAAAGGTACAGTGTGTAAGATATAGTCACATTTAGCAGCACGTAGTTAAACAAACTTGGCAGAAATGGAATATCATATTTCCAAGAATGTTTTAATTAGTATATAATTATTTTTGTTAGGTGGAGCCATTTTATCTATACAAGGAGTGGAAAAATGTCTCCATGAAGCCAGACATGTTGCACTGTGATGTATCAGTAGACCAGAATGGACAAAGCAAACAGGGGTCCTTGAAGTGGTGCCAAATGGAGAATACATTATTTATTATTATTATTATTATTACATTTCTATAGAGGACTTCCATTATTTAAAATAAATAAAAACATATTATATTATAATAATAGTATTCATTTCCTATGATTATTGGGTGAGTGGAAAAATCTCTCTCTATATATAAATAATTAATTAAATGGAAAATTAAATAAATATGCACATTTACTGGTATAATTATTTATGTACTGAGTCATTATTTATTTATGTATTCCTGATTATGGCAGTTTCAGTCAATTTTGGCCTTGGGTTTCTGACACTTTCTTTCATCAACATCTTAAAGCATAAATCTTATGAGATGAGGTATCAGTCCTTGATGTGAAAAGAGAACCACTGGTATACAGTATGGTTAGCTTTTCATGGCAAGGTGTATTATATCTTCTATATTATATCTAACTGACCTGAGACATGACTTTTATAAAATAAAAAAAAAAGTCTGTATTAATTCAACCAGCACCTGCTTAGTAGAAGCATAGTGTGCGGATAGCAGATGTATAATTACTTACAAATCCCTAAAGTGTGTGATATAGAGCTAAATTGAAATATCTTACTTTTTGCTTTTTTTGTAATATCCTTAATTAAAGTAGATCCACTGGTTTCTCCTGTTCTGACGGTTTATGGATCACACAGGTGAGCCAGTGTCATTAGGTCAAGGGCTCTTGTGTTGGAAGACCTGTAATCCGATCATGACTCACGGTTGCTTCCATGTGCTTGACCCAGACAAAGCTTGTTAACTCTGACACCGAGGAAGTCATGACTGGATAAACTCAGCCGCAGAGCTGCTTGTTGTGTTTGTGTTGTGTAGATCCTTACAGTGACAGAGGACAAGTCAGAGTCGAAAGACATGGAAGAAGAGGTCGAAGAATTAGGTTGGAAAACTCAGTGGCTGGAAAAAAAGGAAAGATAGGAGCGAGAGATTAGAGCCGTGCTCTCACCACTCTGGGATGACCTGTTTTCATGCCCTTTGTTAGTTGTGGATGCATGAGCTAATGGACTGACAGGCTTTGTGGGTATTGAACTATTTCCACTCCACTGCAACTTTAAAATGACTGTAATAAAAAATAAAATACAAATTCACACTTATTATTATTATCGCTCAACTTTTGTTGATCATCAGGTTTACTTTGCATATTTATTTAGCAAGAAATATAGATATGGGAAGAGTAAGGTACTCACACAACTATAGGATATTGATGCAGTCAGATTGTCAGACTGGCTGTGAAATATGAGCTACAACATTTAGCTAATGAGCATGACACCACCTTGTGGAGACAATATGGACTCTCATGGTTATCACATATGCTTAGAGCAACAAGTGCTTCAAATTAAACAACCCAAAAAGTTAGTTTGACCCTGCAGTCCAGAACAACCTTACAGGACCATTTTCTATATGAAACTGCAAGAATATTTAAAGAGGACAGCATTTTAAACACCATTCGTGAACATCATACTTTGCTTAGACAGGCAGCCTGTTTAATATTTTATCAAAGAGGACATGCTTATCTGGCAAATGGATGCTTGTGGAGTGCAGGTTCCTTCTTAAAAACGGTGGCACATCTTTTTAATGTTTCTTACCTTACGACCATATAGTCGATCCTGCCTCTTTTTTTTTTGTATAAGAAGTGCTCTGTCAGGGACGTTAGCTTTTAAATGTGTTCCACTTCGCCGTTCATGAAGTGACACCAAATCAAACGGAGACACATCCCTTTTCTCCCCCCAAAATCCAATCAGAACTGATGAATTCGAAATGGGTGGCAAATCTTTATGAGTACAGAGACATGATTAGAGCCGCTGAAAAGTGAGGAGCGAGCGGGTGGACGGAGGTGGAGGGAAGGATAGCGAGGTGGAGGCAGCTTAACGGAAGGGGGGCGGGGGTGGAGAGGAATGAGGATACACTGGTAGATTTATGGCTTCTTGTACAGCATACTGCTGAAACAGAGTCATAAATGTTTTTGATGGTCCGCAAATAAATAACTCCCAGCGTGTCTGCTCAGCACACCATAAATAATCCTAAAAACTTTAATCATTCTCCATCCTCCTGATTTATTTTTGGGATTATTTATGTGAGCTCTTATATACCACACATAACGCCAAAGCAGAGGCTTACACTGCTTTGCCGTACAACCCCGTGTGTCACCTTTAAACGTGTGATATTTTAGTGGTTAAAGTAAACATGTTGTACAAGATTCCGAGAAACATGCACTGGAAAAGCCTTTTTTTTTCTGTTACTGCATCATCTAAAACTCCATTGGATGTGTCCTCTGTGCGGTAATTTCAGTGTATTCGCTGAGAGCCGCGTTCACCCTTGAACCTCCTCCTCTCCCACAGAAAACAGCTTCCCACATACACAGGTCAAGAGACTCACTGTAAAGGTGCCCTAACTCAGCGCTCATTATAACACAGAGAAAGCCTTTCAAAGGAGACTGCAGCACAGATGCATTTCCCATAGTGGCGCGTTTGCATGCATGCGCAAAATTGTGCTGCACTTGCATGTTCTCATGAGATGCAGTTCTGTGTGGGAAGACATTCGCCGTGATGCATGCGTTGGTAGCGTGCCTGCGATTGACCAATGTGTGGGACCGCGTTTGTGTGTGTGTGTGTGTGTGTGTGAGCTCATATGTGTTGGCGGAGGTTTCCCTAGAGAAGCCAAGCAACAGAGCTGACCTTGCAGTAAAAAAAAAAAAAAGAAAGACACTAATTTATTCATTGGCATTGCACAAATTTCTCTCAATCCCCTATTAGGTGTTCACCTGTTATCTCAGCTGTTTTAAAGCATCTCTTCCTCTTCTCCGTGGAATATTGATTTCCCCAAACATTCTGTCTTTCGTTCAGTACATCAAGATTGAGATAATTTAATGATCTAATTTTGATTTCAGTAGCTTCTCCCTCATAGTTTGGAGTCAGTTTTATCTGTCTTCCAATATTAAAGGTTCACTATTACCAGACAGGCTGTATTGTATATTTTTAAACCCTCAAGTTTAACCTCGCTGTAAAAATGTCTCCTATCGGACAGGGTCCAGCTGGCAATGTCAAACAGATGGCTGTATACAGTACCCTCTAGGGTTTCCATTCAGAATAAATTAGTTCAATAAAATACCAAGAGAGGACACATAGAAAGCAGACAATCAAACACCTTGCATAATGCAGTCCGGCTGTATTTCAAATAACTGAATGCAAATACTGATCAATACAGTCATTAAAAAAGACAGAAGTCAATGCTCTTCCAACAATGGACAGTAAAATAACAGCCAACCTTGAAGTGGAATGGACCGCAGTCAAGATAAGGTTCAGAAATCACTCTTCTCCTGTATAGTGTGGATAGTCGGGATGAAGATGTTATATAAAGAGTGCATCACTTAACCGAAAAGTGGTTATGTTTGCTTTTGATTTAAATTAACCATGCTGTGACATGCTGAAAGCTCTCAATTTGTGTATAATGCATGAGCGAAAATCGTTTTACCAGGATTCCTGACAACATAATCACTGTGCTGTATAAACACTCTCATTAAGTAGCCACCTATTGTTTCACCGTGAAGGATGATGGCTTTTAAAGTCCTTGTTCAAATCGAGGTCCTACACTTTTTCTTTTTTTTTTCTTTTTTTTCTTTTTTAAAGATCTGAATTTTAAAAAATTCTCTGAAGCGGGAGTGATAAACAGCATGAAATGCAACTTTAATGACCTTTAGAACCAGTGAAGGAAAACAATTCTGCGCTTGAATACGCAAACAGATCGCCTGCTCCTCTTGAGTGACTTTTGGCTCGTACGCGTTAAATAGACGAATGCGGTGCCTCCGGGAGTTTCGATACCGGAGCCACGTTCGATCCAAATGACTATGAGATACCTGTTTTGCCGGCTATCTCACACCACACTGCACCACCAGTAACCAGGGATCATAATGAAACATTCATTGTACCCTACTCACTATAATTAAACTATATCCACCTAATTACCTCTGTCTCTGTCGCAGTAATCAAATGGATAGAGTTCAGCTGCGTGCTAACCTTTCCCCCAGGTGTGAGTTACACAGCACCTGAGGTATTATCTTACCGCCGCTGTCACACGCTTGTCTGTCATTTCTTTTGATGGCTTCATTCCTTTTCTATCTATTTCATCCGCCGGGCCCGGAAGTGTTTTTTCTGCCACAGGACCTCCTCAACATAGGTCTCAATCAGTGCCCTCGGTAAACCAGACAAGGTATTCTTAGAACAATGACCCAACTCCCTTGTGAAAGTAAGCTTTGTGCCTGATCCTCTCGCGGGAAGGTTAATGTGGGCGCAGTGATCCACGGGCTGCCATCTGTCCTCAGGGATTCTCATTTATGGTGACAGCAATAAGTCATTTTTATACTTCTCATCGTGACTCCGCTTTTGGACCAGGGCATGAACCTATGTGCTGCATAGAGGGCGTGTTGAGATGCGCAGAGTTGCCAGAAACACCTCATGATGGATGAGGGGAAGGGAGTCTCAGTCCTGACAGGATCCACCGGGACTTTTCAGGGCAGATAAACACTATCAAAGCATTATTCCACAACATCACTCGATAGCCAACGCATGCTACAAGAACACTCTATAAACTCATTAAAAATGTAATCCCTCTTAATCACCACTTACGAGCCAATAGAAATGTATGGTGTTGTGTTTATATGCAGAGACCCTATGCCTGTATTCTTTACTTTTATGGTACTTAGAACATTGAGGGCCAGCAACAACTGAGCAGTGTGTGTGTTTGCATATATGTGCCTTAACCACCATTGAATAACAGTGCAGGGTGTCAGCTTTGTGGGTAGTTATGATGAAATGTGTGTGTTTGTATCTGTGCTTCAGAATGTAACTGATGTTCCAGAGTTACAAAACATTTAATTATTTAATTTTAATAATTAAATAATTAAATTAATTTATTTAACATTTAATTTACCTGTTTCATGCAGGGCGACACGGTGGGGCAGGGCTGTTGCCTCACAGCAAGAAGGTCGCAGGTTCAAGACCTCCTTGGTCCTGGGTCTGGGACCTTTCTGTGTGGAGTTTCCATGTTCTCCCCGTGTCTGCATGGGTTTTCACCGGGTACTCCGGCTTCCTCCCACAGTCCAAAAACATGCTGAGTTTGGCAACTCTAAATTTCCCGTAGGTATGAGTGTGTGAGTGAATGGTGTGTGTGCCCCATGATTGGCTGGCGACCATCTGGGTTGTATCCCTGCCTCTCGCCGTAAAGCGCTGGGATTGGCTCCAGCAGACCCCTGCGACCCTAATGAGGAATAAGCTGGTATAGAAAATGACTGACTGACTGTTTCATGCAATTGTTCTCATTTCTTTTTAAATTTTACTTTTGATCTTGACTGCCTGTGCAGAGCATGGGAGGCGGGGATAGCTGTGTCTGGAAACAGCAACTGACAAATCTTGCATACTCTACCTTTATGCCTCACAATAGTAATAAGATCATATTCATCTTAAAATGGTTTGGAGAAACACAGTTGAGTCCCTCCCCCTTGACCACCTTAAGGATCAACTGAGGTTTTACAAATCTAGAGATATCTATCCACCAGAGTTTTACCTGGCTTAAGATGGATTTATAGTTGTTTGTTACAGAGTTATTGAGGCTCAATTGCTCCACCATTATAGCTCATGATTATCAAATACATAACTCTATACAATGACTGGCTGACTGCCAAAATGTAATCTTACAAATTAAACACCTCTTTTGAAATGGCTTGAGCACATACTCTGAATGCCCCCAGAGCAGATCCCCAAAGTGGCTCTCAGATGGACACCACCAGAAAAAAAAGGAAACGAAGGCAACCCGAGGGCAGCTCGTATTCAGAATCAAGCTATATATTAAATTGTATATAACTGAGATGATGTTTGATACTTAAAATCACTAATCTATGTATTACAAATTCCAGTAAAACCCAGGAAAAGTGTACAATATGCGACACTTCGGTACTATGGCAGCTATGGAGATACAATGCTTGTGTTTTCTCCTTTTCTGATGCCGGTGCAACATGAAGCACATGCTACTCAGCGATTCCTCATCTTGAGCACAATGAACAAAAGAATGTAAACACGCAGGGGTGCACGGAATGATTTCATACTGAGTAATGATGTAAGGCACGCAAAGCTAATGAAAGAATGTAAACAGAGTTACACTGAGGAGTATTATTTAAAGCAGGGTACAAACTGATTAACTATGATTCAAAACCTTTGCCAGCTTATGGTGCTACCAAACAGTTAGAGGGCCAATGACACGTGAAGAGGAGCGATTGAGTTTAACGTTTAAGGTTTGCCTAAACAGCATTTGGCCTTTCTGCTCAACTGGGTTTAGGAAGTCAAATAAAAGAAAATCACTTAGGGTGGCATGTCAGACTTACAGAGGTAAGGAAACCCATATTGACTTCTACTGATGGCTAAGTGTAATGAAGTATCGGGCTGTAAATAACTGTGTAAACGCAGGCCAAGCCATAAGCCACCCTAAAAGACTAATGCACATCAGCCTCAAAGAACATGTAGTACTACTGTACATATGTCTAAAAGGGCATTTCTATAAACATTGTGTACTCAGGATAGTTTTCCCAGACATATTCATCAGATCTGTTTTTAAATTAGTATTCTGACACATCAACTGCATCAAAGATGACTTCATTGAATCAGTATTTTGAACTTTTACTAGTGAGCCAACTGCCATGGATGACAACTTGTCTTTCCTAAGCATCTGCTCTGTAATATGACCCTAAGGCATTGATGCCCCTGAACTGTCATGGTGCTGTACATAAGAAAGAAGATGAGGTTAGTATTGGGCTGGATGGAGATATGTTACCTTCAGACCACGTCAAATTACAAATTTTTCCTAAAAAGTGCCTTGGACACCTGGGAAATAAAGAAGGGAACAGAGAAAGAAACACAAAGAGGGCAGGTCCAGTTAATCTTTTTCACAGGAGTGACAGAGGGATTCCCTGGACTGTGCTATATCAACCAGGACAGTATTTGTAGGAAAGGCACAGAGTGTACAAACATTTGCAAAAGAAGAAAAGAATGACGGCATCAGTTGGTGCAGTAATGTCTATTAAATGTTCCTTCTGGCTCTGTACCAAAAGTGACAGTGTTCTTTTTTTCAAGTATAGTTTGATTCATCGAAATTTGACCGATGGCAAACATGAGCTGCTTGGCCCCATAAGTTAGTGTTCTGTATGTACAGTAATATAAGGCTGACTCTGTCGGGTCTGAGCACTTGCTTAAAAACATCGATTTACAAATGTACAAAAAATACATATAAAAAATTACAGAAAAAGGGATCCTTATCATTTCAGTTAATAATGAATTACAGACAATTAAATTAGAATAAATCCTTTTACATACAGTAAACCAGGACATTTGGGAGCCCTTGGGTTGCACTGTTAGCAAACCAGCCAGGTCCCAAGACTCACCTGGTCCGTCCTCTTGCACCACGACACCGGTGTTATTTAATCACTGCAGCACACGTTCAGGGGATCATCAAATGTCAAGGACAGAACTCAAGATCAGCACCATGACCTCTTTAATTGACTGGTTTAAATTAGACAGCACTCCCAGGGAGTGTGTACCAGAGTCCATCAAGGGCCTTGACATCAACAGCAGTTAGCATTATCTTTAAAGTCCAATATGTGTAACCTTGAAGGACACGAGGGAGATGAAATGCTATATATCGCCACCGGACGACAACGGCAATTGAACATATAACTTGTGTCCTTTGGGTGGCTGCACATCCGGTGACTTGATGAATTGTTTAATGCAAATATCCAAGGTTATCAGTCACTCATGTGCACACGCGCACACACACTGGCCAGTTAGCTAAGGGGATGGGGAATTAGATGGCAGCGCAATGTCATCTCTTACGCAATGAAGCCCAGAAAAGTCTCACTCCTAAACATGACTGGACCCAAGTCACCAGATAAACAACAGTCTAAAGTAAACAAGATATCACCAGCCCAGCCTTTATGCATAGTTAATATATTACTGCACAGGCCTGGAGCTGTATTGTATTTGTCTGTAAATGTTTGGCACCAATTGATCTGTTCACAGCAGGATGCAGACATGATAAGTACATTTGGATCAAGCAGGGCATAAGGCCATTTGCCACTTTATGTGCTACAGCTATATAGAGTCCTTTAACTTTAAAAGAAGCCATTAAACTAAACCAGAAAATTGACACACACATTATATTGGATGTTGTTTTCTGCTAGTCAAACAATTAAGATGTGTGTATTCCCCCAAAAGGCCACCAATTTGGTCTTGCAACACATTAGCAGTAAGTACAGTATCAATATTGCTGGGGGCCAGTTAGATTTGTAACTGGCATCGAAACAAACTGCTTCTCCC
The DNA here is from genome assembly GCA_030544235.1 of Lepturacanthus savala. Taxonomy (NCBI): domain Eukaryota; kingdom Metazoa; phylum Chordata; class Actinopteri; order Scombriformes; family Trichiuridae; genus Lepturacanthus; species Lepturacanthus savala. The sequence continues at coordinate 7,325,973 of CM060476.1, read as the reverse complement.
TTTTCCAACCATTGCCTCAGACCTGTGTTTTGTTAACATTGCGGCATATTGTTCCTTTAGTGTTTGGGTTTCTCCAAGATCGTTTTAAATTATTCTGACAACTTAAAGATGATAAAGATCTCTTAATTTGTAGCAAAAAAAAAAACACACAGTCAGCATTTCCTTCTCTCTTTCTGCTATATTCATTTGTAAGAGGATGAAAACATTCCCCTATCACAATATTCCCCCAGGAGCAGACAAGTTTTGGTTTCCTGTCCAAATGATTAATCTTTCACATTATTTTGCAGAGGGACTCATAACACCACAACACTACCTGTGGACCCAATTACAAGACTGACAATCAATGCAACTCTCTGACTAATGGCAAACACAGCAACCTTTGTGCTACCTTACTTAAAGTGATTTACGGAAATCATCTGCATCAGATTAATAGCAGCCCAGCATAAATGCATAAGGATGTATGGATGCAAAACAGTTATAATGATGATGAAAAAAAAAAAAGTTTCATCTGGTCCTATGATATAAAAACTCACCTTGTGACTGATGTTCTGCAGCAATATAGTGTAGTAAACTAAATATGGGTAGGAGAAAGCACATAAAACTGGCACATTCAGTTTTAAAACATAAGTACCAGCCAGGTGTCGACTGAACATATTAAATGGTTCACCCTGTACAACACACAGTGATCAGTGAAACATGCTAGAGGTGCTACATCTGCCACAATTACACCAATGCTTGTATTCTCACAGGACGACTCTTGAAAGTTGTAGCAGGTCAAATTGCCAGCCTGGGTGTTTTCGGAGCAATTAGACCAAGTGCATTATATTCACATTATCATGCTGCCACAAGCACTTTGGGTGAAGGTGCAGAGCTGAGCATCTTGTCTACCCTGCAAGGCAGCATTATTCACACTGATGAATGCTGATGAGTGGAGCGCAAACTCTTGAAATGCGAAGGTTACGGCGACGCCGTGCCTGCAAAGGAATGTGGCACTCCGTATTTATAACAGCGATGCTGACATGTAGGAGTCAAGGCGGCCTACTGTAGCATCTCTGTGTGGTTCTCTCCGTGTGCCCTGGGGCGGTGTGCACGCCGGATGATGTGATGTGATTGAACGAGCGGTTGACCAGCAGTCGCAACAGAAATCCCAATAAAAATATCAAAACAAAAACAACACCCATTCAATTAGTGATCCGTGGCCCTGGATGTATTACGCAAACACAACCGCCCTGCCGGAGTAGTAATCAATCATGTTTGTTTGTGCCCTGCTAACAGCAGCACCAGCTCCAACGCTGTGGCCAAAGTACCATGGATATAGATACATATGAAAAGTAATGGTGTATTTTATCAAAACACTGTTTTCATGGCATGATTTGATTGATGGAAGTAGTTACAAATAAACATGGGGAGATACAAAGATAGATGACATATCAAAGGCCCTTGGTTATATTTGAACTAGAATTTTGTAGTTGCATGGTGACATGGTGAAGACATAGACTGCTAAGTCCCCAGGGACAACCCACATGCTAAGGTTTCATTTTGCGCAACTAAACACCGAAGCATGTTTATGCGCATTGTGCCGTGTGTATTTCTGACACATTAGGTGTTAGTAGTATGAGAGGCGCACAGGTGTGTTTGGTCGGATGAATGAAGAGATGACATAGATTAATGTCTGGTTTGTGACAGACAACTATATTGAAGGCCACTGCTGCCCACTGTGGCCGGGTAGTTGTCTGGACCTTGACATGGCCAACGGCTAAAAATAGCCAAAGAGAATAAACAGCCTGCTGCTATGGTTTGTTACATCCCTCTTATTGACAACACACACGCAGACACGTTCGTACATACAGTACTGTTGCATGGCATGCTAAAATGTTCAAGCTCGGTGTTTGTGGTCTCAAAAGCTCAGAGTTTGTGGTCTCAAAATAAAAGCAAGTCAGGGACCTTCCCCAACTGAATTTCATAGAACAATAAATTACACCCTGAAAATTGCATTATGCCAAGCCCTCAAAATATCAGGCACTGGAGGCTGGCAGTGGAGAAATAGAGTGGGAGGAAAAGAATGCCTGCATTTTTAACCTTGGCCACCTGTGTTGTGCTTTTTTCTGTTTCCCTTACAGGTATTCATATATAGCCTTTCTATTAATGGAAAAAAATGTCCCACATTGATTGAATGCTTATTATTGTAATTTGACTGCATGTGATGTCTGCGCTCTCCCCTCATGCGGAAGCTCAAAGTAAATCATAGCCATCCATGTGTGTGCGTGTGTGGTGTGTGTGTGTGCGCGTATGTGTTCCACCATGCACAGGTTAATGCATGACTCGTGCATGAACATGACTCGTAAGCTTATATCTACTTATAGACAACTTTATAAAGAAAACTCATATTTAGTCCTTCCACCGCATGCAGAATACCTAATAATTTAACAGCCCAATAATTTATCTATAAGCAAATACATTTAGGTACTCTAGTGCTTACATGGGACATGTTATGGTTGTCTTCAGAGCAAGCCTTCTAGTGTATCTCTCTAATGAATGCGTTATGAATAGATGATGATGTGTCTCTCTTATGTGCTGACAGTGTCAGAAGCAAGAGCTGTGTCTCCACTATGCTGTTTGGGTGATGAAGTGGACACATTTCATGACAAATTGGAAAGGGGAAAATACAGCGGACTGTGACCGCTCAGGGACGAGGCAGCAGGTGTAGCCAGTTGACTCCTTTTGTTCTGGGATTGATGAGAGTATGTGTACAAAGAGAGGAACCAGAAGTGAGCTTCTCACCTTTGAGTTCAGGACTTTCATCTTTATAACATTCTTTCCTCTGTTGTCTTCCACCGAACAAATGAAACTTCCCGGTAACATTTTGTCTCTGTTAACTTCATATGGTCAAGGTTCATAAAAAATCACTCTATATAGTTCAAGGAATTGCTGTCTGTCTGTTGTTTTGTATGGACCTCACCTACGGTATCTCAACAACCGTTCCTCTGATCCACGTTAAATTTGGGGGGTGCATTGCTGGGATTCTCAGTCAATGCAGTGTTGAATTCGGTGTAATTTGAACAAATGGTGGCGCTATAACATCACATTGAACTTTTTTTCTATAATTTTTTAACATAAGTCTCAGATAGAAAATTACGTTTTTACCTGGTTTCTGGGTCCAATCAAGTCTGTGCAAATTAGCCACGCCCCTTTTGCATCTGTATCAATTTCCTGCCATTTTAAATTTTGTCCAAATATGTTTTTTCATTGATCCTTCAATACATTTAAAGCAATGCTCACCAAATTGGTACAGAACCTCTCAAGAGTAAGGTCAGTTCAAATTTTTATATTCCATACAGTTTTTCTGTAGCTGGCCCTCAAAGTTTGCTTAAAGGCTGTGGATAGGGCAAATATTAGATTAAATGCCATATCTCCTGAACACATGACTGCAATCACATTCAGTGGACATGTGAAGATATGCTGTAAGACTGTCCATGGCTAATTTGGTGCCATTTGGACAACAGGTGATGCTGTAACAGCATCATCTAACTATAAAGTATGACTGTCATTGGCATATTTCAAAAATCATTCATTTGATCAACTTATTACTTAGTAGGGATATTGCTGAGAACCAAAGTGATTGCAGTATTGGGTGTGAAGTCGAATGGATGAACGGGCCATAAGAATGTTGAAAGCTGCCGTAACATGGTTCTCCATAACACTGCAAGCAAAATTTTGGGGCCTAGCAATTGGCCTGCCCTGAACTAGCACCTGTTCCGAACAGGCATGTGTCCCAAAGAGGCACATCCCCGACAAAGCGGCAAGCAGAAATACTTGGAGCCAAGCAATCGGCCAGCTCCGAACAGGCATGTGTTCGGAACGGGCGCGTGTCCCAAATGGGCACGCCTACAGCCAATGTGGCCAGCAGCAATACCGAGAGCCAAGCAATCAGCCCATACTGCACGAGCACCGCACGAGCACTGACAAATACAGACACCAAACCTTAATTTACCAAACAGTTGATACAATCTCTGTCATAAAGAGCAACAACAAGTCGATCTCTCTCCATGTTCCAAAGTGTTCCTTCAACATGATGCTACAATTTGGGTTGCTATGGCAACAGCCCACACATGCCCACATAGTACAGAGGAATTGAAAAAAAAAAAAAAACCTGCACAGCCTCATTTCTACAAATATCATCCAGGAAAACCCCCCAACAGAAACTGTTTTGCAGTCTTTGTAACCTGCAGTAGATGATTTCTATATGGAAAGTTAGTAATTATAGATATCAAGCTGCTAACTAGAGTTATTCCGCCCACATAGTGGGACGGGGGCTGGCTTCATCTCCCCGGAGAAAACCATGCATGCAAGTGGTGTTAGTATAGAGCTGGAAGCCTCTCCTGCACAAGCTATTACATTACTCCACACAACACATTGCCTGCTTTAGAAGCCGTGGTGCACAATTCAGCTCTTCTTCTTATTTTCTATCAACATCACAGCTACCTCGCACATCATGAATCATAGCCGGTACTGTAGGCCGCCAGATTGGTAATAATTAATGTAAGGGGACACAGACAACTGCCCTTAATAATGTCTCTGTTCCCTCTGTAATTAACAAGCGTGTCATCTGCAGTTGTAGTGTCGTGAGGAAAATAATTTATCAATTAGCGGTCAGGGGAGATGCTTCACTACTCCGTCAAATGTCACAGTGTCAGGGAATAAAAGCTTCTATACACCACGTCTATATATAAGTGGAAAATGCTTTGCGGGGAAAAAAAATCAGTATTAATTCCTTTCATCCCGATATTCCATATTCAGAGCAAATTTGCATGGAAATTGATGAATGCAGCCCATGTGCGTATAGTCAGAGTGCTGAAGTCAGGTTCAAGCAATGAATCTGATACTTACGGAATGTGATTGCCATAAAAGTGTTGTGGGAATGTACAGAATCTACACATCCCCAGATCTGTATGCAACATCTTGCACGGTCTGGAAGCCTTTGACCTTCAAACTGCAGCGCTCGTTCAGTTAAGACATGGTATACATGCACACGAAGGTCCCCCCCCACTTTAGTCAATGCCGCATTATTGATCACTTGTCACTGGAAGGAAGGAACATGGCAGGGAAATCAATTACACATATGCAGTGTATAATCAAATTTCGGAAAAAAACGCTTGGCTAAGGGAAAATGTTCAATGGACACATAAGCTCTATGGTGAAATATCATTGCGCTATTGAACACTATTCATATGAACTGAGATGTCGAGGGAGTGGAAAAGACCAGCAGCGTAGGTGACAATCTAAAGGATAACAAGGGATTTTAAGAATTTAATATCTCTATTTACTCATTAAAGACCAGAGTAGGGAGATCATTATATATTGATGGCTAATAGGAGAGATGTGGGGTTTGATTACTTGGAGGCTTGTCTGCTTGTGTTTATGGTCGACTTACTGCTGACTGCTCTCAAGTGATGGAGAAAATGGGTCAGGGCATCTCGTCATTTGCGGATCAGTTTAGTGAAGTGCGAGTCGAGGATATCGTCTCAAATGGCCGCTGAGTTGTTACGTTTTGAGATTTTAGCTGTGTCCCCCCTGTGAGGGGGGAGGGGGGCGAAGCCATGCTTATTTGTTTAGTCTAATTTATTTATTATAAGAATTCCCCTTAGCTGACGCCTAGGCACTTAGCTACTCTTACTAGGGTCCAAGGCAACATAACATTACCTGACACTAGAAAAGAAAGACAATTCTATAATAATAATATAATACATAAATATAACTAATGACAACACTTAAAATGAACAAAATGGTGATATTCATTTACAACTGAGACAAGTTTATAGCCTGAAAATGGGTTAAATTACATATTGTCGTCAATCGTTTAAGTCAAGACTCTTAAAATGAGATTTATTGTGCTTTTGCAGTCAGATGCAGCACGAAGCGTCATGGCCATTTCAATAAAAAGTCCGTAATGGCAAAGTGAGCACATACTATATCAAAGCCAGCATTTATGGGGCCATTGAGAGTGATCTGGCCTGTTTGTGGCCCGTGTTTTACTGTCATATCCTTTAATTACTGAAACAATTTGGAGAAGAAGAGAACGCCCGTGCTTCCACGCCTCAGCATGTCTGTTCCCTGCTGAGTTCTGTAGAGGAAATTGTTGATATTGATTATTGAGATGATTAAGATGAATAATTAATTGTTTGTCATGATTATCGCAACTGATTGTACTTAGTACCTTAAACTGTTCACCCCATGAACTTCTGAACTATGGCCTTAAGCAAACCCTCCATTTACCCATTTTTCCTCTGTAGGACCTCAGTCTGACAGTTATAATAAGAGTGTGGATGAATATTATCTCATCTTCCTGTTTAGAAACATACCTTTGAGGAAGTATGCATGGTGCAATATTTTACTGACCATGTAATAACTGTAAAGATACTTGGGATGACCTCTCCATGTAGGGGTATACATAGCTGAAAAGACAATTACAACTTCCTCTTCTAGGACAACCTGATTGGTGAAACCAGACATGTTCCTCTAAAAGTTTGATAGCAGGGAAGCTTCGTGGTAATCCTGTTATCGTCCCTCCCTTCTCTTTATGACATCTTTTATTCTGTTTGCGTATAAAACTGTACTGTAACTCACTTCTTCAGATGTGCTCTGACCTCTGCTGAACTGGCCAGAATAAAGACAACGCTTCAATCATCCTAACGACCAGACTTTTTTTTCTTTTTATTTCATCCATTTCGCCGTGCGGTCGCCTGATAAATCTCCGCGACAGCTCAGAAATGTCCGCGCGCAAATTCACGTTTCTGCGCGGAAAACGTAAATCTGCTGGCTATTTAACATGCAGGTTTTTCCACCTCTAGGATGTGGTGCAGCCCGCGCGCGCGCGCGCGCGCGCGTGTGTGTGTGCGCCCCCTCCGCTCCTTCGGTCTCGTAGTGTACAGCGGGACACTCCGCAGTCCGCTTATCCCGTTCCCTCCCGCTGCCTTTTACGCGCACGACGTCTGCAGACACGGTGATTCAGTTAACAGCCCGTCTTCCCTGCATGCTTCAAGCTTCTTCTTCTTTTTTTTCTCTTTTCTTTATTTTTTTTTTAATTTTTAATTTTTTTGGGGGGGAGAAGATGAAAGCAGGACTCTTTCTCATTGTTTCCTAATGGCGAGGCAGCAGTCGGATCGGTCCCGGTGATCTAATATTTAGAGGAAGGAATCCGCGGTTTCTTTTGCTTGGTGCTTTTTCTTCTCGACTCGTTTTCCAACAAAAATGCGGGACGCGCGTTCCCTGCGCGGCGTCCGCGGAGTGCTCTCGGTCGTGGCCGCTTGACTACAGGGGGGGGGGGGATCCCGGCTCCCTTTTTCATCCTCTAGTCCCTCAGGAACAAGAGGAGTTTGCATGCAAAAGGTGGTTTATCTCGGCAAGGTGAGGCTGACTATTGTTTCCTGGCCATTTAAAAAAAAAAATCTTATACTACTTTTTTGGAAACGGAGCGTGTGTGTGCATTTGCAGGGTTTGGGGTTTATGAAGGCATCAGAATCTCTGATAACAAAATACGTAACAGGTTTGCAGCATGTGTTAGAATTTATAGGACTGCAAGCTGCTTTACATCCCTTCCTGCAAACATCTACTCGTTAGATTGCATTTGGCGAGGGGGGGGGAATGCAGCTTTGTGGCTCAATTGTGAATAATCAGAGGCAAAACTGTTGCATTCAGGAACAATCCAGCGTAGTAAAACCAAATTCATGTTTATAAACGGTTGCATGCTTCAATTAATGATTAAATGCTACACATGTACAACTTTTAAGATACATATTGAGGGTGTGAAACACACATCCATATGCAGAAATTGCATATTTGTACAGTTATGTGACTATAATCATCAAATGTGGGCAGGAGGAACAGCTATTTGAAAGGAGACCCCCCCCCTCTTCCATCTAAGTATCTAAGTAGTAACAACAATCTGAATGAATTTCAAGGCTTCTCTGTTTATTTGAACGATGGGATGCTCGTGCTTTTTGCAGGAGTTCATTCCCTCACAATAGCCGTAAGCACACTGGAGTCGGAGGCAAAGCAAAAGCAGCCATATTGACTGTTAAAACAAAATCATTGATTCTGCCCAACACCATCTTTTTAGAAATGAGAGGGATCAATAACGCTGTGCAGCTGCTACTGTTTCTGACTGACAACGTGCCGTAACAGGTGACACGCGTGTTGGCCCCGAAAAAACAGATGATTTATTTGTTCAATCTTTTAAACGTGTGGCAGTGTAATAATGTAATCTATCTGCTTGATACTGGTATTGATTGAGCCATCATGGCATCAGTCATTCGGTCATCTAACATACTTTCCTCTCTTTCCTCAGCCATGGAGGGACTTGCCTAAAGAGGATCCAACATAACTCAGATTTTTTTTTTCTTTTCTTTTCTTTCATCTTCCGAGTCGAGTCTCTTGCCCTCCGGGATTTTTTTTTTTTTTTTTTTCCATCACCATGGCCGAGAAGCTCGGACCGGCAGGGCTCAAGCCCCCCAACATCCGAACGGCTAACTCCCTTCCCCCGGAGCCCATCGACATCATCCGCACCAAAGCCCGCTCCCGCCGAGTTCGCCTTAACGTGGGGGGTTTGAACCACGAGGTCCTGTGGCGGACCCTGGACCGGCTGCCCAGGACCCGGCTCGGCAAGCTCCGGGACTGCAACACCCACGACTCCCTGATGGAAGTGTGCGACGACTACAGCCTGAACGAGAACGAGTACTTCTTCGACCGGCACCCGGGGGCCTTCACCTCCATCCTGAACTTTTACCGAACCGGCAAACTGCACATGATGGAGGAGATGTGCGCCCTTTCGTTCGGCCAGGAGTTAGACTACTGGGGGATCGATGAGATCTACTTGGAGTCCTGCTGCCAGGCCCGCTACCACCAGAAGAAGGAGCAGATGAACGAGGAGCTGCGGCGGGAGGCAGAGACAATGAGGGACAGGGAGGGAGAGGGAGAGTTTGATAACACCTGCTGCCCGGACAAGAGGAAGAAGCTGTGGGATCTCCTGGAGAAGCCCAGCTCCTCGGTGGCTGCCAAGGTAGGGGAACTGAAACTGGAAGTGTGATCACACCGCCCCCATCTCACATTTCCTGTTCACATTCAAAGCCGAGCACTCTGCCTGGATCATAACACATTACAGGCACACTTATTAAAGGCCTACTCCCACCTGTAAAAGCAAAAAGCAAAAAAAAATAATCACGAGTTCATCCATTTGAATCTTAAACAGGCGGGTACTGTTACTCTTATTACGTGTTTTCTCATGCCATCTGCCTGTTTTCCATCTTCGGCAACAGTATTCATGGGTGAATTGGATACAGAGCTGCAGTGTTTGCGGAATCATTTGTATGGATGCGGTAGAAAAAAGGAAAGATCATAGGTTCTTGTTTGTGTGTGTGTGTGTGTTTTTTATAGCTCAACACTAAGCGAGCTCATATCAGGCTAAAGTGTGATTGCAAATCACCGCAGGATCCGTCATTTCCTCCATAATTCCCCGTTCGCTTTGACAAAATAAATGGCACGTGCTAGTTGCTTTCTTAGTTGTGGCGGAGTGTGTCAGCGTCGATCAGATCTGTCAATGACTTGTGACAGGGCACATCGCTGGGAGGGAGCAGTGCAAGCCTCTCCCCTGGCGTAGCGCTATCGCGTGTCAGTCTTACTCACTGATTGCACACACTCGATCCGGATCTGACTGGGACCCGGCCAATCGTACAGGATGATGTCAAAAGTTTGCTGCAGGTGTGTTCGATGAAACCCATTTTACTACATTGACTCCGAGCTCATTTATCTGACTCGAAAGGGAACTGAGTTGTAGTCATAAGCGCGTCTCCCTGGCTTCCCACATGATTCATGCTTAGAAAACTGCTGCATATGGCAAAAAAAAAGAAGGAAAAAAAAGAAATGGTAATGAGACACACGCTTTGGCTTTCCTGGAGCGAAATCTTATCAAAATCAGGCGATTGTGTCACAATGCCACGGCTGTCTAGGGTGAAACGTTGACATCTCTTTCAACTCGTCCTCCTCCCCTTCTTCCTCCACCTCATTCAATCCCCACTATGAGTCAGTCCTCAATTAGGTAGGTTAACCTTGATGAAATCCAATCATTGGTAATTTACGATTGGGTCTCCAGTATCTTGATCTTATCATCAGGCGTGCTGGCCAGAGCTGGCCAGGATTATATTCCATGTCAAAGGATCATAAACACGGTCCTATGTTTGTGTGTGTGTGTGTGTGTGTGTGTGTGACACCAAACTAACATCATACCAAAATGCGCTGTACTCACATTGTTGTGAGGGGAAAAAGTGGCAAAAAAGTCAAAAGTAAAAAGATGGTAACGACATGGACAAAATTTAAATCTCACGATCAGAATTGTAGAAATAACTGTTTGTGTTTTTAACAAAATATTCCTTATAATTATCACTCATGTATAATGAAGGCTAGAACAGTAAAATGATATAGATGAATACCACCTTTTTATATACACGTTATTATATTATGTCAATTTAAATACAGTACATTATTTCTGCTTTTCATTTTTTTCCTGTATGAGTGTCTTGCAGCCCTGTAAAACCATATCTTCCTGTCTAAGGTTTATATAAACAGATGACATAATCTTTTGCTCACTCTCTTTCTTGTATGAGTATCTTTCAATCCTGAAAAGAGTAGGCAGCTTTTAAAACCAGTAAAATACTACATTTATGGTTCCCCAAATCTAAAACGATATCTAATTATTCTATTTACTCTTAGTTCATTTATTATTCCAGGTTGGCTTGTTTTTCCTTGAATCAACTAGTGATTTGTGTTTGACAAGGAATCCGTCTCAGCTTAATAATTGCGTTCGGCCTTAGCGAGGGAAGCTGTATATCACATGAATCCATTATAAGGAGGCTGCCAGCATCTAATTTAAGGCAAACTCAGGTGACAGTGGCGGGATAATTTGATCCGCTGTGTGATATTTAAAGTGATTTACCCCTTCAGTGCGGCCCTTGTTCTCCAGACACGTCTCAGAATTGCTGACCAGGTCCCTGTCATGTGGGGGGAAGCCTGTGAGACCTTAATGGGAAATCCCACCCTAATTCAAATTGCATTGACATACTGCAGGGTGCTGTACATGGAGATCTTGAACGTGACTTTTATCGGTTGGCCTTGTGATCGCGCTAAGGTTATAAGTACATTTGGAAATAGACTGTCTGGGCTGCTCGGCAGTCAGATGGCTGCTCCCCGAGGTCAGGGAAGCCTTTTATGGGGCACACGTCGTGCAGTGAGAACCCTTGAAAGCCCTTGACAAAGAAAATGACATTACTAAGCTGGTACGCAGCCGTGTGCTTTTACACAACGCAACCTGAGCCCTTTATCAAATGCAATCACAGCGTTTTCCGGTGTACACACACATCTCTCTTAGCGTTAATCAGATATTAGAGTCCAACGTTGCTGGTGCATGGCACCTATGGTGCCCCAAAGTAAAGGTTAAGCATAAAAGGACTGACCTTTTCAGCAGGGTCAATCAAGCTAGGATTACATTCATCGGCAATAACACATGCTTTGGGAGTTTGGGGCAGCTCTCTCGCACGGTACGAGGTAAGACGGAGACCACATTGAAAAACCAGTTGAGACCAGCCGCAGTGAGGCATTTAGAGAAAACCACAACAAGTGACGGAAGAGAGGTGGTGAAAAAGTGGCAGAGGAAAGCCCTGAGAGAGGGAGGGAGAGAGCGAGAAAGAGAGTGGTGTTAAGATGTGAAGCCATCTAAGATCTTTGCAAACATTTCCCAATGAATAATGAATGAAATGGGCAAAGCAAATAGGATGCAGCTAATGCAGTGGCTTTTCGGCGTTGCTGCGTGACTTTTGGTTGAGTGCCTCGTCACATGAGGAGGAGCTATTTTATGTCTGGGTTCTATGTGGCGCTCGGCTTGGCACAGGTGAGTGTCCGGGGAGGGAAAAGTGAGAAGTTCACATCACAATAAGCATAACGCTTTTGTACTGTCATATCCTTAATTTGGATTCGCATCGCTGGAGAGCGCTGCAAATGCATCTGAACTTTTAATGATGACCTACAGATGTTATTCACCAAAACAGATTAAAGTCACACCAACGGCAACAGCTGGGGGAATCTTTCTTAAGTGGTTGAGTGGTTAAGCTAGTATCTCTACAGCTTATAGCCGCCGGTGATAGACCGTCATGTGTTACTGAATCATATAAGGTTAGAGTGTGGCAATCTTGTTTTGAAGAGACAAAAAGATCTATCAATTTACATTGTTTCCCAACCACAGGCGATCATTTCTACTAATCCAGCAGAAGGTGTGATCCTTGATATGGAGCCAGAAGGATTTATTCTGCCCCTGACCCTCACTTGTTTACAGTGACTCACGGGTGTAGCTGTACAGCAAACACACTTTAGCACAAACACATGCGATGAAGTCACATGCAAATTGCTGAATTGCTTTAAGGAGACTCGGTGTGTATTAAATTGCGGGTGTACTGTAGTTTATAACTGGCCTTTTTTTTTTTCCACTAGAGATGTCTTTTGTCAGACACATTTCTTCCTATGTTCCAATAGAGAACAGAAAAAGTGTGTAAGGATATATGGACCTCACCAACCTTTTCTCACACAGTGATTTAGTGAGTACTTCAGCATTAACATATGACTTAGGCTGCATTCCTGGCTACATAGATTAATGCTATTACTTTACATGTGCACTTTCTTACAGTACGGTGCTCAAGTCTATAACTTGTGGTTTGCAAGAGCAGCACATTTTGATTTTGATTTGTGATCATGCGAAGCTTTCAGTTACCCTGTCTGTGTATGTATTTGGAAATATTAAAGCTGTAGTACACTGATCACTCTAAGAGGGTGAAGCTTCTCTTCTCTTTAGAGTCGATTCGATCCGGACAGCCCTGAAAAATAATGGCAGAGGATTCGGAGCATTTTAAGGAGATCGATGTTTCTACTTGCCAGACATTTCAACTTGTTTTTTCTTTAGTTTTTTTTTTTTTTTTTTATCTCTCTTTTCTCTACATAAGCCACGTCCAGCTCTGTGTGCTCCTAATGTAGATGTGCACCATTGCTCTTTCCTTTATCTAATTAGCTAGTCTGGCTAGCGGGAATGTGAAGTAAGGCCTGAACGGGCATGGAGGAGTGCTGTTTTGTAGCATTGGAGTACATTTACTCAAGTACTGTACTTCATTTGAGTACAGACGGTACCCAACTTACGAACGCAATAGGTTCCGAAAGGCTGTTCGGAACCTGAATTGTTCGTAAGTCATTATTTCTTAAATTGCCACTACCACTAGCACGAGCCTTTGCTTTATCAGCCATGAAAAATAAGGTTAACTTGTACGGAAACGGTTAAGTATGCAAGGGGGTTGAAGAGGTTACAGAGTGAACACAATACGTTGTTTTATGAACATTAATGGACATCATTTAGCAGATGCTCATATTTAAGTATTACCATTACTATTTATGTTGTATGCTTCCTTAAAAAAAAAGAAAAATGATGCACTTTGTGTAAAAAGTTTTTTTTTTTTTATTATCATTACAATTATGGTGCAGTACTACTGTGCTAGTCATATTAATCTAGACCCAGTATCTAAAATTAGCTCCTCATTTGACGTGCTCTCATATTTGTTAGTGACAAAAATAAACAATATAGTATAGAACAGTAATATGACACTCTTTATTTCAATTGTATTACTTTACATAGATCTTGCTGATGAATTAAGGACTTTTGCCTGTAAATGATTATTTTTATACCATAGTATCTAAATATTCTTCCAATGCTGTTGTAGCCACAGTCAGTCCACAACAGACACTGTTGTTTTTTGATAATAACGACACAATGTGAGGAAGCTGTGCAGTGCGCTGGGAAACACACAACACACACTGTTCATTTTTGTTTGTTCCACTCATTAAACTCTTCTAGAATTATGTGACACATCAGAAGTGACAATATTAATGCACAGCCTAAAGTGAGACAGGAGCAAATTCAATTAGCACAGAGTTGTACTATAACCCCCACAGCACTCGGAGCTGTTGTTTCAGATCACCACAGACAGCCTCTTACTCTCCAGCCGTCTGCTTCCTTCCAGGCTTTCACAGCACTATAGAAAGTGTTTGGCCTTGTGTGTATTGATGTAGCTGATGATAGTGGGTGAGGGAGTCAGAGTTGAAGGGACGTGGGGATTTGGGAAAAGTGATGGAGACGCCTCTCATCAGCAGCATTAAGTGAAACGTTCTCCATTTGCCCCTGGGTCAAATTCAAGCAGCAGGTCCACTTCCTTGTGTTTCATTATCATCCTTTCATCTCTGCATGAATTGCGGTCAGCCTTCAGAAGGTTAAATCAATACACATTGGCATTTTATGGAAGAAATGTTCGCAGCTTGTTGGGTAAATAGATTTTAGTTGCTTTTTTTCCCCCTTATTTTGTGAACAGCCTACCCGCTGGATGTTGACCTTGACTGTGGTTTCCCATTGATCATTCATAAGCGTGTTTTAATGTTTCCCAAGTCGGTTATTTCTCTCAAGGTGATGCTGCTGCGCAAGAGGCAGCCAAGCTGATAATAAACTCCAACCTGTGCGAGTTATTATCGCCTTACACTATCTTATTTGGCCTTTAGCAAGTTATCAGGATGCATTACAAGAGTTCAGGAGTGGAGTTTATCATGTAGGTAGAGCGCACCTTCTCCTCTCCTGCAGGCTCCTGGTTATATAAGCCTTCCTCTCGGCCTCTAATCAGTACAGCCTAGCATTTAGGCACCAGCACCTGAATCCTCTTTGCAATCATAATCAGATAAGTGAGAACCTCCTAGATTATAGGTGGCATAAGTACTTATAGTCCCTGGATGGGCAGAGGCAGCAGCATGTATCATCTGGATGTGCTGGGATGCTCTTTAACCCAGCAGCCCCCTCTGTTTTCATAAATCACCTGCAACATGAGGAGTTATCTTAAATTGAAATCAATGTTATAATGATTTGGTTCAGTTCAAAAGGGGTTATTAGAAAATATTGGGGGTAAAAGAATAATGGAAGCTTCACGGGCCCTATAGGTTGGCACAGCTGACTCCTGAGCTCATTTCTCTTCTTCAAAATTGTACAAAGAACCGCTTTAACCCGCTGTTATGATTCTATTGTTTTCATGAAAAGTGTCTGATTTGTTGTATATACAGGGAATACTCGCCATTTACTCACTCCAAACATGAATTTCCTCATATGGACAGCAAACTGCACGAGTGCTGTAAGCAGCGGATAGAGCACTTTCCACTCTCCACAGTTGTGTTAGGGCTGTGTAAATTTATAGTGTTACCAAGCAGCAAATATCTTACTTTCATAACAACAAGCAATGCATGTTCATTAGGATCAGGAGATCTGCTGATGGGGAAATGTTAACTATAAAATAGTAAAACCTATACCTATTATTTATTTTCGGTCAAGATTAAGCATCAGATCTGTTTACATTATTACTTTGAGTTTAGATTCATACTTTGGATGTATATGATTTCTGCTGATTGCCTAGATGCTCCACTGTGTATAAAAATAGAAATGTACTGTATATAGCAAATGACACTCAAGGGCAGCATTAAATAAACAGTCCATCACATAAATACATTTTTTAATTTGTGTTAAATGATCTCCCTCTCTTAAGAGACTGAGTACATCTCATGTGAGTTTTTTTTTTACAGTAGGTATGCTAAGATCAAATATAAAATGAAGAGGAGGTTAGACACTGCAGCCCTTTATTGATCTAAATAAAGCTCATTTTCTGGAGTGTTTCACCTTTAGGGTTGAAACGGAACATTTGAAGGTAAAGTTGTCGGGAGAAATCTGATGCTGTTGATCTCTTAAATTGGGAAAAAAAACACCCTGTTGTACTTTCTTTTTAATCATTTCAATACTCGCTGATCAATGTGTGCTGTAATTGCAAAACACACATCCATCCACTTCGCTCTTTTTGCTTGGCTTCGCACAAATAACCGACTGCTGATTTTCTTCAATTTTCATGATTACCAGTGGGAACTTGCATGCCGAGGAATTACAGTCCGGATGCAGCTCAGTGGCAATGGTGTCTCAAAAGAGCCTCCTGGCCTGTCTTAGGGCTTATTGTGCTTGACCATGCGAATATGAAGACATTATTAAGTGAAACTCATGAGGCATAACTAATGCACACTGTGTTAACCGCACAGTTTGAGGAGTCGAAAAGGGAGAGAACAACATGCAGAACTGGATTCAGTTGAACATCAGCAGAACAAGCGCGAGTCTGGTATAAACTACGTGGCCAATACAAGCCAAGGCTAATGAGTGGCCAGATGGTGTGAGAAGCCTGATGACTGCAGTCTCATTACTAATTCTACTGTTATCCCCAGAATACACTCACATTTTCCAACTGAACAATACTCGCATGACACGCGATGATTATTTTCATTATTGACTGGGCTGTCCATTATTATCACTTAGAAAGGTCACCTTAAAGGTCAGGAAAAAAAGTGAAAAATGCTGCTCTTAATCTCCCAGACCCCAAAGCAAGTCTTTGAATCAGCACAAAACCAGAAGATGTTCAGCATATAGTGATATAAATCAGAGGAAATCTGCACATCCTTACATTTTAGAAGCTGGAACAAGTGAACGTTATGAGTTAAATGATTGATTTCCACTTACCAGATCCTTAAAAATTCTTTAAAAAGCTTAAATAAAATTTTTGGACTGGACAGGTCTTAAAAAGTCTTACTTTTATTTATGGTAGGACTTAAATTATAAGGTGGTGGGAAATACAGCCAGAATAGCCTCATTGTTTTACACAATATTGTCAAAATGAACTATAACAAGCCAATTGTAATCAAAAACGTATTAATTTTAATAGCATAATTATTATGCTTAGTTTGTAAGACACTTTTATCTAATGTAAAGTATAACAGTGGGACACAGTTAATTGCATTTGCCATTACTTTGGTTGCATATGGTTGCTTTAAAATATTCAGAAAAATTTCCCTATTAATGTTGTCATAATTGATTTCAAACATGAAGCTCAGCCAAAATATGCTTTTGTTTTCCTGTGGAAAAGGTACTAAACATCCTCTGCTAAGGTCTGTAAAAGGTCTTAAAAAAATCATTAAATTTTATTTAAAAAAAGACGCAGCAACCCTGAGTCACTCCACTGATCAATAGATTGAAAACAACGCCACATGCCTACCGTTTGTTCATTCATCATCGCCATTATTATCTTTCCCAGGCCTACAAGTACTTGTTACACACTTTTCAGAAGTTGCATATACCGTGCCTCTCCAGTCTGCAAAACGTCCAGGAGAATGTAAATTGGCATAAAGCCTCAGGCCTGAGCATTGCAAAGCGAAGCATAAATCCCACTGAAGGCTGGGAGTGGCTGTGGACCAGCAGCGAGCGGCAGCGCTGGCTGGCACTGCCAACTTGAGTGACACTCCGGGTAAGAGGCTAATGTGTTCCTTCCTTCTCCCGCCCTCCTCATCTCTTCTCCGTCGCCCCGTTCATTTCCTCCACCAGCGTTGCCTCTTGTGTGGTTTTTGCTCGGTCTTCCGCCGATTTCCCCGTCCCAGAGGGCATCGCGAAATTAAGGGGCGAAGGCGACAGGACGGGGGCTAGGGGGAGAGTAATCATTCTAAACGCTACAGCATGAGCACCGACAAAAGGATGGTTTCTATTACGTCCTCTAGTGATCCTCATTTCACAGAAACACACACACACACACTGTACCTACAGCTTACACAGTGACAATCTTCCACTTCTCTGCATATACATACAATACCGTAATACACACATTATGCCCTCGGCAAGTACGGCACACAAGCAGGTGGGCCCACACACACACACACGCACACAAATACTCACACCTCTTTATCTGAAAACCTTCAAATAGTGCTGAGCCAGCTTTCCTTTGGAGCCACAACACAGTCAGTACTAGGCCGTTGTCTCCCCTATTTCTCCCTCTACGCCATCTCTCTTTCAATATCCTTTACCTATTCTCCTTTCCCTGTTCACCACCTTGGCTGCTTTCACAGCCTCCCTTTACATTTGATTTTTTTTTTTTTTTTTTTATCAGCATCGCCAACAACCCTCCATTTTCCTCCTATAAACTCCTGCGCCCTTTCATCTGCTCTGCTCTGTTTTTCCGTCCCCACCACATTTCTCTCTTCACTTTCCTCGCAGGGCAGAATGCTGAATTGTGATCCTGCTCACCACTCCATCTTGGAAGTGGTGACACGAGAGTGCATTGGTATTCATTGTGGTGTTTTTTCACATTTGGCTCTGTATCAGTCATGTTTATGATTCAGCACCACTGGCCAGAGAAGTACTTCCTCAGGTGTCTCCACTTCTTGTGTGCTGACAGGAGCTGCAGGCAGGTGCTCTGCTGCTTGTTGATAGTTAAACTGAATGGCTTTACATGCACGGCTGATAAATACGTGAAACCAATCAATTCAGGCACTTTGAACATGCGTAGAAACTATACCATGTGATGCACCTCACCCCAAAAAAAGGGCATATCCTCACGGAGGCCTGGCAGTCTGCTCCCACCAAAGGAAAACCCTCCAAGGAGCTTATGAGCAGAAAAAAAGGAAAGTGTAATCAACTTCATTTTACTTGTTTCCTTGGAAATGCTGTGTTTGCGTAGTTTCCACGGTGACCGTGGTGTGCCATGGTGACTTATTGACACCCAGGGAGCAATTCATCTCTATACAGGCTGTGTGAGAGGCAGAGCAGCTGGTACATCAGCCCCCACAACCAACCCCTAATGCAAATCTAAAGGAATCGCTTTTGCTCTACATCACAGCACATTTTAGGTCTCAGTGACCTCAATTTCCCATCAGATTGCACACTTTTTCATTGGGATGAAGTGTCTGATATTTAAACCGTTCTCACTGACACTGAAATTCCTATTGTGCAGCAGAGTGTTCAAATGAGTTCAGCAGTCTCGTCATATTCACCGTTTTTTTTAAATTTGAGACCGTCTGAAGAGAACTGACAAGCAAGCAAGTTGGGTTTGTGTTCATGTAAAAGGCTTGGCTCTATAGACCTTGGGTCTCCAAAGCATCAGCAGCAGAACAGGGACAGTTTTTTTTGTGGATAGAAGGGATTAATTAAGAACTCTATAGAGCAGCCTCCGAGGACATATAAGAGAAAAGAGACAGATAAAACAGATCAGTGGGAGGTTGAAAAGGGTTGAAGCCGTCTTTTTAGCCAATGCCTGGGTGATGAAGCAGACTCTTTTGTGATTTTTCTCAAGCACGTCTTTTTTTTCCCCTCCTATTTTAGCTCCGGTCTTGGGTCGCTTCCATTTTCGTACAACCCCTCACCCCGCACCCCACCCGCCCCCTCTCACAATGCTTTTCTCTTGTGTCATCATCACTATTGGCGTCATGGTGGGCTGTGCTGCCAGCTGTTTGCTGTCTCCCTGCACCCCAGGAAGTGACAGAAGAAATTATTATATCTCCTCTTTGATGTGCATGTGGGGCCTCCCGTGTCTTCTGCTGAGCCCCAGGAGTGCTTCACTGCTGACCACACTGACTGCCACGCTTGACACGCTTTGATGTGCTTGAGAATTTACTTTAGCTTGTCTACATTTACTATCTATGCTACAAAAAAAAGTTAATCTGATCAAAAAGTTATAGTTACAGTTTAAGCACGATGTTTCTTCATTTCCTGACGTTTAAAATATGTCTCGAGAAAATCAAACCAAAGCTAGCTGAACTAATATGTATGGACACCAGTATGGACGAAATGACATTTATTTCAAGAAAATTGGATTTGATTTCAAACTAACTATGGTCATATTGAATTTCACCAGGTGTACTCACTTCTGCTTATAATCAGCTTAAATCACAGAATTAAGCACATTTTTTCTGACAGCAGGGTTCCTCTCACATAATTCCAACAGTCACAGGGGTCATCAACCAACCAACCAACCAACCAACCAACCAACCAACCAATCAATCAATCACATATAGGTATATCGGGCACAAACACAGCGAAATGCTATCTCATCAATTGCTTCAATGTGTTTACGTAAGCAATAAATGGTAAAAAAAAAATAGTGACAATAAATGGAGAGGGGAGTCTCAAGCAGTGACCCCATTTAGGATCCTAGTGGTCTCAGGGTAGAAGACTGTCCTGAGCTTCTCAGTGCTGGCCCAGTGTATCTGGTACCTTCTTCTTGACCGCAGTAGGGAAAAATGTTATCTGGGTGGTTGGGTTCCCTAATGATTGTCTTCACCTTATTCCTGCAGTGCCTGATGTATATGTCCTTTAGACATGTTAGAGCATTGTTTTTTTTTTTTGTATTCAGCTGAACAAACCCCTTTTTGCTGAATCTTGTGGTCCTGTTGAGGCAGTGATGTTCCAACAGGATGGTGCAAGAGTAAAATTTGTCAGTATTTGAATGGGTACCCGGAATTTCCTCAAGTGTCTGAGGTGAAGTAGTCTCTCTCTCCTTAGCTTGAACACCAATCTAGCCCCCAGGTACCAAAGTCCACTATCAACACCTTAGTGTCCATTGTCCTAACACCAACAGGTCAGGTCCCTACTTCCTTCAGGTAGGCCTTTTTAATTGTTATCTGTGACCAGGCCAACCACAGCTGTGTCATCAGTAAACTTAAAAATGGATTGGAAAGTGGCTGCCACGGCAGTTACAACCCCAGCAGGAACTAATGTAGAAACATGAGCTAAGAATGAATAGTTTTATATCCTCCATTCATTCCAATCTTCCACCTATTTAGTTTTCTCTCAAGCCATTCATGAATTCAGTCATACACATCACTTAACAGCCCATCAACTGGAACTGTCCATCTGTTTGTCTAGTCAGGCAAGGTGACAAGAGGCATTGATACTGCCGTTTAGCTCCCCAGTATGATTGTAATCAGCTTACTGCCATTGGAGGCACAACCCGGCTGGCCAGAGGGCAGGCAGGGACGAAGACGCACACTCACGCCATGTGACCATGTGTCAATGTCAGGGAGGGAAGCAGTAGGCCAAAGGATTAGCATCTGACACCTGAAAGGTCACACTGGCTTTGTGTTTTCATTTTTTCTAGCGTATATACAGATGTGGGTCTCGTCCACTGTCTCTACTAGATTGACGTTGAAAGTGTGTGTGTGTGCTTGTTGAAAGTTAAAAGAAACTCCTCTTGGTTGTCAGACACATCAGTGCAATTTTTTTTCTCTGTGTGCTTATGGAGAACTGCCAGCTAACAAAAAAAAAACCAACAAAAAAAAAACGGATGTGTCTTCCATCACTGCAGGATCAAGGCAGATTTTGGTCAGCCGGGTGTTGACATTTGGTTGAAGCCTTGCCAATCGATAGGATGACTCTCGGGTATTGACCGGCGCACTGAAACGTCCACCTGTCTCGTTTTTATTTCACAGCACAGGGCTGTGTAGTACATACAGCACAAGTGTCGCCTGAGAAACAGGACAAGCCTGGTATTAGCCGTGCCACTTTTTGATATTTGCTGTTTTTACACAGTCGGCTGCAGAGGATATCAGGCATTTATGTCAGGATTATTTTTCCGGACTTGTTACATTTACAGCGGATCAACTCTTTTTCTTCATGCCTCCTTGTGTGATTGACCCTCACTGATTCACACTTACGTCTGGGTCTCTTCATGCCCTTCTTTGATTTTCCACATCTCTTTTGTAAAATCTGCTCCCTCATCTCATCTTCTTTGCCCTTCATCATATACTAGTGTCCTCCAATCATGCCGCCTTGCTCTTAAATCACTCACACACTGCACTTTTGCTCCTTTCCCCACACCCTTCCATACAAACCATTATGAGCCTTTTTTAGCTTTTGTATTTAATTTGCAATGGTTTGACTCAGTATTTGTACTTAAGTAAAATTGTGAGGTCCTTGTAGTTTACTTGCTTACATACTTTATACTTCTGATCCAGAGAAATAATGTGCTTTCTAACTCCACAAGATTTATTTGACAGCTTTAACCTTTTTGTCTGTTGACATCCTATAAAAAGCAGTGCGTAGTCTGGTCATATTTCAGATGTCTGAGTTGTTAACAATCTCACCAAATTGTAATGTTTCCCTCTTAACTTCTCACATGGTTGCTTTTCAATAAATCTTCGAATAATCTAGCAAAGAATAAAGAAAACGTAAAAGAAAAAAACTGAAAACAGATGTGTGTATCAGAAATATATATATTTTTTTCTTCTTTCCTCTCCCAATGATCATTTCATGACCCCTCAGATTTATCTGGTGACCTATTGTAGGGGCCTGACCCCTAGGGGAAGGGGTCGGGAACCTAGGGCTTAGGCATATAAGTAGCTAAATATATATGAAGTAGTTCAAATGCTGCACAATGATGCTTTACTACTAAAAATTAAAAAATGTTATTTTCTCTATTTGTCAGAGGGGTGAAAGTAGTTTTATGATAGTACTTTGAGTATATTTTACTTATGTTCTTTCACTTAAGTAGACCTTTTTATGTAGGTGTTTTGCTTGATTTTTGATGTGGTGTATTTCTTCCACCACATTAATACTACTTTAAAGATCAACCCAACCCATTGTGCCTCAGCTTATTTCTTCCCTGCACCTGGACTTACCAGCGCTGGCCACTCTTCCTGGCCCTGGGCCAGCTAAAGATTTTTTGAAGTATACTTGTTTTTCAATAAATCCCGCTTAAGTACTGTGACAGTATCTAAAGGCCACCTAGCACTCTTAAGCATCCCTAGTTTTCGTCTCGTGTTCCAAGGTAATGAATAAGGTGTCTGAAAGTGAATAACAATACTAATGTTGATGGATCACTGTTGATACTAAGCGAAGTAGCACCGGACTCTGTCACATTTCCAGTGTTGCTGTTCTCGCCTTTTTGAGTGGTAGTCAGTAGTCTTGCTCTACTTGAATCACTCTAATACCACTTTAAATCTGCATTAATGTTGCTATAAAAAGTCATCTTGTGCCGCAGATAGACATCATAAAGCTTAGTATTAGAAAATGCTTAACACTTGCTGTGCTCGGAGACAGATGTAAAGCTCACCTCTAAAAATACCGCAACGCAGCCGCCAGCCCCCAATACATTTTAACTCAGCCAGCGAGAGTAAACAGTGTGTAATTATGCAGCATATAAAACCAGCAAATCTAGATTTTCTCTTCTCTGGTTAGTCTCAGAGAAAACGGAGGAGAGATTAGGAGGTCTCATTAATACGTACGCACTGTATAGCTGCATTGTGAATGGGTAAAGGCTAATGCGGATTATAATGTGAAGCATTAAATCGGGTAAGGCAGTGATTCATCCACCCTTGGATGCATGATGCATGATCCCCTCTGTTATTACTTCAATATGTATTCATTCTCTTTCTTCACATGTCCCGGCTGATGAAACCCTGGCCTTTAATCTTTGTTAAATACTGCCGGGAAGATGTGGAATTTTTGAAGTGACACACTTCCAGGGATTTTAGGTGGTGTGTGCCTTTGTTTCAGCAGACATACTAATTTAATATTAAAGCAGTCTCAGACACCACTGACTAAGGGATGTTATTTTCAACCAAAACAAAGGAGACAGCATGCTGTCAGTTCAATTTCCATTTCTTACCCGACAGTTTCACAAATTCTCTTGAAAGATGTGGAGGCGGCAGAGGAGGAGACAAGGATGTATTAATCAAAAGATTAACATTTATCTGTATTATCTCTGGTGTTTCAATTTATTTAACGTTTATTTTGTGTTTGTGTCTCCTTCTTACACTCGAGACCCCCCCCCCCCCTTCACTTATATCTGTGAGTTTACCACCAGATTTGCGTGTTTATACAGCTGATGGAGCTCCTCAGAGTTGGAGGAATGTGTCTGGAGAAACAGCTCACACTTTGGCAGTGGAAAGTTGTGCACCGGCCGGGGGAATGCTGTTTACGTTCAATGGTTTAAAAGTTTAATAAATATTAATTTAAAGATGTTTAATATTTCAACGCGTATAAGGGGCCCGCGGATTTAATCGTGACCGTGCTATTTGCCGAACACAAAATAAATTCCGCAAATGATTCTGTTGGGGATTGAAATAAATCCAGCCTGCTGTCTGACCGACAGGCAGACACACCCCCAACCTGATGTGCTTCCATACCTTAATCCTCTCTGACGACACCATGGAGTCTAAGGACAGACATTAACCTCCCTGTCACATAGAGTCAGCTGCTGCGTCGCGCCTGCCAGTCATCACAACGCGCACGCTCATGACGGCACAGATCAATTAGCATCGCTGCCATATATCAGATTAAGGCTAAACAGGGCCAAAAGCAGGCTCATTAAAATGATTGCCTGTTTTGGCTTGTCCAATAGAGAGCCAAGCTTAATGCGGGGAATGTTGCTGAAGAACACTGTGGATCACCTAATATGGAGCCATGTGTCCAGGCTTGCACAGGTGGAGGTGGACATAAAACGAATGCTCAAATATGAAAACAGGGAAGAAAACAGCTGTTTTGTTTCGTGATTCCCTTGAAATCCCCAGTTCAATTAACCGATTAGTAGATGACCGTTCAACCAGGAAACTTTAAGGTCCTCTGCTGATTTTGGCCTGTCCCAGGCGAAGGTTGGGCATCACGAGAGAAACCTGATGAAGGTTTAACTTTGGCAACCAAACAGAGCCTGAGTCAGACATTTTAGTACACAGGCAAGCTGGCATAATGCTATTCATAAAAACAACATTTACCTCAAACTCACTTTGCAGAGTCGGTATTTCATGTCGCCTTCTTTACTCTGGCAGCAACCGCCCTCACAGACTTCTACTCCTTCTCTTTTCAGGTTTTTCAGTGCATAAAAGTGCTGACACAATGATGGTCAAAGTTTGTTAATTGATGCGCTACATTTTTTGAGTTAACGACATGGAACTCACCGCGCGGTAGTAGTTGCTGTCGGAAGATACTGTGGAAATGACTAATTATTTAAAAGCATTGTCAGTACAATTCGGGTTTTGCAGTCTCTCTGGCAATGCAGTGTTCAGACTCCAAACATATGTGCTATACTTGTATTTGTGGACATACATGACTTCCAGTTTCTCTTTAGGTATGTTTGTTTGCAATAATGATGTGTATGTGTGTCGACGTGCACATGTGCCCACATTATTTCCAACGTTTGCAATTGGTGAAGCCTGTAGAGACTGACTTGAAATCTCATTGGTCCCCGCAGTGCCGCGTACTGAGAGATGCAACGTACGCAGCCTGCAGATTACATTAGTGCAACATGCATGTGTGTGTGCTAGCATGGCTGTGCAGGAGTTGCAAATGCAGCAAACAGCCATGAAGAACATTGCATGGACAGCATCATGCAAAGCACGTCGCAGTTCAAGAGCTCTGCAGCGAGAGCGGACTTCCATTCGCAAGAATTCATTAAATACAGTCTCAGTGGTGAATATGTGATGGTCAAACAAATTTCCCTTTTCCCTTTCATTTAAACATATGCTCCAGATGAGCCGGCATTTTTGCTATTTCTCTATGATTTTAAATAATATAATGATGAAATCTCAAATCTTATCATCCCTGGATATCTGCTCTGCATTCTAACAAAATTCTCATTCATACATGGTAGCATTAGTGAAGTGAAGCTCTATTCTAAAACAGGAGTTAGTAAGGGAGATATGAAATATTGATGGCACAGACATTTGCTTGAATTGCAACAAAGTGCTGAAACGGGTAGTTTTGGCTACGAAAAAAAAACAACAAAAAGAAGAAAAAGTGCAAGGACATGGGAAATACCATGGGAAGAGAGCGAGAGCGGTGAGCTAGAGTGTGTCAGAGTAGCAGACTGTAGCAGTTGGACGGATAAAAGCCTATTATGAACGAGTCTGGTGGACACAGCTTCAAAGGGACGGTGCTCTGGTTAAGGTTGTGAATCTGTGATCATACTTACTGATAGCTTCAGGGCTCCGTCGTCTCATCTCCTTCTCCTTGTAGCCAGACTGTTGCTAGGCCACAAAGAACACTGAACATGGAAAAAAAAAAACACACACACACTACCACCTCCTAAATATGTCCTAACTCTATTTGTTTGATGTTTGGTTCGATCCCAGACTTAAATCAATATCGCTGTCAAAATGAAATAATGTGTTTGGCTATGTCAGCCGGCGACGCCCCCTCTCTCTTGGTCACTGCAGATTGGGGTAAATGTTTAATGACCGTGTGTGTGTTCAGCCCTCGCCATGAACCTATACCACTCTTAGCAAAGCACATGCTCCACTCTTGAAATGCGTTCTGGGCACAAAATGCTTTTCCGCGACCATGAGAGGATGTCCTCTGCGTTTGAAGCCCCACGCTCCAGTGGAACCGTATATCTTTCTGTTTATATACATTTATATATGACACATATTTGTGTTCCGCTGACAGAGGGTGTGACGGGGCATAAAATGTGCAGTAGTAACAAACGCAGCCGAGGAGCCAAGTCAAGGTGTCAGGTTCGGTCTGGGACTGACACCCAGCTGTCGTCGCTTCATGTATTCTGGAATGCGGAGCGGTGACCGCTGTACCTGCAGTTTATTAGTGCCATAAAACTCCATACTGTAAAATCCTTCAAATATAAATTCTTTTTATTATTTCTCTCATTTACTTTTTTTTTTTTTTTCCATCGCCCTCCAACCTGCTGCTTTATCTGTTCTTCCTCTTCCCCTGATGCCAATCCCTTTTTCTGGCCTCTATTTGCTTCCACCCGCCCACGCGCCCACCCACTATCCTCCGCTCCTCTATTCAGCAGAGGAAAACTGCCCTGCGTTTTACCTCTCCCCCATGGAGGACACTCTAACCTTTCTCATCCCGAAAATCCTATGTTACATTTGTACTTACTTAACATTTAAAAGCAAAAAAGCAACAATTCTTTCCCAGCAAATCATCAGACCTGAATTGGTTTTGTCCTGAATGTGACCCTGCGTGAGTATGTTTGCATCCTCCACCCGGCGGTGAACTCCCACAGGCTGCGCGGCAAGAGTGCAAGTCATCGCACGCCACCTAATCCGAGGCCACTGCGTAAAACAACTTAGGCAAATTAGCAAATTAGCAAGTGAGCCATGCGTGCGCTGGTACTAATCTGACATAAACACAGAGTTGGGCTATTTAAAGTTCTGTTTCCTCTGCGACAAGTCAAATTTAGCGCAGCTACTCCCTTTATCATTCTGATATCTTAATCCCGTCTTTGCGTAGTCATGCAGGAGACAGAGATGGAGAGGATGGACTTGGAGGTCGGACGGGCGCGAGCTCGTATTAATAAGCTCGCGGAATTCTGGCCGAGGCAGAGCGAAAGGAAAACGCCGCATATTTGTGGAGATACGGGAAGGTGTCGGAGAGGGGGGATGACTGTGACGGGTCTTTGACGGGCGGCGACTTGTGTCTGTGTTTCTGGTTGAAACAGAGAATTCAGAGAGAATGTGAAACTCGTCTGAGGTTGAAGTTGAAGCGGCTTCAAAGGAGGCAGGGGGAGTGCTCGCCTCAGATAGCGGGGCGTTTAAACACAAAACACTCCCACACAACTGCTTCCAAGAAACTGAACTGTGAAAGTGATGTTTACTTTATTCCAGAATACACTCTCAGGCTATGAGGGATTTAGTGTGTGTGTGCGCACGAGTTTGTGTCTACGCCTGAGCTCCGATGTACACGTTCCTCTAAGCCCCATCACCTACTCACAGTCGTGATTACTCACCGCAATTAACATTTAATACAGACTTCTGCTGCATTAATCCTCATGCAGGGCTGTATCAATGACGAGTGGAATGTATTTATTGTGAGAGGTTACTGTATGGAACAAATGACGGAACTGTGGCGCAGAAAATACAAAAAAAAAAATAAACATGTGAGGGATCTAAGATGGGGAGTGATAGAAGCGTACAGTCGAGTGGAAGAGCAGAGGGACCAGCAGGGAGTGAAAGAGGGAGATGAGCGAGAGAGAAACGAGAGATGGTTGGATGGAAGGGTGGGGGGGGGGTGGGGGGGGACTAATGTGTCCTTCATGGGGTGAGGCTGGACAGAAATGGCAAGAGTGTGGAGCTAAATTGACTCCATTACAGGAGCAGCACACCGGAAAGCATCAGTGACATCACCCACCCATCCCAGACAGGCAGTTACAACTCTCAGAGGGAGCAGCCTCTCCATAGGACACAGAAAGCGCCGTGGTTTTAGTCATATTTTTACTGGTACTTTTTACATTTTATCCATGACAAGAAAGGGAAGAGCATGTATGATGTTTTCCTGCATGCTTGTGGACTTGCAGACACAGTAAATATGTAAATGTAATTGAAAAGTGCAACCACATCCACTTCTTCACTGGTGTAGTTGGAGAGAAACACGCAGGCAAATCTTAATTTAAGATTTCTGTTATATCTCAATTAATCAGTTAATTGTTTGATATATAGGATGTCACACAATAGTAAAAAAAAACAATTTTCCAAAGCCCAAATCAAATGTTTGATTGTCTCTCCATATTTACTTAAAGGATTCAATGACGATCAAAATAGCTTCCCCATTAATTTTCTGGTGATTGCATAATCATTTCAGCTCTACAACACATTAGCCTCCATGCATATGCATGTTTGTGTGTTTGAAAGATTACGAATGGTTTAACACATTATGCATAATAAGAAATATCACATGCTGGGTCGCAGATATTACCATATGGTCAATTTCAGTTAGTCCAAGTTTTAAAAGGAATGCGGCATATGCCTGCTATGAAGCTTGGGGACAATTTCACGGTTAAATAATTATAAAAAATAATAATTGTGGCTTTCATTTAAAAAAAAAAGTATTGGGATGTTATTATTGCTTGACAGATATCTCAGACCACAAAACCTACAAATGCTGGTCAGTATTCATTTTTTATATGTAATTATTTGCCACGACAAGTCACGGTTTGTATCGATATTTGAAACATTCTCATTACCATGACGATTTCGTAACCCTCATGCGCAATCTTGTTTTTGTATCACCTCGCCATTTTAGCTGAACTGGCTGGTCTGCGTTTGTCTGCGCGTCACAGAAAACAGGTGCGGTTTGTGAACAACACAATCAATCATTAACACCTGCACTTAAAGCCGAGCTTCTAAATCCAAAATGCAGTAAAAATTCCATGGCTACATCCTACCTGCCAGCCTGGATCAACAACAACTCATCGGCTCTGTTCCAGTGTCGGATTGCCTATGCGCAGGCTTAAGAGAAGGTCATGCTACCACAAGTATGGGGATCACATGTCAGTGTGTCATATTGCCTTTATGAATTTGTTCTCTAATAAACAGTATATGTCCATTAACAAAGCCTCATTAATGATACAGTGACAATCTGTCGGCTTCAAATGATTCTCATGTGTCCTACCTTGCCTCGTTATCTCGATCAATACAGTTAATACGACAACATACCTGGTTTCAAATGTTGTTTTTTCGCATTCTGCCATTCATTTTTGCTACTTGATGCTTCACACTCTGTTCCAACTGTTGACTCATACCATCGGGGGCTTCCTCTGAGTTCAGACCCCGCAGCGTTATTTATAGAGGCAGGAAAGACAAGAAGGAAGATGTAACCAAGACAACAGTGGATACTTTCACACTTCACACTGGATTGGGCTGAATGGAAAGGAAAGCATACAATTATGTCTCTTCCCTTAACTGTGATACATCTGCCTGATTATAGAGAAAGAACACGCGCAAGCTGGTGAACACATCCAAACAGAAGTGACTGTGGAACAGAGTGTGCAGCATGTAAACAGCTTCCAGACAATAACAACTCGTGAAGTAATTCCGCCGGCGTTTTTCCGGGTATCGAAAGTGGTCGTGGATCGCCGCTGTGTCGGACTCGCCCGAAACAGCGCTGCCATTGGTTTGGGCTGCGCCTCCCTTTTGTCCAAAACGGTTGACCCCCGACTTGTCTCTTGGCATTAGGGAGATGCAATAGTCAGGTAATGAACGATGAACAAGGGAAGAAAAAATATGGTATGCACCAGCGAGCGACTGATTAGGGGAGGTTAGCAGAGTAATTATGCAGCTGTATGGAGTAGTTAATTAAAAGGAGCACTTGGCAGATCAAGCATGTTAGACACACACACACACACAGAACAAGATGGAGGTGCCTTCGCCACAGCTCTGACCAGGACAGTGGGAATTGTTGTGCAGCTGCGTTTCTCTCTGGCCACTGGCCCAGGCCTCGGTTTGTGCCACGAAGCCACCTGCTGCCTGTTCTTACGCAGATTGATTTCAATCTTGTCCATTTGTTGTTTTTTTCGTAGAGATATTTTTCGTATTTCTTTTATGAAGTATAGGCTATGGGAAGACAAAGGAGGGAGACCCCGTCATGGTTAATGCAACAAGAACCACGTTATACCTCGTCTCATCTCGCTGCCTCTTTTCCATTATTGATGACTTTCTCGAAAAGGATTGCACGGCTACCGACTTCAGCCAGCTGGTCCTGATCCATGACTGACAGTCATAGATCATGGGTCTCTTTTTAAACCGGACGCTTTGAACAAAAAGGTCCGGCTATTCTTCAATGCGGGAGACGGTGCGTGTTCCGTGTATCGTGTTGCAAATTTCATCCGGCTTACAGTGAAAAATTTCCTTGAATTTCTTGTCCCTGCATGACACTTGATACCCCTGGACGGAGCTCAAGCTGTGTATTCGTCTCACAGTGTCATCTTTTGTGCTTTGTGGAGAGCAACAACAGTGGAGATTATAATATGGCATTGTGCCTCTCATTGGTGGTAGTAATTAGCGTGTCAGGAGGATACAGAAGGGCAATCTGGCTTTTACTTCTATTCTCCGCGCCGATTGGATCAGGTCTCATTAGAAGGGTAATTATCAAGCACAGCCCCAAGACACACAACTGGAGCACAAGATTTGGTGGAGCTCTGTTATCATACCTCGATTAATTAGACACGTCCTGACTCAGCATTTGCTAAATGCTCCGATGTCCTCTGAACAAGCGGGGGTGCGATAACCGTCCGAAACGTCTCACACCTGCGTGCTATCTGTGCCCCTGCATCTGCTCGTTCGCTAATAACACAGCGACCCCCGCTGCGGGAGCGATTCCTATGGCCCCCCTCGATCATCACGGGGCGACGCTCCATCACCGCAATTAAAGCTTTATGTTTAAGGTCGCCAGGTCTCTAGCTCCGGAGGAGACGAACCGAAAGGCACTTTACGTTATAAAGGGGGCTCATGGGAAAGCCAGGCGAGGAAGGCGGCTTGCTTGAAAGGGTAAGGGGATTATCTGTCCTTGCGTTTATGCTAATAAAGATGTTTCCGACATCACGGCGGCGCGGGGAACAGGGAGGGGCCGGTCGCGGTATTTCATCAGCGAGGCAAAGTGAAAAACTGGCTGATGAAGGGGAAAGCGAAAAGAGAGACGTTACACAATGGAAAGTGAGGCAGCTGGGAAGAAAGGAGAAGGAGTGACCATGAAAGCCAGAGGACAGGACGGAGGGCTTTTGATGTGGAGCCGGTTGGGCTCCGCTGAGAGGCCCACCTTTATTGTTCAGGTGCACTTTGCCCAGATCTGAAACGGGCTGACTCGTATGTCTCTTTGGAAATCTCCGAGGCTTATTTCCTTATCAAAGATTGCTACCTCTTAGAGACCACAAGTGCAGAGCAGGCTTACTGTCTGCCCCTGTCACTTTATTTAAATGAATCGGCCTTTTATGCAAGCTAGTCAGGAGAACGGGGCGGGCGCTGCATACATTTCCATTTCTGTCTTTGCAATGACTTTGGTGATTTGTTGATATGCCTGGCAGCCACAACTCTTTAGTTCCTCCTTTGTTTGCATTTGCTTACACAGCTAAATTCTGGTTTTTAATTTTATCTAATTGTTTGTTAGCCTCATTGTTTACGGTTCACTCTCCTAAGGCTGTATCAGCGCGGTATTAAATAACTGCTATTGCAAAAATGAACATTTCCAGCTATTGCTGGTTCACATTAAAAGGATTTAACTTGGGGAAATGCAATGTATTTGGTAAGTGCTGATAAGGCTCTTTCATTAAAAATGTGTCTACAAAACAAAACAGGGGCCATTTTCTGCAATTTTTAACAGTGTTGAATATTATTTATGAAATTTTGCTGGCTCATCTGTTATATTTCTGGCAACAAATGTTCCCTGCATCCAGACCCATAGTATTAAACCACATTTATTTCCACCAGTAAACTAGGGTGTTGCCAAACCAATCAGGACGATTATACATTTTTAATAAGCCAGATCTTTAAGCCTCATCTTATTGAGGTCTATCCTGGCTTGGAGAAATACTAGCTATATCTAGGCATTCATCCATCCATTTTCTATACCTGTTTATTCCTCATTAGGGTGGTCTATTGTGGGGCACACACACCATCCGCTCACACACTCACACCTACGAGCAATTAAGAGTCTTCAGTTAACCTAAGCATGTTTTTGAACTGTCAGAGGAAGCCGGATTACCTACTCAGACATAGGGAGGACATGTAAAATCCACACAGAAAGGTCCCAAATCCTACCCACTGAAACTATACCGTGTATAGGCATTTTTAGAGCATTTGGGCTTCTGATTGTCATCCATTCATTGTTTAAAGCAGAAATATAAGGGGGAACAATGAATAAGCCTGTTTGGTCTAAATATATCCAGTTGGAGGTTAAGTGTATTCTAAGGTGGAAGCAGACACAGCGTCTCTGTGGGCGATCTGTCCCGGGCTTTATTGTTATGTCTGGACAGCAGGACTTTATTATGCTTCTACCTGTCCTATGAATGTGGCAGACTCCCCCTCGTCCTTCCGTGATCCCTCCCACGCAGCAGCAAGCCAACATGGCCGTCGGCGAAGTTTCCGCATCCACGGGAGAATGTCCACGCGGGACGGAAAATCATGGCCGAGGGAGAAAAGGGAGACGGCGTCGAGAGAGGAACCTATGCGGTTGAAAAGAGATCGCGGCGAAAGTGAAGATAGAAAGGATGAGATGAGACAGATAGACTACAGTAGAGACGGCTGAGTCACTTGGCTTCTGTCTGAATAATCAGATATTGTTATTCATGTGGAGCAAGCTGCTCCACACCGCCACGGGCCATGTGCAAAAGCTGAATGACTGTAAAGAAAACAAATGACAATAATCGACTTCTGTGGGTGTACGAGGAAGCACTATGAGGGGAGCTGTGGGGATGGGCACGCTGTTTACTTGGTGACATTTGCAACATTATTGTGGCTCATAATTGGGTTGTTTTTTTTATTTTTGTTGTGTGTATGTGTGTGGGTGTGTGTGTGTGTGTGCATGGGGATCAGTAGGTCTGTCCAAATAACAGGAGCAACGAGAGTGGAAAAGAAAACGGGGAGCAATGTTTTTCATCCCTACTCTACCTGACGAGTCAGGCCGTGCGATACGATGATGCATGTACCTATTACCGTTTATTTCGTTCACAAAACACACTCTTTACAGCAATATTTTTTTCCGGTCCCGATGATTTGCACAAAGGGCAACACAAACAAACCAAAGTGGTTTGGGTCTGACACAGACCACAAAACTATACTTTTTCATCTGTCAAGTATATAATTCAAACAATTCTTTCCGTGATGTTGTTTCATATTAACTACTTATTCATTGAATTGACAGAAATGTGTTATGTCGTGATGTGAAATGACCTATATCGGGATATGAGATTTTTGGTCAT
Source organism: Lepturacanthus savala (assembly GCA_030544235.1). Classification (NCBI taxonomy): domain Eukaryota; kingdom Metazoa; phylum Chordata; class Actinopteri; order Scombriformes; family Trichiuridae; genus Lepturacanthus; species Lepturacanthus savala. The sequence goes on along the minus strand of CM060476.1, from coordinate 7,292,362 downwards.
ATGGCACGGCTCTAACTGACAGTATTAAACTGTTTTCAATGTGATGGTGCTGGCAGTTTGAAAAGCAATCTCTCCTAGATTATTCCATTCTCTTTTATTTACTTCACAGAGAACAATAACTCTATATTACATGACTTGACCACCACTGGGGCACACACACACACACACACACACACACAGATCTATACAGAAAAAAACACCCATACCTCCATCTAGAAATGAAGAATGAAAAAAAAAGAAAGCTTCCACACTATGCTCCACCGAGCACCATAGTGATATATTTAAGCAAATCATATAACTGTACCCTATGCATAAATGCACATGCCCCTAATACCTTTGGTCTTTCTCTTTCATGTGCATACACAAAAGTGAACAGGCGCACACACACATGTGTCCCCTGACCTCATCAAACCTCATAGCATCCTGATATTTCATCTGAAACCCTTTAGGAAGGGCAGAACAGGAGCCGTGAGGCATTCGTGAAGTCGACAGTCGCACTTTCTCATCCAATACAAAGTCCAATCCGTCTCCCTCCGCCTCTACGTGGGGTCGGACCCTGTCGAGCTGCACCCCAAAACAGGCTGGGCGTGCCATCCTTTGTTGTTTGAACCAAACAATGAGGCAGGAGACGGCGCTGCTTCCTCCTCTCCCAGTCCCACATTGCCGCAGACCATCAATTATGAACAAGCGCAGAGGTTTTATGTAGTGCTGAACAGCTGGATATAATACATGGAGCAGAGAGTTGGCAAATTCTGAATGCGAATGAATGGCCTTCCTCTGTCTCCTCTGGATTTGTTGCCTCGCAGGTAGAGGAGGGCCACGCCAAATATTAAAATTAATCTATGAGAATACATCAACTCAAAATCTATACTACATACATATATTTATAATCAGTGTTGGCCAAATGTTATTAATTATTCATCACACATTACTCTACTAATTACAAAGTACATGATCACATTTCAGCCAATCCCAAGTAAAAGAGCATTACTGGGATCAGTACCAGTAATGCCATTACTGAATTCCAAATTCTTTTAGTCTGCTTGAGCCATTACTGAAAAAAGGGAATCACATTACAATAACGTGTTTCTAAGCAATGTCAATCACATGTGGGAGTCACATGCAGCTTGGCCTCAGATGTGCCTTTAATTTGATGATTTAAAGGGAACATATGATGCACATTTTCAGGTCTTTTCAGGTCATTTTTTCGGGTCTATATTTATATTCCAGAGCTCTGCTGGAATATTGAATGATTTACAGTTCAAAAAACTCTTTGTACTTTGATTTCCCTGCAGCCTCTCAGTTCAGCCTCTGTCTGAAACAGGTCATCATAGCTGGTGTCTCTTTAAGGCCCACCTCCAGCTTCCAGAAGCTGCCTCCCATCAGACTTCCAAGAGCTCCAGAGGCCACATAAACAAACAGTAGGAGTAAGATTTGCATATTTCTCCTCAAAAATAAACTTCTCAAATACAGCCGTACATGTTGGACCCGAATCTGATCCAAATTATGTGAGTAGACAACTTGTACAAGCAACAGAGACTACGGAATGAACGGCCTCTTGTGGGCCAATCTGATGGCGTCATGAGGAGGCTGTCGAAGTAACTATGCCATTGAAGCTTTCAGTACAAGCCAAAGCCCTGGATTTTGACTTGCATTGAGCATTTTTAGCAGTTTTAGCACCTCACATCAAATTACAAAAAGCATGAACATCAAGGGTATAGGAGATAATTATGCAAAATTATGTAAAACATCTTTTTTTATAGTAATATTCAGTTAAATCAACAGTTTTTTCCCTTTTACTTTTCCTTTTACCTTCAAGGGTAATCTTCTAAGGTAGCGCATTTTATCTGCTGGCTTGTTCGTTTTGCAATATTTCAAAGACATCTTTACTATAGTGTGGAACTTTTGTATTTCCCTAAGGAATTGACATCATTGCTGTCATGCTGGGATCCACCGTGTATCTCCGCTACGGCTTCTCACAGCTCAGTAAAATCAACCTGTCACTTTTCTATAATGGTCTCATATGGAAGTCCTCTCCGGAAAGCAGGTGCATGTGATAAGTGACTTGTTGTTATCATTACGTGCGGCAATTTACTTGTGTTCAGGGAGTAAACGCACTCTTCAGTGAAAGGTGAAAACTACCATGAGTTCATATTATTTCTGCCACACATGAGAAGCATTTGTCTAATCTGTTGAGGACGGTGTGTGTGACAAAGGGAAGAACTGACTTTTAAGTCAGCTCCTATCGCTGGTATTAATTTGTATCCAGGTACGGAAGAAGGGGTGGGTGAATCGTCACAGTACGGTGTGAAGGCCGCACTATCCCATATTTTTCCTGCTCAGAGGAACCATTAATCTGTTTCATCTGTCACATGAGGCGTGTAGACAGCCCTGTGATTAATGTGGGCTTTATGTAGGTGTGCACGTCTCCTTCTTCCCCCCCTTACATCCCTGTCTTCATTTCATCCCTCTTCACCCCCTCATTTCCACATCCCCACCTCCATTTCTCTAACCTTGTTCTGTTTGACAGAAACACCAGAGCATTTGGTGAATGATGAGTCTTCCTTCTTTTTTTTTTTCCTTTTTTTTTGGATCACACACAGTAGTCGTAATGCTTGAGGAATTAGTGATTGATATGAATCAGGAGTGGGTGTGAACAACTGTCATAGATAGATAGACAGACAGATCGATAACTTGCAGCCATCGTCATTGAATTTATCAGTGTTTTTTTAATTTAGCATTTTGCTTTATAGTGTCACGGCTGATCCATAGTCTGTCCCCCATTTTCATTTCTATCCCTTTTTCAAACTCTTCAACCCCTGAGTTGCAGCTGGTCTCTGTGACCTCACGTCTCCAGGGGGTGAGTGGATGGGTGACAGTAATTAGCCACCCTGTTGAGATTGGGGTGACATTAGCTTTGGTCTAATTTAACGCGGGCTGATTATATGACACTCTCTGACACACCTGAAGGGTTTCATCGCCGGATGAAAAGGACGTGAGCAGAATTCGTGCTGATCCGGCCGTATGTCGCCTGGATCTAATGAAAACGCTGATTGACTCCTTTATGATGAATGCGCGTAAACAATCTCTGAGGTTCAGCGCTATTAGTGGCCCTTTCTGTGAATGAGAGGTGGAGAGATGTAATGAGTTTCACCATGGAGCTATATAGCCAGCACATTATACAACATTCCCCAAACCCTCATCCCATCAAATTGCTGGCTGTTAAAAATCTATGTGGATGTTTTGCAGTGATGGGAGTTGAATGTGTGTGTGATGCGTGTTTGGCAGACTCACTAATGGTCAAGAGGCCTGCTGTGATCTCCTATTACTATTGAATGTTGTAATTTGCTGTACTCTAACATGAAAGCTCTCATTAACGTGAGCAGCTGATGTTGCTGATTGCAGGAAGCGGTGCAGGATCCGTTATCTCCCTCCGCGGCGTGACGACTCATGCACCACACGCGCCATGTGTTCGTTAGGTCATTATCATGCAGGATTATCACTTTACACAGGCAGATGCATGATCAAAACCACACGTAGAAAAGGCACAAATTACACAGATAATGTGCGAGCGTATAGTGAGACTCATCCATGCCCCGGCAGCGTGTCCCAGGAAATATTGACTTTATTACTGCACCACTGATGGCTCCACCCACTGATAACCATCAGCTGCATCAGCCACTCATCTCGAGCACGTCTCACTTCATTAACAAAGCTATTATCACTGACGATGCTTATCAAGATAGGATGGACACTGAGCATGGATGTGTGTGTGTGTGTGTGAAGGTCTCTGGGGAAAATTATTTTTGCAGCTGTCAAGGACTTGATGACTTTCCTCATCATATCCAGATCCGATGTGTCTAATGAGTGTGTGTGTGTGTTTGTGTGAGTGTGTGTATGTGTGGGCATGTGCGTAGGCTTGTCACGGCCTGATGTATAGGATGCGCCAGCCCATTCAATGCGCAGCGCAGCAGGTGTGACACTGCATGAATGGATCTGTTAACTGAGACAGAGAGTTTGTCTGTGTTCTATGATGAGACCCATTTCAGGAAGTTAGAGAAGCAAGCCATCATCATAACGCCCCACCATTGTCCATCTCCGCAGCAATTTGCAGACACAGTCTAGTAGCCCGCACCAGCTCGTGACTCGGTGCCAGCCAATTGTGATTTATCTGCGGCTTTTGCCGTGTTTAAATGATTCATGGCTCTACTTTATCCAAGCCCATGCAGCATGCATGGAGTCTGGCACGTCGCCTTTCTGCCTTCATAAATCATGTTCTGAATAATATCGATTTACTTTGTGACATGGTGAGACTTCATATTTTTTTATACATCTTCCAATTTTAGGTAATCTCCCCTCTCCTGATTAGCTACAATATCTCCCGGCAACTACTGTTGATTTTATGTGGCCTTCATTGTATTTGTTGGCCTGTTACCTCATAAAGGCAATCAATAATTTATTTTGAAAAGCTATCAAATGAGTGGAAATGTAAAAGGCGGTTACACTTATAGAGCCATCAAGACACAATGCCTATTATTGTACGTGCAACACATACAAATGTGCAGTACATTCAGCTTTTTTTCCAATTTTCATTGCAAAATGTTTTTTGTGGACTTTATGATACACTCTGGCATCCTTGTGAGAAAAATGCTGATTGATAGAGCTCAGTGACTCCTGTAAAGTCTGTTCTGGGAAATTGAGATGGTAAAAGCTCTTAGAAATCCCCGCCATCCCAAGAGAATGCTTTCTCACCGCACTCAGCCATCTTCATTCAACCGTACACTGTGTTCCTCTCTCAAACGCTAAATACACTTGTTGGAAGAGGCACAGATAGGATGGGAGCATAATGGGATAGAAGGAATTCATTTAGAGCCTCTCGCATATGGTGCCACTAGAACATGAAAGTTGTGGTGGCTTACATGTAAACATGGAGCTTTAATTGTAATTGTTTAGACTGCTCCCACTGTTGCCCTTTCTCACTTCTATATTAACAAGATAACAGCCTTGTATTCACACTATCCTGTTATTTTTGTGATGTGATCTAAAGTACAACCAAACCCTTTTAGTATAATAACTCAGTTAATTGACAGATTATTTCAGCAGCACTGAAGAGAGTATAGAAAGTTTTCAGTGGAGCTTCCAGCTGTTATCAGAGAAAAAATGGCATGGTGTACTTTTTTGCATGAGCACGAGGCCCTCAGCCTCAACAGTGGAGGCAGGGGCAGTGAAGCATGCTGTCTCCAAGTTCATTGCATCTTTTATGTGTAGTGTTGGGATGCCCCCCCTGGAAAAGACAACAATGACAGTTTTTAAGAGGATGGCTCTTGGCATCTGGCCTACCTGTCACTTTACTGAGGCTTGACACAAAAAAGCAACACCTAATATATGCACACAGCATGACAAAGTGTCAAAGTCAAGCTGCCACAGACTGTGTTCAACTTCACCCACTTAAGGAAATTCATGCTCAAAAACATGTGCACATACAGTATATGTTTACATGCATGCAAAAAATGCAAAGTAAATATATAGAGATTTAAAATAGTGTGCACCCTCTCTCTGAGATATGACAAATAATCGGTTGGCACCGCATTGCCTTTTCCACCTTCACTACAGACAATGGTGCAGGACATCCATTATTCATAACATCATTACACATGTACAGATGGGTACTCACTTTGTCTGCTCCACACATATAGTGCGGGTGAGAGAGACAGAGAGTGTTGGGTCATGTTTAACAAGCCGCATGGTCAGAGTTGCTGTACAACCTGCCTGAGTAATAGTTGCATGTCCACTAAGTATTTGACTGAGGTTAATCTAGTTAGAGTAAATGGGATTGAACTACACTGTGTCTACATACATCACTGTGTGGTATAAAAGTTCTCAAAGAAATCACGGGATGGCGAGGGAGTGTGTGTAAATGTGTTTGACAGGTTTACAGAAGACAGACCCGTGCTTCATTTATAAGTGATGTAACTGCACCAACAGGAGCTAAAAACATCATGTGTTCGCGATGCAAGAGTTGGAGTTTTTTTTTTTCCATAAAAAATACACTTTAGTGGGAATTGTTGACCCTGATTCTGTTTCATAAGAAACATTCAACCTTAAACACTTGTGTTTCAGAAGCTGTTTACAACTTACAAGTATCCTGTGAAGTGTGAAATTAGGTGCTTTCCAAAGCACAATAATGGAATCTATTTTACAAGCAGCAACTTCATCCATTAAATGGTCTGTATCTCCTTCATTGACTAAAGAAGTTACGTGTAGCCACTAGAACATCACCATTTTGAAGCCTCGAGTTTGTCATTTTGACCACTACCATCTTGCTTCTTTTTTTTTTTGGAGCCAGAAGTGACAATATTTGGATGAGAGTGTGGAGCAGGGGAGGAGCTGCGTCTATGAGACTGGTAGCGCCTAGCCACCTGTCACTCTAAGCATGTGCCTCTTGGCCTTGTCTTTGATATGCTACCAGTTCAAAATAAATCAAGGAAGTGTCGGTGTTGCTGTGACATTCTGCAACCTTATAAACCTTCTCTTATGACATCCGGTAACCTGTGAACTGCAATGAGCCAGCAAGCGCGACCTTTGCAGCAATCACGTGTGTTTCACAATTCCCAGTCACGTTGCAATCATGTTGAATGAGAAGCAAATTTATATGCATGTCAATACTGGCAAGTGGTGTTCCATTAATCTTTTTTGAGGTTTTATGGGGAATAGTGGAGGGCGGTATGGATAGTACCATAAATCAGTGTATTTTTTTTGCTTTGGGTATCTTATTCAGCATTTTAACATGGAACATGCTGTATGTACATCCCTAAATGAAGACACTGAAGATCTGCTTGCATTCAAGAGGCTGATGTGCTATGTGCAATATGGAATCGTGCAGGAACAAGAAAGACTGTGAGAGAAGGACTGTTATGAGCTTTTATGAGAGCAGGGACAAAGAAAATGCTTCTGTTTTTGCTAAAAACTTTGAGACTCTTGTCTGCCGCTTTCTTTCTCTTTCCATGAGTTGGAGCTCTTCCTACACAGTCCTAATCTTGTATTTCAATGGGGATTAGCCCGAAATTCAGACTGTTCTTAAACCCTTGGCATCCCCATCTTGCTTAAGCAGGCAGCATCACAGCACATTACAGTATGTCCCAAGATTAAAATGTGGCCTGTATGCTTTATTCCTACAGCCCTCTAAGCCCGAAACACAATTCAATTAAAGAACAATTGCAACCCTAATTGCATTCTAATTGCCATTGCATCACTGGCTTGTTGGCAGTCTCTAAGATGTCTTGGTGTGTTTTCCGGAAAGCTGCCCACCCGCATAACAAGGAGGGATTGTACAGGAAGTTTTGAGTGGACAGAGAAATACCGACTCGGATTGAATTACTTTGCCATTACTGACCACTTAACAGTGGAGACTTTGAACACCCCCCCCCCCCCCCCGACACACACACACTCACCCCCACATAGCTGCATCTATCTTATGAAAGTCTAGATGATAGGCACTCTATTTCCTCCACTTCCCGGAGACAGAGGTTGGAGACAGTAAACTAAGCATCAAGCTGCCTAAATCTACTGTTGGGACGTGAAACTCTCTAATGTATCGTAAAAGTCAGAACTGCAGGATCTATTGCAAAGTGTTGAGGTTTGATTCATATTCTGAATGAATTGCCTCTGAGGAAGCATCAGATCTATGGCCTGTGGTTGATTGATGTATAAATAATAGTGATGGGCTCCACTAGTGATGGGCTCCACTATGTGGCATCTGTCTGTCAATTCAGTCTTAGTGTCTATGCTACACCCAACATATCATTATTACCTCAAGAGCATGAGCAGAATGTTAACCGCCTTGACAACTTCTGGCAACTACTGACTTGTGCTAATTTACTCTGTCGAGACCAAACATAATACCCCTCTCTATGAGCTAGTGATTTCTCATCAGCAAGAATGATCTGCAGAGAGAAGTGACTTCAATATAATTTGTCAGATTACAAGCTGTTGTGTCCAGCCGGGACTCTTGTCGAGGATTATAGCCCCACGCTAAGAGATCCTTGAGAAGAATGGATGTCAATTGACCAAGGACATTCAATGGCGACTGCTGATAGGGCTAGTTACCATGGTGACAAAATGTAATTGCCCCAGAGTCCTAAAGGGCTTTGATAGTAAATGCTGTAACAAGATTCAATTAGTTGCAGGTCTACATTGTGCTTTGAAAACGGCAAGGCCGCATCGATTGATAAATTGATGATTGAAGATCCAAAATGGAAATATAGTCCTAATAAAGTGTGAAAAGCGATTGATTCAGCCCACCTTACTTTCAGATATAGTCAAGTTTTTAACCAAGTTTGGCCTGATTTTAAAGGTCCCATATTGCAGAAAGTGGTATTTGAATCACTTTTTGATTATATGGAAGATCATTAATAACAATCAGACAGAAACAAAATGACCTGTTCTTTCTGGAGCTCCAGAGAGAGGCTTGAGAGAAGAGATGTAAAACTATAATAAGACGATTTTTAGTGCTTAAATCTACAAACATATCTTGTTAGGGATATCAAAATTTCAAATAAAAACACATGGAAAGTGAACAGAATTGAACATTTGAAGCAACCCAGAGGAGTATTTGACCACTAGTGTGCACATGCACGAGTACGCACATGTCTCTGCATGAGAGCATCATGATACAATCCACTTGTCCTCCACCAGTTTTAGGTTATTCCTCTCATTGCTAATCTGGGAATATATAAACAAAATCTGCAAATGCTTTATGAGCAAGAGAGTGCATTTTGTATGCAAGACCTGAAGGATGCGCACCAATGTACTGTGGTGATAAATGCTGCAAAACCAGAGATCTCAACAACAATTTATTTTCTTAATTTATTTAGAGCTGTCTCGCTCTCATTATGAATGCAAATAAAAGCAACCTGGTCATTTCCGAGTTTTGCCCATTTCTCGGGTTTCATAATCTGAGCCTACTTTGCCTCTGAAGTGATTTATTCATTAATTAGCTGCAACAGTGCACTCCAGAGGCAGCGCTTGTTAGCCGCTTTGCAGAATATCATCTGTTCTGAGTGGGCCTGCTCTGCCGACCCTTCGCTTGCCGCACAGATGATTGTTTGCTCTTCGCTCGGCATAACACATTGTTCTGTTCAGTCGGGTCAGCATGGAGACACACTTGTTGTATTGGTTATATAAGTGCTGGTTTTGGAGAATGAATATTTGATTGGGGGCCCTTAATGCAGAGTGAGCGTTCAGATGAGGAGGCGTTTCCGTAGGCGGAGAGCAGCGAGCCGCATCTCTGTCCAGGGGCTGGCAGCGTGCCAACACAGAGGAGAGCTTTTACTGTACCCACTCTTCTACTCTTCTCTCTACTCTCCAATGTTCTTTTCCACTTTTCTCCTCCTCTCCTCCATCTCTTACCCTGGCATCTCTCTCTCTCTCTCTTTCCTTTTTTTTTTGCACTTTAGCTGTCAGTTTTCACGCTTCTTTGCCTTCAGATTATTGCAGATTTGCATCTTCGTTACCTGCTCTCAACTCCAGCAAAAAAAAAAAAAAAAAACAAGTCAGGGAGCATTTGGGTGTTTTTGAAAACATTGAAAATAAATGTGACTTCCTTGCCTGGAGATGGTGTGAAATCAGCATGGTGGGATGTGGGATGTGTGTATGTACAGTCTGGGCGAGTGCTCATTTTTATGTATACAACTACATGTGCACCACAGCTCCGGAAAGACATGGGGGAGTTCAGTCACATGTATTACTGGTGAATACTGAGGGTTAACACATGTCATTTAAGGATGTCGGTTAATACGATGAAGTCTGAGCACAATATGTAAATGTGAAGGGTTATATAAACCTGTGTAACCTAACAATGACAGCTGAGGCTAATATCAGCAATCGATCGATGCTAAACTAATAACACTAAAGCGATTTAAGGGAGGAGGTGGTGGGAAATCCCCACAGGTCATAGTCTCCTCTGAGAAAATAACAGCAGAGGGTTGACATAAGAAAGCTTTCTCCTGTAATTATCTTTTGATGCGGTTCAAATCCTGCCCAAATAATAGTGAGCCTCAGGGCCACATTCGGTTGTAGCGCCGCTGATAGAAAGCTGTGCACTTTGAGATAAGACACAAATATATCTTCTCAGTGAGTGAAGGTGCAGCTGCATAATCATGGATCACAATTCATTAAAATTCATTAAGCAAAATACTAAAAAAGAGGCTTTCTTTTTAAACTCTTTTATGTTTGTTTTTCATTGTTATGTTATAACTTTAAGACTGAACGTGGTTAGACAGTAATGCTGTCTATGCTCCTAATTGGGGAGATGCTCTCTTATGTCAGTTCATATGGTGCAATGAGTCAGGAGTGAGTCAGATTTTGTGAGGCATGGCCATGCGAAAATACAATACTACACTGTTAAAAGTCATATCTAAAAGAGGAAATGACCTATTACATCTTTTTAGTAGAAGGAGCCCAACTCTGGTAAAATGGATTGCCATGACTAATCACTTCAATAACAGCTTAACGAAGGAATTACTTTCATTGGTTCATATTTACCTCATCTTTAAAAGCGTAACATTTAGTCCTGTGGTCACGCAGACTCCTCCCAGGGAAGCTTCGGGTAACTTCGGGTAACTTTGTCCTGTTTTTCTGGCAATTTATTGCTTTGCAAAAATGAGACTGAGAGGAAAGACATAAAAAAGGGAGTCGTGAGCAAAAAAAAGGCGGGTTAGGTTGTGGTCAGTTTCTCTGCAGCTGGTGTACTCAGAGAAGCGAGGTCAGATAGTCTGGGGCTGCTGTAAATTATTTCACCCCCTTGACTTCCTTTCTTGCCTTCCACTGTGTCTGGACTGTTGGGCAGCTACAGCGCCATACATCTCTTTCCCTTTTCCTCACACGGTATCTCCCTCTGTTCATCTGGGAGTTTTTTTTTTTCTTTTTAGAGGTTAGAGCCTCTGAGAGAGGGGTGCAGCTGTGTGCTGCTGCTGCTTTTTTAGCTCTCCTCTCTCCCTTTCTCTCCGTTTTCTCCTGGCTCGCCCGCCTTCCCCGTGGGGAAGGTCATGGAGAGGGGTGGTGTGGCGCACCAGTCTAATGCCTCCCTAATTGTCGCTCCCAGGTGGGTGAGTGAGGGTGAGGGAATGATAGGGAAGCGGGGGGGGGGGACGGTTGGGATGCAAGGGTCAGTTCTCTCACAAAGGCACAGGCTAATGATAGAAACACGGACGTCCAAGGAGAGCCAGGTACAGGTCTGTGTGTCCACCTAGTCTGCTCGGACTGCTGGACGAGGGACACTCATGAGGGTGCAGAGGCACCGGTCATGGTCACACGGTCCTTCACTGCCATCGTCATAGGTCAACGGCATTAATGCTCGCATGGATACAATAAACATTGCTCTTGTGTCACTATAATGTCTTATATACAGCTCTGGACAAAAAAAAATTAGAGACCACTGCATTTATTTTCTCAGATCTCAGCATCTCTTCCGACACATGCACACCTCATTCTGCTTAAAGAGGTACCAGGAGTGGAATGAAGTCACCCAAGAACAATGGTAAAGACTTTTGGAGTGCATGCCAAGATGCATGAAAGCTGTGATTTAAAATAAGGCTTATTGCACAAATATTGATTTCTGAACTCTTCGTAAGTGTAAACATTGGTATTATGTTGTATTAAAATGAATTTGATCTTGTTTCTTTGATTTGTTTGAGGTCTGAAAGCTTTTTTTGTTATTTTGAATATTTGTCATTTATATTTGCCAAAAAAATGCTCTAAACGATAATATTTTATTTGGAATTTTGGGAACATTTTGTCAGTAGTTTATAGACTCAAACAAAAATGTTCCTTTTGCTCAAACACATACCTATAAGTGGTAAAATCAGAAAAACGGATAATTTCGCAGTGGTCTTATACGTCTTAAATAATCCATTTTTTTCCTTTTTTTTTACTGCAATGGCCTTTTCTCCAGAGGTGACCATCTTATATTCTCAGCATCTGTTTCTCCTCACATGACGAAACCTCTCGGACCTGTTTTCTCACGATCCGGTGGCGACACAGCTTTGTTAAAGGGAGCTAAAAAAAGGACACCGGTGTTTGTTTTATTTCCCCAGAGTTATGAGCAAGTGTATTTAAATATTCTTTTGACATTTAGTTGGATTTGTGATGTTAGTTCCCAGTGGGTAAAATGTGCTCCACTTGTGCTCTGGCATTTAACCGTTGCCATGGTCATGTACCGTATTTACCGACTGCAGGCCATGGTCAGTTCTTGACAGCTGTGTGTGTGTGTGTGTGTGTGTGTGTGTGTGTGTGTGTGTGTGTGTAAGTGTGTGCATGTAAGTTTGGTGTATGTTAAAGCATTCCTCATAAACAATTTACAATTCAACCCCTCACACAATTTTATTTCTCATACTTGAATGAATCTGCTCTGTGCCTTGCACATTGCTCGCAGTAGGGCCACTTTTTTTATAAATATGGAATATTTACATAAAGATAAGGAGTCAAGCTACTTTCTGATATCCTATAGTAATTAGGAATGATTGATTCCCTCCATCATTATTATTAATTTAGTTGTGGAGGGATCATTATGCAAATTGAAAGGACTGCATTTCATTAAAATTAACTGTCAGCATGAGATGAAATTCTCATTAACTCAAACTGCAAAGGTTTTTCTTGTGAATGATTTCTCTCCAGCTCTTGTTCCAAAATCAAGTTATTCTTAGCTTTTGTAGCTCCAGGCAACTGTTGCCAGGCATGCATATCCATAGATACGCTTGGTGGCGAAGGCTTTTTTTTTTTTTTTTTTTGAGTGGGGAGGTGCAGAGGTGGGGGGGTGGGGGCAAAAAGAAGGTGATTGGTGAAATGAAGCCAAAGGACCATTGATTTCCGAAGAGTGGAGGATATAGCAGTTTGTTTCCACAGTACTGTAGGGTATGGAACCATGAAATGTCCATTGTTTAACAGTAATGCCTGAAATGGGTCGATGGAGAGGGTCCCTGGTGCACAAGCAAGAAATAAAGTCGGAAATAAAAATGGGAGACTGAAATTTTATGGTAGAGGTGGTTGATAGCCTGAGCCTTGTGGTTGTGCATGAGCTTGTACCTGCACTTGTGTTTGTGCTCATCTGTGTGTGTGTGTGTGTGAGAGAGAGAGAAAGAGCGTGCATGTGACTGCACATGTGAGTACACATCAAGCATCGGCTTAGTTGTTCGTGGCCTGGCGTGGGCAGATGTTTGTGGAAAGCTTCCCAGAAAAGAAAGCTCTCTCATGTAAACATCTCAACAATACCTTAAGCTTCTTATATACTTATATGTCATAGCTTATATGTGTTTGACCCGCATGGCTTTAATTTACTTTCCTTCATCTGCTATTCAGAACTCTCATCTCAGTAGCTTACACATTCCCGTAATGAGGAAATGAAAGCAGCAGCAGCAGTAACTGCGAGATGAAATTTGGGCCGGAGAACCTGGCAGATGCTGTGTGTAATAAGCACCTCTGCACATTTACGTTTCCTGTAATACAAAGTGGTTAGATTACTTAGTGCGCATCCTTTTCGATCTGAAACGTAACACTTAACAGGACATGTCATGGATCTGATACTATCGCTATTCCGTTTCACATCATTCTGGTCATCAGATTTCAGGAGCCCAGGGCCCGGTTGCACAGGACCTTTAATTAACATATTTCTTAAAGTCAGAGTTCAGGTTTCCTTAAAATAAAATGGGATGGAATTGGAATTTAGAATGTTCACTTATTGAAGCTTCTCCCCTTATCTTGGTCTTATACTTAAAGAAACTGTTGCAGAAAAGGACAAAAAGTAACAAATAGTACCTCTGACCCAATCTTAACCACGACATGACTGAGCTTATGGAGGTAAATGAAGAAAACAAACACATATTGATATTGATATTTCCTTCCACAGTTGTTGTTTTCTGTTTGCTGTCACTTGTCACTTGATTAAATTTACCTTTTAATGTGTTTTCTTTTATTGCGTTCTTCCAGAAGCACTACTACTCCCCCCCCCCTCTCTTAGCAGTTTGGTTTTCTTCCTTTTCTTCTGCTATTTCTTTGCTTTTTTAGACTCGATTAGTGAGTTGATAACAGGTAAAGTGATTACAAACTCAAGCGTAGAACAACTTTAATATATTTCATACCCAAACCAGATTAATATATTGATATATATCTTTGAGGATGCAGATATTCCTTATCTACCTCATAAGTTAACTCCATGTTGGACCTGTTGCTTATGCTTATATAAGACCGTGCTACGTAACTGACCTGCAGTCTGCTTGGCCTGCTGTCTTGAAACTGAAAGACAGATTACTTTTTTTTTTTCTTTCCTGTTACTCAGTCCCATTGGCAGCTCGTACACCACTATTATTCCTTTCAGTGAGAAGGTGTAAATGGTTGTTTCCAAAGCATCAGTAAGCCGATTTAAAGACAGTCGGATTAGGTTTTAGGTACCTTTTTGGTTGGTTGCTCTCCCTTAGTAACTAGATGGGACGTGATGGATGGAAACTGCATCGACTAAAACTTCCAATGTTGGATGTCCAGTGATCGCAAATAAAAAGGGGAGGCGAGGATAGCCTCTGTAGTAGCCCTGACAGCAAAGGTTAGGTGAACAGATTGAATTCCCTCAGCTTTACTTCATCCATAGATGGATTTATCCCAAGTGAGCCTTAAGCTGACATTCTTACCTCATTAATTCTGTCCTGGAAGTGTGTGTGTGTGTGTGTGTCAGCACCTACACACACACTCAACAACTCATAGAAGGTGGTAGTGTGGGAAACTAAAGGAACTTGCTTCTGATGACATTTAGGGCAAATAAAAAACATATTTTTATGCGCCACACCGCTGACAAGTATTGAAAGATAAACTAAACTCCTGCTGTGACATTATTTAAAGCAGGCGGGTATAATCATCACAACCCTGCTGACATTCTAAGGCAAACACATGAATATGTGTTTTGGCTTTATTTCCGTATGCACCAAACTAACCGTCGTCACTTCTCGCGAAGAGAAACATACTCAGCTAATCATATACCGGCTGTTGGCTCAAGGTCTCGTGGGATACCGCGCAGAAGTTCAGCAAGCACAAAGCCAGAGTGACAGTAGCCGCATTCGACTCCTAATTTAATCACATACATGAGAGGCTGTAATCTAACCGCGTAAAAGCTGTGTTACGGCAGAGGGAATGTGCTGGGTGCCACAGCAGATTACGCTTTGTTTGTGTCAGGTGCTCTCGGATTGTGCATTTCACAGTCTAATGCGTTTTGGTGAAAGAGAGCGACAGATGATACATATTCACGCTGACCTAAAATAAGAGTTGTTTTCAAAATTTTCGGCTCGACAACAGAATTAAAAATGGTAAAATCCTGCCGCCAAAACGGTTCACTACAATGGCATCGCTGCGATTAGAGGATTTTTTTTCGCTTTATTTCAAGTCCTTAATTGACTCAACCGTTCATGCCCTCCTGGTGTTTCACCTTTGGTGTGTTACCATTAAGTTTCCTTTAACCTCTTTCCTCTATGCTCACAGATATTCCTCCTTTCTCTTCACCTTTGTTCTGTTACTGCCTCACCTAAAAGACCCAACTACTACAGTTCAACTTTACCTAATCCTTTTTCTATTTCCATAACGCTGACTTTCTTTTTTCCTAATCACTACCCTCCAGTCATGTCCCTGATGATCCACGACCCAACCCAACCTTCTTCCTTGTCCTGTACTCTTTGGCCTGAGGGTTGATTTCACCTCTATCACCATCTGTCTTCCTGTACCCTCCTTATCATTCCATTACTGTCACTGAGGCTTCCACAGGCAATCGACACATCTCGCTATTATGCTTTTGAGTAAACACTAATGGACTATTCACACTAAACACAAACATACACACTTTTTTACAGGATCACATCAGAGAGCTGCAAAGCTTCCATGTGTTCCTAAGACAAAACGAGCCACCAGGAGTCTTTTCCCTTTGTATTTCACACCCACAACAAAAAGGAATAGCCTCTGCTGCTTATTTCCATGCAACTTCAGCTGAAATTCTGTCTCCAGCAGTAAGAACCAATGTTAATCTTCTTTTTTTTGTGTTTTTCAAGCTGATTTTGACAAGCTTATCGTCATCAAACAAGACAGTTTTATGCAACATTTTATGCAAATCAAGCTGGCATGTAGAGTCACACTGTAGTGCTGTGTTTCTGTTCTATTTATAACGCCGGTTGTGTGTGTAATATTTATAACCTATCACTTTTAATTTAAACTAAAACAACCTAATGCCAAATGGATATGCAATATTTCGTAAAGCATAAAGACCTTTCAGTAAATCACTTGTGTATGCTTTGTTTTGCCTCATGGTGCCTTATAAGTTGAATACTGAATCATATATATGCTGGTGATAAAAGTACTGTCTGGGGAGTAACTACCGGTGATGCTACAAAGCTGTATTTATTGCTGTTATTACTACAGTATAATATAATGACCACCTAGGGGCTGAGGTTTGAGAGCTGAGTTGTGTTTGTCTGTCTGTCCATCTGTCTGCTGCCCTGATGTTGACAAAACCTTGGAAAGGCACCGTGCATTAATATTTAAAGCCGCATTATACAACATTTTCTGACTTCATTGGCTCCCTGTAAAAATCATCAAACCAGTGGGCACTGTGGACATCCAGCTCACATGTAGTGGTTGGGTGCTACCTAAACTGTTTGATTCAGACTCCAGTTGTTTATCGCAGTTTTTAAAGATCCCCCTCCAGGCATTTTAAGTTATAAAACAGACTTTTTTAAAATTTATTTTATTTATTCTTTACTTAGCCAGGTCAGTCCTTGACGTCCTTTACAAGACCTGGCCAAGAGGGCAACAAACACAAAGTTACGACAGAACTACATAATATAAAAAAAAAAAAAAAAAAAAATACATACGATACATCAAACAAAAAAAAGACTGTGGCAGGCTTCTGCTTTTACAGATAGTAATAAATGTTTAAAAACACCCAAGGAAACAAGATCAGTCAGTTTTAGAGTTTTCTGGAACTGGTTCCAGGACTAAAGGGCATAGAAACTAAAAGCTGGCTCCCCAATTTTCATGATAGCGTGAGGGACTGAAAACAACAAAAATCCTCTGAGCATATATACCCGGTAGTGTACTGAATGAGAAGTTGTTTCAGATAGTCAGGGAGTAGCCCTAAAATTGCTTTTTTGCCAATACAGCTATCTCCGATAATGTAAAGATGTTAAACCCGACTGTTTATATAATAAACAGTGATGGATAGGATGTTTAGCATTTAGAATAAAAAGCAAGGCACTATGATAGACAGTGTCTAAAGCCTTTAGGGAAGCAGCAGGTGCATGCAAATAAATGATATTGCCATTATCGATTATGGGAAGAAATGTAGTTACAACAAGTCTCTTTTTTTTGCAGAGAGGTTAAAACAATGCTTATTTCTGAAATAAAATCCCAATTTCATTCTGAGTGTCTTGGCAAGATTCATATCTCTTATATCTGTTTATTGTTTTACAAAGAAAATTGTATTATCTTGTTAAAATCCTTGATCTATCAGATTCAATCAAATGTTTTTTGATCTGTGCATATTTTGAAATGGACCATAGTTTGGATCAAACTGATCAGTGCATGACATGATAAACATATGATAAAATGTCCGTTTGAGTGGCAGTAAAATGCCTGATGTAATGGTACAAAAAAATGAGACATTGACATTTTTCTGATGTCTTCTTTGGACACGCCTTCCCATTCACCCTCTGACTTTTAACCATATCAACCCAGCCTTACAAAGTGGTACCGGCACCAAATCAGTTCATTTTAGACTCAGTGGAGTGGAGTGATAGAAGTGGATTTGATATGTGTGGGAGATAAAGCTCAATGGGCCAAGGGAAATGGAGGGCCGCCACACCCTGAACAATGAGCAAACACTCCAGTAACTCAGCAAATGGATCACCCTGTTTGGCTAAAAGACACCTTAAACTATGGATGTCATATTTCATTTTTATTCTATTCTGTTGAAACCAGGGGGGGAAAAAGGGAAGAGTATGGGAGGGGACCTGACAGGCTACAGTAGAGCAGATCACCTCATAGTCATACTCTGCCTGCAGGATGATATAGGAAAAGGCAATAGAACTTTGACCATACAAAGAAATATGACAGTCAGAGCCCATATTGTAGATACTTGGTCATCCTTACAGGCTGTAATGCTTGACTATAGCCATCAGTTCCTAGGGTACGATATATTATTCTGCTGTACTATGGACACCTTATCCATCCTCTTGCACTGTGGGCGGGAGAACACTGTAACCATGGCCACTTCATTAAAGGAGCAGAGGAAGGGAATGGAAAATCATAACAGAAGAGACCTATAGCCCAACAAAATATCACACACATACTCACACATATACACCCACACACTCACAGGCACTGAGTTCATACAGAACTGCCACGTGTGACTTATTTTCAGGCAAGAACAGGTGATGAAAAGTGGTGATGTCAGCGCTGTGTCATTTTACGAGACTTGGGTTCGAGGATATTCTGCTTTTTGTTGAACGCCTTTGAACAAATATATTCAATTTATGGGACAGGTGCTATTTTTGCCGAGGCCAGACGTGTTCCACCGCAGTGTTGCTATTTTAAAAGCACGCCACGAGGAGAAGCTTGTCGACATGTTCCTGGGAAACACTTTGGGATTTTTCTCCAGTCGTATCATCTCACCAGGACTGAAATGTGGAAAATTCAATACACCCACTTTGTCATTGTGCCTGGAATAGATGTGGCAGTATTGATCATGGTTTTCTTCGTCGTTTTGGCAAGGAGAACTGGTCTCTCCCTCTGGAGGACAGAGCACTCAAAAGAAATATTTCCCCCTCAAAATACACCATCCTTCATCGTTCACCGTCTCAACTGGACTAAAAGAAGCCTGCTGTCAAATAATTATCTCGGTCCATTTGGAGGATTTCGATATTAGTAATGGATGCGAATCACATTATCTGAATGGCTTTTTGTTTGGGTTCATGTAGACTTGGGTTAGATTTTTGTCTTTTCATCATCTGAGTGTTTGAAGTACATCATATCCTATCTTACAAAGTGAGGTCATAGGTCCTCGTTGTTTATAAATGTGAAGCCTTCCAGGAAGCATTTTGTTGGTCTTGCAGTAGCCTACAGCTGCTTTACAGCTTCTCAACAACCAACAAATTATTAAACAGGTTGGGAAAATCAAGATGGATGAAAGTTGAAGAAATGTCTATATTGGCCACCACTGTTAGAGTAGATGAAAGTTTAATCAAGCCCTCTGGGGGGAAAAAATGAAGAAATGTGTAATTTCAGCATAATTTTCACGTTCCTGATGAACCGCTGTGAAATGAGCATTTCAGACTCCCATGTAATACCATAATCTAAGGCACTTCAATGACACGAGACTAGAAAGAGCTCTTGTACTGTATGTCTACTATGTGTTTTATCATTTCCCGATAATAATATTATCCCCGGGTCCGTTTTATGGTAAGAATTCCCTGCACATAATGAGACATTTCTACCAACCTATCAACTCACATACCCTTTTAAAGCTCTATAAGACATAAAAACCAGCAGCTTTTCATACTCGCTGAAAAAGTGTTGAGGTTTGCAGATAAAGAACTTTACTGCTCACATATGATAAGGTAATTGAACTGTACAAGAATCACAGCGCCGCTGGAGAGAAGTAGTAAACATTCATGTTTTTTTGCCTTCAATGCCAAAAACGGTTTGCCACATTTTCTTGGCTGAAAACACAAGGATAAGGGAAAAAGATGGCCCTGTCCAACACAGAACACAATATACATGTATACAGCGCAGTACAAGCTATAAAATCCCCCCGAGCAGCACAGGTATTTTATCACTCCAGTCCCCTGACATAATGTTGGCTCCTGATGACCCCTCAGATCTGTCATTTCCCTGGGAAGCGTTACAAAGTGATGACGATCTAAACCCCACACAGGGCAAACATCAAGGAGAGATTATTCTCCTCCCCATATTTTCTTTTAACCTTGCCTGACATGAAATGTATTTGTAGCGCGGGGCATACAATGAAAAGTGGCTGGTTGAATAAGTCCAAACATCTTGTTCCGAACAAGACTGCAGTGTGGGAATAAGAAAACAAGATTGCTTTGCAGTAGAGTTAAGTTCAAAATATATACATAATGATGCATCAGCCATATGGTCATTTGGAAACACAAGAGAGGAGGGCGTTAGCACAAAAAAAGCCCAGCCTTCCTGCAGCAGCAGGCTAATGATACTACTTTATGCTGTTTGTTGTATAAGTGTGCTTTGTGGACAAGCTGTTCAGCCTGTGTGTGATATCAGGGTGGGCTCAGTGCTGTGCTGGGACGATGCTGGATCTTGAGACTGCATATGTACAGTGTTTCTGTGGCGGGCCTGTTGATTGCTTGCAGCGTGCATTTTCAGTCCTGACAAGAGAAGATTGATTCCACTCTCATGGCACTTAGTTAAGCTTAGACAGAAGGGATGGGAGAAAGTGGCTCTGTCCAAAGATTACAGGATTCACTTACCACAGCTAAAACCTACTGATAATATAGCTGTATAATCTTTACTAAAAGCAACGTGTAAAAACAAGAAGTTTCTGAAGTCACTGTGAGGTTGCTAGATAATCAGCAGGGATTTGATGTTTTTACACTTCAATGTTTATAATGAGATGTATTGGGGCTGGTAGGCAGATTATTTGACTACTGTATATGTAGCTCTCAAATTATTCCTTAAGTAGGAGATTACCTAATCATTAATAATCAAAATGCTTTAAATGTACTGTTCTGTTTCAGTCTTTGGCAGACACCACATTTAGAGGACACACTCCTACCCATAGTGCAGTTGCGCAATATAAGAAAACAATATCCAAGGAGAAATCATCCTCATGTAGCATATATATGTTCTATTCACTGCATCATATTCATTGGTTAAATATAAGGTATATGCTGGTTAATATATTCTTTATATTGTATAAATAAAAATCCTTTCTAAAGAATTTATATCAAGGAAATG
This sequence comes from Lepturacanthus savala, assembly GCA_030544235.1. Taxonomy (NCBI): domain Eukaryota; kingdom Metazoa; phylum Chordata; class Actinopteri; order Scombriformes; family Trichiuridae; genus Lepturacanthus; species Lepturacanthus savala. The sequence continues at coordinate 7,271,350 of CM060476.1, read as the reverse complement.
TTATGTTTTTTCTTTTAATAAATTCTTTCAAAAAATGAAACTTTAATGGATTACAGATTGTGTGTAAAGAACCTATTCTCTCTCTCTCTCTCTCTCTCTCTCTCTCTCTCTCTCTCTCTATATATATATATATATATATATATATATATATATATATATATATATATATATATGCATGCTGCTCAGTCTTGGTTCAGTTTGTATTTGCAAAAGTGCTTTTGACGTATGAGCACATGCACAGAAACTGAGACATACTGGAGGACACACTCATCTCTAATTGTCCAATCTGACTAATTGTAACAGGCTGGACTATAACATGAAGGTCACCTTGTGTTTGGCCCCAGCTGATTAGCTGTGATGTGTCTTTTATGTGATGCCACGCTCTCTTTTGTGGACCCTCTGCAGCTTACAGCGGCTGATCAATACACGAAATCAGGTCGACTGATCTGCCTTTAAGTCTCTCATCAAAACGCACATTTATCGGAGAGACTTTCCTGATTTTATTAGAGTTTTAGATTTTTTATCTCTAAATGATTTTACTTGTTCTAAAATGAATATTTCTCCTCGCTTTCTCCTGCACGGAATTGTTTTTTTTAAGCACTACATATTTTTTATGTTCACTTTGAAAAACCTGATGACTTTATGACTTAGTTCGCTGCCTTTGTGAAGCACCTTGTGACGTGGATATTAAAAAGCTCTCTATAAAATAAACACATATTGTTATTATAAACCAGACAGTCTCATTATGGTGCCCATGGGCATGTGTGCGTGCTAGGATTTTATTTTGCACAGGGGGCAGTTTATCGGGTGTGTTTATGTGAGCATTTTGCAGAATATTAGTCAAGGTTTGTGCGTTTTTGTGTGTGTCATGTATGCTAATATCTCACATCAGTAACATGATTATTTACCCAGTAACTGTAAAGAATCTATTAAATTAAGGCAATTTAAGGTTGCTGAGTTCAATTTGTCTTCGTTGACATTTCAAGATTCAACATTCACTTCTGTTGATATCGTATGAAATTAGGATTTTAAGGCAAAATGTCATTTTTATAAACCATGATATTTAACATTCTTTCAAGCCATTCTCCAGTTCATCAGCAGATTTTGGTTCGCTTAAGCCCTCTAATGTTAAATGAATGAATACTGGAAGCAGCTTGACCTTTTCATGGAAAGTAGAAAGTTTGTGCATAAGTCAGATTGTGTGTATGTGTGTGTGTTCGTGTGTGTGTGTGGCAGGACCACACGTGAGCTAGAAGAATAGAGTCCAGCCAAGTGCCCAGAGCCAGTAACAGCTGCTACCTTGAGGGGTTCACCTTCAAAACTCCAGATTACAAGTTGCACCTATATATGTTCCTCTGCTATGATTTCCTCCACTCTTTATTTCCCTTTCCCCCAGTTTTTCCATCTACCTTTGCCGTAATTCGTGCGTGTCCTCGAAAAAACCCATCACCCTCGCTGTCTGGGAATATCACAACAGTGAAAGCAGGAAATGCTCTAAGAATTGTGCCCTTCAGTCTCATTGGACACCGACGTATGTGGGAGATTCAGTCTCAAGAGCCATTATGGTGTCAGATATGAATGATGTTATTGTTTTGCAACCTGTATATCATTTGTGTGTTATACAATCAGTAATACTGCTGTGAAAGGACTCATTAGCACACCGGTATGTGGAAAGCCAGCAGTCAATTGTACTGTGGAGACTTAAAGATTGATCATAAGTTTATGTCCCCTGATGACTGATATTTTTTATTTGGCTCATCCTCGTCTCACACACCCAGCCCTTCGGGCCTGTAGCTTCTGCTGCCAGCTTGTTTTTATCTCCTTGATAAATGATAAACATCATTTACACACCTAGTGCAAGGCGGAGGAGGACTTTTCCAAATCTGCAGCGGGATGTGTTGCTATAAACAATCCTGCGAGAGTAGTTTTGGGTTTCTTCATCACACTCTGAGCAGTGATACGTGTAGCTGGAGGAGGAGGCGGAGGGGGATGTGTGGGAAAAGGTCGAGCTATTGTGAGCTAGGGGAGGAGGAGGGAGGGGGGGGCGAGGAGCAGGTCTTGGAGTTGGCTGAAGAGAATGAACAGAAATCCAAATCTTTCAATTAATCTGCTTAGCTCCCCTGTGAGCAGATGTTGGAGAGGCTGCAGCAGGGCACAGGTCAGAAAAAATAAATAGAAATCAGAACTTCATCGCCGCCCCAGAGTTTTTATATACCACTCTGCATAATCTTCTCTGCCCTTCCAGCTACCTTGTCTAAATCTTTTCTTCTTGGCTATTTATTTATTTATATTTTGTATCTATCTGTGTTAACCATCTGGGTTCTGGGGGTACAAATAACTCATTAGTGGTGGCAGTAATGCTCAGTCTGTCTTTATGCCCTAGAAAATTACTCATCCCTGACTACTTACAGTCTGCTGACCACTGAAACAGCCTAATATGTAACATGAGGTTTGCCAAATAACTGTGTAATATGACATACTATGGCATGATAGCAATATATAAGGACTCATATTAGGTAGAAGTGGGCGATATGATTAAAATTGTCTTTAATATACAGTAAGTTCCTATACTGTGCATTTCAGTGCTTAGAATTTGTAATATATAATGTAAAATAGAAAGATGGATTTACATAACAGATATAAAATGATATATATATATAATGCTATATATTGTAATGTATATTATCTAGTGAATTTTTAATAGTGTCATTGTACTTCATACGCACTGATGCAAAAGTCCTGTAAATCCAATATTGCCATTAACATTTCCTGCTCGTCCACAGTCGGCTACAACCAGAAATATTAAATTACAATCCACCTCAGCATAACACAATCTGTGATGGCAATTGTGACTGTTTGTGACATATCGCCCGAATCGTATCCGCAGTTGACATCCCGCGTTTCATCCCTGCCTCCTCTCGCCTCCTTTCTTCTAGTTTATGAAAGAGAAAGTTAAGCAGTTACTGTCTCACTGCAATATAATGGCGCAGTTTGCTTTGCAGTGAGATGGGAAGGTCATATATTTGAACATCTGTGAATGACAGTGTAGGTGAAGGCAGAGAGTGCAGCCTGAGGGATAAGTTAAACTCTTCAATTTTACAGTACATGTAGCCAATAAAGACGAAAAAGATCTTTTTTTTCCCCCTTTCCTTTATTTTCTTTTTTTCCTACATCCAAGCAATACCGAGCCTTCCAATTAACTATTTTAGGTGGACTGTGCTGACAGGGAATGATCGGGAAGGTGGGAGGCAAAAAGAATAGACAATCAACCCCAAATGTCTGCGAGCATATACACTTTGAGAACATTGCTGCATTGCATGAATACCCTGTTATTTATTTAAATGGGCCTTGTGGATTACAGTAATTGAGTTTTTTCAACCATTAAGCTGTGTTCTGTTTTAAAGAATCTCTCTTCACATCACAGTTCATATTCCCATGTGTAAATTATGTTTATCTCCCAAATAACAAGGTGAAGCGAGCTGCACAAACACTGTTGCTTTTGCACAGTCGAGCAGGCAGGAGCTTGCCAAATACCTCAGTCTACAGTAAAGGATTTTAGTTCTTCTTTCATAAGCAATAAAACTGTGATAGGAGTATGAAATGACTTTTCCTAAGGCATATATCTGCTGAGAGCGCCCCATATATGGATTATCTCTTTCTGAATACGCTAGGGTAATACCCTCTTTGATAATGTGCCTCCGTGAGACAGCCTAGGTATGACACTGCGGTATTTCTTCTGCTGGAAATATTCGTAGATCTATTTTCAAGCCAAAAATCTATATCGAGGGTGTAAAAAGGGGGTGTCTTGGGTAGAAGGAGTTTATAGCTCCGAAGAGAGATGGATTAAGCCTCTATTTTTCTCCTTGTTGCAAATTGAAATGATTGATTTGACTATTATGTCTTAAAGGAAATAAAATTATGTATTTTCTCCGTCCCAGACTGTGGACAATTCTCCCTCTAACATTAACATTGTCTGGTTTCAGCCAGCCTGTTTGCAGAATTCTCACTGGGGATCATTGCGTGGATTAGAGAAAATCTCAGCGTATAAATCTTTTCATCACGGCTTTCCTTTCTGCGTCACAAGGTAATCTTATACCGAGTCAGTCAACCAAATACTGTACATACATCATCCCTTGGGACTGTTATATTAATGTTACTTATTTCTCATCTGCTTCTTATGTGACATCTGTATGACATATCAAGTATTTCAAAGGTTTTGCTTCCAAATAAAGACTCATCTGTCATCACTGTTTCGATTCTAACTTCACCAGCATATGCTTGTTGAAGATTTTCTGTAAACCCTCAAAGGAACACCAAAGTTATTACAATTCATCTGAAGAGGGAAAGGAATGTCTTAAGCAAATAGACCTTTTTCAGGGCAGCCATGTCGACATGAAATAGTAGGTAAACGCAGATGTTACCAATGACACTAATTAAGGTTCCTTTCAGGTCAAACAGAGTCAGGGTGATGCTACTGTGCATGTTGGCTCACTGAAAAGGCCTCTGCTATGATCCATGGAACAGAACCTTAATTAGTTAACTTCATGAGGAGGTGTTGTTTTTGGTGCCGTTTGTCTTTTCTTTGTTTATGGAATTATGGAAAAATCACTGAGATAATTATTAAACCCCTTAAACTTCTGAAATTTGTACAATGATGTTTAAGAAGCAAACGCTGGCTCTTTCTGGCCAATGGAACCAACTCCTACAAGATAATTATTATAGTTGAATGAGCTTTTGACAGAACTCTGCCCTGGTGATTCAGCTAGGCGCAATCCTAATAGTTTTTTTAAATATAGGCACATTGGTTGTGCTTGCATATTTCCGTGTCAGATAGAAGACTGACCATTGGCCCTGGCAAAGGTATGCCCTCTAGAGTTTCATTTGTAGCACCTGTGTTTACTATTTCATGTCAATATGGTTGCCATTAAAAAGGAGCTTCTATATTCCATGTCAATCCATCCAATAGTTGTGGAGATAGTTTACTGAAAACATTTAACAACAACATTTTTAGTATCTAACTAGAGGAGATCGCCAACATCATTATGATACACCATCTGAGAGCCAAGAATGTTCATCCAATAGATGCTGAAATAATGACCTGCTGGTGGTACTAAAAGAATTGTCACGGGTGCACCAAAGCCATTAGGAGTCATTCTTTAGACACTGTGGATATCTGTACCAAAATTAATGTCACTTTGTTGAAGTCTTACATATTTAAATCTCCTCTAAGCACATTCCTAGAGCCACGCTGCTAGCGGAGCGAGAAGCCTAATGCGTGCCACTTCCTCAAATTCTAGTTTTCCCAACAGCCTTTCTAGCAGCCAGCGGTAGCTACAGTACATCTGGTCCCTGTGCTCTGTGGGTAGCCATGTTGTGCTTGCTAACACCACAGCTTGCAGCCTTATTAGCACCAACAAATTTGTTCTTGACACTAATTACAGCTTCACAGTAAGCGTGCAGTGGGCTAGACAAATGAAAGGCAGCAATCTCCCCATCACAGTGGCCTTTTTGTAAGCACCAACAGTGACAGGTGTGGGGGAAGAGGGAGGAAAACAATGGATCTTCTTCTCACTGTTGGGTTAAAGGTGGCTTCTTCAAAGGACGGAGAAGGAGGAGTAGAGAGGATGGGAGGGTAATAAGGTCATCCGGAGGGGATTTCTTTCTGTCTTTTTTTAGGGTTAAGGGAAGTTAAGGGGAGGTTCCCCCAAAGCCTTAATGCTCCATGCATCGCTGGAGAGGCGATATGTCTCTGCCAGGATTTGTCCTCCTCCTGCCGCAGCACTAGGTTCCCCCCTCTTATTTCATGTTTTCCATCTAACAGGATTCTATCACCCACGGCAACAGGAGCTCTGCCGGTGGACACCATTTTGGGATGTTTTCCATTTCTGTTCAGTGAGACAAAGTCTGCACATCTTGTTATTGGTTCATCCACCATGTGAAATGAGTTCACTCAGTACATCCCGAGGAACAGTAATGGCCTGTGACTATGCAAGCATCTAAAAGTGGAACAGTTCCCGGATGTCAAGTTACTCTCAACCCTCCAAATATCCACTGCAGGGGGTTGCAGTGGCAAAATTGTTGGCATCAGCAACGGTCTCACTCATAGGACTCCAGAGGAGTCAGGATGCAACCGATGATGAGGAAGGTGTGTAGGCGGCCCCACCAACGTTGCTGCAGATCAGAAGGGAGAGTAGCAGGCAGGAGGAGCTGCACTATACACACACACACACATGCACCAATACAGATACTAACTTAACTAAACCAGCTATTGCTCTGAAGAGAAAAACAGTGAGGGACAGGGAGATAAGAGTGTTATGCGTGTGTTTGGGGAGTGTAGATCATAAAGCGCATAGCAGGAATTGCTTGTTGCTTGTTTCTGGTCAGGGATCATAAGCCAGGCTTCAGGATGCCTGGAGCATAGCCTAGTTTAAGCAGCTGGGAGGACAGTGGATCTTTCAGGAGGGCCAGCAAGCTTGGGCTGGCCTATTATTTACAGCTGAGGGTAGTTTAATGTCACACAAGGGCTGTTATGGTTTGTTTGAGCCGACTTTGTTGTGTTTTAGGTGCCAAATGGGTTGGATTTGTCACATAGGCACCTAGCAACAGCCCGAGTTGCAGAAAGTTTAGGCAATCGCTGGAAAGTATTCAATTTATTATACTTTTTCTATGAGCGACAACATCTGGCTCATATGAATAGTCCTGATACCGTGAATGCCAACCATCGGGTAGTCCAAGCAGGGTAAAACAAACACTAGAAATTATTTGGAAAGGCTTTTTATCCAGGGTTCACTGGATGTACACACTGTACTCGAAACTTGGCTTGACTGACAGCGAAACTCTGAAGCACCAAATATGGCATGGATGCGGCACAGACTCTTGGGGAGATTCCGTGGTCCTCCCACATGTACTCCCATCTGCAGTATTTTGTTGTAATGTGTGACACCCCGCTCCTCCCAATAAACACACACACACACGCTTACATATGTACATGCAACCAGTCTTTCACCCATGCTACATATTTCTTATATGCAGGTCATCTAGCTGCATGCCCTGGAATTTATAATGGAAATTTATTTGAAATGAGAAACCGTAGAAATTTACTTAATAGTGCCTATTTATGTCTGTGTGTGTGTGTCTGTATGTGTGTGTGCAGCTCATTAGTCATGAAGAGGGAGTGGCCAGAGATATTTATACTCATTATCCCAGACAGTCATGCACATGACCTCTTTTCTTCTTTCTCCTTTTCTCTGATTCACCCCTCTTGCTACTTTCTTTTCTGCATTTTCCCTCCCTCCTCGCTCGTTCATTCTTCATCTTTATGTCCCGTTCACAGCGGCAATCAAGTTAGAGATGGTTTACTCCCTTATTTTTTACACCTAATTAATACATATATGCACTGTCACTGATAGAGATGTAGAAAAATAAATGAATAAATGGAGTATGAACTTTTTCATGCAGAATGCAAATGCAGAGACCTTTTAAAATGTGTCTCTGGTGCAGTTTTACAGTAAACAAATGACTACGTGCTGCAGAAGTCACTCCCAGCCAACATCCGCCTGATCCGCCTTCCAAGCTTTCCCTTTGGGAGCTGTGAAAAGTCTTTGAACATCTGAACTCCTGTAAATAGCCCTACCTAACAAAGGTGCTGACCCAGAAATAGCCCGCTCCAAATAAAGATAAAGCCAGTCAGGGATATGTGTAACATTCCTTACAGATCAGCAGTATATTTATGTGTGTCCATTAAGGCCAAAGTAATGGCACACTTGGGAGCAAAGACAGAAAGTTGCATCTCTCTCTGATTAACTGAGAGAGGAATGCTGCGCCAGTCAGTGTCATGCATTCTGTTTAAATTGGTCATTGTTTCTGTGATAACTGCTGTCTGGTCTTGTAAAGGTCTGTGCAGGTCAACTCCAAGATCATTACACGAAAGAAAGGAACAAGCAATTTAGCTAATTAGAAAAAAAAATAGAGCTTAGGAAATACATTTTCAGCATATGTATGGCTTTTGTCTTGCATGTGTGCATGCTTGGGTGATTATTTGTGTATTTTTACACCCACATGCAATATCCTCATTCCAGTGCCTAAAATGCTGCAACCTCCTTTCCCCCCCAAAGGCATCCACATGTTCTCTGTTCTCTGGGTTGCATCATTTCCATCCCAGACTCGCACATCATCTCATGGACATGGGGGAAAAGAAAAAAAAAGATTGCTTGTTTATCTGGCAACCCATGGGGGAAGCCGCATGCGGCATATGAACACCGCCACTTATTATCATCAATATCTGCCTCGTTGGTGTTAATAAACCTGAGTCTACCGGGCTTTGCCTGTCAGGAGGGATTACTCTCAAGCCTTCTACGAGGAGGCTTTACCAGCTTGACTCTTTACTTGTTGGTAAACGGTTAATGTCTGCTTATGTTGCACCTTTCCTCAAAGCACTTTACAAAGTTTCCGCTGTCCACGCACCCATTCACACACGGCAGCGCTGGTGATGTCAGCAAGAGCGCACATGTAAAGTGAGTCGACTGCGTCTTTCTGTTCTTGCGAGCTTGAACTCTAAACTTAGAACTCTTAGAAAAGGCTGGAAACTGCCACGACTGCGGAGGTGAAGGAGAGAGATGGTGTCAGTAAATTAGGGAGAGGCCGGCGAATGAGGTGTCTGATCGATCTCAGGGCAAGAGAGTTGAATGAGAAAGTGGGGATAGTTCGCGGGGAATGCCGCGGCGGAATGCAACGCAAATTGGTTGCCAAGGTTAAAGCCACTGTTGTTCATGTGGCAACTGTTCTTAGAACCCCCGTCCCTCCGCCGCCCCGATGACATCAGAGCGTGGTCTGCTGTCCCCAGGCCTAATTTAGCCACAAGCACTGGCAACCATGGGATCCACTGTTCCTGTTTGTCAAGCAGGAAGCACTGATGCCAGCAATGACATCATCATTCAGATGCACAGGAAAGCTTTTAAAACCAAAGACATGCACACACCCACGCATACTGACACACACACAAGTACACATTCGCTATCCCTACAGGAGTATCATCTTCACATGCTACACATTTCATTTGTGTTACGCCAGTGCCATGTCACAGTCCAGCCACACTTCTTTTTCTTCATCCCCGGACAGAAAGCCGGTGTGGTGGAGGCAAGAAACAAGTCGTTAATCAATCAATACTATGCCGGAGCTTTCGTTCCGCTCTCCAAAGTCCATTATTACAATCACACACACACGCACACACACACCAGTTTATGCAACCCCATTTCCCCACCAACCAATCCCCATTAATTCTGCTGAAAATTTTAAATGGGATTTTCAAAGTAAAAGCCACACACTGGGAGGACGTGGGACTGGACTAAATGAAAAAGAATCAATATTTGACATTGATTGCGGGATTTTCTGAGCCTATGCTGTGCCTCAATGGGGCATTCGAGCAGAATAAATTTCGTATTTTAAACCGGCGTATGAAGCCGAACAGCGGGTGGAGGTCAACACAGGAAGTAAGACGCTTCAAATGCTGCTCATTAGTGGTGGTTGTTAAGGGGCCGTTGCTAAGAGCCCAGTGATTTACAGCAGGTACCTCAATGTCACCTACTAGGCTTGGGCCGATATCCCAAATATCTAGGCCCAAGCCTATCAGTGTCACACATACGCTTAACACAATAGCCCACACAAACACATATAATACCGCTCACCAGCCCAATCCCTTAACCCATTTAAGCCTAGATTTTTTTCAAAGATTTCACGCATATAATTATCAGTTGAGTCAATAACAATCATGTTATGTATCTATTTTTTTCCATTTTATAGTCTTTTCTTTGCAGAAAAATAGCAATTTTAATGGCTATTATTGTTGCCCTTAGATTTTTTATTTTTAAGGATAAAATGACAGTCAAAGACTTAAAGGCTCAAGGCTTAAAAGGGGTAAATGAGAAAGTGTGTTTAGTATTATTCTCACACAGACAGTGACGAGCCTGTTTATACATTCAGATCTACATGACCGACATCCAATAAAATCTGAATTTAAAGATCAGATCCTGTAACAACATTTGTTGCAGTATATTGACCATTTAATGACTTTTGATTGCTCTTTTGCTACGCTTTTTTCATATTAAAACGTGAATGTTCTCAACCTTGTAAGCCAAGGGCAGGGGTTTACACTCGTCCTATTATCCAGTGCGTAAGTGAGCGCATTCACGCATGTGTGTGTATGTCTGGGAGAGAGAGAGAGGGCGTTTGCCTGGTGTTTCCTAAGACTTGCCCCGAGCATATCAATCCTGTTAAGCAAAGTGTTGTGGAGAGTGGTTATGTTTGCTATGCTCAGCGAAGAATCACTTTGGAAGGTGTTAGCTCGATGTGCACCACTGGCGGGGCGAGACAGAGGGGACTGATGTTCCTGCATCCTGGATTAAATCATGAAGAGGAAAGAGTTCCCCTGTTGTTACGGGGGGTAGCGATAATAAATTGTTTACCTGTCACTACTACACTACACAGCCAATTGAGGCAACATAGCGTATAAAAATAATAGGATCAGTGACACCAGAAGAGACGCGGCCAATTATTGTGACCTTGAGTTTCTTCAGCATCAGAGTGTTGTTTGAGTGTTTTCTTACTCAGATTTGCGCAGCCGGGGCAAATGGAAGTGGGGGGAGAAAACAAGTTCAAAAAGCAGGCCAATTACTCCCAGCCTGGAAGTTTGAGAACTCTTTCACATACTCAGTCCGAAGTCAGACCATGGTTATAAATAATATAAACCGGAAAGTAAACCAGTAAACTTTTCATGAGAGCAAAAAGATTGCTGTGCTTCAAAAGAATCACTCTTTTTTGGTTTTTGCAGTGCCCTAACCTCCTTTAAAGCATATGGCATATAGAGTATATTTATGTCTTAATATATTGGGGATAATATTTAGACTGGGAGATAAACATATCACTTGTTTATACAGCTAACTTCACTTCTCAGTTCTCTGTTTTCAAAGATCCTTACAGACATAAAAGGGACGATTAGATCACTGGAGAAAGTCTCTATTTTGGAACCTTTATTGAAAGCAAAGAAAAAAATGTTCCCATCTCCTCCTTAATTAAGATGTAATTTACTCGTGTTTCCACCTTAACCTCTTTTATGAGGTTTTCACTTCATAGTACATAGGAATTATTAGGCTTTTAAAAAGATAATAGTTCCCTACAAGGTGGCACTGTTTGCTTTTTACTAGCCCGTGTAATAAGAATGATTAATAGACACTTAAAACCCTGACAGACCCTTGTTCACACCAACAAATATATTACTATCTGACACTGATAAAAGATCTGTGCGTATTTATCATGCTATCACAACCCAGACCTATGCAGGTTTAATAGATGGAACTATTTATTGAGTTCATGTTTGCCATGGGGTCCCAATTTAAGGTATCACACACTATCAAGGATGGGGGTGGGGGCACTCTGTCATTTTGAAGGAGACAAACACAGATTTCCTCTATATTTTTATTTTGCACAATATGCAAATGAACTGTAACTTCATCAGTAATAATCATAATCTTCCAGGTTTATTATGTTTTATATGACATCAATTACATATGGTCCAATTAATAATGTTTTGAGAAGAACATTTTTCCACATGATGGTCGTTTCTTACACTTTATTCATTCTGTAGTCCTTAAAGATGTTGGCAGAAAGAGGGTTAAACTCAAGAAGAAAAGCATGTGGGATGATTATTGCATGACATCATCTTTTCATCACAAAATATCTCAAATAAAAGCAGAGACAGATCATTATTGCATCATCATTTCATTCAGTCAAATCTTCTAAAAATGTGAAAGAATTGATCGATGGAATGGAGAGGATTTTACGAATTTTCTCGTGACATCAGAGAAGATCACTCCTGCAAAGCTGATGATCTGAAAGTAGCAGACACCCTGGCCTGACGTATTTTGGCCCAGTGCCAGGGCCGTGCTGACTCCTGATTGCATTGGTTTCTCAGAAGCTGACTGGCAGCTTCGGCGGTAGCTTTAGAAGAGCTTGTTTGCTTATGATTTTCTCAGCATTGTCTGCAGTCAGCTTCTTTTCTGTTTTTGCGCCCTTACTTATTAACATCTTTGTTAACACAGCTGATCCTCTTCACAAGACACTAATGTAGCGCTGGAGTTCTTTCAGTAATAGGATTACACGTTCAAGAATGTCAGAGTAAAGGTTTAATTGTTTGTTTTCACTCTTCATTTCATTCAATTCACCTCTTCAACTAATCCGCCATCCCAGCTGCATCAGCCCCCATTATGATTTAGGCTACTTACTTTCTGTTGTTAATACATGGAGTCGTGTCCACAAATCCTGCATTCTGATCCTCCATATATATATATATCGCTCCATGGGGAGTTCAAAGGTCAAGGTCAAACACATTGTGATTTGGTGCCGTGCGCATTCAGCGGGGCAGATGTTTGCCAACATCTGGGCTTAAAATAAGCGTTCTGCTTGAAGGGCAGAAATATATTATCACTAAAACACGCACTAAAACACGTCGCCACATTTTTCATGCGTGCTGGTCACCGCATCTGCAAGCGAATCAGCCCCTGGGGGTCTGATGACTGGATTATTATCCGCAAACGTTCAGCTGTAATTTTTGTCTCTTGCTGCGTCTGCTCATGTGTGTTCAACCCTCCAATTTTCTCATCTCCCGTCGTCAGCCCACACACTATCTGTGCAACAGTGTACTTAAACCATGTTGTGCAAGGGAAAACATCTTGAGTGTTGAGAATTCACCATCAGTGTGTTGGTGCAAGAGCAGAGGCTCTCCTTTCATTCCTCCTCCACGCCCGCCCGCGGGGTACCTGCAGTTTTCCTTGAATCCACAGAGATACCCATACCATTCAACCTGAGGAAGATTCAGGATAACTGTAATCGGATTTGAAGTCTATCTTTAGTAAGGATAAGAGGTTGTAAGCAGTTACTCACTCCTTCCCTCACATGAGGGGTAATAAACAAATAATCTGATAGCGCGCATAGCTTTTCATTTTCAGCTCTCGCTGCACCTGCACGCAAACACCACGGGTGTTTGCGGAAATGTTGTGGGAGCTTATCGACTTATACACGCAGATTTGTTAATCGCATACCTGCTCCGACGCAGCTGCGCCGATTACCTGGTTTGACTGGGCCATAAGCCGGCCGGCCACTGTGACTCACGTCAAATTTGACCATTTGCCAATGCAAACGGGACCTAAGGACACAAAGGAAACTGACAAAAATTCAAGAGTAAAACTGTAAACTATATTTACACTGGCATCCTCTCCCTCACTGCAGTAGTTGTGGTAATCATTGCATTCAGGCATCTGTGCATGTGTGTGTGTGTGTGTGTGTGTGTGTGTGTGTGTGTGTCCATATTGGATTAATTAAAGGAAATCTCCCGTGAAGAGTGGGGGCGTCCCAATCTGGCCTTCTCAAGGACAGACAACCTATCAATAATACCCCAGCCTCCACCCCAACCTACACACAATACTGCCACCCACTCAGATCTACACACACACACGCGCAAGCACGCGCACGCAGGCATACCTCATTCTAACGCCATGGAAACAGTAACCCAGTGCTGCTCCCAAGCCTGGTGATCATCACTCTCATTTACTGTGGAACAAAGGCTGTGAAATTCTGTCTATTATTACAGCTCCCTTATCAGTGCTCCCTGCTTGCCTCTGCCATGAAGCAGCACTCAGCTCAATTGCTCAGTCATTCATACTGCTTTTTTTTTTATTTTTTTTTTACCAAAGTCACAGTTCTATTATGATATGTGGTATTATTCCTTTGTTGTCGATGACAACGGAGTATGATCCAGGGTGAGTCATTACTAAAGTATACATTATGGCACATAGCGTGTGTTGCTCTGCGTAGAGGGTTGCCCTGGCTAAGATAATTGCTGAAATCACTCAACTGATTCTTGGCTTTCTCATAAGTGCAGCGTGTGCATTTGTAAGGGTGTTTCATCAACTTCCACTGGCAAAATAGGAAATCCAAAGCCACGGTGGGCACGGAATCTCTTCTAATGTTACAGTTTTTTTTTCCCTGTGACGATGGCAGCCTTTTCAGACCTAGGGATTCCGTTCACAGGTCTCTATGGTTACGGAGGCAAGCGTCAAAACTGTCGACACCACGGTCGCTACGCTTCTCCCGTTCCCCGGGAGACAGCAATGTCAAGGTGTTTGGTAATTGGGACGAAGAGGCCCAAACTGTTATTGGTACGAAATGTGCCTCCATGTGGAGGCTCTAGCATATTAATATAGAATCCTCATAAGATGGAAAAGGCATTTTCTAAATAGTTTATTTATTTGTTTGGTTCCCTGTTTGTTTGTTTGTCTCGCTGTACTTATCCACTTAGTTTGCTGCTGTTGTGCTTGTCTCACTTCTCCAGTGTCATTCTCAGTCATGAATATATTCATGACAACTTTGTCACGGTGAATCTCTATAGCGAGGAAACCATGTTGTCAATTGTGTGTGTTTCTCAGAGTTGTGTTCATATTCCTTGTCTTTAAACTACTTTCACAGGAGCAGAGACAGAAAGGGATATTTTTCCTAAATCTGGAGAAGGCAAAAAGTACCTTTTTATTTATTTATATATATATGTATGTGTATGTGTACATGTCTTTGAATTCCGGTTTTGTAAAGTATGTATGAGTGAACTGTTAAAGACACTTTCAAGGCTGCCCTTGGAAGTGAAGCTGAATAACAATAAATCAGCCCAGCCGTGATTGAGAGTTTTGCATCGTCAGCACAAAACTTCAAAGAGACTTTGTGAGAGGGACAATCGCAGCTGACACGATGTGTACACATCTTTGTACTCTGTGACCTTGCTGACAGCAACATACATCACACCTCCGAAATACCAGATGTGGAAATGCCGCTGGAATATTTAACAAATTCTTTGCCTACTGTCATTGATACACATGCACACACATGCATACTCCATCCCCCGGTTCTCCACAGAAGTATCAATGATGTTGAAGGGGAGGGAGCCTGAGCTCCAGGGAGGTGTTCTGATGAAGGGGCCCATCGGTTGATCTTTAGACAACTCAGAAATAATTGCACATCCTCCTTGAAAGAATCAAAGAGCCACTTATCTTACTTGTTTAGAAACTCTTTTTCCAAATGGAAAATATAAATGTATCTATCGTCACACTACTAAAAAATAGGGCAGGTTTGAGTAAGAATCGTTGGTGCAGAAGAAGCTCTAAACAATTTCTACTGGTAATAAGGTTTATTACCATTAAGAATATAGGCTATGGTGTTTTATAATAATTGAAATTTCACAAGATATACTTAAGTACTTCACTTAAGTACTTAATATTAAGTTCTGTGCATATCAATAAATTCAATAAATATGCAGCCAAATATTAAGAATGAAATGAAGTTCCAGGATCTTCAGTCCATTAAATATTTGACATCACTTCATTGAAAATTTGTCACATCTCAGGTTTCAAAAAGTTGTCAAAACTGGATGTTGAAAATGAGTTACATTCAATAAAAAGCGGCCAAGAAAACCTTGAAAAGTGATGGAAAAGGGACCTGCCTCCTGACCACTTTGATTTACCTGACAATTATTTAATTTAACTCCTGGTAATGTTGAGTTTGAGTTTGCACTATGGAATGGAAGTTTAAACCAGGTTTATAGTCACACTAGAATTATTAAAAGTTGTCCTGAGTCACTCTTTTCTTCTAATATTCTCTACATTTGATAAAGTGTTTTGTGTTTTCTCCAAAAACCTGAAAATATTACTCAGGCCATTATTTTAATAGGGTGATGATATAAATCCTCTACTCGGGATCTGCTCTTAATAGTAAGTCTTTGGCTCATGTGACCTCCTTAAACTGCACCTCTCAGTTCATCCTACATCCCTCCACTTTCTCCGTAGTTAAGGAGGAACCTCAAGCTATCGATGAAGAGCAGAAGAGCATCTGGGGAGGATCAACTAGACCCTTAATTTTTAAAGCCCTGTGCCCCATTTCTTTGCTGAACAAATTGCATATCTCTCTCATCTCTCTATCTCTGCTGGAGTTATCCCTCAGGTCTGGAAATCTGCTCACGGAGTCCTACTGCATAACGGCGGTGATAAAAAAGATCTTAAATATCGTCCAATTCCCAAACTGTCCTCTTTTGCTTAAGTCCTGGAGTCATTAGTTACTAATTAGCACGGATCATTCCTCTCTTAGAAAGTTTGTGTTAAGGGCACACTGATCTAAACAAAGTGTCACTGCTACTACTTGAAATATTTTGCTAGTCTATGGTTTCAGGACTCCGTGTCTCATCATTCTATATTTTTACGACTGCTAAAGTGAGTTCCACAAGGTTGTGTATTTGGTCCTATCAACAATTTATATTAACAGCATTAGACCATTAATAAATAACTGCAATTCCCCTCTTTATGTAGATGATACATTTCTGTATTGCTTTACTAGAATTTCAGTGGCTGCACACTCTGCACACTACAACAAAGCTTTTGACGAATTGCAAGAGGCACCTTTTTTCTTGTTTGTTTGAATTTATTCCTGAATGACACAATATATTATGCTTGTTTCCAGAGCCAGAGATACTGTGGATAATAGTTTGCATATTCTCAGTTTGAATGGGCAGTTTCGTTATATCCTGGTATCTGACTGGAAAAATAAGTTACCTTTAAATCTCTCAGTGAAACACTTGTCAGCAAGCCAAGACAGAAAAAAGCTGGATATTGTAGAGAAAAAGAGAGCTAATTTGTCTATACTCAGTAGGAAGCGGATAATTGAGGCTGTCTTTCTTGTCTGTTTTGGATTATGGTGATGTTATCTATAGTCACGCCTCTGCCTCCACTCCTGAACCGCTTGATTCAGTTTTATTCACTCCGCCCTAAGATGAATTACCAGTGACATTTATTCTACTCATCATTGCATCTTGTATGAAATGGTTGGGTGGGCATCTCTAACAGCACGACGTGACAGGCATTGGTTTCTATTTATTTATAAAGCCCCTAATGGCAACTTGCCATCATATATCACTTCCATTTTAAATTGGTCCTAAAGTCATTATTTGACTCATTCAAGTGATGCTCAGAGTCCCACAAGTAAACTTGGGAAACGTGTGCAGCCTACACTTTACAACACAATAAAACCTTACACAGTTATAGTTTATTATATAATATATATATATAGTACAACTTTAAAACTAAGCTCTTTTTTGTTGACATTTGTTTGCTTTCTCGTTAATTATCTTTTGTGTGTTTATTCTGTTTTACTTTTACTCTCAACATCATTTAGTCCTCAAGATTTTAAGGACTACAGAAAGAAACAGAAACAGTGTTTTTCAAGTTCTTCATGAAGGTTTGAGGGAATAGCCAAGGGATTACCATGACCCCTCCTTTGCATATCAAAACTCAAGAGCTAATTCCCCCCCACCTACACTTGTTGAGTTTAGCTCTAATGAGAAGAGTCGCCTTGTGTGGCCTCTACCGGCCTCTCTGATGTCTCTGAGTGAGACCCTGTGCACACCTGGTATTAACATCAGTCCTGAATGATCCAATTACTAGTGGACAGCACTTTGGCAATAAAATGTGTCTCCAAATGTGTCTCAAGTGACCACTTGTGATCAGATCACTCTTCCCTGCTCTATATGCTAGTAAACAAGTAACGTCATTTCCATTTGCAACTCGGGCTCATTGCCTTTATTGTATTTACAGGAAACAGAACTTGCAATAAGTCTGTCTCTCCTCTGCTCCCCTGTGTGTGTGTGTGTGTGTGTGTGTGTGTGTGTGTGTGTGTGTGTGTGTGTGTGTGTGTGTGTGTGTGTGTTTAGAGAGTTCAGAGAAGTGAAATCAGCTTAGCGAAAGTTTTGATGTAAGTTTTGGTCGCACAGACAGACACACTAGGTTTATTTATCCTGCTTTCAAAGCCCAGTGCCTATCAATGCCAGTTCTGCCAAACAATGTGGTCCTTCATTGGTTCTCCAAGACCAGGGTTGGGGACCCATGTCCTAAAAAGTCCCTCCTTTCCTCTCCTTCACTTTAAACCACTTCAAACAAAAGTTTCCCCTTAGTGTCAAACATCATCTCCTACTGGAATCGGTTGCATTCATCACAGCTGAAAGTTTTTGCTTTGAATTCCAATGTGCCAGGTTGCCTCTCTTTACCTCTTACTCACCGGGAAAAGAAAACAATTTTGAAGTCACAGAGCTGCTCTCCGCTCAACTTGTGCTCGGAGGGCCCCGGAGACATCGCCATGGATACACAGTTTGAGTCAGACAGCAAGGTGACGTGTAGTCATTGAGGATAACAGATAGAGGTATGAGGGAAGAGAAGGGGGGAAATTCTCTTTTTTCATGTGGGGGTGAAGTGCCGGGAGCTATAGGCGCCTGCTGAGTGCAGCTGAATGTGACAGTGTGTGTTTTGGAAAAGAGAGAAGAGAGAAGGAAAGCACTGTGAGAGAGCCAGGGGCGAGGGAGACCATTTTACAAGCATTCGTAATGTACGTCTGAAGGTGTGTGCTGGGGGAGGTGTAAGGTTTTTCCTGTGAGGTTTTCCTGGTCTTATCTGTGAAAGACAAGCCCCCGGGAGAGGTGACAGGAGAGTAATTCTTTTTCTAAGTAAATTTATGGAAAGCGCCACCTCTTCGCCACCGCTACCCCACCTTCCCATCTTCCCTCAACCTCCGAGCACAGATGGATGATGTTATCAGGAGACTATCGGGGGTGTAGGGGAGCAGGGAGCTTGTAAGAGATCCTTTTGGTCCTGTTATCTGCATATGTACAGGCGCGGCTCCGGAGCGGCTAAGTGCCAGGCCGAGTTATTTGCAGCGTCATGAATATTAAGTGTTATACGGTCCAGGCCGCGTGTTTGTTTCTGCTTCCGTCGTCCCGGTCTGTGGCTCGAGGAGGTGTTGATTATGGCGCCCTGTGCGAGTGATTAACGCAGCGACCGCTACTCAGTCGCAGGGGCTAGCACACTTAGCGATAATTACACTTAGCCCCGTTGACTCTCTCTCCAGGTTTTCCCCTCTCCGACACACACACAAAGACGTACACACACCTGCAAGAAGCTGACGACTGGCTAAACTACTAAAAAGATTAAAAAACAAAAAAAGTTACTATGGTACTTATGTTTTCGCTTTATAATCAGTTCCTCTTTAGCACCTGTTTAGTGTAAGAAGCAGGTGTATAGATTCACTCGTATAGACTGTAAAAGGCCTCATGTGCATTTACATGTGCGCCAGTATGAGCGTTGTAGAGGTTACTGGCTGTGTCTGTGGTCTGCCTGCTGCTCTCTTCTCCCCGGGGGGGGGATGTCGGCACTATATAGGTTAATAATGTTGTCATGGCATGAGGGCCCAAGGCTTGTTCTGCTCAGGAGTACGGGCGGCTGTGTATTACAGGAGCACATGCACATGCACAGAAACGTATGAACGTGCACATTCTTCATGTCGTCTCTTTGGGCAAAGAAAGGACATGGAGGAAGGACATTGTTAAATTAGAATATATATATATATATATATATATATATATATATATATATATATATATATATATATATATACATACACATTTATAAAGATTTTTTTATTATGGTAAGGCATAATAAAGACAAAACAAGGTAAAAGAAACAGACTATAGCTCATGGCAGGATATATATTTTACTGAAGGATAAATTTATGTTATTGGATTTTCTCCCACTAGGAGTAGTAGGTTTTCTTTATTACTGCAGGTCTTAAACTTTTTTTTTATAAATAGGTTGTATTTTATTTTTGCTCTCATATCTTCGTAAATTTGACAGTATTGAAGGAAAAACATCTCTTATGTTTGCTGTAGCCTGCTCTCTCTCTCTCTCTCTCTCTCTCTGTGTTTTTTTTCTCCTGACATATGTGGTATGAAAGTCACGTGCACTGATTGACTGCAAGGTAGCTGAGAGGTCAATAGTGATGGACAGATTACAGGGGAAGGACATAAAAGGACAGAGATAAAGCGCAACCAAGATTGGCGCAATTACAAATTGGCCAAAAGTGAAGAGAGCTTAACGCATTGTGTTGATCTCACCAAGACTAATTAAGACATTGTCCTAGAATTTTGTTTGCTCTTTGAATTAAATGCTTCGCGGCACAGTGTGCATGACTTTCCTCGCTGCCCTTCCTGGTCTCTGCAGGAGCCACTTTTACATCCAGCACTTAATCCAGAAAACTGCTGAGTTGTCCACGGATATAGCCGCGCTGTGGGAGATCTTTTTTTAATGGAGTTATGAAGAATTGTTCCGCCGCAATCAGATCTGTCCTGAAGACTAATACTGGGTGTAGAAATCTGATCACATACGCAGAGGGCTATGTTACAGGATATACAGTAGGATGGACCTAGCATTAGGTATCTATTTCAGTCAGTGGATGGCTCAAGGATCCTATCGGCGCTTTAAATAAATTCATCAATACACTTGACTGAAAAGAAAAGTTGGCTGAATTTCTCTCAAGGTTGAGTCCAGGAATGGCCTGAAGCTAGATCGTGGTGTGATGTTTCGTATTTGAAGCGTTGCAGCTCACTTATCAACATTTACATTTACCTGAGTGCTGTTGGACCAAGCTGCATTGTTGCCTAAAAAAGTTGTACTGGTCAGCATGACTGGATGTTTCTCACTTAATGTTGATTTTTTTTTTAACTCAATGAAAAAAAAAAATTTATTTCATCCATTCAGTAGCATTCAATGGGATATTTTCTCTCTATATTAAATATATGTAAAATAGAATAAATAAGTGGCAGCAAGTGTCACAGTGGGTAGAGAAGCCGCCCCATTTTTCCTGTCTCTCTCCACTTTCTACCAATAAAGGCATAAAAGGGCAAAAAAACAAAAATATATATATATATATATATATATATATATATGCTTTGAAAAATTTAATATTTTCTAAAGAACTAATAAAGAAATAATGTGCATATAAATAGTTGAGAAGGTTGTATGTTTTGTTTTAGTCATCAGAGACCCATAAATATGACTTTGAATTCTATCTGGAAATAAAAAGGAACTAACAGATCGACGAAACCAGAGTTTTGTTTTGTTTGTTTTTTACCACACATTTTTATGATCTGCTCTATCTGGGGTGAGGACAACAGGGGGAAGAAGAAGTGGAAAATGGATGAGAATGACTGCCTCTGTTGGAATGATCAAGATGTTTGTTTGTAAGAGCAGAAAGCAAAGGTTGTCGGTGTATATGTGCATCGATTTTCCTGAACTTTTCAACTTCCCATTTGTATTTAGTTGACTACAGTGCGGGGCAAAAGCTTGTAAGTAGATAGCAGGCTGCACTATGCTGAAAAAACAACAAATATCTGATTTACTGTCTGCTCGCTACCACCCCGATGTGACTTTTGCATCACAAATAAAGGCAGATTCTTTCTCTCAGGACACATGGGGATTCATACACTGACATGTTTCCTGGCAATATTATTTCTACAACGAATTATGATCCGTCCGGTGATGTGTCATTTGAATAAACATGCAAAGGAAGCTGTGTCATCTGATGCGCTACTTTATGATATTTCAATCTACTAATCACGGATGCGTCACTCAGACCCAAAATTCCTCCGAGCTGTAGCGGAGCGCCTCGAGCTGACACGTGGCTGTGTTGTCTGTTCTGTGCAGGCGTGCTTGTGCGACTGGCCCAACGGATGGCATTCTATAAATATTTAATTCAAGCCCACTTTATTCACTGGTTCTACAATAAAAAAGAAGAAGAAGAAGCCCACAAAAACTATCACTCTGGTATAAATAAAGCCTGAGATGCAGTGAAAGTGCTTTTGAGGAGAATGATATGAACAACACAAGACTGCAGAAAAGGGGGCACAATGAAGTTTGGTGAAGAGATCAAAGCAAACATTCTAGTACTCAGGCAGGGAATACACTTTACCAACAGGAGATATTTCTTATTAATGTAAAATGTCTGTTTAATAATTCATTTCTTTATTTACTTACTTATTTATCGGTGGTACCTTTTATATTCTTTCTTGTAGCTGAGGACAACCTCACACCCTCGGTGTATTGCTTAAACCTCAGAACCCTCGCTGTTGTTGCCTCCAGCAAGGATAATACGAGAGTCAGCGTATGAGTGAGAGAGAGTTCAGTATCTCTCATGGATATAACCATAAAAGCTTTATGCTTTAGAGAAAAGTTTCTCATTCTGATCTCATAAGGCTCCTCACTGAGATTGACCCTGACATTCTGACGCCAATCTAATCACGCCAATAAAGGTTGCCAAACAGGATGCACAATATCGCCTCAATGACTAATGACATATTAAATTGTAAGTGTGGCGATGCTGCTTGATGCCAAGACAAATGGGTTATATCCACTGCAACTACACTGACATCTGTCAAAGATATACAAAGCGTAATCGTTTTTTTTGGAATAATAAATCATCAATATTATGTACTAAACTCCCCCTGGAATTTAGTACATAATATATTTAGCCAAATGGACATTGATTTTTTTCTAACTAATTTTGTTGCAAAGTTGTAAAAAAAAAAAAAAAGATCATAAAATATATTGTCCCGGTTTCAAGAATTCCGCTGGATAAGTTTTGGATAATTCATTTTCCCTACTTTATGAACTCAATTTTCTTGGTCACAGACTCGCTAGTGAAAAGTAACTAAGTACATTTCCTGAAATGCTGTACTTAAAGTATAGTATTGAGGCAGTTTACTTGAGTTTTTCCATGTGAATCTAATTTATTCTTCCACTCCACCGCATTTCAGAGGGAAATGTTGTACTTTCTACTCCGCAACATTTATTTAACAGCTTCAGTTGCTTTTCAGGTTAGGATTTGACACAGTGGATAGTATAACAAGCTTTTAAAATGCTACACATTGTTAAAGATGAACCCAGGTTTACAACCTCAGTGGCTCCTGACGTCTTTCAAAAGAGGTATTTAGCCGTGTCACATTTCAGATGTTTATGGGTTGTTAATAGCTCCACCACATAGTGATTATTCCTTTTAAACCTGTCACATGACAGGTTCAAATGATCCTATATTGCACCATAATTCAAAGATTAGAGACAAATTCTAAAAAATAATAATAATAATTTATCTGCTGACCCTTTGGAAGGGCCTTTCCCTTCGGTTGGAAACCACTGGACTAAACAAGCTGATTATATAAAGTTGTTGAATCTAGCTTTGCCTCCTACAACTACAGCAGTTAAATGCTGCTCTAACACTGATGCTTCATATTAATAATCTAATGATGTCATATATAATAAAATAATAGAATATCACTCAGTGGGACCAAAGCAATACTTTTACTTCAATTCTATAATTTTCTTATACTATTTTACCTTTACTTAAGTAGGCATTTTACTTTTACTTGTAATAGAGTATTTTTACATTGATGTATTGGTACATTTATTAAGTAAAAGATCTGAGTCTTCTTCCACCACTGCACAGAGTATGACTTTAGAATTGAGGCCCAAATTGTAATGACTATGGCATTCCTCCAAACCTCTCTGAACCTTGGCACTGGCCATCAAATATCACAATCCCTCTCTCTCTCTCTCTCTTTCTCTGTGAGGTCTTTGGAAACTGGCCACAGGAAAGGCACTCAACCAGCAGAATCCCCATTGGATGGGAGGGAAGATGTCTCTCGTCCTTTGTTGATTAATGTTGAATCTCTCAAACCCTAACTACCCATGACTTATAAATCTTTCTTAAAGTATCTGCGCCAGGTTCCTTAATAATGCCATATTTGCTCTGTGCCATCAATAATTGCCGGTAATGGCTCACTAAAAGAATTTGTGCACATTTAGGAGTCAAACTACATCCAGCATATGGAGCCACTGGTCTGAATAATGAAAGGCATGTAAACTTAGTTCGATAATTAACAAATCATAGGATATGTATAATGTGTACACGATGGCACCGGCGCGTGCTTTGACAGGGATTTCACACTGGAAGAGAAACAGTCTCAGAAGATGAAATACCACAGAAGTGCAGGGATCAATCCGCATTACCATAGCCATAATCGCCTGGATTGATTCTGTAAAAAAAAAAAAAAAAAAAAAAAATTATCATACCTGAGGAATGGCTCAATTTGTCGAGCACAAATTGATGACACAAGCGCGGCAGAGGGGGAGTGGTGGATGGTGGTCAGTCGAGACCTCAGAGGTGGATCATGGTCCATAAGAGCTCTGAGCGGGGGAGATCAATACAAGCTCAGTGGGTTTGGCTCAGTGGCTATAATGTGATGTGTACAATCGATAGTCTCCCCCAAGCTGGCAGATGGGCCACTGGTGTGGCGCTGGTTATTTTTCATCCCCGCAGCAGCTGTCCTCCCTCAAAGGAAGGGATGGTAGGCCATAGAAGGTGATGTAAGAAGTCGGGTTTCACTGTTACCTGGGATGTCACTGATAAGAGTGGAGTTAGCGTCCCCCTAGACTTCCTTCTTGAGAGAAGAGAACTGAGAGAGGATGGGAAAAGGTGATTCTTGTGATTTCAAGAGCACTCGTTGAGATGACAGACAGCCAAAGATGGAAATCAAGAGAGGCTTTGGAGAGAGGCTCAAGAGAGCTCTTAACGCAGTGGCTGCTGCGTGTTTTCGCCTCTGGATCAACTTCACACTTCCTGCTCAGGTCTCCCAGAGGACCTAATACTATCATGGAGGAGGCTGTGGAATGAAATTGCAAGTGTGGGCACGGGTGTTGGTGGCTGAAGCGCACAGACTCTCGAGATATCCACTTAAATTGCTGCTTACGCTTCAGATGGCACTATTTTTTTAAGCTATCCCTTGAGGAAACGAGCCGGTGGTGTTTTTGCTTTTGTGAGGTCATCCATCAAATGATTTACTTTTTCATGATGTGTTCTGTAATGTGCTCAGGTGTTAAGAGGAAAAAAAAAGTATCAGGGGAAATCCAAGAGTGTACTGTATGAAAAATAGAAGTCAGACGCCATTTTGTAAATTCGCTCCCCCCGCCACCTGTCTTTCACCTAATTTTAAATCTCAAAATGAAGAAGATTGAGTGGTGGTCACAGCACAGTCATGCTAAGCAATCTTTGCAGTGGGACTTGGTGGAGGGAAAGTAAAGCAGCCAGAATAGCCACGGGCAACTAAAGCACCTAATCATCTGAAGACATTATGCCCCAGTCTAAGCCAATAGTCTCATGACTGGTCTGACCATGACCTGACTATGACTGAGGTTGAAAGCTGGACAGGGACAGATTTAATAATGAAAGAGGCTAGTCTTAAAAACCTTCTGACTTTTGATGACTACCATTTTATATTTGATCATTTGACAATTAATTTGCTCTTTAACCTCAAAATTAGCCATTTCCAGTTTTCGGCTTTAACTATCAGCTCTAACTACCAAAAGGAGATATTCCAATAAATTCACAGCCAAAACCTGCTCTCTAGATGGGTATGCAGCTTAGTCAGCAGGTAGCATTGATTAGTTTAGCAAAATAATCGGGGTCCTAGTGACATTTTAATCCTATGCTGTCTTGCTCTTTGAAATCCTTTCCAAAGAACACTTCCGTGTCCTGTCTCTGTTAGCTTTTCACCTCCAGGTCACTTTCAGGTCAACCTGTGTGTCCGGACACCGTTTCCATTTTCTTAATCCTCCACTCACGGTATTTGATGCTTTACTTAATGCTGCTACTGTAATTGATCTTCCACTCAATTACAGTAGGTTAATGAAAGCCACCTTAGGATTGCTCATTCACACACTCAAATGCCATCTGCCGGTGTCCATGAGCAAGTGATGCATGGGGTGTGTAGGAAGGTGAGTGTGCATGGGTATGGGTCAGTGAAAACATTAATCTCTTTCTTTCTCTGTGTCTGTCTGTGAGTGTGTGAGCATGTTTGGGTGCATTCCCACAAGTCCATTCATTCAGCTGTTGATAGTGTAGTTTTAAGGAGCTCTCTGGCTCCAACGTGTGGAACAGTAGATTAACTGTCAACAGTTTCCAATTGACCTCTAAAGAATGAGTCACCTTTTGCTTGTATTACCACATATCATACTACTACAGCTACACAATTACTGTCAGTAAGCCTATAAATCAAGTAATATCATTATCTCATGATCGAATCTATTCCTCTTAACTGTTGTCCTAAGAAGAGCGCTGTGCTCAAAACAGCAAAAATAAAAACTCTAAAAGGGTGCTTTTTGGTGTGCAGATTCTCTTCTTCACTTAATCTCGTCTTCTACCTTTGGAGCTGACTGTGCCAATGTGTTCACTGACAGGAACACAAGCAAAGGTCCTCTGATCAAGTGGCCTGGCACCAGCAGCTGAGCTTCAAAAGGACTTGCCAAAAAGTTTAGGGGTATTAAAGCAATCCTGCGTCCTTACTGTGAGCACCACAGTCATTCACCTGGATGCTGGGGCCAAGCCCAGGTTACCTCATTTAGCTGCTAATAGGGTTAACTTAATCAGCACCAGCATGCATTTAGTGATAACACTTCCTCTGCTGAACCATGAAACCTACTTACATCTATTTTGCTCCCTGTCTCTAACCTTTTTTAAAAGCTTTCTCACATATTAAAAAGGGGATTTTCTTTCCCCCAAATATTTTTTTATATACTATCAGTGTGTATCACTTCAGAGATCAAAATGTTGTAACTTCTCCTAGCCTTAAACCATTGTTTTCCAGTGTGTCAGTGCGTACCAGAGACTAATGGACAGGTAATGGAATGGATAGGCTACAGTAATGGCTGACCCCTGAGCAATTCTTTAAAATCCTTCAGCTCCAACCCCACATATTTTTTAAATTGGAGAACTCTCCAAGGCAATGCAGTGAGTGTCTCCAGGCAGCAGTGCGTAAATTCATGTAAATTAATCAGTGTGTTCTGCAACTTAATGTGGTTTGTTGTGATTAGTATTCAGGACGCCTTGTTTTCTTATCTTGACTGAGACTCGTCAATCTCTGTTCATTAGATTTTAATGGGCTTTATATAGCTTGGGTCACAGAGACTCTTTGCAAAAGAATGCAGATTTTGCAATGCACTGGATGTTGGTTGATAGGTTATACTGCAGCAGTGGACACTCTACAGACTTGGTGTGACATTGTTGAGCTGTGGAAAAGGGACCCAATGGGACTAATCCCAGCAGCATTGTAAGGAGATTTATGTGTGGTTCTGGTGCAAGGCAGAAGCATAGATAAAATATGGAGTGGCACTGCAGAAGAACAGTAAAGGAAGGATGAAAGAGTCAGACTTCACTCATCTCACATTCAGACTTAAGGGACCTGTATTTTTCACTTTTCCTTTATTTTATTTGAAGTTTTGATATTCCCAACAATATATATTTGTGGTTTTAAATACCTAAAATAATCTTGATGTAATTTAACATCTCCTTTCTTAAGATTCTATCTGGAGTTCTAGGAGGAACATTGTTTTGGGTCTCATTAATAGTAATGAGCCGTTCCTCTGATTTTAGTGGTTGTGACCAGAGGGTAGCATTGACTGCATAGTTGTGACATCACAACTTCATGCAAATCCTTGTGGCTTGTTTTACATCACAGTTTCTGAATAGAGGTTGCATGCATTTCTCTGAGGTTTGAACATACCTGGGACAGTATTTATAGAAGACCTAGATCTGCGTGATACTCAAAAAGCAAATAAAATCTGTCTTTCTATGATATGGGACCTTTATTGTGACATTAAAGAATACTCTTCCACACGCCATACATAGTGCACGCACTTCATTGAATAAATATCAAACCCCAGCTAGAACATCTAAAGCCAGATTAAAATCTGTTGAGGTCAACAATCCCTGTTCAAGGTAAAGGTAAAGCACTGCTGTTGGAACACGGCCTCATGGTGTGCTGACCTCTTAAGATAATGCAGGATGTTCTTTACCCTTACTGAGAAGAAGGCACGGGAAACAACATAATCACATTTGATTTTGTACATATCAAAAGATTAAACGGTAACTTTTGAAATTGTGATCACCTTTCTTTGATTATTGAGAGAAATCAATTGTGTTTCAAGACAGATATGTGAGTGGACTTTAAATTGTTGCCAACAGGTGGAGCTAAAATCCATTTATCCTTTTATCCATTATGCATGGGATGTCTCACACACATACATATGCACACACGCCTCAATTTCCAAAATGGGATTCTGGCCTAGTTATTTCCAATTTAAATGTCTTCCTTATTTAATAACTCTCCGGCAATGATGCATTCATTCAAGAACATAATCACACTTCTTTTGTCGTTTTACTTCACAATTCATCCTCGGTCTGCAAGCACAACACTAAGGCCTATTCTATATCTTATATACACAATATAGGGCTCATTTTTATTCAGGCACACACAGCCCACAGTTCCTTTTTACACAATAATTCATTTTATTCATATTATTTACACTTCACACCTTTCAGCATTTATTTATGCATCTCTTCCGGTTTGAATATTTAGTTTATTTTTCTATTTATCAGCATTAAGGTTACAAAAATAAATTTTCATATGAGCATGGATTTACTATTGTATGTCAATAATGTATTCTTCTCTGTGCTTCTCTTCTTATTTCAAGATTCTGGCCATCATATCAATCCTGTTCATCGTCCTCTCCACCATCGCTCTGTCTCTCAACACCTTACCGGAGCTTCAGTTCATAGACGAGTTTGGTCAAGCCAACGACAACCCCCAGCTGGCACACGTGGAGGCTGTGTGCATTGCCTGGTTCACCATGGAGTACCTCCTTCGCTTCCTGTCCTCTCCTAATAAGTGGAAGTTCTTCAAAGGCCCACTGAATGTCATTGACTTGCTGGCCATCCTGCCCTACTATGTCACCATCTTCCTAACCGAGTCCAACAAGAGCGTGCTGCAGTTTCAAAATGTGCGGCGTGTGGTGCAGATATTCAGGATCATGAGAATATTGAGGATCCTGAAGTTAGCCAGGCACTCCACGGGGCTCCAGTCTCTAGGATTTACTTTGAAAAGGAGCTACAATGAATTGGGGCTGCTTATTTTATTTCTTGCTATGGGCATCATGATATTTTCTAGCTTGGTCTTCTTTGCTGAGAAAGATGAAGATGCTACCAAATTCACCAGTATCCCTGCCTCATTCTGGTGGGCCACCATTACGATGACTACAGTGGGTTATGGTGACATTTACCCACAGACTTTACTTGGAAAGATTGTGGGTGGGCTATGCTGCATTGCGGGAGTGCTGGTTATTGCCCTTCCCATCCCCATTATTGTCAACAATTTCTCTGAGTTCTATAAAGAGCAAAAGCGGCAAGAAAAGGCCATCAAAAGGAGGGAGGCACTGGAGAGAGCCAAGAGGAATGGCAGTATTGTGTCAATGAATCTAAAAGATGCCTTTGCCCGCAGTTTAGAACTGATGGATGTGGTAGTAGAGAAAGGAGAGGACAAAACCTCCCTGGATAACCACCTGTCGCCTAGCCGCTGGGGCGGTTCAACCAGGCACGCCACCTCTGAAACCAACCTAAAGTCCCCAGACAAAAGAAACCCAGATTCTCTGCAGCAAAGCTCCCCTACTCGTATAACCATCACCACTACTGGAAGTCCACAGTGGACAAACAGGACCCCACAGCACCTAAATGTTCAGAATCTGGAAGAAATGTACAACCAGATGACCAGGTCACAGTCGTTCACCAATCTCAACACTGCAAGCTCCATGAGCACTCTGAGCACAACTATGACCGCTCCGGTCTCACCTAAGAAATCTCACAGCCCTGAATGCACATTAAAAGAAGAGGTGGAGTTGGAGATGAAGGAGGTACAACCCTCCTCCGCAGATAACGTTGCCAGCTGCTCAACGGACTATACAAAGCAGGACCTCAACTCAGGTGTGGAAGAAGCTGAGCTAGATCAGATCAGACACCCCGGGGCCCCACCTTTTGATCTTAGCCAACAGAGGGAGAGCGATGACCAGAGCTCTCCTGACACCATACTCAAAGATGGCCTCTATGAATCCGTCAACCCAGGTGATGGATCAGAGCTCCATATAGAGGAAGGGGAGAGCTTTAACAGTGCTGTAGAGCGCATCCAGAGCTCTATCAGGGGGACTAACCCTCTTAAAATAAAGGGGTTAAAGGTCAACTTCACCAAAACCTCTGCTGAAGGCCCACTAACACCACCCAGCACTACCTCTCCTGGAGACATCAGCTCCAGCTTCCTGGAAGATGAGTCCCCAGAGGGAGAGACTTCGCCTCTCATCCCCGGTTCAGAGGAGCTTCTCCCAATCACAGAGGAGGAGACCTGCCCCTTGTCCCCCAAGCGGTTGGTAGTAGACACCCCACCCGGTGATGAAGATGATCAATCCACAGAGAACCATGAGGAGAGGCATCTGATGGAGGTGGCAGGCGCTGCAGGTGCACCCTTGTCGCCCAAGACAGCAGCACAAAATTGCACCCAAGGTGTGGTTGGAGCAGGTGAAGAGGACAAGGCTGACAGCAACCAAAGTGGACAAAAAGTAGAGAACCACATGTTTACAACGGATATCCACCTGATACCCGGGGATGGCAGCCTCTCTCCGACCTGTGAAACCAGCATGTGACTGTAAGAGACGCTTTGAGGGACAATAGACCCACTGCAACCTCGGCCTGGTGTGTGGGAGAGCAGGATGAACGGACAAAGGCGCAGTTGTAGTGAAAGATATTTTTGCATGGCATGACAAGTCCCTTTTACTTGTGTTGTTGTGTATTGCTGAAAAAGAAACTGCAGTCCTTCGTGCAGAAATAAGAATGACTATGGAACAAACAGTGGGCTCAAAGAGGAGGCTCTTGACAGACAGAGGGAATTCATCAACTAATGTAGACATTTTGGTCCTCCAAATGTACATAATGACAGTCTCCTTTTTCTAGCAAAAGAAGAAAATGCACAGAGGGACCTATCTGTAAAAAGCATGCATTTAAAAGACAGATATTTTACGGTGCTTAGTTTGCTGAAAGCGCTCCACTGTAAATACTAGGGCATCTTAGGCAATGACAATGCACACAGGATGGCAAAGGAAAACACTGTCACTGAAGGTACAATTATTTGCAATGTGAAAGGGGCGGGGTGGGGTGGGGGTGGGGTGGAGGTTGAATCGAGAACCCTCAAGCTGGGTGTTGCATCGTAGCGACCTATTAAAAAAAAAACATATCATTACCTTTTGTGGAAATGCAAAGTGTTCCCATGACGACCCTGTAATGTTTTTTGTGTGGAGAAAAAAAAAAAAAAACGGTGTATGAAACTGTAACGTTGACATTATTGCTTTTGGTTTTCATAACGACTGTTGAGCTTTCCGTTGAGCATCTGATAGTCAAACTTTAAATCGATGACCGTGGGTAAGAAGGACAAAAACATCTGGATTCCTCTTAAGTGCATACACCCCGTTGCTGCCAAATGTAAACCAGTAAGGACAAGAATTATCAGATACTACAACTACTGAAAATATTAATCATCCGGTTTCGGAAGGCTAGGACAAGCTGTTTTGCTCCTTGTTCTACTTTTTGATTCCATACAAAAATCACAGAAATAAATCTTATTTACTCTCTGACATCAGATATATACATCTAAAAGTAGCTTTAAGATTAAACATTATTAAAAAAAAATAAGTAGGTGTAGATTGGTTGTAGAAAAATTCTACAGTTAGGTAAGTGAGATTCCATGAAACTATTTATTAATTAAACATAGTAGATCTGGTCATGAAGACACATATATGCTTTACACTGTAATTATATATTTTGGCATTTCAAAAGTGATAGTCTACCACAAGAACATGACCGTAATCCTTGTGATATCAATGGACCAAATCAAGCATAAAGACAAGCTTTCATCTATCTCAGCTGCATTATATCATATACGGTGATGACATGTACTGTATTAAGGGTTGTGTTTTTTTGGGTTTTGTTTTCCTTATGGTTTGTTTACCTGCATTGTCATTCATTGTCCTATCCTCAGCGTCCTGATGTCGTTATTGACATTTGTTCCATACTACTGCAAGTTTATCCGATCCTGCTGATAAATTTAATGCATCTTTTTTTTTTTTTTTTGTATATCCGTAGTGTCTTGGACTGTAATTTATTGTGTTTTCTTGTGAACGAATCTATTTTCAGTCAAACTTAAACCCAAAGGATTTTTTTCTTCTTTCTCACTTTTGTTTTACACTGACTGAACATATCTGTTGTATGTTGCCTTTGATTCCAAATTATTGCTGGAATAGTCGTCTATTGTTTCAGCATGACACTTGGCTGAGTGTACTTGTGGTGTGTTTGTGAAAGCCACACAAACTAGGATGGTACCGTCAGGAAGTACGTGGGTGAGTTCTTTGTCGTTTGTCGATTTGTTATATTGTTTTTCTTTCTTTTTTTCTTCTTCTTCTTCTTCTCGTCATGTTTTGTGTTCTCACAGAGAGTTGTGGAATGTGCAATACCGCATACTGCAATCTATGCAGGCCAAGAATTGTGGCACTTTATTTTCTGTCTATGGGATTTGTAAGTGTACAGGCAGAAATTACTTGTATTTTTCAAATGTTATATCTTTAATATGAGGCAAAACAGTATTACAACTACCAGAATCTCACAAACAATGCAAATGAGAATTTGACTTTTACTTTTTAATATTATGTGACTGACATATGCTGTCAGGCACCTTAATGCTAGATATTAATGGACCTCAAATTTGATTATCTGTGGGAGTAGGGATCCAAATTGACCACTTGGGCCTTTTATATTGCTATTAGATTTACATAAAAATCTAATAAATGTCTGTGGAAGATATTAAGATAATCTAATTTAAATGGCCACACACAAAGGATTTTATGTTTTTTGTGAATTAACGTTGAGAATGATTCTATTTTTTCTAAACCAAAATGGAGCACGACCACAATTTCCTGCCATATGGTGGTTGAAATGATGCGTGCCTTTTCATAACACTGCTGTTTATGAGAAGGTAGCAAGTCATTTTGCTTTGTTCATATAGCACTGTACAGAAAATTCTAATTTTATAGGAGAAATCAGGTCTTTATGTAATAGATACAAGTAATGTTATTGAGTTCTCAGGTTTTCTATAACTCTCTGATGTTCCGATTGGATAGATTCTCTGTTTTTCTTTAACAGCTAATGTCAACTAGTTACTTCTGTACTTTTTGAAAGGTAATGTTGTCAATTCCACATTGATGTCTTGGCTCCAGGAGTAAGGAGCGGCAATATTTCTCCCTCCTCCTGGGTAATCTGTGTACCACATTCAGTATCCACCCCCATCAGTCTTCAGTGAAGCAGGGAGGAGCACAAACAAAGGGATATGAAAGTCAGCGTTTCAGAGCTGAGAAAATAGACAGAAGAGGGAAAGTTGTGTGTCTAAATGACCACAGGCAAGAAGAGATCCCTACTGTCACTGAACTGATCCATCTGAGTTTTTTCCCATGCTGACAATCCCTACAGCTTCAGAGGCTCTAACCCCATGGCATGCCCTCAGGAACAGAGCTCAATGGGTAAAACAAAGGCTATATAGAAGGGAACGCTATAAGAGCTTGAGAATACGGATGACTGAAACTGCTGTAATAATTTAAAAAAAAAAGTAAAAAAAAACATGAAGAAATAAAATAATAAAATGTAGAAATAAAAACAAAAATGTAACAAATAATTGTGCATATATGCCCAGAGAAATAAATAAATTATATTACAATATTTATCTATTTGGCAAATTACTTATATTTTTAACAAGACAATTATAATCAGTCATTAAACTCTTGTATAGATTGACCAATGGCTGTTAAGTTACATCATCAAGGCCCCTTTATTAACATATGGGCAAAAAAATGCACAACAAAAATATGCATATAAATCAATATATAGAGAAAAGAATTGTAAAATAAAATAAATAAATACAAAATATATATATTTTTTGTTTATTTATTGATTTCTTTATTTATTTTTTGATTATGGCAGTTCCAGTCCTCCATAAGAGGAGAGAGATGAAATGGAGTGGCAAATGGTTACATCACATCAGTGCTCAGTTGTGGTCCATATTTCCATTTCTCTGTATACATAGTGCCCAGACCAACATAATTTGACTCAAGTAGATTCAAGTGAGAGCTCGTAAAATTGTCTTTCGTGTGAAATGATCGATTCTCTCATCAGAAAGACAGTTTCACATTCTCCGAAGTCAAGTGCGGGGTCAGTGGTGGTTGTTGTTGTTTGGGGTTTTCATTTGTCCTTTATCGTTCTGATTTCGTAAGGAAGGTTACGTGATAACCTTCTCGTTAAAGCTCTTTGTTTCTGTACCTGTATGTTCAATTTTTACCTTTTCTTTCCTTCATCCCTTGTTTGTAGTAATCACGTCTCCACGTTAGCCTTGAGTAATCCTTCATTTCGACAGGTAGGGTAGCTAAACAAGGGATTTGGATTGATCATCTGTATCCCCTCGGGATGATGTTTGTGTGGATACTGAAATGCATTTCTGTGAGCTCACAGCAAAAAGACTGTGTTCTGTCTTACTGTCTCACAATGACATTATCATCTGTGATACTGTACAGAGTGGAAAGGTCGTGTCTTTATTTTCTCTGAGAGAATGGGTATTGTCCGTGTTACTCATGCGTGCTTACCGAACCTTTGCTCCCTAAAAATGCATAAAGCAGCATTGTTTCTTCTTATGTCTCTGTGTATTCTGCCTCTTACATTTGTTAATTGTTTCGTCCTATTCAGCTTTGGAGAACAATATCATTAGACACATTCAGAGCTACAGACTGTTTCTGTACAAAGCAACATCTTTGTATGCATGTAGTAGTCCGAACAATTATGTGACCACAGAACACTTTGTTATGGTACATGTATGTCAACATTTCTGTAGAGCATTGTTCCCCATTACGTCTATTAGCATATGCAGAATAACAAATAAATGTGTATATAACTCGTGTGCGTGTTTTCATAAGTGTGTGTGTGTGTGTCTGGTGTCTACTCAAGAAATGAGCTGATGGTAGAAGTCACATCTGCATTTTTCAGTACATAGCATGATACAAATATATAAGCTCATAAATAATTTAACATAGCATTAATAGTACCAATATTACCCGGGTATGCCCAGTTATTATGATATATAAAAAAAAACTCTAGGCCCACATTTGTGCTAGTCTATGATGTCCAAACAAACTATTTTACCACTTCCAACTGGTAAGATAATCAGCAACAAATCACTCTAGCACAGTTATTCTCAATCTTTTTCATGTCAAGGACCTCTAACCTGACACAAATAAGACCCCATTGGATAAGATTTTGTCCCAGGGTCTCTATCTGACAAGATTTTTGCTTTTAGATACTGAAGAAAGCGTATGAAACCAATCACAAAAATGCCATCGTATTGCTTACAGATAGATTTTTAATCAAAATCACAATAAAAACATAATACTCCTTTTTGCTGGGGACCTTCTGGAACCACCTCAAGGACCCCTGGGGGTCCCTGGACCCTACTCTGCTCTGGCAGAGCAGAGTAGGGGAACAAGTGAACCCACACTATAACCAGAAATAATAGGATATTACTGCATCACACTAACGCATCAGCCTATAATTGACAATATCTCTTGCAGGGGTATGCAACTCTGGTCCTAGAGAGCTGCTGTTGATGCAGACTTTTGTTTCAACCAAGCAGTAACTCTCCTGATTCTACTAATCAAGCATAAAAGCCACGCTAAGGACCTTCATCAGTAGAATCAGGTGAGTTACTGCTTGGTTGAACAAAAGCCTGCACCCACAGTTGCTCTCTAGGACCAGGGTCGCCTTCCTCTGATCTATTGCATAACAAGGGAATATTGATTTCTTCAGAGGACTATAAAGATAGCTTCCTAAAATGACCACAAGCTTCAATACAAAACAGTGAAGATGTCTGTACATTTTACAGCTCTGGGAAAAAAAAAAAATAAGAGACCACTGCAAAATTATCGGTCTCTCTGATTCATAATAAAAATATTATCCTTTAGAGCATTTGACAAATGGCCAAAATTACAGAAAAGATACAATGCCTGAAATACATGTAGAGATGCTGATTTCAGAAAAAAAAAATGCAGTGGTCGATACAAAGGAAATTACCAAAAGGTGCCAACTGAGAGTTTATGGCTCTTCTTTTTCTTGTACTGCTGTTCCTGGTGATTCAACATTTCTGAGAGGGGTCAGTGTCCATCCTGCCGAGGGTCCACTCACCCAGGATCCATCCTCCTGGGGGAGATCTTGTGACCTTTGAAGGAGTCCTAATTACCATTTTGGAAACCACCGCTTTAGGCGCTTATTAACCTACATTCTCCGATAACAAGGAATTTAATTTTTCGTTAAAATACTGAAACTGAGTGAACTAAATATAATCCACTTTTCATGTACTATGCAGCAGATGCATCAATTATGCATAGGCGGTGGTGTCTGTGTGTGTTTAGAGTCAGCAGTGATCAGTCAGTGGAGATGTGAGAGGATAATGATTTTTTTTTTCTGTCGCCTGGCGACAGATGTGAAAAATATTACACAAATGTAGTCATTTGTTTCACCATCACACAGGTTAATGAATTAATTAGTTAACCTATTTCTCATTGGGTAACTGTCACACAGCCCTCCCTCCTGCTCGTCTCCTCTCTTCTAATTAAGCTGTTCAGAAACAGTGTAAACTTATTTCAATATACTTCCCAGCATGCATTGCAGCAGTGTTAAAATTGCCTGGACCTTTTTCACAGCCTCTATTTAGGTAAACAAAGGTGTTACTAATGACATTAACAATGGTTTTGTTCTGTTTAAGTACGGAACTTTACCTGTATCCCCTTAATGTTGTATTGTAGGGAAACGTCCTTCACTGTGATGCAATGAAATGCAACAAGCCAACTTGCAAAAATCCACTTAGAGTTGAGTCATGTTCCCTCTAACAGTCTAAACAAAACATTTAAATATTTATATTTGTATTAATTTTTTATCTTATATCTTATTCGTTTTCTAAAAAGATGTTTCAAAAGACCGACAAAACCAACACAAAATGCATAAGTATATAGACGTACAGTCATACAGAAGACCAAAATTAAATTTTTATATATATATATATATATATATATATATATATATATATATATATATATATATATATATATATATATATATATATATATATATATATTCCACTGACCAAGAATAATTCCAAAGCCATATATAGGAAATAATTAATAAAAGGCCACCATTCTGTTCTTTAAGCCACATATAATACTTGGCCTTTGTTTGGGTTAATTTAATTTAATTTTATGACATTTAATTAAATTGTATTTATTTTTATTTAATTGTATTTAATTATATTTAATTAAATTTTATTTAATTTAATTTTATTTAATTTAATTTTATTTTATTTTTAGTTTCGTTTCCGATAATCGCTATAAATTCTACACTCCGGTCCAGTAGGGGGCGATAACGCACCGCCATTAAACCCAATGAGGAAGAAATTTGGAAATTGGCGGAAAATCAAATAACGTCCAAAGAAGAAGAAGAGGAACCTAAACAAAAAGACAAGTTCTAACCATAAACACCAACGATGGAACCCGAATTCAGCAATGAAAGTGCTACAGCCGTCGCTTCAGGCTGGATTATGGATTTCTTCTTCGTAAATCTGTGTCGATATTTTAAAGAAGGAAAACTCGATCGATTCAATGATACGCTTTCAACTTTTGAGGGTAAGTTATCCGCAGCTAAGAAGCTAGCTTCACTTATCACTAGCTTCCTTGTCGTCGAATAATTGTTGATATATAGTTTTAAAAGTTTTTGGACTTACTGATGCGCACAAATTGATAAAGAGGAACAATATAGTATCGCTTAAGCAAAACGTAACGTTAGCTTGTACAGTGGTGGAATGTAACTAAGTATATTTACTAAAGCAACGTTATTATAAGATACTTATATACAATGTTAACATATTTGCTTTTAAGTATTTCCATGTGAGGCTAATTTATACTTCCACTCCATTTCCACTTTATCAACTTACACAAATACTAAAATAAATATACTTTAAACTTCTATTATCTGTGTTATGTTATTTTTTAAATTAGTACTTTTTGTGAAAGGCTCCAAATATTATGAGGCAGTAGTTTCGTTATTAAACTATCTATACTATAATTATAAACTAAAACTCCAATGTATTTTTGTGATTTACACAAGTGGTATAATATCCTATAACAGTATAGCAGTCTGTATAATTAATATTAATTAATATTTTCAATTTTGATAACTAATTACTGAGTAAATTCAGAACTAATTGAGTTTAATTTGAAAGTAGTAATTTATTTTTACTTTTACCCAAGTAAAGGATCTAAGTACTTCATTTACCACTGAGCTTATATCTGAAATGTTATATTAAGGACTCCTAAAAGTACAAAGTGTGACTAGTAAGCTTCTAACAAAGAGAGCTGTAAAATATCCGAGTAGAATTCGTACAGAAAGTGTCAGAGAGAGTGAGAGAGGGAAAGCTTCAGGGACAGGTAAAATGTAATGAATACTTTGTAACACCATAAAGAGAAATTAATGAGATTAGTTCAGGCAGTTTAAAGACACCTCTACATTAAAACACAGCTGTTGCCTGCCTGCTGTTAACGTCCTCTGTGTCCATAAGTCACAGTAACTACAGTATGTTTAGGGCTGCATCTTACGATTATTGTCCTCTTCTATAAATCTGTCTAGTTGGGTCCATAAAATGTCAGAAACAAATTTAATTGCTGTTTTCCGAAGCCCAAGAAGACGTATTTAAAAATGTTTATTTTCGGTCCCGAAAAACCCAGGGTTATTGAGTTTACTGCGGTGTTCTCAGAGTCAAGGACCCCATAACTTAACACAAATTAGACCATGGATTGATAAGATTTTGTCCCAGTGTCCCTCATCTGATAAGATGTTTCAATACAGATTAATTAGAAAGAAAAATGGACATAAGTTTCCTACATTTTGGAATCATTGTGCAATAAATTGCAGGACCCTCACAAACATCCCATCTGTCATTTAATCAGTTAGTCTATTGACAGAAAATTTGATTATCTCCTAATAGTCATTTTTCTAAACAAAATATAAAATAAAATAGTTTAAATTGAAAAAATTGAGGTTTTGGCAAAATGGGCTGCATGAAAATTCCAAGTATTAGCTGATTGTTGGCAGATTGTCCAATAATGAAATGAATCATTAGTTATAACACTATATGAGTGAGTTTATAGAGGGTAATAAACTTTGTAGGTCTCTATATTAAATTTTTTTTTGAAGATGTAGTGTTTTTTTCTGT
Organism: Lepturacanthus savala; assembly: GCA_030544235.1. Classification (NCBI taxonomy): domain Eukaryota; kingdom Metazoa; phylum Chordata; class Actinopteri; order Scombriformes; family Trichiuridae; genus Lepturacanthus; species Lepturacanthus savala. The sequence continues at coordinate 7,232,175 of CM060476.1, read as the reverse complement.
CTTTGCAGCCATGTCGAAGAGTCCGTTTCTCAAAGGAAACGTCTATGAGGAGAAAACTCTGATATGTGCTTTCCTCGCAAGAGTCATGCATGGAAAACAGTTGGGTAAGACATCAGTCTGACCTGAGGCTCGATTGGACCTTCCTCTTTGACATTTTTACATCTGCATAAGTTTTAATTTAGCGGTAAAGTGCTGCTTTCACTGGAAGTTTTAGGCCTAAGGCGTTTGTCCTTTAAACTTCAGAATTCTCCCAATACATTAAATGAATTAAATTCCTGCAAAAGTTTAAGTCACTCACACACACAATTTCCAAGTAAAACCTGTTCTATGAGCAATGAGTGTGTGTATTTTACATCTGTTTTAATCATAGATACAGTCTGTGTCACAGTGTCAGTACACCCGCTCACAAAAGCCTTTGTGTGTCTGTTTTTCTCACAGATGTCTTATTTGAAGAGGACGACCATGTGATGCCTCTGATCTCTGCCGCCAAAATATGGCCGTCCCTGCAAAAAGTGGTAGAAGATGAAAGTTTGTTTGAAAACATTATGATTCTCCTGCTTGCCCAGGTAATTCCATCTAATATTTGGTGAAACACAAGATATGAGAGCGACCGATGGGTCTGCTGAACATAAGGGAGGGATGTTAAAGTCCTGATCTCACACAGGGATGCGTTACCCTTATCTTGAGTGTTCAATGTCTGTCGCCCTTCTTTTAGTCTGTGGCCGTGTGTTTGGAGAAAGGCCAAAGATCTTCTGCTTCGTCTGCTCTCAAGATGTTTGAGAATAACCATGAATTCCCACAGGTCTGTACATTCCATATTTATCTCTTCTCCTTTCACAGGCACAGGGGCATTTTATCGAATAGTCGGTTGTTAAGAATCATTTAAAAGAGATTTTTCAACAGAACGTGGGTGTTAAGCTGTCAACGGTAGTGAAAAACGGGGACCCCTACCATCCGTTCCTCAAGAGCTTCAGCTTCAGCCGCCTGCTGGACTCGGTCGAGTCCTTTCTGGATTCCTACCTGGAGAAGAACCCCTCTGACTACCTTCTCAAGGTACAGGGCCTCACACGTTTTTAGCTTACTGCAGGTTTAACTGTCAAAAGGTGATTATCAAAGTCTTATATGCATAATCAACACTAAAACATGTCATTTGATTGATAGCTTTCATGTATTTAAATGTGTGTGTGTGCATATATTAAAAGACATTTTTATTTAAATTATACTTCAAGCCGTTTGAAATGCAGAACATTGGATCCACAGAGTGGCAAAGCTCATGTTTTACACTGATACTTGGAAATTTTCCCAGGGTGGGATTAACTAGGCTGCTGTAGTCTGACTGGGCCAGATGTTATTCAGTCTGTTCATTCATGGTGAGAATAAACAATTAATTATATACGTCTGTTTTTGTACGGCTGGCTGCGCGAGATTAATGCCAACCTAAAATCAGGGATCAAGCTTCGTACGGACAAAGAATAAGAAGCAAGAAGACATCTGCAGCAAATTATTCAATCTTGGTTCAGAAACATTTCACAAATGTGAATTAAATTTTTTGAGCTGTGCTCGAAATTTAATTTGGCAAAAAAAAAAAATACAGATTGTAGATTATAACATCTGTCCTTTTACTGGATCAGGGGCCAAATATATAAACCGTGTATAAAAATGGTGATATTTTTGTCAGTATTTATAACCCTTTTTTGTACAATAGGTTATTTAAAGTTTGATGTGTATTTTCAAGGCATTCAATTTGAGGCATCACTGGGATTACCTTGAAAATAGCAGATCTTGACATAAATCTGGATTTTTATCTGTATTATTGGACCGTACCATCAGGTGTAATCAATAAAGTTATTACAACGCCACTATATGACGGCTGTAGCCGTGTAATGGCTGTGTCCAACGGTACAATGTTCACTGCCTCTAAAACCGCTCTTCTTCTTAAACGCTTCCGCGTTTTTATCCTCATAACTAATCTAAATGTCGGCCCTTTATATGCAAACAAGGCAGTTGCGGGTGCATGTGCACGCCATTTCAGGATGAGTGAGATGTATGGGGAAAATGTTGGAATGTGGGGTTTTACGCTTCTTCCGAGAACACTGCATATGCATGCATCCCCATTGAGTTTTATGCATTTGGCCCTGGGGGAATTCTGAGGGACAAAAGCTGCTCAACTGTTACATTGTGAAGTGGCGGCTCTTTTCAGTTGCTCGGGATTTAATCAGAAAACGCACAAGGTGCCTAATGTCCTGCTTCAGTTAGCCAACGACAAGGTTTTAACAACACATTTTAACAGACAATAAATTTTGCCAATCTTGCGTGCAGGCTCCTCTGCTTTTGTCCTTTTGTGTAACGGCTCCTTGACCAACCGAATGTGCTGATGTGACATTAGCAGTCATAGTTAATTGACAATTTGTCATCAAATTAGTTGGAAGGGCAAACTGCTACATTCAGCAGAGTCCTCCTCAGAGTTTAACAGACCCGCTTATTCATGAAATTTTCAGGAACGATTTACATAATGGCAGATGACCAAGGTTAAACTCAGAAGGGTATGGTAATGACAGGCCTCATTAGCTTTGCTCTGACATTATAGCAATACTTAAACCTGAAAGTTAATTGTTTTGGAAGAGTATGAATAGTTAATATTTGGAACATAATTTATAATGTTCTGGTGTGTGTGTGTGTGTTTTTTCCCCCCCACATCATCGTCTTTCAGGCAGCCAGAGAGTCGGCCCGGTCATCCCAGAAAATTGACTCCTTTGAGAACACCGTGACTCAAGGTGCCTCTCATTTAGAAAAGGCTAATGAATCAACAGCAAAGGATGCAAAGTAGGAAATAACCTTTAATCTACTCTTTCGTATTCATAAAAGTTTTGGGGTTTTTTTTTTGTTCTGAACAATACACTGAATATTTTTGTCCTCACAGAAGAAAGGAGAACACCACGTTGTTGAGGTTAGTCAATAAATAATCGTTTTTGATTTCGATTTTGGTGTCTTTTGAAATGTTTTTGGTGAATATACAAACTGAGCGAGTTGTATTTGTTTTATATTTCCACAGGAAAAAAAGGAAACTTCACACAGCTAAAATTACTGATGTATGGAAGCCTGATTCTTGCAAGAAGCCTTGTGTCTGCATCAAAAGAATCTCCAACAATGGTAAGTTTTTCTTGTTTTGTTTTTTTTTCTCCTCTTGCAAACTAAGTCAGCATAAATAAAACCATCAGCATCTAATTGAATGTTAGACCTTCCACCAACAGCCTTATCAAGTCTGTCTGAGAAGTCTGTGGACAATACAAAAGAAATAAACAATACAAGAAAACCACGTCAGGTAAGTTAAACCGAATAGATCTTTGACGCTGTGTCAAATCTATTTAATCTCTAAATCATGAAATTCCTGAGAAATTCAAATCCAGGAATTAAGAGGTTATGTTTAACTTTGTTTAGAAATGGACATGGACAATGGACCAAAATCTGAAGGCTGGCGTTCAACGTCACGGTCAGGGGAAGTGGTCTTCCATATTATTGGATTATGACTTTGAAGGGCGCACCGGCACAATGCTCAAAGACCGCTGGAGAGTTCTACAGAGGACATACGAAGTCAGCTGAAGAGGGAAAAGCCCTTCTATAACTTTCAAAATGTAGCGATTTATCTGTAAATAAAATGGATCTAATCAATTGTATGGCTGGAGTTTTCTGCTCCATTCTGCACAGTGGAACATTTACCACTAGAGGGCACTCATCACATAACAGTCAACAGGGTTCAGTGATTTAAAGTTGTTTTTTTTTTCTTACAAAAGCATAATACAATTACACAATTTTGTACATTTAAAATGTTTTTCAAAGAAATGTATTGAAAAATGAAATAAAAAAAACTTACAATAAAGTCATGCAAAATCAAGTATGGCGTATGAATAATGTGTACTAGGAAAAAGTTAAAATAAAACAATTCTGGTCAAATTCTGCAGAGCAATGGAAAGGTGCACGGCGATCGCAGTGATGTGATCTTGCTTTTATATCAAATATGTAGCATATTTATTAAAAGACATGGTTGCAAAGCCCCAAGCCGTTTGTCTCTTATGTAGAAAGCCTGTGGTATTGAGACATCTGATCTGAACATATTGAGGGCACCTTACAGTGAAACGTCATTCATTCATTGTGCACCACACACACCCGAGCACCTGTTCCTACAGTGCTTTGTGCGGCTCAGATGAACACGAAGCTGTGCTGTGGCGGACAGTTGCACTGTTGGGTTTTCTGGATCTTCTTCCACGTGCCGCTGCACTGAGGGTTCCCCGCTGCTTGCCACTGGAGCACAGCATCTCTGCAACACAGCCGCAGACCACAATGTTTCTGGTTTTCACACATATATATCTGCAGTATAAGACGCTGATGCTTCATTTACTGCATTGATCAAGTTCAGTGATGAAGTGTATTTATCTAACTACTGTACTTAAGTACATTTTTATATACTTTATTCTGGGATTTTCACATCATGTTCTTTATACTTCCACTACATTTCAGAGGGAAATTTAATACTATTTATTTGAAAGATTTAGATGCTTTTCAGCTGATTTAATTATTTTATATACTTTAATATTCTATCATCTATTTAATTTAAGTTACTTTGTGTGTAAAGATGCCAAACATGATTAGCTCCATATTGATAAAAACAAAAAGATCAAAGCCATATGTAATGAGTACATTTACTTTTTCGGCAGTATTTCTACATTTACTCGAGTAATAGATCAGAGTACTTTGTTCACTGTAGGAGGTGGGAACTTGTCCTAATTTCATATATTGATTAGACTTCATTATTTTCACATAGGTCCAATGAAATGGCCAAACTTAACCAACACTGCTGAAAGATCATAACTTCATACTTGTCTGATTCCTGCCCGTCTCCTTGGCAGCTGCCGCTATTGTTCCTCATGGCGGGTGGTTCACATGCCACACACACCGTATAGCCTTCCGTCATGTAGCGCATCCAGTGTGTGTGTGGCCGGTTCTGCACTGTGCAGTGGGGCGTCCGTGACTCCAGTATAAACTCCACACAGAACCTGAGGGGAGTAGCAGCAGAGTTATAAAGGTCACAACAGTTATTCATGCGATATTAAGACCATAAATCAAGACCGAGGACTAAAGGCCACTGTAACAATTTTGCATGTAAGCCTTATAATGACTCGTTTTAATATGAAACTCACTATATAACCGAAGACTTTTGTTCTTTTTTTATGCCTTGTCTTTCTTACATTCACAGGCTTCGTAAGTGCCTTTGAAGATAACAGTTGCAGCAAATTCCCTCAAGATTAGACAAATATTTTATCTGTGTATAAAAATCTCTATGTTGAAAAAGAACAAGGCTTATTCCATTGGGGTGACTGTTATTTTTTGACAGTTTTATGTCTTTTTTTTTTTTGTAACAAAACTTTCTGTTGAACCGGGTTCTTTCTCACCTCAAGTGGTTCAGCTGCAACAAGAGACACATTGAAAGTGCACAATAGGAGAGGCATCATCATTACTCCTTTTCTTCATTCAGAGCAACATGAACACACCCAATATGAAATATGAATAATTCAGCCTAAAGACACAGTATATAAAACCTGCCTTACTGTCATCCAAACCTTTGTGTGCGCGCCTTTCATGTGACAGCCCTCATTAAAGTCGAGAGTATTTCATTTCAAAGGTTTGTGGGCAGTCTCTTGACATTGCCGTATATTTACTGGTATGTGGACAGACATCCAGGTGAGCAAACACCCACAGGTAGCTCATGCACATGGAGAAAACATTATTTTTTTTTGTTCCCCACACTCTCTCTTCCAAAGGGGTTTGTGTTACACAACATCACGCTAATAGGAGGTTAGCGCTCGTGAACTTTTCAACTGCTGAGGTCATGCGCATTTGCCGAGTACTTAGGGAGGCTTTATAGTGGCATGATATGGAGCCTACCCATGGTCCAGTGGGTTTCCATAGTGGTCATGCTTGGGCCTCCCTTTGGCGAACTCCATGCTTGTGATGAATGCAGGACCTGATAAGAGAAGCCAAATTCATTGTTTCCGTTCAGATTTAATCAGTTTAAAGTGTAAAATGATGATTTTTTTTTTTTGTTTTTCTTATTGTTTTTATCTACCTGACTTGACGCCACAGTCGCGGCCCTGGTGGTCCCTGTACTCCCTGCAGCCGGCCTGTTGCTGCAGACTGGGACAGGCCTCTCCGTTGTTACTGGGCTGCTGCTCTATGTGACGTACCCGCACTCGCATGGAAGGCCTGCAGGGCTTGGCACAGCCGCTCCAAAAGCTCCACTCGCTCACGGCGCAGTCCTGGGCTGGGGTGTTGGCACCCGGTGTTGGGAGGGGAAAATGCCGTTATTAAAACATAACCTCCGTGGTGACAAGCAGATCCGAGGAGATACCCCGGAGATGTTTGTGGCCCCGCGACCTGACTTCTGCAGGGTGCACAGGGCGGGACTTCTGAGACGCGGCGACAGTACGACACTGTAGCTCGCCGAGGACCGCGTAATTATCGCTTTCCTCTGGAACCACGTAATGGAGCTAAACAACCGGGAAATAACTTTACATCAATGAAGCATTGATTGTGACTTGTAGAATTAGTGTTTCCGGCTGTACTTGAAGCAGTTTGAGAGCCGGCCAAGTGAGGAAACCCACTCAATCGCCAAGTCCTGTGACTTTTCTTTTTTCTCCTTTCGAGTCGCTTTCTGTGTCTTGGCGATCGGGCTTTGATGTATTAAGTATGGAGATATTAGTGACTACCGGCCTATAACACGTATTAGCTACGCTCTGCTTGTTTGACTGGAACTGTAATTGCTACGACTGATTGACAGAATCACATTCTTCAAATATTTGTACTAATTCCATTATGTGGGCTAGTCCATTGAAAGCCTGCACAAATAATTCCAACATGTGGGGAAACTTCGGATCGCACTGACCTTGCCAGCTATGTGTCAGCAGCAGATATACAGTATGTGATACAGCCTGGTATGGAGATATTTCTTATGCAACTAACGTTTATCTTTATCAGATAGAAGTCTTTCCTTTGCAATGGTTCAACGGGTTACCTCGCACTGGTATCTTCTCCTTTACATGTGTGCACTGCCCTCCGTTCACCCCTCACCTGGGCACTCTGTGAAGTAGTCGAAGCAGCAGTCCTGGGTCCTGGTGCAGCCTTCGTCGCAGTAGCACGTCCCGTAGACCCGGTCCATCCTCCAGTCAGTGGTCACGCAGCTCGTGTCTCTGCCGCGGCAGCATTTCCCCGAGCAACCCCCGGACACCAAGTGGTTCTTTCCCAGGGTGGAAAACGCCAGCAACAAGCAGGCCAACTCCACAGAGAACCCCATCACGTGGGAGCGGGGAAAAAAAAAAAAAACGAGGGGTCAGCGATGAAGTCGACCCCTTGCTTGCCCCGGATGTGTGATTTCTTTTTTTTTTTTTTTACCTCTTTTATTTAGGTGTTCTCCTCTTCTTGGTGTGTTTATCCCCACCACTCAGTCCCTACTCCACCTCTGTCATGCTGGTTGAGAGAGGTTGGAATACCAGCCCAGCCCAACCCCAGCCAAGACTGTGTGCCTCTGCCACAGGAGCCCTTGTGACCTGGAATTCCTCTGTCCGTCTCCTGTGTCCAGCCCCTCAGTTCCCCTCCAGAAGCAGGTTTGCAGAGCAACCTACGTCAAAAGCAGAACACCCCATTCCAGCTCTGATCAGCCTCCCTCATGCTGTGTGTGCACCTCTCCCCCTCGGAGCGCGTATCTTTTTCCCCTGTTCCCGGCTGAGCACCTCCCTCCAGCCGATCACACACACGGGAGGAGACAGTGCGGACAAGGGAGGGGTAGCCTAAGCTGGTGAGTTTGGTGCGTGTGTGTGTTTTTTTTCTCCTCTTCGCTTCTCTCTCTCTTCTCTTGCTTCTTTGTCACCTGTCGTATTCTCCTGTCACTCGCCTTCCTCTGCCCACCTCTCCTTGCAGAATTGCCGTGACCCTCATGCCAGTCTTGCCCAGTCACTCTCTGCCACAACAAACCTCTGAGTCCCAAAAGAAAGGGAGGAATGTGAGCAGTTGGCAGGTCTCCAGACAATTGTGCCAGGGGGCCCGCTGAGTGTTGTAAAGCCACCCTTTGGTTCTCACCTCGCTGCCTTTTTCAGAAATCTCAACACATCCAGACTGATTTATCTGATCTATTTATTTTGTTTTTTTAAGAAGTAGTTTTAGATTTAAATTTTAGAAAATAGTTTCCTTACATTTTTTTTAAATGAGATTTGGACAAGAAGATCTATACCACTCTCGTATCTGTACATTAAACATGGCGCTACACTCAAGAGCTAGCTTAGCTTAGCTTAAAGACTTAAAATTGAGACAACTAGCCTACTAGCACCTCACTAACATGATATATGTCATTTATTTTATCCATATGCAAAAACAAGTGTATAAATAACTGATTATTACTTGGAAATCTCACAGTAACATCAAGAATCCAACAAGTCAACGCGCCTAGCCAAGAAATAGTCCCACATGTTAAGTCACATTTGATATTTTTGCATTCAACAAGCAAGATATAACATGTTAAATTTGTAATTTGTAGATATGCTAAGTTTGTTTTGAAAAAAAAGTGTTTTTTTTGCTAGGTATTTCCTCCTTATGCTCCCGTTTCCAGTTTTTATGCTAAGCTAGCGTAACTATGTCTTGGCTGTAGCTTTAAAACAAATTAAATAACGCTATCTTTCTTCTCACTTAACGAAAGTGTGTAGCAGCCAATAATGTAATAACAATCAAGCCAATAACATAATCCTTTTTTCCATTCTTAATGCTATATAAGTTGATAATGTAATAAGTTATTTGATTATTCACTAGTCATATATGTGTATGAGCAGCTTTTGTAAGTGTTTATTGGTTCAGATATTTATTACAATTACATTAAAGGGAAGCCTATTTCCCAAAATAACTCTCCATTTCCATGTATCCATTGTCACGTAATGAGATAGCATGGCAACCACAAGTAAATATTTTTAAATCCGTGACATGGAGCTTCAGTGTATATAATGTTTCTTGCAGTTCAGCAGGGTTGGGCTGTAATTTAATGTAATTTAATTTCGTATACTATAATTCAACAGAGGCATGTCGAGCAAGGTTAATTGTTTTATCTCATTAGGATGGAGCTCGTAGCTGTCAGTTGATGGATTAATCAGAGTATTAGATTTGCAGAGTGAAATTGAGACAGGTCTTAAAGGGCAAAGACCTTTTACCACGTCTGAGATGATGTCAGTGTATAAAAACAGATAATTTAGCATTCCACCTTTTTTTTTTTACAGCTTTTTAATCACTGTTTTAAGTAAGGCCTTTGTAATTTGGCAGTGCCAAAGCAAAACACATTTTTCACTGTTATGTTTGTCCAAGGAGCCTGAATGTCTGAGGATGTTGTGAACTCTGAAGAGGGTCAGCTTTTATTTGAGCAGTACCTCTTCCATCTCATGGGAAACAAATGAGGCCTCCGCAGGGAGCATTAACTGGGATTGAGGCCTCCCTTCACACACTGCTATAGAAGGAGCAGATATTTGTAATAATGTGGATGCTTTGGCTCTTCTGCTTTGAAAAACAGCTTGTGCAGAGCAGAGGGGGGTCTCTTTGGGTCCTTTGATTCGTCTTCTCGCCATGAAGCAGGTAGGTCAAGCGACAGTAATAGCCTTCATCTTCACCATAATCATCAGCAGCGGTATCACTGGGCGGCTTGAGGAGCATGTGTCTGAACCAGTGTATATTAAAGTCTGAGGGGTTGAACCCAGACTGACCTCAAAACCACTGCATTCTGTAACTTGCAAATATCAGCATTTTCATATGATAGATAGAGAAATGATAGAAAAAAACCTATTAGTAATCATTTTGAGAAGGTGCCTGTTTCCCAAATGGTGGATATCTCATTCATTTTGTGAAAAATTAAGTCGTAAGCAAGGGGCTTTCCCTCAAATGTCACCAGAGCTAAAACAGACAGCACACTTTCAGTCCTGATTTGATACATCCACTGATGCAAGACATACAGCTGCATCAGTTTACTATGGCTTCAGCACGTCCTAAGTGCACATCAAAGCATGTTTTGCGTCTGACATGCCCCCCCAACCTTGGCCCTCCTGCCCTCACTGTGCACTTGTCAAAGACAATCAGCCTTCACACAGTAACACACCCTTCTTGTCGTTTTCTTAGTGTATTAGAGCAGAGAGCGAAAGCAGATCAAGCCTGGTGGTGAACAGAACCTGTGTGTTCAGATCCTCGAAACTCGGTCCATCGCGTTTACACGTGTGCGCCCACACGACCGTTTGACAAACACAGATATACAAAGATAGATGGGTTGGATTTAGATAGGAATGAAAAGCTTGCGCGTCTCCACCTCGAGTGCTGGGTGTCAAGGAGACGGCAGGGTGAATCCTCGCTCCATCTCGCCTATATGGGGAATGCAAACTGCGGCTGTCCCCATGGTAACGCCTGACCCGGGGTTGCTATAGCTTCAGAGCCTTTGTTGACCAATGCTTGAATTCTGCCTTTCCACTTCAACGTGTTGTCATCGAAGGCAGAAATGATGGCATCACATCTGACAAGGATTACACTTGTGGGTTATTGTTGGAACACAGAAAGTTTTCCCTAATATTATATGATATGAATGATGGCTGCAATAACATATATATCCACAGAGCTCATTGTCATTGACGAGATTTCATTTCTATACGGAAGAATTACAACAAATGCCTTTTCAGTCACTACATCAGACTGATGTTTCCAACTCAAACTTTGAACCTTGACAAAATATTCAATTGAAGAAGTTAATCAAATTTGGCCAAGTTTGTTCCTCCCTAAATAGTGTGCTCAGTTTCTGCCTCATGAATGGAACTCTTTGTGCACTAGCTGTCTCAAACTTCCTCCTTCCACGTGTCCATTTGAAAGTGAGCGTACATATATTGTCTCTTTATGTGTCTTGTGTGTGTTCATGTGTGTACACGCCTTTGTAGTGCATTCATCCATTATGGCATTTGATGAGGCGAGCCTTGTGAATGATGAACCCAGCCCTGACACACACACAGGAATCTCCATGAGTCATTATCGAACCAGTTGAGAAGGTGGGTGTTTGACTTGGCTTGTATCATCAGAACACAATTTTACAGGTGGCTGCTAATCTTATAATAACATGTAACGCTAGAAGGGTTAGGGTCACTAAGAGTGCATAGTTTTGACAGGTTGCTATGGACACAGTTGGGAACTTTGAACCGAATATTTCTCTGCACTTCAAATGAGATTAAATTAAGTCAGGAAAGTCCAAATAGCTTGAAAAAATTATAGATGCATCCAACTATGACTGTCCCAAGACTTCACTGGTGGGAATGTCATATTACAGGTGTATGTATGGTTTGACAAATCACTTCAGAGCTGAATTAACATGGTGTTCAATGGGACACTTAGTCAACACTTTCTGCACTGTTGGGCCATTTATGGAAAAAAAAACATGAGTCCTATTAAAGTAACATTGGCGGAGAGGGGACAACATTGATTATATTATGATGGATAGATTATTCAGGTAGAGTGGAAGTTGTGGGAATAAAGATGATAATGTTTTGAGGATTTTTAATGGACAATTTGCAAGCCTGAATCGAAAGCATGTGATGTCAATTCATGGAATTTTGGTTGGTGCTGTTACTATGGCAACTCCAGTCCAGTTAAAAGGGAGCCACTTAAGGGTCAGTGACAAATAATGGTTGGCAAGATGAAGTCAAAAACGTTTTAAAATACAGTTTTAAAAGGTGAGGTATCTCAAAATGTACATTTTGTGTTCATATAAAACTAGTTGATAGCATGTTCTTTTATTTAAAAAATAAAATAATAGAGTTTAACTATCTGGAATCAAGTTTTTAGGCTTACATTACATGATATTTCTGACACTGTCCCAAAAACAATCATTATGCAAATTATATAAATACAAATCCCCCCAAAATGTAAAGGGTTCCTCCTTTACCACTTATACATCGTACCACCAAGTTTTATGAAAATTGGCAAAGTAGTTGTTCTTTAATCCTTTTCACAAACAGACAGAAGAACAGCACCAAGAACAGGTAAAACAGATTGTCTCTAAATAATTTAAGAAATAAATTAAAAGAATACAGTGGAGTTTAACTCTACCTGAGGATTCCTTTCACTATGATTCTGAGTGAGTCCCCTTCGATTCATAGTGACACTTCACATCACATTTACAACAATTTCTATTATTATGAGCTATCTACTACAGCCTGCTAATGATGCCCCGTTCATTACGGGTCATTACTGTTTGATCGTTTATGGATGATAACACGCTTCTCCAGGACCAAAGCAGCAGCGGCTTTGGAGCGTTGCCAGTGCAATGACGACATCATCGCTGATAATTGTCCCTTCATCAGTCACGTATCTTGGCGTACAGTTCCATAAATCAATGCAAACGGAGGTCATATGAGGCGGAATGCGTGGGTGGGGAGTTGGGGAGTGGGATTGACCCCTGCCTTTTTGAGAGATGAAACTAAGGATAATGATAATGACTAGGAGAGAAGAGGGTGCATCTATCACTGTGGATTTCATAAATCTTATTGTGAAATGCCAGAGAGCAGCGGAAAGGTTAGGCCCCAGTGGTGCCGTGGATGTGTGTGTGTGTGTGCGTGTGTGTGTGTGCTGCTCTGCCAAGGGCAAAGTGTATGAATTTCACAAAAAGCCAAAGCCATACATCAAGGACTGGCACGAAAAATCACTTCACAGAATTTCTCAGTCACGCCATGACTTGCATATTGTTGGCAAAAACGTCAAATTTCACTCATAACTGGCAATAACTGATACATGTGGGGTTGGGAATGTACCTGGCAGCTGTGAAAACCTGTGAAAGAAAAAAAACAGCCTTAAATGATAAAAAAAAGGAGCTTGAGGTTGCAGACAAAGCGCAAAGAAATCAGTGAACATTTGTGATACAATAAGCCCTGTTGCCATAGATTTTAAATAGTTTTCAGCTCAGCTGTGTTTATATGATGGCAAAGACAAAGATTTGACCTTAGTGTGTCCCTCTTGAATACACACACACACACTACAGGATCAGGAACTGCTGTTGACACTTGCCACTTGCTTGTTCTATTACTTGTTTTGGAGAAACTATCTTTTATGATCTGTAGAGCCTATTTTTCATGAGATAAGAAAATCAGACAAATAGTAAAAAGATCAATCTGAGACTTTATGTGTGTGTTTGTGTGTGTGCACTGACATACTAAACAGCACGTTCTGATCTTTGTCCCCTGACCAAACCTGACTAAACATATTCAGGTCATTTTGGATTCGAGGCATGAGCAAAGTTATATATTTGGCAGACAGGCTGCATTCTCTGATCCCCGCTGATAAGAGTCAACTGGCACAATATCAAGTCAGGTGAAACTGTAAAACAACCTGGCTATTCTTCAATAGGACACAGGTTTAGCTGGGACATGTAGATTTTGCAAACACAAATTTGAACTGCACCTGAATCGTAAATATATCATTGCTGCATTAATTTTTTTTTTTTCCTGCATAATCTGCTCAGAAATCTGTTGAAATTGGCCGTGGCTGACTGAAATAAGTAGTGTAGTCTTGGTCTGCTTCTGTGGAATTACAGTGAAACGATAAACCCCATGTGGGCAGGCCCCAGTGTGGCTCTTATTAAAGACCTCATTGTTGACTGTTTGTTCCAGGTCATTTTGTTTCACCACACTTGAAAAGGGGACGGTAAAAAACCCTGCAAGAAGAGGGAGACCCAGCCTCCGTTTGACCGTGAATACAAGCCCTTCACTTTGTATGAATAAGGGGATGGCTCTGGTGTTTCTAGGTCACTGTGTGTCCCTGAAATACACGTCTCACCGTCCGCAGGGAGGGAGGGAGGGACACAAGCTGTTTGACGACATCACGTTAGTATTTATCAGGGAGCTGAGGATATCCACTCTCTGAAATTAAACACGGTTTCATTCAGCCAGTGATTGTTACCAGTCCTATTGGACTTTTGGGACCGGTAGCTTATTGATAGTTATCATTTCATGAAGTCAACCACCGCCCAAAAGTAAATTGCGTTATAATAACATTATAATTATATTGGAGCCTTAATAACATTCAATCTTTTGAGGAAAGCAACAGAACCCAGAGTCTGGCTTTTCTTTGTTACCTAAAGATCTGAAAAAGTGGAGCAAGCCACACAAATTTCTCCAGGTTGTGTCAGGCTGTGAGGGTGAACTTATTTCACTGCTGAATACGCTGATTCATTTCTCACTCCCCTTTCAACAAGGCACCATCATACGTCACATACGACTTTGTTAAAATAAAAAAAAAAAATTAATTCAACAAAAACGCTTCATATTGGCATGGCATGGGGGATAGCATGTCTTAGTCTTAGCATGTCTTAGCATGTCATAGTATAACATGTCACCAAAAAACGTCATACTATAGCATGTCGTCCAAAAACGGTCATACTATAGCATGTCGTCCAAAAAAAGTCATACTATAGCATGTCGTCCAAAAAAAGGTCATACTATAGCATGTCGTCCAAAAAAAGTCATACTATAGCATGTCGTCCAAAAAAGGTCATACTATAGCATGTCGTCCAAAAAAGGTCATACTATAGCATGTCGTCCAAAAAAAGGTCATACTATAACATGTCGTCCAAAAAAAGTCATACTATAGCATGTCGTCCAAAAAAGGTCATACTATAGCATGTCGTCCAAAAAAAGGTCATACTATAGCATGTCGTCCAAAAAAGGTCATACTATAGCATGTCGTCCAAAAAAAGTCATACTATAGCATGTCGTCCAAAAAAAGTCATACTATAGCATGTCGTCCAAAAAAGGTCATACTATAGCATGTCGTCCAAAAAAGGTCATACTATAGCATGTCGTCCAAAAAAAGTCATACTATAGCATGTCGTCCAAAAAAAGTCATACTATAGCATTTTGTCTAAAAAACAGTCATACTATAGCATGTCGTCCAAAAAAAGTCATACTATAGCATGTCGTCCAAAAAAGGTCATACTATAGCATGTCGTCCAAAAAAAGTCATACTATGGCATGTCGTCCAAAAAAGGTCATACTATAGCATGTCGTCCAAAAAAAGTCATACTATAGCATGTCGTCCAAAAAAAGTCATACTATAGCATGTCGTCCAAAAAAGGTCATACTATAGCATGTCGTCCAAAAAAAGTCATACTATAGCATGTCGTCCAAAAAAAGTCATACTATAGCATGTCGTCCAAAAAAAGGTCATACTATAGCATGTCGTCCAAAAAAGGTCATACTATAACATGTCGTCCAAAAAAGGTCATACTATAGCATGTCGTCCAAAAAAGGTCATACTATAGCATGTCGTCCAAAAAAGGTCATACAATAGCATGTCGTCCAAAAAAAGGTCATACTATAGCATGTCGTCCAAAAAAGGTCATACTATAGCATGTCGTCCAAAAAAGGTCATACTATAGCATGTCGTCCAAAAACGGTCATACTATAGCATGTCGTCCAAAAAAGGTCATACTATAGCATGTCGTCCAAAAAAAGGTCATACTATAGCATGTCGTCCAAAAAAAGGTCATACTATAACATGTCGTCCAAAAAAAGTCATACTATAGCATGTCGTCCAAAAAAGGTCATACTATAGCATGTCGTCCAAAAAAGGTCATACTATAGCATGTCGTCCAAAAAAGGTCATACTATAGCATGTCGTCCAAAAAAGGTCATACTATAGCATGTCGTCCAAAAAAGGTCATACTATAGCATGTCGTCCAAAAAAAGTCATACTATAGCATGTCGTCCAAAAACGGTCATACTATAGCATGTCGTCCAAAAAAAGGTCATACTATAGCATGTCGTCCAAAAAAAGGTCATACTATAGCATGTCGTCCAAAAAAAGGTCATACTATAGCATGTCGTCCAAAAAAGGTCATACTATAACATGTCGTCCAAAAAAGGTCATACTATAGCATGTCGTCCAAAAAAGGTCATACTATAGCATGTCGTCCAAAAAAGGTCATACAATAGCATGTCGTCCAAAAAAAGGTCATACTATAGCATGTCGTCCAAAAAAGGTCATACTATAGCATGTCGTCCAAAAAAGGTCATACTATAGCATGTCGTCCAAAAACGGTCATACTATAGCATGTCGTCCAAAAAAAGGTCATACTATAGCATGTCGTCCAAAAAAGGTCATACTATAGCATGTCGTCCAAAAAAGGTCATACTATAGCATGTCGTCCAAAAAAGGTCATACTATAGCATGTCGTCCAAAAACGGTCATACTATAGCATGTCGTCCAAAAAAGGTCATACTATAGCATGTCGTCCAAAAAAAGGTCATACTATAGCATGTCGTCCAAAAAAAGGTCATACTATAACATGTCGTCCAAAAAAAGTCATACTATAGCATGTCGTCCAAAAAAGGTCATACTATAGCATGTCGTCCAAAAAAGGTCATACTATAGCATGTCGTCCAAAAAAGGTCATACTATAGCATGTCGTCCAAAAAAGGTCATACTATAGCATGTCGTCCAAAAAAGGTCATACTATAGCATGTCGTCCAAAAAAAGTCATACTATAGCATGTCGTCCAAAAAAGGTCATACTATAGCATGTCGTCCAAAAAAAGTCATACTATAGCATGTCGTCCAAAAAAAGTCATACTATAGCATTTTGTCTAAAAAACAGTCATACTATAGCATGTCGTCCAAAAAAGGTCATACTATAGCATGTCGTCCAAAAAAGGTCATACTATAGCATGTCGTCCAAAAAAGGTCATACTATAACAAGTTGTCCAAAAAAGTCATACTATAGCATGTCGTCCAAAAAAAGTCATACTATAGCATGTCGTCCAAAAAAAGTCATACTATAGCATGTCGTCCAAAAAAGGTCATACTATAGCATGTCGTCCAAAAAAGGTCATACTATAGCATGTCGTCCAAAAAAAGTCATACTATAGCATGTCGTCCAAAAAAGGTCATACTATAGCATGTCGTCCAAAAAAGGTCATACTATAGCATGTCGTCCAAAAAAGGTCATACTATAGCATGTCGTCCAAAAAAGGTCATACTATAGCATGTCGTCCAAAAAAGGTCATACTATAGCATGTCGTCCAAAAAAGGTCATACTATAGCATGTCGTCCAAAAAAGGTCATACTATAGCATGTCGTCCAAAAAAGGTCATACTATAGCATGTCGTCCAAAAAAGGTCATACTATAGCATGTCGTCCAAAAAAGGTCATACTATAGCATGTCGTCCAAAAACGGTCATACTATAGCATGTCGTCCAAAAAAAGTCATACTATAGCATGTCGTCCAAAAAAGGTCATACTATAGCATGTCGTCCAAAAAAGGTCATACTATAGCATGTCGTCCAAAAAAGGTCATACTATAGCATGTCGTCCAAAAAAGGTCATACTATAGCATGTCGTCCAAAAAAGGTCATACTATAGCATGTCGTCCAAAAAAGGTCATACTATAGCATGTCGTCCAAAAACGGTCATACTATAGCATGTCGTCCAAAAACGGTCATACTATAGCATGTCGTCCAAAAAAAGTCATACTATAGCATGTCGTCCAAAAAAAGTCATACTATAGCATTTTGTCTAAAAAACAGTCATACTATAGCATGTCGTCCAAAAAAGGTCATACTATAGCATGTCGTCCAAAAAAGGTCATACTATAGCATGTCGTCCAAAAAAGGTCATACTATAACAAGTTGTCCAAAAAAGTCATACTATAGCATGTCGTCCAAAAAAAGTCATACTATAGCATGTCGTCCAAAAAAAGTCATACTATAGCATGTCGTCCAAAAAAGGTCATACTATAGCATGTCCTCCAAAAAAAGGTCATACTATAGCATGTCGTCCAAATAAGGTCATACTATAGCATGTCGTCCAAAAAAAGTCATACTATAGCATGTCGTCCAAAAAAGGTCATACTATAGCATGTCGTCCAAAAAAGGTCATACTATAGCATGTCGTCCAAAAAAGGTCATACTATAGCATGTCGTCCAAAAAAGGTCATACTATAGCATGTCGTCCAAAAAAGGTCATACTATAGCATGTCGTCCAAAAAAGGTCATACTATAGCATGTCGTCCAAAAAAGGTCATACTATAGCATGTCGTCCAAAAAAGGTCATACTATAGCATGTCGTCCAAAAACGGTCATACTATAGCATGTCGTCCAAAAAAAGGTCATACTATAGCATGTCGTCCAAAAAAGGTCATACTATAGCATGTCGTCCAAATAAGGTCATACTATAGCATGTCGTCCAAAAAAGGTCATACTATAGCATGTCGTCCAAAAAAGGTCATACTATAGCATGTCGTCCAAAAAAGGTCATACTATAGCATGTCGTCCAAAAAAGGTCATACTATAGCATGTCGTCCAAAAAAGGTCATACTATAGCATGTCGTCCAAAAAAAGTCATACTATAGCATGTCGTCCAAAAAAAGTCATACTATAGCATGTCGTCCAAAAAAGGTCATACTATAGCATGTCGTCCAAAAACGGTCATACTATAGCATGTCGTCCAAAAAAAGGTCATACTATAGCATGTCGTCCAAAAAAGGTCATACTATAGCATGTCGTCCAAATAAGGTCATACTATAGCATGTCGTCCAAAAAAGGTCATACTATAGCATGTCGTCCAAAAAAGGTCATACTATAGCATGTCGTCCAAAAAAGGTCATACTATAGCATGTCGTCCAAAAAAAGGTCGTACTATAGCATGTCGTCCAAAAAAGGTCATACTATAGCATGTCGTCCAAAAAAAGTCATACTATAGCATGTCGTCCAAAAAAGGTCATACTATAGCATGTCGTCCAAAAAAGGTCATACTATAGCATGTCGTCCAAAAAAGGTCATACTATAGCATGTCGTCCAAAAAAGGTCATACTATAGCATGTCGTCCAAAAACGGTCATACTATAGCATGTCGTCCAAAAAAGGTCATACTATACTATAGTACTATATACTATGCAATAGATGATGTGTGCACAGGATGGAATGCAATACATTTAGAACAGGAAAATAATTGAGTATGACATTAATTAGAACAACAGAAATATCGATTCATGCTGTTTGTGAAGGATGAGGTGACAGGATGCATTGCAGCTTCCAGGTGCCACCAGGACAGTCGGACCCTTGCACTACAGCATGCTCTGTGAATGAGAACCCACAGGGCAGGTTGAAATAAAATGGTACATCAGTGGGTCATGAGTGCTACAGATGGAAGAAAGAAAGAGAAGTTCAGAGTATCAGAGTATTAAACGTGTCTGCCCCCTGAAACAGAAAGACGGTTCCACAGGAGAGGAGCTTGTAGTTAAAAGCTCTGTCTCCTATTTCAATTTTAGAAATTCTGGAAACCTCGTTGGGATATTTGTCATGCACTTGAATGAATTGGTCATGGGTGCTAAATGTCCTTCAGCTAAATTAATTAAAGGACATTTGGCGTTTAGTTAGAGTATGATTAGGGAAGCATTAGGGTTAGGGTCAAGTTAAGGTTAATCTAATGTTAGGCACAACATTAATTTAACATCTGGCACCAATGTTTTCTAATGTTATGCACCAACATAATTATAAAACTCAGCTCCAACATCATCCTAACACCAGGCTTCAGTGGTATTAGGCATCAGCGTTATTCAAACATAAGTAACTTGAATTTTCTTGATGTGCCATCTCTGGGCTGCTGCGTGTCCAGTATTGAAGTTTTATTATCTAATGCTTGAGGCCGCAGCTGTGGCATCCGCTAATTATCATCTGTAATATGCACTCACATGGCAGCCAGTTTATTTCATTGACTGCTTAACTGGTATATAACATAATCATGACTTTTGCTACTCTGCACCACCTTTGTGAAGCCTGTTTAAAAATACTCATGTTCTTTATCCAAGGGACAAAATTATCCCCATATATATATATATGATCTTCCAGTTTTCTAACTCAAAAGTGCTAAAAAAAAACAACCAAAAGAATAGCAATGTCCTTGGTGACACAAAAGCGTTAATGCTCCCTTCTGCTCATAAATGTGTTTTCTTCTTGTTTTTACACTTTGATGTTTGAGCTGCAACGTGCATAAATGTATGTGAAAAAATATCACACACACACACACTAGTATTCAAAGTACTTTTTTATGCATCATCGAACATGTCTGGAGGTGATTTATAAGTTACTTAAACTACAGAACAGTTGCTGTTGTTGCCCATTTTAAAGTCGCAACCAATAACATTAACTTTAATACTCACTATATAGTAAAAATGTTATCTTTTCATCGGCTACATATTCAAAATAATGAAGACCCGTCATCATTTGTCTCATAACAAAAAGACAACCGCAGTCTTTGTCGATTACAATGAACAAGAGCATTCAGAGACACAAGCTGCCCATCATACTGCAACAAAACTATGTGTTATGTGGGAAAGTACCACATTCTGGGATCTGGGGGAAAACAGTTTTGTGTCTTGTGTTTTGTAGATACGGAATGCAGATTATGTTACATTGCAATATTTTAGGCATCCTAATTACAGCGCGGGTCGATACGTGCTATACGTGCCAAGGAGAGGGTGACGGCTCCTTTATTAGCCTGTGGTGCATTAGAAGAAAGAATAATGCAGAAAGAACTCGAGCTAACAAAAAATATATTTATTTAAATTCAGGAAGACGTTTAACAAGGCACAATACTGGTTTTGCTAAACTATTAAATATATACACAGATATGTCGAACATGGGCGTTTTAAATTACTCAGCCAGTAAGCTTTATAAAACTAGTGTATCGGGACATTTCAAATACTGTTGTGAGATCCAAGCTTCACAGCATTTGCAACATACTGATGAAACAGGAGGAAATGTGGCAGTATTACATAACAGCCATCACAAGTCATTAGAAAGGTTAAATAAATATATTTTCATGCAGATGCTGAGTGGAAATCTACTGAGACCTGTGAGAAGAAGTGGAAATATGTAACTAATATTATTCATCATCAGGGCTTTTTTCCACAGTAAACACTTTTCTTTTTAAGAATAATACTCTATAATCCTCTCAAGGGGAGCAGAGGTCAGGAAAACCAAAATGTGAAGACCAGCCAGGTTATGCAGCAGACTAATATCACTGAAGACGAAAAAGCTGTGAGAACGAGCCATTTGAACGAACACGGTGTCCAAGATGTTTTATTCTGTTTAGACGTCCTTGGCACTGACTCAAACGTTTTAATCCGTGTCTGGTGTGACTGGGAACGTGGTGATTGTCAGGATGGGGGGTTTCTCGATTTCCTCAGCTTCTTGAGCTTTTCTTGCCTCGCCGTTTCGCCCTCCAAAGAGGACAGCTCGGATATCCTGTGAATAAAAGAACGAGAGGCTCCCACCATCGGGTCTGGGTAGGACTGGCCTGGGTGGGAGGTGGGGGGGTGGGGGTCGAAAGAGCCGAGGAGAGGGGATGGAAAGAAGAGGAGAGATCACAGTAAGGTGTATGATACTGAATTAAAAAAAAAAAATCCTTTACTATCTAACTTTCATCTCCATTTCTTTAGTTTGAGTATTGATTTAGTAAGGGAGGTCAGTTAGAGTTAGTCTTGGATACTTCTGGTGAGGTTTCGCCTCACAGCAGCATGTTTCATTAAAAAAAAAAGAAGCTACATTGAGACTGATAATAAAAATGTGTTTAAAAATGGTGAAACATGCTTTACAAATATTAATAATACATTAACCGAATGCACCTCTTTTCAACTTGGCTAAGAAGCTTAATCAGAATGAGCTCAAAAACTGGAGCAAACAGATGAAGTAACTCCACATGACAAGGCTTGAACACTCCCTCCTTTTTGTGATGATGAGGCCTGGCTATAATAGGACGTGTGATGTTTTAAGAAGGAAAATCCATAAAAATGACACCTGCCATCGGCTATAAATCAATGTCATAAACAATCTGTACAGGTTGACGGTTGGATTCCCCTGTTGACTTGCTTACACAGACAAGTCCGGCGTGATAAACCACAACAAATTCTGGAAACACCGTGGACTTATCACTTGGATTCATCGTGAGAAAAAAATGACGAGGAAAATAAATTAAAAAAAAGAAAACTCACTCTTTTGATTGTCTTTAACATGCAGGAGACTGTTTGCTGGGTGTGTCACCTTCGGCCTGCGGAGGAAAGAGGGGAAAAACAGAAGAGGCATAGGTCTGAGAAATAATTGAGAGACCTATTGATTGGCTCGGTCAGTTATAGATAAGGTTGAAACTACCTGCTGAGCTTGCAGTTTCCCACTGAGAAAGTGTTTGTGCCATTGAGGACTAAAGTGGAAGGAAAGAGGATGGATGGACTTGTATTCAGGTCATATCTGGAGGGCAGAAATAAGATGCGTTTGATCAAATGGTATTACTACGTGAGGAAAAACATATATATATATATATATAACTGGGCAAAATAATTCGGATTATATTTGAGCTATGATCATGCACCCTGTGTTCCCATGTCGTATTCAAGCTTGAAATCTTCTGTTTGTGATAGATATTGGAAACTATGCATGTCAAATTATTAATTGCATCTGGCTGCTGTTTTTCATATTCTTTTGATTTGTCATATATGAGGTAAGGGACTCGGATAACTACTGTAATCTACGCAGCTGTCTTCAGATTTGTGCTTTGAACGGTCACAGCTAAAACGAGGGGACTGAGTGACATTAATCCAGTGGTTACCCCAGGGTGAAGGGTCGCCCTGCGTGGCTGTGGGAAAGCTCCTTGGAGAGGCTGAATGGATGCAGATTGCCTGGTCTGTGGAAGTCTCGTGGCAGTGGAGGAATCACAGTTCTGGTCCTCTCGAACCTTCCACCTGGAGACAAAATGTAGACACAGCTGACATGTGAAGATGCGTTTTTATCCAGTGGGTTAATTAAATCATATTGGTTTCATAAATATCCATAGTCACAATTTTCTATGTTTGCAAATAGCCAGCTAAAGGACACCAATGTTCATTACAAATAGTACACCTCCACCTAGTGGTTGTTATAAGAAATTACAGTTCCAGCAGTCTCAACATCAATATGCATTCACTTTAAAGAACATTTTGTTAATGAGGTTAAATGTACTCTGAAAGTCATAAAAAATGGATTTTTAAAGTGTAAAAAAATGGATGGATGGAAAGCATCGGTTTAAGTGCAATGAACACAATTTGCAGCAGTTTAAATTATTGGAAACCAAAGGGCTAGTGGCAATTTCCGAGTTAAAATGGATCAATGGGTAGTGAAAATAGTTTTACATCACCCCCCCCCCCCTTCCTCATAATAAAAAGGCAATTTCTTACTCTGCAATTCTTACATTTATCAAATAGAAAGTGCCTCCCACAGACATCCTTTTCTGAGCCATTGTTCTCTGCATCCAGTCTGTCATCTTTGGCTAAATTAGGCGACCTACACATAGTAGAAAAAACAGATTATCAACACACACATTTAATAAAACCACAAGTGGTGGAAGAAGCATCCAGATCCTTTAGAACAAGTCCTACAGTATAAATCCAACTTACATAATTGTGTGCAAGTATGACCATCTTCATGTAGTTTTAAGTATTGCAGTGAATGTAATCTGATTGATATTGCATTAATTAATACTACTGAACCATTAGTGTAAACAGCAGTCATATACATTTAAAGTAGAATATTTTCCTCTGCAATGTAGTGAAGTGGATTATAAAGTAGCATGAAATAGAAATATTGATGTGTCCAGTACTTGAGTAAATGTAAGTTACTTTACACCACTGAATATCCAGAACAGTAATAATATAAAGACCTTTATTCATCAAGTATAAACCTAAAAATAAAA
The DNA here is from genome assembly GCA_030544235.1 of Lepturacanthus savala. Lineage (NCBI taxonomy): Eukaryota > Metazoa > Chordata > Actinopteri > Scombriformes > Trichiuridae > Lepturacanthus > Lepturacanthus savala. Next base: position 7,208,357 of record CM060476.1, on the reverse strand, counting down.
TGGATATTTTACCTCAAGATATGAACCCCTTCATATAGCCTGACATTGCTTTACTTTGTGAAATATTAGCATGTCTTACCCTCCAACTATGAGGCCGCTCAGCAAGGATTTCGCATCCTGCGACTCTACAACAGAGAAAGCTTCAGTGAGCAGGATAGAATTACCCTGTTGGGGTAAATATTAGCTTGTGAAAACAGGAGCAGCTTACTCACTACTCAAAGGTTTGATCGGAGGGAATTTCCTCCTCGGGTGGTGGATGTTCTGGCGGGCGGCAGCAGCAGCTGATCCTCCCATCCTGAAGCTCCTGTACGTCGGATATCCAGCCGCATCAGGGCCGCGCTGGCTGCAACTTGGGCTTCCTTCCGATATTAAAGCCTTTGCCGAAGGTAACGTCACAGATGCTTTGAGCTGGAAAGTCATCATGATGCAGCTGCCGCACACACATCACCCGCTTCTCAATCTAAAGTTTGGAATCTGGTCATTTTCCTTTTGACGGGGGATAAAACTCACGCTAGTAATAGCAGGTAAATAACGTTAATGCTAGCCAGGCTGTTCTGCTAACCGTGGTAACCGCTACCGAGTCATCGCGTCACCATGGAAACAGGATTAATAAAAGCGTTAGATTTTTTTTAATCCAAACACATTCCTCACCTGGTTAATTTCATACATTTCCGGTCTAATTGTTTTTAATTAATTTACAACGTTGAGTTTTAAAAGCATACATCAGGTATATTATGATCAAGTATATTATGTGTTCATGTTGGTTTCAGGTCATTTGAAAGTCCGGTTTACCATTTTTTTTTTAAATTATAAAAATCAATGTGCAATTTTGACAAACTTTAAATGGTATACCAAAAAAGGTTAAAATATATATTTTATTTATAAAATATAATCCACCTAGAATATAAAACTAGTTGATTGCATGCATTTTCATTTTAAAACCTTTTTCAGAGTTACACTATCTAGTACCATGTTTTTAGTTTCACAGCACATTAGACTTTATGACATTGTTTCATGCAAATTAATAAAATTCAAGTTGTAACATGCATGAAATGACAAAACAATGACAAGAATGTTTTTTTTTTTCCATGTTTTTATTGTACATCTGAGTCCTTTGAAAAACCTGAAAGAGAAAACAGACATTGTTATAGATGGGAGTTTTACAGTATTGATGTCCACTTTCTAATATAGAAACTACCAACATTATTCTTTATAGCCCGTAGACCTTTCACAGCAGCTCCTTTGGCAGGAGGATTAACAGGTGTTAGTGATACTAATTAAAGTTCCATTCCATTATGTGTAACTGAGCCTTTCCGGTGTACAAACAAGTACAATAGCAGCATCATGACTGGCTGCTATGAATGAAACTTAATTACCAACACCTGCCTTACCTTCCATTTCACATCAATATGGCTGCTGTGAAAAAGGTTTATTGCAAGCAGACATTACAGACATCAGTGCAATATCAAATTAAGAGTTTCAACAACTTTTATACTAGTACCAACGGTGATTCTTTTGAAAAAAGTCAGGCATATTTGCTTAAAATACCCCTCATCTGCTTTTCCAGTTTGAGCAAAGTTGATAAACCCTCATTATTAATCCTGTCCTGATAGATCTATTCTTTTGTTCCCCTATTTGAAGCTCAATGGCCAAGATGTGGTTTCAGACATAATTGGCTTATTTTCAGATGGTTTTCACCACTGTCGATAAGATGGGGAAAAAAGATAATGCATCATCAACCACATCTAATGAGCTCTGTCCATTTAATAGAGCTGAAAATGTTCCTACAACTCACCATAACTTTAGTTCATCCTCCTGATCATTCTGTTGATCTGGTCCTCCCTGTTGCCAGCGTCTCCTCCCTCCACAAAGTGTGTGGTCTTCTTGTTCATGCCACCGCGGGGTGACGACAGCTTGAAGGGCCACAGGAAGTTGTTGGCGGGCTTGAAGTTCTTTCCAACTGTGACAATCTCATGGATGAGATCCTCAACACAGATGATGCCATATTTGCCTGTGGACAAATGCAGTATGTTTGAAAAGTTTAACACCAGAGGTTGTGCACTCAAACTACATTTGCAGAAAAGGGAAAAGATTAGAGAAATCAAGAGGCAAATATCAACTGTTGTCCTGGACAACTGGCTTCACTCATCACAAAATTTAATGATCTTTGAACTGATGAATGTACCATTTCATCCTTGAATGGATGCCAAGTTACCAGAATGGCCTAAAAAAAATTACTAAAGATTTCATTCAAGGTAACTTCAAGAAATGGTAAATAAAGTTTTATCAGCAATGATACACATCAGCTTTTAAGATGAAACTACAACTTTTCCAAATGATGTCATGGTATAACTTGCATGTGGTTTCAGACATAACTGGCTTAGTTAGTTGTTTTTTTTTCACCATAGTCGATAAGACGGGGAAAAAAGTGTGCATCATTAACCACATTGCAGTCTTCTCTCAGAAGAACTTCACCTGTATTAGCCTTAATTTTACAGTAAAAGAAAAGCTAGTTTAAGATGCATAAGCATGAAAAACTTAAGTTTAATGTGTGCATACCCAGGGCCTTCTCCACCAAAGCGTTGTCTGTGAGGGCAATGCGCTGTTTCCTCATCCTGCCGTGGCCACGTTTGTAGATGAGCTCACGCACAGACTTCAGGTTGGGGTATCTGAGGAGAAAGACCAAGTTTTAAGTTGTGAAATATGCTCAAATAAGCTCAGAGCAAATAAATAACCCATATGCAACATCTGCTTATGGGTTGTATCCTCAAGGCATTATTAGATCATTTACAGCCTGAGCAGTTGGCCTCCTAGAACATGTTATTCATTCCTTATATGTATATTCACTTCATTATATCTAAAGCTTCCCAACAGATGTCACTTAAATTTAAAATGTGATTTTAAAGGAGGAAGTCATGTGACTTTGTCTTTCCAGCAGCAAGTTTCACTCCGAATAGCTTTTCTGATAGCATCTAAGTATTTGTCATGACACTTGGGTCATATCCCAAATATTAAGTTTCCATTTTCAACCAGGTCAAATGTCAAAACAACTGTTGACATCACGATTAGGTTGTGACATGCCACAAGGTTTCACCATTGAAACTGGTGATTTATATAATGCAGTGAGATATTTTCAAAATAAGATTTAAAACATTTTACCATAAAATGGTGAGTTATTTTGTCTGTGTTCTTAAATCAGACTTCTTTACAGCAGATGATGGATGATAAGGTGAGTATGTACCATATAAACTTCAAAGATTGAATGCAGTCTCATAAAAATGTCTCCCTCTATCTAAAAACTGAAATTAGTAAAACTCATGGAATGTGATTTCAGACAAAACTGGCTTAGTTTCAGTCAGTATTCACCATGGTCGATAAGATGGGGAAAAAAGTTCAGCATCATTAACCACATTCCAGAGATTAAACATCTGCAATCAGTACTATCAGTGCACCATGCCACATGAAAAACCTCATTAGAAATTCATATAACATCCAGCATGGCCATTAATGGGAATATATATTTCTACTTTTTAAAGCCGTTGATGAATTGCCTACATGACAGCACAGTAAGCTACACAGTTGATTACAGTAACAATAGCCATACCCCCAAGCGATGTAGGGTTCAGCGATCCTGAGCATGTTAATTGAAGCCTTGTTCAACTTGACGAACACACCGTTGAAGATCTGGCGCAGACGGAGCAGCTGGAGAACTTTACGGACCTTGGGGCTGACACCGTTGATACTGGAAAACAAATGATTGTGATTAGCATCATCATCAAAAGACAAAGCTGATTCAAGTCACAGTAGTGATTGTGGTTTCAGAAAATATTTGGCTTATTTGTTTTTTTGTATTTATCACCATAGTCGATCAGTCGGGGAAAGAATATGCATCATTAACCACAGCATTTACAGATCAAGAAAATCTACATATGTTAAAAGTGCAACATTTACATGGATTGCTATAACCACCCAATTTAGGAATTGCTGTTTATAGAAGACTCCAATTACTAATCTTTGACTAAACTTGTTTTTACATTTATAAATCAAGATAATTACTATAAGCTACATACAGAATAGTTTAATGTTTAGAATACAGAAAAAAAAGAATTTAGAATTAAGTTATTCAAAAGTGATTAGAGGAACTAATGCAATGTGGAGAGAGCATCTTCAGTTAGAAAAACCTGTACATTCATAATTTTGTTCTTTTTCATGCTGAATTTCTGTAATTTAATTTCTATTGCTCTATTCTGCACATGTAATACATCAAGTGATCATTTTTCTATTGCTCTTTAGAAGATTTTCTAAAAAGATGTATTACTATACATAGTTTTAAGCCATCTAAAGCAAGTTTATGATATTGGGCTACACAAATAAGAGTTAAATGCTTGCAAAGAGAACAGCAATTCCATCAATTTAAAGACCACCTACCTAATTTCAAGTCTGCAATCCATGTAAATGTTAACAGGTGAATCAAGCTAGAGTTGCTGGACATTCTTAAAAATGTCCAGACACCACTCACCCTCTGATCCTGATGACAAAGGCCAGTTTGGGCTCAGCTGGCACATAGTAGTTTCCCACTTTGCGGGCAGTGCGGGACAAGCGGATTTCACGCCTGTACATCTGCCTGTACTCCTTGTGATAAGCCTCGGCCCTCTTGTAGATCAGTTTCCTGGTCACTTTACGGGCCTGAAAACATATCAGGAATACATGCTCTATCATGGCATGGATGGGAATATCCATTAAAAAAATAGGCCAAATTGCAGGCGTGTTACTTACCTTCTTCTCTGCCAGCATCTTCTTGACACGCAAGGACTTCATGATGGCGAAGGCCTTTCGCCTTTTCAAAAGGCTCTCAGGGACCGCCGGGACCTTTTTTCTGTTACAGAAAAAGATGATTAGGTTGGAAACACATGAATAAAAACTTTCTTCATACGACTTAACTAGTTAGAGTGAAACGTGTCATAACCCTCAGCATAGCCGCTAGTAGCGTTAGCTTGCTTAGCATGTCATTAGCCGGCTTCCGTACAGGGTATCCGGCTAACAAGCGTTACTTCTTAAAAAGATACAGTGTCTCTGAAGCATTCAATGCAGCATAAGGACCACATTTTAAAACCACAATCCTTAAACCCCCCACTTGTAGCACAGAAACTTTGTAAATAAGAAGCTTATGAACATTTCAGAGACAGCCATGATGTACTCGGCTAATAGGCTTCACACATTATCCATAAACTGCTGATAACAACAATAACAATCGCTATCCTCACTAATACTCTTTGGGGTAGGATGTTAGAACAATTATCAATCTATCTATGGTGAAAAATGAACAAAGATGGTTATTTAAACACTGGATGTACTTAGATTTAACTCAGCGGTAAACACTCACTCTGCGTCCGCCATTGTGCCCACCGAGAAAGAGAAATTTTCCTTTGCGCATGTCCACGATAAAGGCGCGAGGACCCACACAAGCTGTCCTTCTAGCTGCCTGACTTTAATGTTACCGTAGTAAACGAAAGCCTAAAAATATTTTAAAACTAAATTAATGCGATCGATTTTTTTTATTGATAAATCGCCATTAATTGTTTGAGTGTTATTTAGTTGTGCTGTTGGCTGAATGACCCATACGTTTACACACATGTACATTTTTTAAATATTTTTTTATTTCAAAAGTTTTATTTAAAGCTCAACAATCCATTCTGAAAAAAATCTAAATTTAAAATAATAATTCAGTAATTCAAGATCATGTTTGCCTCATAAGGTAGTCTCATTATGTGTCATTGCTGTGTCTTTTACCCATGGATATAATGTAAGTACCATACCATGCCTGCATGCCACATTTTTATAATACTTATATACAGGCACTGGCCGCCAGAGGGAGCAAACGCTTCATTTTGCAGACCAGTATCAAAGAGCGTCCGGAGCTGCTGGAGCTGAGGAAAGTTTCCTTTGCTGAACCTCTTCAATGGAACTCAGTAGAGGAGAAAAAAAAGACAACCTCGTCTACTTCACGATGTAAAACACAGGTAGCGTGATGCTTAGCAGGGTAAGGAATACACACGCTGAGATTGACTTTAAAGGTCATGTAAAACTGTTAAAGATGCACATTTATTTTTGACGGAAAGTGAACAAGACCGGTCTAATCCTACTGATCCAAGTACATTTTTGACATTGCGTATTTCCATTCCGTTTTGTACGTCTTCCCCTTATCTGCAAAAACGAATGCAAAGATATTATATGTTAAATGTACTGTATTAATGTTTAAGCATACAAGAGTAGTCTTAAATATAATAGAGCTACAGCTTATACACTTATGTAACACTTATACAACACTTATACAATATTTTATAAATAAAAAAAAGTCTGTCAGGGATATTTAGAATAAACAGGCACCTTTTATTACTACATGTTGGACTGTAATAACATTAAAAATGTGAATTTTACTGATTCACCAACCAGCGGCAAAACGTCGAGAAAGTGCGTTAAAAAGGGGAAAATTGGTGCAACCGGTGGAAAAGGTTTGCACATTAAACGCAACCCAGGTGCGCCTGTTACTGCGGAAGGCACGTCAGCGTGTCTGTAGAACATTAAGTTTATTAGCTAAGATAATTATATTCATGTTAGACTCTATGAAACATATAGATATATATAGGACTTCTTCCGATTTAAATGTATATGAATCAATTCATGCGTCATAAAGTTGGATTATTCCAACCTTTACTTACATAATATGATTTTCGTGTTAGGTTTATATTATTAGTTATAGTTATTAATTAGATCATAAAAAAACCCTAATCACAATCCTAACCCAACATAACGATTAAGACAAGATCACTTATATTATAATAAAACAGGATATTTATTCAGTCTTGCTTGTGGTTGTGTAACTTTTTTTTTCCTTCTTCTCTCTTTTCAAATATCTGTATTTTAAAGGTAATAACACATAAAGGAACACGTGGCTTTTAAAGAATTTAGGATCGCCGAGTCTCCCCCTTCTGGGATATTGAATGGGAAATAAATCGCAGCAGATTAGTGTTGAGTAAAATCTTGCCGGTTACGTCAGCGTAGTGTGTAAGTGTGTGTGTGTGGGTGTGTGTGCGTGTGTGTGCGTTACGGACCTGGCGCTTCATCCTGACAGGCGCTCAAGGCTCAGTCCTATTGGGTCCAGCAGTGATGGGTGGACTGAATAAATAGCGAGTGAGAGACGCGGTGGAGGATGAGATGAGTGGAGGAGCAGCAGAGGAAGTCGTTCACACACACTTTCATAGTAGCCGCTCATCACAACTCACTGCGCTGTAGAGCCAACCGGACTCTGACCGAGCCGCGTCTTTAACTCCGTTTTTCGCCTCTTTTATTATTATTATTATTTTTTTTTCTCACTCGTTGTGAGTTGTGAAGCGTTTCCTGCCTGCGCCGCAGCCCCAAGTTTGACGGCGTTAACAGCTTCCTGCCCGCCGCTGCAAACAGGTTGTAGAGAGGAGGGAACCCCCCCACACACACCCCCCGCCGCCGCCGCAGCCGCTCATTTCCAGCTGATCGCAACACTTTTTTTTTTTTTCTTTTTGTTTGGCCAAGATGATGATCATAATCGCGGAGTTCTTCGTGGTCATCCTGAAGGTGCTGTGGGCGTTTGTGACAGCCGGGGCGAAGTGGGTCGTGCGGCCGAAGGAGAAGAGCGTGGCGGGACAGGTGTGCGTGATCACCGGGGCTGGAAGCGGCCTCGGGCGCCTCTTCGCCAAGGAGTTCGCCCGGAGACGAGCGATACTGGTGCTATGGGACATAAACAGCCAAAGCAACGAGGAAACGGCGGAGATGGTGCGGCAGATATACCATGAACTCGACACCCCCATAGCCAAAGACGGTAAGTCCGCTCTTCTTTTTGCAGCAATAAGGATGAGTTCATTTGATTTTTTTTTTTTTTTTTTTGCTTTTACGCGTGGTCAGCAAAGCTCTTGGCGTCTCCTGTTTGAGCGAATCGTATTTCAAGGGCACAGGCTACCGTATTATACCTAAGCAGTGTGACAATGAATGCACTGACATGTTTCACATGTGCTTGTACACAATTGCATATTCTATAATATATGTATGATCTATAAGAAGCAGTTAGTTGGAATGGAACAGTGTTTGCCTGTGTAAAAAGGTGTGTAATAAGTGTGTAATAATAATAATAGTAATAACTGGCTGAAGAGGTGAATATATACATATATATATTATAGCAACTCAATGATATTTCAGATGATTTACACCTACCATTATTTTTTAAAGTCATGATTTCATTTAATTACTATGTTGTAACATTAGCAAACTTTAACACCACATTTTCTCAACTGATCCCTATTTATCACACATTTTCCAACCCCCCCCCCCCCCCCCCCCCTATCACCACCTTTTTAGGGCCTGTTGGAGGTGTTGAGGAGGTCCCCCCATTCCAGCCGCAGGTCTACACCTACGTGTGTGACGTGGGGAAGCGGGAGAGCGTGTATTCCACCGCGGAGAAGGTGCGCCGGGAGGTGGGAGACGTGGACATACTGATCAACAACGCCGGCGTGGTCTCCGGCCATCACCTCCTGGAGTGCCCCGACGAGCTGATCGAGCGCACCATGGTGGTCAACTGCCACGCACACTTCTGGGTGAGTGGGCCTCCACGCGTCAAGGTGCAGGAAAGCCGCGGGGATGCATGCGGACAGCGCTGAGACATCCGAGCAGGATGGTAGCAGCGTTCCCCGACATGACATCCGCCTCAGTTTCCATGAGCACAATGTTATCAAATGTGTACTGTGATGCCAGCTTCGCAGGAATGTTTCCACTCTGACATGCATGCCTATTCATAATCCTATTGTGTGCCAAACCCAAGAATCAGAGGTTTGTGTATGCGTGTGTGTGCGTGTGCTCGCCTGCCTCCCAGTGTGTGACTCTGTGTCAGGAATGAGAAAGTATGACCCATAAATAGCTGCCTCGCATCTTCAAATTTCAGCTCCGTTTAATTTAATTCTGTCAGAGGAAAGTCACGTGTTTTTTTTTTCCCCCCTTCTTTCCTCCTTCATTGCTTTTTTTTTTTTTTTTGACAGCCCCAATCAGTGAGGATCCCTATGGTCTGCCAGCCCTTCCTTCTCCTCTGCCTGCAGATCCGCACAAATCTGACTTGCATGATGGAAGGATTGGGCTGGATCCGGCACATTTCTTTTTGGCAGGCGGCGTTTTGTTGTGTATTAGATTTTTTTTTTTTTTTTTTTACTCTGGCTGTGTTCCTTCAGGCCTCTCAGTGAGAATGCTTATCTGAAAGGCGAGGTGGACCCGATGGGAGGGAATATGTTACAGCGCTAGATAAGCCGGCTGAACGTGCCAGACGCTATCACAGCTTTTTTTTTTGCGCGCGCGCGTGTGTGTTTGTGTGTGTGTGTGTGTAAAAAACAATCGTTGCAGCCTGCCACAGCAATTAGAAATCCATTGAGCAGGGGCGGCCTTACTCATGAGTGGGGAGGCCGCTTTTTTTTTACATTTAAACCCTCTTTAATCACACATGAACCAGTAATGGGAATTGGTTGCACAGCTTGGCTACGGCCACCTGTGTAGGACAATTGCAGTGATTGTGCACAAATTGGTTTATAGGCCGGCTGCGGAGTAAATTGCAAGGATTTGGAACGCGTCCCCTTTGCCGAGTGGCACGGCTCTCTGAATCGACCATTTCATCTTATTGTATTTGTCACGACATATTAAGCAATGTGTCTAGTGAAGCGGGCGATGTTCATCTTGAGAATTTGGCCAGCAGGCTCTTCTTTTTTTCTCCCGGAGATCTGCATTCTCAATGATACCATGAAACCACAGTGATTTGAAGCTCCCTAATTGAGCATGAAAAATCTCTTGTGTTGTCAGTCACAGGTTGTGTATTTCCTCCTTTTTTTTTTTCCCTTTTCTAATGGACGCTCCATTCAACTATTCATGCGCCTCACTGCTGGCTATCTCTCCTTTTTACACACAGGATTTGGAGTCAGGATCCACTGGTTGGGTGGCAGATTTGGGTTCTTAATAGCGGCTTGTGTTTGTGTTGTTCTCCCCATATTCTGTGGAGAGTGTGGTTTCTTTAGGGGCGGGGGGGCGGGTGGGGTTTGGTGGGGGGGGTAGATGAAAGAAGGACTTAATGAATGGCGACAGCCAGAATGGAGGATGTGGTTCATTAAAGACACAAGTTAGATGAATAGAGCTTAGACTAACAGGGACCTGTCCACTTTCCTCTCTTACACAAACACCATACGGTTGCTCACTACATGCAGGTGGTACATTACACAGACCTTTGATGATGGGTTTTTTTTCACTTTTGAACAAGTTTTCGAAATAACTGTCTGTGGTTTATGACTCAGCACACTCGCGATAATTGATGACACTCAAAGGAGATTACAAAAGGATTTTTTTTCCCCCTTTTCTAAAGACTGGAATTTGGAGATTAACTTGAAGAGCTCTTCAGCTCTTGTCAATTTAATTTGAAGAGTTTTTGCTCCGCCAGCAGCCGGCATAAATAGCCAGGACTATCTTGCAGTCTGTTCATCTTACGCATTATTTTGCAAACGTATCTATTGTGGTCCCACAGTTGCTTTTGTCATTCGGGGAGACATCAGGTGAAGACCCACAAAACCCGTTCACCACCTAAATACCATTCTTGTATTCCTATTTCCCAGCAACCGGATTCCCCAGAGCAACATGGCGGCAGGTTCATAGCTGTCTCTATGTCTAAAATGCACTACTGAGTACAAGAAATGAGTAAAGCGAGAGGCGAGAGTCCAGACACAGAAAGATTTTTTTTTTTTAATTTTATGGTTGAATTCTCTTCTGTTGGACTGTGTGGTGGGAATAAGGCAGGGATTGAGACATGAGCAGGAAACTGATGGTAATCTTAGTGTGTGTGTGAGTGTGTGTGTGTGTGTGTGTGTGTGTGTGTGTGTGTGGGTGTCTGCCAGACCAACTCAGCTCAGACCCCACACTTCTATCCTCCTTCTACAGGCCCCTTAGACTCCTCCCAACCTGATTTAGAGGCAGTGGGTGCAGCTGCATGGGAGTCATGGAGGCCAGCGCTGTTCATCCGGCTCTGCCACACACACACACACACGCACGGACAGACAAATAGCTATGATTCAGTCTCTTGTTCGTTGTAGGTTTTTTATGAAGCAGGGGGTCATCACGTTTAATTTGTCCGATGATGCTTTGATTGGTCCAGCTGGCCATTTGTGATTGTTTGAGGTTTTAGTCATGCCGGAAACAGCCACTATACACATATTCCACCCGGTGTCACCGGAGTTGCTGTGTTTAGTGGACCGACATGAAAGGAAATCATCTTCAGCATCTTGAGTTGGTTATCCCAACAGGTGGTTTTATGAACAATAAGCATGTAATTCGCCCCTTGCGTGGAAATCCCTTACGGCTCTTGTGCGCCGGCATGAAAGCGCACGGGGGCGACTCGCGAGTGACATGGCGGGAAAAGAGCAGAGGGGGGGGAAAAAAAAGAAAAGGGGAAGGAAAGGCAGTGCCGTCCCATCCACAGGCGAGGCGAGAGGGTAATGGTAAGCTGCTGCTGACCCACTTTATCTGACAATTGGTTTCTTGTCTGTGGATCAGCTTGACAAGATGCCAGGCGACAGGAGCCAAGTTCCGCAGGCCGCATTCCTGCTGTAGTCAGAGAAAGGAGGCAGCCAGGCAGAAGGGTCCTACTTGACTGGTTTTATATGGGCCCCTCCTTGAGCCTGGTGCACCTGTAGCCCTCAGTGGAGCCCAGCCATGACTTCTCCTGTCCTGTGTTGGGTCTCGACTTAAATACCTGTTTGAGTCTTAAAGCATGGGATGTTTTTCTCCCTCTTTGATCCACTGTGTGTCCAATAACTATTTCCAGATATACAGTATTATAGCCAAGTAACTAAGACTCATCAGACTACATCAAAACTCAAATGACCAAGGTTGGATTGCCAGAGAAGCTCAAACTTCCAATAAAGTAATGAAGGTGAACCAGTTGGCGTGCATGGTTCGGAGCTTTTGGCGACACCTAAAGCTGAATCCTGGGCCTCTTGTATTGGCATCACTCCTTCCCTCTTGTATTGCTGTGGTTGTTTCCCAGGTACTTTGGGGTTCCAGTTGGCAACCAGAGGCCGATTGATCAGCATGGCCACCGCAACATGATCAATCTGCATCCACTACCCCCTGGTGACCACTAAACCCAACTTACTCAAATTCAAGGACCTGATGTAGGATCAGATGAGCTCTTTTTGTGGAGAGACTCAAGCTCAGGCTTTTTTTTTTTACCTCCACTCCCTCTCTACTCGGTTCTCTCGTCAGGGAGAAGTCAGCCCAATTAAATGGCCATCTGGTCCTACGCAAAGGCCAATATTTTGTTCATATTCCTGTTGGTCAGGCGCTAGCACTAATGCAGCCTGACACCCCAGCTGCAAGAAGCTTTGTGTGGCTTAAATGCTCCTGGGGGCACGCACCAATTAGGGGGTGCAGCGGGCAGGGCACCCCCACATAGGCCAAGGAGGCCCGGCTGTGTCAGCGGGTAATTTAGCGGAACAAGGGAGCGTTGAGACCCAATTACGGCGGCTCTGATGTAAGACACGAGCCCCTGGTTGCCTTCACACATTTTGTGTCTGATAGGTCAGCGGGGGTCATACCCACATGCCAGAGCTGCCATGAGAAGCGGGACATAATGGGGAGGTGCGAGAGAGACGGAGCAGTCGGCCTCCGTCCTCCAGCCCGATTGGGATTAGGCCTCTTCCTCCGTCAGCTCCAGTTATTTTTTTTTCAGACCACTCGGCAAAAATTGTCCAGTTGTGTCTGAGTGTTGGCTTTGGTTGCAGAGTACCGTGCCAGATCAAGTCATTCAACTGCGCTCTGAAAAGTTGCTGTGGGAGTGTGAAATTTTGGCTGGAGTCAGGTACGGGCATATCTTAAGTTAATGCGTCATTTGCACGCAACTCCCTCCCTCGTCCGCTTGCCATTCTGGCTCGCAGAGGCCTTTCTCAGCTATTGCCCGAGCCGCTCACCCTCCCTCCCTCCTCTCCGAGCCCCGTCGTTCGGATGAACCGAATGAATGCGGCAACGTGAACGCGTCGCGTCCTGGGAAAGCGCAGATGTTTGGAGGGGAGTCAGATCCGTTATACCTTGCTATAGGGTCGACTTCCAAAAGCGGTGAAGTCATCTTCCTTCCACAGGCCTTCCTCCGCCTCGATCTGACTTATTGCTTCCAGTTTTATTTACCTTGCACAACAAGAGAACAACATCCAAACGTTGACGTAAAGTCTATGAAGAGATCGCGCTACAAGTTAGTAGGTCCGATGCCGTTAATCTCTAGGTGCACTTTTTAATGAGGCTCCTCCGCTGCCAACGGTTTCATGGCCGTACTACCTGGTACCATGCGCTCTTTCTCTTTCTCTCTCTCTCTCTTTCTCTCTCTCTCTCTCTCTCTGGCTCTGCCTTCGCCTCCAGCAAATGTTTACAATGGAGGCTGAATAAATCCTCTGGCCCGGGCCTGCATGCTGCAACATCCAATCAAACCGTTATATGACCACAGAATTATTGGAAGCCCGGAATAAAAAATGTCAAAAGCAATAACAAAGGCTAACCCCCAAAAACCCCCTAGAGGTACCACGTTTTTACGTTTTATATTCCAACAAACGTTGGGTTCTATTATCAAATTATTGGCTGATTATTTCACCACTACTGGGAATCCGGCGTGTTTCTGCGATGCCGAAATCGCCCCCGGCGTTTGTAACCTCACTGACATTTTCAAAGAGAAAAGGAGTAAGCTACGTGCATTGTTCTTCACTATGGCAGCGCATATCTGACTTGAATAGATCTAGCGCCGCTTCCAACAAAAGGCCTGCTGGTTGTTTTGTAGACCTCCTAGTGGGAGAGTGATTGGTCAGTTCCTATCATTGCCTTCACATGTCACACCTGCTGATTGGCTCCTGCTGTGTACAGGGCAGCTACAAAGTCAGCAGACAGGCAGAATGGGGGGTGGGGGGGTGGGGATCCATAGGTTAATCAACCGTGACCACGCTCTCTCCCGCCTCGCTCGTCTCAGACTCTCACGTGGCGATCACGGCGAAACTCTTTAATCTCAGCGCTCACCTCGCTAGCCGATTGTCCTGCCGACGGGGGCGCGAGGCCGCGTGGGCAGACGGGAGGCTGAATCGCATTGTTTCCGAGTGTTGAGTGAACGGAGGCCTGCGACCGGTGTTGTCACCAACTCTTTAGAGTCGGGCCCAACGACGGGCAACGGATCTGTGTGGGAAAAAGAACAGATTGTCCCGCAGCCCGCACACACACACACACACACACACACACACACAGCACATACCTGCTTGTTCCAGTGAATACCTGAAATCTTCTTTCCTCAACGTCCGATTCACACCTGCTGCCACAGAGAAAAGCCTTTTAAAAAAAAAATGTTTGCACATTCAAATGCTGCACCTCCAGCGCTCAGTCTGACTTTTTTTTTTTTTTTTTCTTGTGTGTGCCTGTTATGAATTCTCATTCAGACGCCTCTCTCTGCATCACCATGGAGAAGACGGAGAAACAGATAGAGGGGGGAGTGGGGGGGGGCAGAGAGGATCAAAGGGCTTTGGCACAGACAAACTGCACAAGTGAACTAACCTTCCTCCTTTTTTTCCCTCTGCCCTTCTGTCTCTTCTGTCCTTCCCCTCAGACCACCAAGGCGTTTCTCCCCAAGATGCTGGAGCTGAATCATGGTCACATTGTGACGGTTGCCAGCTCCCTGGGTTTATTCAGCACAGCTGGAGTGGAGGTTAGTATCATACACAACAACACATACACATCCATCGTTTCCCACCATCCGAAACCAGTGCTTTTCTGGAAAAATCCCCCTGGCCGTGCCAGCTAGCACACTGAGCCGGGGGAGGTCAAGGCCCCCTTTCTCTAGTTGTCCCTCCACCCGTTAAATTAAGGGACACAGATGAGCATTGGGGAGCCTCTTATAGATTCCTCTATCTGCAGCAGTGGGGGTGTGGGGCCCCTATTGGGCTCTGGCCCCGGGGCCAGAATGAACTGACAGCTCCCCGAGGACAGAGACATCTTCATCACTGCTTTGTGAACAAGTTTGCGCTCACTCAGTATTCAGGTCACAGCAGCTTTTCCATGGATAAGATTCTGATTTTCCTCCCTATAGTTTTTTTTTTCTCTCCAAGACAGTACAGACTTTTTTTTTGTTGTTTTAATGCATATTAAAATATATAGGGGAGTCATTTATCTCCATAAACACAGAGGGAGTAAATCGGTGGCCTTCCTAGGGGACGACTCTTCCATTTGCCTTTTGTTTTTATAGCTGCAGATTGGTTTTCGTAGCGCAGGCATTCATCCATAATGTTGAATTGTAGTGTAGTTTTTGTTTCCCCTGGAAACGCGATTTCGGACGTTAACGCTCAAGGAGCCGAAGCCGTCGCCCTGTCATGTGGTCGCAGTCAAATCTCTTTATCCCCCTCGTGTTTATCGACACGCATCTGTGTTTGCCCGGGAAAGATCATTTCCATGGCGAAACCACATCAAAACCCAAACGGCCTCCTGATGCACTGGGGAAGAATGCTAATGAAACCGTAGAACGGCGGACAGACCCGCTCGGGGTTTTTGTGGCCGTATCATTAACGGCAAGGAGAAACCTGCGCGCCCGGAGGGGCATGTTTGATAATGTTCTCCGCGGTCCCTGGGCGCGGAGGGGGCAGAGCCGTACAGGGCTAACCTGTTCTCCCTTTCCACTCCCCCACAGGATTACTGCGCCAGCAAGTTCGGTGCCATTGGCTTCCACGAGTCGCTGAGCCATGAGCTGAAGGCCTCCGAGAAGGACGGCATCAACATGACTCTGGTGTGCCCTTACCTGGTCGACACGGGAATGTTCAAAGGCTGCAGGATAAGGTGAGCTCCGACACTCCAACACACACACACTCACAGTGGCCAGAGGAACTGTGTGTGTGTGTGTGTACTTAAAAGGTTTCTTGCACCTGCGATGAGTTTGTCATCTCTAATTTTCACCATGTAAAAAAATCACCTCACAAACACCATTTGATCTTCAAAGCAGCAGCAGCAGCTGACAGTTAGTGTTGCATTAGACAGAACAGTCACTTTTGTGCCACAGGTCTGTGCTTTAAACAAAGAGGGTGACTTTCCCAGGAGAAAACCTCACCAACAGGTGCATCTGGCTTTAACACCCCCCCACCACCCCCTAAAATAATAGGCCTCACTGTGTTTGATGGTTACACCGACCGGCGGCATGCGTGACTGCACTTTTTAAAAATCTTTTTTTAAAACGCAATATTTTTTAAATTAAATAAACCTTGAATAGTTTCCCATCAATAACCACCTTCTTTTTCACCGCAGCTCTGAATTATTTCAATCAAAGATAATCGGCCTCGCAAATCCTATAATCAGATTTACTCAAACTCAGTAAGTTCCCTGACATTTCGGGCCTTTAAATAACAGAACCGCCTTTCTTTTTCTTTTCTTTTTTTTTTTCAAATTCTGCCCATTCAGGAAGGAGATTGAGCCATTTCTGCCTCCACTGAAGCCAGAGTTTTGCGTGAAACAGGCCATGAGGGCCATCCTCACCGACCAGCCCATGATCTGCACGCCTCGCATCGTCTATATGGTCAACTTCATGAAAAGGTGAGCTGCTCGGACACATCTGTTTCCCCCTTTTTCTCTCCCAGCGTCTTACGTTACTAACCTCATCTCTCGCCCCTGTCTCGGCAGCATCCTGCCCTTCGAGGCCATCGTGTGCATGTACCGGTTCCTGGGCGCAGACAAGTGTATGTACCCCTTCCTGGCCCAGAGGAAGGAGGCCATGAACAACAACGAGGCCAAGAACGGGATCTAGGGGACGCTGTTTGCAACATGAACAGGGGGCACATAAACCTGCAAGCATGAGGAAACAACCACTGAGGATGATTAATTGGGAAGTTGGAAGGAAAGAAGAAAAGACTGAATCTAGACTGGTGCACTTGCATTGAGCAAATGCAAAGGTTTACCATATTGTTCCTCTGGAACAAAGAAAGCTGTGTACTACACAAAGGATTTATTTGACTTTGTTTTGCCTTCTTTTTAAGTTTGATTAAGGAAACCAACATCTATATACTGTGTCACTAGTTTTGAAATCATACAGAAAAGGTATCCAATAATTAACTATTTACGTAATGTAGTCACCAGCCTTATCTAGTGTTATTGTGGAAATATACAGTATGTTACTGTACAAACAGTAAAAAAATCTTTTTTTTTTTCACTTTTTATTATTTTTATTTTTTTTTGTAGACATGCACTGTAATTTTCTGATTTTTCTCTACACTGCCAGCATTCTCTGTGTAGGAAGATTCAACACAGCATTTCAAACTACCCGACGTCTCCCCACACAGAGGCTCTTTTTTTTTTTTTTCAATCAGAAAATGTTTGCAATTTACACAGTTCTCTTTTAAAGCTTGTGCCATTTTAAAATAAAGTAAGACACATATTTCACTATTACTTTTATTCAGTTATTGCTAAGTACTAAGTTACAGACATGTAGCCTATATATGTTGAAAATCAAGCCCACGCATTCCAAATGGGACATTTTAACGGCCTGATTGTGGCCCATTTTAAATCCAGTGTAAAGCGACTCAGTCCCTCCTAATGATCCGTTTTTTTCAGGTTTGTGTTGACTAACCTCTAAAAATAACGAGGGAGTCAGTGTCTTGGGTTGATCTAGCATGTGTGACACATTCAGAATGTACTGAAATCGAGAGGAAATGCATTTTGATTTTTCTCTCATTTGTCTTTATTTTCAAGATCTGTGGTGTTTATATTGTAAATGTATCTGTTACCAATATGTTTATGTTAAAAAAAAAATATTCTTTTTTTTTTTTTTTTAAATCCAACATAGGCTGTAAGTCCAGGCGAACCGCTGGCTCAACGCTGATAGTTGAGGAGAAACGTATTAAACGACACTAGCTTTCCATCATTTGTTTTTTTTTTTTGTTTTTTTCCAAAGTAACACTTCGACTCTCCTGTCCATTGTCCACCTTTGTCCAGTTAAAGTGAAATGTAAATGTTTTAAATGTAACTATTGTGAATACCCCAGTATCCCAAAATGACTGTCTCCACCATATTTGATGTATGAATATTTTATATACCTTCTTGGGACGACAAGAGTTTTTGAATTTCAACTACATTCCAATAGGCTTCATTCCTTCAGTCACAGCAATGAGCCTAAATTCTCTACCTCTTAATTTTTGCCATTTTTTTTGACAGTATGACATAAGCCTCTTTTTTTTTTTTTTTTGTAATTTTCTGAAGACTGCTCCATAGCAGAGCAAATGTGGTTCCAATGTTTAGTGTCTCTACCTAACTTAAATTAATAAAGTGATTTAGATTATTAAACGGCGTGCTGTTATTACTACGTTATTACTGCTGATGTCACCGCAGCGAGTGACAGGAAAGAGGATCTGCAGTAGTTCTGAGGAACTTTTCGCTCTATTTCCACTGTTGACGCCCACAAACCCGGCCCTTTTCTCCTCCGTAGCACTGCTCTTTTGACTAGTATCAGTATCACTGTCCTCCCACATTGTACCACGCTGTGAGCCTTTAGATATGGGTGTTGGCGAAGGAGGGCATGAGCTATTTGCCTTTTGTGAAAATACTGAAGTTGCAGCATTAGTCATGTGACATTTTAAAAGAGCATGTTAGGCAAGGCAGACAAAATAGGAGTCATACCGTTAAAAAGAGGAAAGATTAGCGGGGAATCACAGATGTTTTCGATATGTCAAAGCCTTACATACAGAATAGGAATTATTGGTAACCTAATAATTAGCCAAATAACCCTTTAATGGAGTTCAAACCCAGCTGTCTCCTTGCTGAGATGATTGAAACGGCAGCACCCAACAATGAATTCCTATCATTTCTCTCTGCGCGGTTATGAAGCTGACCCTTGACCTTTCACTTCCCTAAAGGAAAGCAGGGGAAAAAAAATGTTTCCTAATTGGTATCGGCTAAGCATCACATTAAGATGTCATGAGCTAGATTTGGGCTCACATGCTCCAACTGCTGAGATGTTTGTCCACCGTGCAGGGCTGTGGTTGCATTTGAGGTCACATCCTTGGTATTTTTCAGAAAATTGGGGGATTTTTTTTTTTTAGTGACCCAAGTTGTATATTTAACAACTGAAAGTTACACACGGATGCTGTTCTGGTATATCGTTGCAAATGTCAACATTGAATTTTTTGACACATTTACATGGGCTTTCTAAATCCATAGAGGAGCATGTAATCCTGGCGCTTTTAAAGACTTATAAAACATTTTACTGTCTGCACCTTTAAAGATCCCCTCCAGGCACGTATCGGTGTGTGCGCGCTGGAAGTTTTAAGTAAGAAACTCTTGAAAGCTTCATAACGGGCCGCGATTGGCTTACAAACTATTTGTGACATCACAAATTCCTGCTCGTAAACGTGTCTTAAACGTAAAGTTTAAGCTGTTAGAATCCCAAAAACCCCTGATACGGGGCAGCATTGAGTTTCATGCATATATCGCATGAGAAAACCTCAACTACATCATTAAATAAATCTCTAAATATCTGTAGTAAAACACAATGTTACTGTTACAGTATCGATATATATCGTCAATATCTGCATCAATAGAATAAGAAAATAGTTTAATATAATATCTTGAGCTGTTTGTGTGATTATTTAATTGGGTCCTTTATAATCTCCCTTTTAATCTTCTTAGGGAATATTTTTTTCCTATTTCAAGTTTTTTTTTGTTTCTGATTTGGATCAGTTTGGTCTTATATTGAGTTTTAAATGAAGTATTTTTATCTGTAGTAAAACACAATATCAGATCTATATATTTGTTTGCAATCTTCCATCTCTATTTACTCTGCCACAGTGTCATGAATTGATTCCGACACTTCTGTAGTCACCCCACACGCTGTGGATTTCTTTTGACATCAGGTTTAAGTACATAACCTTTGCGATTGTAGAGATATTTCACATTTATTATCATTTATAGCAGGAAAACTGAAAAATAGGCCTGCGGCTTAAGTGTGAGCACAGAATCTTTTTATCTTCAGCGGATAAATGTGTCTTTCTACTGTCAAACTACCCATACACCACCATGTGCAGTGAAACTGGATAATCCAAGCAAAGTAACAATAAACAAAACTCAATACAGGAATCAATAATAATAATTTTTAAAAAATCATGCGTTTTTTCTGCAGAGAGCCCCTAAGCCCTGCAGGAAACTACTGCCTTTAAATGAATTATTCACAGAAATGTAATTAAATATAATAATACATTTTTCTTATCTGGCCAAAATGTCTTTTTTGAAATACCAAAAGTCATGAGCCCGAAGGCCGTCATGAGCCGTGTCCCTAAAACTATAAACCCTGTCACTGGCTTTTCCTCCACAGACACTTACCGACAGATCGATTCTCCACCAATCATGAAATGGTTAGTTACCTAAATAGTCCTTACACCGGACACTCAGAAAATCAATCTCCTAATGCAATTTAAATATTTCTTTTGTCTGGAGAAATAACCACACGGCTTTCCTGGTGTGTGGCGGAGCACACGCCCGTCCTCCAGACGTTCCGATTGCTCTTCCCGAACCTCCTCGGTGTATTAGAGGGGAGGCCGACATGTCAGTGCTCCAGCGCCGCAGCACGCAGCGCTCCTCTGCTGTGACTAATCGGGGCTGGATAAAGTTGCTCAGTGGCAGATTAGCTCTAATATGAGGGAGAGTTGTACTGACAGTTTCGATCCCTCTGTGTACAGAAGCAATCAGCACCAGTGTAGCCACTTCCAGCTACTGTTATTAGCCACAAAAAAAAAAAAGAGGCCCGATTGTGTGAAATAAGCCTTTACAGCGGTCTGGTTCAAGTACGCAGAAAAACGCTTTTGACTTATCCAAGAAAAGAAAACTATTAGGGTTTTTGGCTTGAGACGTTGGCCATTCGTCAACATCTATAGGATTCCCCCTCCCTCTTCTGTCCTCCTGTTAATACAGCTCGAACTTAGAGGACTTCAAGGGGGTCGATTGCACATAATTCAGATGGAAAAATCAATGACTCAAGCATTTTTATTTTGCATGGCACGGACGAGCTCCACAGCCCCATTGATTTTGTTCTATTTTGGGCAGTTAAAGGGTCACTCCTCATATCGGCCGGTCGGAGCGGAGCCATCCATCTCGGGCCTAACAGGGCCTCAAGCCGGTCCGCCGCTACCTGAGCAAAGCTTCTGGAACAGAGATCCGGCCGCTAATGCGCGTGAACAGCCTTGGCGCTTCCCAATGGCGAGCAGACGTAGCTGCCAGCCGAGTCCATTAGTCAGCGGAGCCGAATTGGAGCGCCGCGCGTCGTTCATCTCGCTAATGGGTGAGAGCGAGCAAGAGTTGGCGACGCGGGACGTTGGAGGACAGCACGGGTTGGTGGATTTACATTTCAGAGAACGCGAGAAAAGGATTGATGCAACAAGAAGCGCGCAGCGGATAAGCTGCACACAATCCACCCCAGCTGAGTTAGAAAGTTAAAGATTAATTATCGCTACGCGGAAACAGAACTAAGCGATGACTGTTACACTAGAAGGTTTGTCTCCAGTCCAGATTAGCAGAGTGTCATTTGTTAAACCAGATTTTCAAACAGCAGGTGAAGGACAACATGAAACAGCGTCTTTGTCCTCAGATAGTGATTTGTTATTTCGGGTTGCATAGTTACAAATTAAACTGTTGATGAACCAGTGAGTCATCCTGAAAAGACCAAAACCTACAACTAATAGAAAAGAAACTGCCTTTGTAGCCAAAGCCTGATGCAGCTTATTCCTCTGTGCCACAAACAGATAAACGAGACAGTAAAAACACAGGGTAACATGTTCCTTCATTAGAATGAATGTGGGAATGGGAGTTTATCTTTTTGTGGAACCACATACAGCATAATAAACAATAATCAGACTTAACCCAAATAAACTGACTCCTGTTTGGAAAAAAGAAACGCTAAAAACTACAATGACCAGGTGTTTGAGAATAGTAATATGATAGTAAAGAAGATATAGATACTGTGGATACTGAGCTTGGCTTCAGGAGTCATGTGCTTGGAGATTTCTATTTTCATTTAGAAACCAGAACTATGAGATGACGCCACAGATGATAATAGCTACAATAAAAACACATTATTGTGATTACTTCAGCTCGCTTTTCTCGTTTTTCACACCGCATCTTGTTGTCATTTTCTGATTAGACGTAGGAAAAGCTGTGGAAGAGGCATTTAAACGCTACAAAAAAAAAAAAAAGTTATTTATGAGGACCATGTGGAGCGGATTTCAAATCTTTGGAGTGAGTGTGAAAGCAAATTCTTGACCATAGCAACAGTTTTTTTTTTCCTCTTTTAAACAAAATAAGCTTAACATCTCACTCACTAGCTTTTTCCAAACACACCACATTGGCAAACTTCCATACCGTTCCAGACTCTATGTAATGACAGCTGTGTGAAATCCATCATTTAACAATGATTGTGAAATTCAATTTGAAGCTCTGGAAATTCGCAAATTTTTGGAAAATAGATATTTTCATGTCTTATAGAAGGACCCCCCCCCCCCCCAACACACACACACACACACACACACACTCGGACCTGTGCCGGTGCAACAAACAAGACCGGACGATTGTGGAAACAGCTTATCACAGCACAAGCAAAACAGCTTATGTCATCATCACCCTGTTTCTCATTTTCACTGCACCCTTAGCAAATGTGTGAAAAATTAATTCAACAATGACACAATACTTCAGTGTGGAATGTTGCGTTAACACCTGGTACAAGAAGAGAAAGAAAGAGACCAAAAAAAATGTTTTTTTTTCCACATGAACTGAGGTGTTTTTACTGCATTTCAGTAACATAGAAACTGCCTTATTACACATTGCACTCACAGCGAAGAGGAAGACATCCTCAATGTCAGTGAACGAGTGATTCAAAGTGGTCTTTAGGGGAGGGAGTCTGCGATTCGGGAGGCAGGCTCCCTCCGCTCCAAAGAAGCACTCCAGAATGCAGGCATTAAAAGCACCCAGTTGATGCCTTGGCGGGTCAATACAACACACACAATGGGTGTAGATGTGATCGACAAAACTGTGGTGGGGAGAGGGAGGGGAGGGAGAGGGGGGGGGTGGCGGCGGTGGCGTTGGGAGGGGGGCGACCCGATCCACTGACACAAAATCACTGGAATGGAGAGGACATTTTCATTCACTGGAGGACATGCAGTCGCCCATTCAGAACTCTCTGGAGGGCGGCGGATTCTACAAGTTTACTGGCATAAATTGTGCACAAAAAAATAGCCACTGTCGAATGTAACTGGCCTCTTTTTTTTTTTTTTTTTCTCCGGGTTAAAAAGCACAACTGTGGTGGCCCCTTCGCCTCCGCTGCTGCTGCTGGTCGTGTGATGCTCCAGTGATGCTATGCCAGTGTGGGGGACATGTTAAAATGGGACAGGTAGACCCTTCGGGAAGCAAAGGTCGCTCCGACCTTCGCTCGCGGGCGGTCACACTTCTACTGATTACTGCTAACACCAGTTTTGTCCTTTTTGTCCACATGAAAAAAAACTTTTCTGTGTTATTTTTCGGAATATGATACTCTTGCAAGTCATACACATCCATATAGATAGATGAACTCTTTTTTTTTTTTTTATGTCAGCATACAAGGTAAGCTGGGTGACTATATATGAAGACAACAACTACAACTTTCACAGCACTGGCATTGGTTAATTTTAAATACAGTACTCAAGCATTGTTAGATTAATAAAATAACAAAAGAAAATAAAACAAACGGAAACATAATACCCCCGAAAAAAATAAGCTACTGTACGCAAGTTGGTTTCTCCCCTAAAATGTTTCTTTTGTATTTCAATGGCATGATGTACATATTTGTTTTTAACCATACCAACAGACATTTATCCAAAGGGAAAATTGTCTATGCAGTGTATCACTTTGGATTTCCCTTGATTTCATACAGTACCATGCATTTATCTCATTAGTTTGTATTTCTTTCCTTTTTTTTTTCTCTTTTTTTTTTGACCTCTAAATTTCGAAATCATCAATAAACGTGTTAGGATAGCGTTGTCTTCACATAGACTCAGGTAATGGTGTTTTAGTCGGTCATTTCTCGGTGCACATCCACCCTATTGCATGTTGACAGGTTTTGCAGGATAC
Organism: Lepturacanthus savala; assembly: GCA_030544235.1. Taxonomy (NCBI): domain Eukaryota; kingdom Metazoa; phylum Chordata; class Actinopteri; order Scombriformes; family Trichiuridae; genus Lepturacanthus; species Lepturacanthus savala. The sequence continues at coordinate 7,184,165 of CM060476.1, read as the reverse complement.
AGTGGCGATCGTGGGGTGGGGAAGGGGTGGGTGGGTGGGTGGGGGGGAGGGAGGAGGACGGGTGTGGGGACACTGTGGGTTGTAGGTTATGGGGAGATCGGAGTGAAGGGTGGGAAGGGCTGGTTTGTCAGGTTGGTGTATGTCGAAGGAGGGGTTTTCAGGGGTTGTCAGCTCCTAGACGACAGCCTTTGAATCCTTGCAGACCTGAGTGGTGGTGCCTGAGTTAGTCTGTTTAATGTCCGTCCTCCCTCCCACATGCTTCGGTGCTCTGAAGAAGACAACACAACAAAAAAAAAAAGCGCATTAGATTCGGTCTGAGGATTCGACTTGTAACACTCATCCTTCTCCTGCTCTGGGCAACCTGTCGTTGCTCAGTCATTTGTTAAAAATGCGGTTAAAAAACCCCCCAAAAAACTATCAGTAAAAACGAAAGTGATGTGACTGTGACTTCAGACACTTGACAAGCCCTTGACCTCAATTTGTTTCACGCTGCAGCTCCCGTGCTGCGCCTTTTATCAGAAAAAGACTGTATACACATTGTGTCCTAGGGAAGAACAGACGACAGGTTTATACACAAAGAGCCACGGGGGGGGAGAAAAAGAAAGAAAAAGTGTGATAACTGCAATTATTGGAAACCCGATGACCGAGAATAAGAGAGTTAATGATTTTGAGAGAGCGAGGGAGGGGAAACGCTGGAGTGAGAAATGAGTGATTCACTGCTCAGGTGAAAGTGTAATTGCTGCCATATTTTCCCCTCTCCCTCTGACGGTGACGTAAATGAAGCTGTTAAAACGCTGCGGTTGTCTTTCCTCTCTTTGTTCCTGTCCTCTTCTCTGTGAAGGAGACATGAGGGCTGCAGCCCAGCCTAAACTTCATTTTCTTTTTTTTTTTTTTTTCCCAGGGCACACCTACTATGAAAATACTCCAGAAATGCTGGACAGTGATTTCCTCCCTGGTTTGAAAACAAAACAAAACCCCACAGCTTTCCGACTCCTTTCTCTCCGCTGCTGTCCTTCCTTCCTCATCGCGGAGGAGATAGGGGAATGAGGGGGAGGGAGGGGATTGTAGTCCATGTAAATATATACGCCTACTGTTTCTGTTCATATGGAAGAAAAATGACGTGCGGAAATGTTGGGACGTGTGTGCGTGGGTGGGGAGGGAAGCTGATGATGGGCCAGCCCCGCAGCACTGAGGATTTGCAATAAGCCAGATTGGCACACACACACTCTCTCTCACACACACACACACATCTGGCTCCTCACTAGACAAGCATCTGTCCATGCTGATTGGCTAACTGGTAGAACAGGCCCGACACCGGGTGAGAGCGGAGCGCCTGTGTGTGCTTGATGCGCGCCGTGCCGTACCTTGATGGGGCCATCCACCGGGTCCAGTCCCTGCTCCGACAGCTGTTTCAAGGCACTTAGAGCAGCCTGAGAAGAGAGGGAACAACAGATGGTTGAGTGAGGGAGGGAAAGGAGGGAGGAGGGAGAGAGAGAGAGAGAGAGATTTGGGTGGGAGGAGAGTGAGTGTCACCCTTCAGCTGCTTTTCAAATAACACTTACTCTGGGAAACCTGATGCCAGCAGGACACTTTCCCTTCGTTCTCTGTTGTCTTTGGCTCCTCTCCTCGGACTGTTTATCTAAGGTTATTGGGTTAACATTTCCACTTTATGTTTTAGCTGCTCTGCATTTTCCCTAAGTCAATATGAGTGACATCTGTATTCTTGATGGCCACAGCTAAACAAACAGCAGCAGGTCTGAAATACCCATAAATCAGTGAAATCAAGGCGTGAAAATAGGGCCTGTGTCGCTGCTTTATTGTTAATTGTGTAATGATTAATCGTGCTCGGTTGGGGTCTGAGAAGGGAAACTGTCAGTGGAAAATGACACGCTATAAAGGGAATATTTTTCCTTTGAATTTACGGTTTAGTTCGTAATGACAACCAGACACGCGGAGCAATCTAACGCCACGTCGTTTAAATAACTACGTCTTATCTGCATTTCGGTGATTTCGCACTACGCGGCTCAAATAATTGGTTCCGTGTGCCAGGCTCGGATCGAAAAACGCCATGATGTCATTTCCTTCCCGCTCATCTCTCGCCTGTCGATGCCAGCTACAAGAGGCTGCTGGTGATTTGAGGAGGGTCGGGCCTGCTATCATAATATATGCAACATGTGTGGGAGTGGGAGGGCTGCAGCGTACATTACCACACAGTGAGACAGGAAGCTAAATTAAAACTAATTGGAAGAGGGTTTTTTTTAATGATATTTGTATAGGAACTGCGAAGCCAAAGCGCCGATCTCCTGCAGTGTCACGGTGCTGCTGGTTAGAAAACCGCTGAGCAAAAAGCCATCAATGTCACAAACAGAAACCACTTGTGGACCACTTGCTAAGATGAACCGGTCGATCTGATCTTAACCAGGTCGCAGGTCTGATCCTGACGCGGATCCTTCCTCCGTCCTAGGTATTGGCTCCAGATGTGCTCGCTGTCTTCCCCTTTCTTTGGGTTGCTGTCTCCGAGTGTGGGCTGAGTCGGAGCAGAAGGGGGTAGGCTGGGGAATATATCTCCCAGCTGAGCTGACACCACCGGGTCTGGCTGTGCATAGTGGAACACATTTAACATCTCCCATCCTCCCCCTCTCTTCCTCCCATACCAACCATCACTGTGAGGAATGGGGTTTGTGTGGCTGTGTGTGGGACCGCTGTTTTTATACTGTAGATAAAAACAATATCTAAACCCAAAATCCTCTAAACAGTTCTCCTACAGTACATTTGTCACCCAATAGCTGCGCCACATAAAAAAATACAATCTGCTAATGTGTTATATTGTCTAACAGGGATTTAATTATCTTCAAAATCACCACCAATGATTTTAATTATGTGCTTCCTATATTTTGCTCTGTCAAGGTGGGTGTTACAGCCTCTCAAAAAACATACATACCTACAAGTACAAGTTTTCTTTACTCATTTGTATTGTTGTAATTTTTAACATGGAAAGCACAATTTCTCAGTTTTTTTTAATTAATTTGACCTACACATGTACATAAATATATATTTGACTGCAATGTTACGCAGCTTTCTTACTAAAGAGTATTTATTAATTTCAATAGTGAAAGCACATTCTGTTTCTATGTAGTAAATATTACTATTATCACTACATTTGATTGCAATGCTGCAAATTTACACAGGTTGGCTACTGCAAAGTGCTTATTTGTTAGCATGAAGCGTGATTTGAAGAGCATGAAAAGGTTCTCGTGAGTATTTAATATCTCAGATCTTAGGATTTTAGCCATTTATCCAGTCCAGAATTCCTGTGTTGCAACTTGTTATAAAAGCCACTCCTTCATTATTGCAGTTGTTTTTGCAGTATTTTTTTTAGTTACACACTTACTTTTACACACCTGGAATGCTGGTCCCTGATGTTTAAAATGTTCACCCTATAATAATTATCCTTTTCACATAATGCACTTAGTTAATTGTTTGAGATAAATTCTCATTGCTATGAAAAAGTCTTAAAAAGTACTCCCAGAACTGCTGTTCATTATTTTGCACACATCTGGTTCTATAGTGGTCAGAAGTAGCCTGGCTCACTTACACTCCATCACTGTTTAATCAGAGTGGAGATAAGGCATTAGTGGCTCTGCTCAGTAGATGAGTGAGATGTGATGACTCGTTGAGTTTACCTCATTATGAAGCCCACCAGCGTTAATACATACTTATTACATATTACTTATAGCAATCATGTGGCACTGACAAATTAACCGTTCTCCTCGTAAGTATCTAATTAATTGCAGGAGATTCCTCTGATGCTCTCAGACACACAGACAGAGATGTCTCCACATGAATAACAGCCTTTCTTTAAGTTCATGTGCGCAGAGAGGAAACATTCATCACACATTAATCCTGAGAAAATATAAATCCCACCGCATGGTGTATCAATGTGTCTCTATGGAATGCAATATGCAGAGGAGGATGTTACAAACTATTATCTGTATGGTTGTGTCCAAAATCATTTTCAAAGCATTTAACTTCATATTATGAGAAACATAAACCAGGAATCATAATTTATGACTGACAGGTGCAAGGGTCAAAATCTGGTTTGTATCCATCAAATTGAGAAAAAAAAAACCCTCAGATGCTTATAGGCACTGAAAAATCTGCAACAATATAGTAGGACTGGTTTGAAAAATTGATACTGTTGGGTTATTACTTAAGACCTTTCTCCAGAGACTCAGAAATCAACTGAAGCCCCTCTAACAGACAATTTATGGTGCAATGTGTGTTTTTTTTCTCTGTGAAGATCTGTCAGGCAGCAAGAGTTAGAGCTAGAATATACTTGCAGAGTTTTAAGGTGACAACCCTGTAGAACATGACAGCTGAAGGAATGTTTTCACAATTACACTGTTAATAAACATAAATCATATCACAGGGCTTCTTCTTTTTTTGTATGCTTGCTTTACCATCATGTCATCTTACATATAATGGCGTGGAATGTCATGAAAAACTCATTAAAATGAGAGAAACCTAATGTAGACAGATTGATCTGGACACTCGATCAGCACCACAATCGGATCAATCTCAGATTTTCTCAGGTCTGGTCTCCTCAATAAATAGTAATCACACTTCCCGATAATTACTTCTTGTTTGTTGTATTTATTCAATAGGTTTGGGACCTTTCTCTCCCTGAGTAAATAGCCAGAGCCCATCTGTTGGAGGGGGGGGGATGACTGGAGATAAACAGCCATAAATCAGGGGCTTGGCGGTGGCAGCGCTGCTGATATACGACAGGCAGGCGTAAGGGCTGAGGCAGACAATCTCTGGGCCCTGCAGCACCGCAAAGGACATAGAGCCTAAGACAAATACGGGGCCTATCTATAGGAATGGCAGCCAGTGAAATCATTATTTTTCTAATGAGATAAATTGGCCATCGTTAAAGGCAGCCGCTACACTGAGGCATCAACACCACAAGAGTATGTTTAGTCTAAGGCCATGACAGAAGGTGGAGGTGTTCCATCTCTGTCATGGAATAAGGAGAGAGTAAGAGGTGGCATAACTGTGGGGTAGAAGACAACGTGCGACGTGCAGAGAGGATGCCATGCCAGTCTTTTGAATTTTGGCTTCTGAAATTGAAGCTTAAAATAATGAAGTGGCTACGGTTTACAAGGCATTTTCAGACAAACAGGCATGGCGTCAGCCTCATTCAGCTCAAAGACATCAGTGCAGAGGCCTCCAACAACAAAACAGAGCATAGTTTGGTCAAAAAGCTTAATATTTATGCACAACACAATGCAAACACTCCAAAGTGCATATTCCAGACAGAATACCATGAAAAAAGAACAAAGTAACATGATTGATAGGTTGAAATTATCAGGATAGGCAAAGAATAAACCACTTTGTAGTGTTTTTGTATTTCAAAATGTATCACTCAAACTGGAGATCCTTGAACATATCATCTTCTCATTGGTACCTGTAGTAATGTGTCTGCACTGAGGCGTCCCCCTTGAATTTGCTACAGGCAAGTACTGAAGTCCCTCTTATCACTCCCTCTTCACCTATCCTCTTTCCTCACCTCAACTTCAGATAACAAACCAGCACTCGCCATCAATCCAAAGACTGGGATCCAACCTGAAGCACCCCGCAGCCACTTCACGCATGGACTCATTCATCTATCTATCTATCTAACCCTAGTTCAAAGGCTTGGATAAACAGCATCGAATGTGACAGTGTCTGAGGAGGATCTGCGACCGTGGCCGAGCTCCTGATGTGGAGTGACAAGGGCGGCTCATTTTTCTGGGCCTGCTGCGCTCTTAATGGCTTCACCCGACAGAGGCTTCGCTTCCATCAACGGCTTAGCCAAACAAAGGCCCAGTCTCCCAGGAGTCAGAGGCATCAGCCTGATGGATCGGATGGATTGTTGGATCACATTGACCCTGACAAATCAAACCGCTGTGTCAGCTCTCCCCGCTGGACTACTGGGAGCTAGTGAAACAATGAAGACTTTTGCGAGAATGGGAAGCTGGTTGGGGAGAAGAGACGTTAAGGCTGGAAAAGGGACATATAAAAGAAAAGTAATTCTTGGACGGAAGGTAGCCACAAAGAAGAGAGGATTGGGGCCTTCTATCCTTCCATCTCCGTCGCTTGGCGCTCTGGCCCTTAGTAGCCATCAAAGACACCAGGGAGGTCCTAATGAGGTGAAGACACCCATTCAGCTCTACATACTTGTATCTCTTTCTCGCCTCCTGCTCTGAATCTTCAGAGTAATAGAAGAAAGGGAGCTGTGATTGCCTGTTCTCTTGGCTTTATCAGGTCAGATGCAGCCAATGCTCTGCTGGACGCCGGATGAAAGCGCAGACAGCAGGCTCAAGGTTTAACCCAATGACCCACTCTCAGAGTATGTGCTATTTCCCTTTTTTACCAAACAGATCCAGATTCCCAGGGCTTTCTCTGGCTCGATACAGTCCAGCTGGACTAATCCAACCCTTCCCTAATTTTAAGTCCAGGCCAAGCGCCTCAGTGGCAAGCTCCCATCGTTTCTTTGATCCTGCGTTATCATCCAAGTTATGTGTTTGGACATCCACATCATCCAATTGCGCCAGAGGCAAGAGAGAAGGAATGCTTGGTTTCTCCTTGGATGGATTCTCCTTTTGATCCCTGAATGGCTCTGCAGGTGCACAAAAACGTATGCATATGGGCATGTATAGATAAAGGAAACAAAAAAAAAACTGTTGAAAGTTTTAAAGGCTCAGTGGTGTGTCACACAGGCCGACGCTACCTACAGAGTTGAAGACATTATTGTTGGACGGACATTACAATACCAGTCATTTTTGTGCAACAGTCCATTTTTGAGTAGACAATAGAGCATTGCATCATATAGGGGAATGTTATTAGGCGAGCCTCACTTCCACATTCTGCAAAGTACCATTCCACCAGATATAGCACACACAGCACTGTTTTAGAACTACTTGCTGAACAGTTTCTGAGAACTTGAGATGACGCTGGGGTGGATTGCCTGTAACCCAAACTGCCGGCTTTTGTTAGCTCAATTGTACAATCACCATTCATGCTCTTATTCTGCAATAACATGCTCGCTGTCAGGGTTTTAGCAACGGTAGAAAGAGTCAGATTAACGTCGAGGGGACAGTTATGATGACACTGAGCTGCTGCGAAGTGGGAGGACTCAGAACATGAAGGGGATGCAGGACGGCTTCTGATGAGGATGATCTAAGGGATGTCTACCAGACTAAACAATGACTAGAGTGGATTTCAAAAAGGGTGTTTTACAGACAGCAGGCAGGACCTGGGAAGTTGAAAAAAAAACAAAAAACGAGTGCCTTGTTGCCAGAGTTCTGAAGCTAGATATATTGTTCTGCAGAGGGCTTGTTCTGCTTTCAAAAGGCCACATAAAACCTTGACAGTGCTCCCTCTCTTGCGCTCACTCCTGAAAGCACAAAGAAATATGAGATACCAGGAAAGAGAAAAGCCCAGCCATATTTCTGTCCGGTGTTAACCCTGTTGGCAGCACCATGCCATCACATCACATCTTTCTGATGTTCAATAAATTCTTTTAAATGTTATCTTTTATTTTTTTCCCCTTCTGTCATCTACTCTCGAGCTTCTTCTCATCCTTTGGCTTTCATTTCCTCTGAATTCTTTTCCTTCCTTTCTACCCACATTAAAAACCCTGGACAGGGATCACTGGAACATTCCCGAATAAGTCATGGGGAACACCTGTGTGTGCATGAGTGCTGGCAGTGTATGGGTCTTTTTGTTAATGCAGTGTGATATGTACATGAATTCTTGAGTAACTACAGAGAAAAATGTATTCAGACCCTCTCACCAAATCTCTTCCTCACTCTCGCTCCAGATTTCACATCCTCTTTCACATCTGAGGCATTGATAAAAGAGGCAGTGTGTGCCTGGCAGTGGCCTAGCTGTAGCCTGACATGACGTTAATTCCTCTGAAGTAGCACTTCATATGCGCCGCTTCACTTCTTGTGTAACACTGTAGAAACTGTGGCTGTTGTACAGCTAAATAAATGTCTCTGTGATGAGGAAATGTATTTGATTTCAGCATACATCTCAGTTATGTGTGCATGCTGTCACATCGTGGTGATCAGAATTCCTGCAGTGGATGGAGTGTGTGTTTTTGTGTGTGTGTGTGTGTGTGTGTGTGTGTGTGCTTCGAGCTTGAGATGAGTGCTGAAGGCTGGCTGAGCTAGGTTAGCGGGTAATGTCCGTGGGGCTCCCCAGGGGAGCAAGCCTTCGCTGACATGGGAAGCCATAAATAAGGGCCCGGGGCGCAGCGCCATGTCATGCGTCATTTGGGCTGGAGAGGCCTGCTTTATCCCCTCCCATCACTGAGCTGTTGAGCATGGCACCTCCTAGGGCGTAATTCAAAACATATGGGTAGAGGGCGAGGGGCAGAAGCACCTCAGCATACCATACTCCTGCCTTGTCAGCAAAGGATCTCAGTGGAAACTCAGATACAGCCAAAGACAGCCTCTATGATAACACTGCAGTATAGTGAAGCAAAAACTAATTCAATCTCAAGACTTAATTTTTTTCAGATTTGAAGATGATAAATCATATTTTTAAACACGCAGATGACTTATAACACAACAATGTCCAACAACTAGTCCATCCCTACAGTCCATTCTGTCTGTTCGTCACTGACTTTCTCCAGCACTGTAGGAAGTAACGTTATTGTGCTGTTGTTGTAACTAAACTCTAAGTGCAGTGCAAACACTACAGACTAAAAAAGTCAGCAGATTTACAAAATGTTTGGATTTAATGACTAAATAATTACCTTTACGAGATGAGCATGGAGCAATGATCAGCTGTAAACAACAACAGCTGGTCAACAGCATCAATCCCTCTTAATTACCAACCATTTTTTTTGCATTTGTCACCAATAATTTATACTCTATTTAAGGCTTGCATAACAAATGTGGCACCATCTATCTATAAAAGCAAGGTGTGTCCGTATATATGTGCCTGGATATAGCTTGCACATGGCATGATGGTGTATATCCTATTTTGTGGATTTTTTTTATATGTGATATTCAAAACATCATTACTATCATGAAATGTTAAAATGCCATATCACAGCACTATCCTGCAACTAATCCATCTAATCCTGCAATTTCATTACAGTTGCATGTTGCTTCCCAGCACTTTTGTTGCAATTCAACTCCTTAATTCTAATAATTCTTTCTGCGCAGATCATGCAGCCAATGTAACAAAATAATGTAATGTCTGTCAAAAACCACACACTAAGATGTTAGCCAGTTTGGCTGCTACTTTATTCCTCATGGTAATACAAGATACTGTGGGCTGTAGCTGTCTTACTCCAAGACACAATCACAGACCCTCAGGAAATCCCAGCACTATCTAACAAAACACAATTTGGGCCTAAAATAATTTATTTATGAACATATACAATAGTAACATGCCTGTGTAACATGTTACATTATACAGGAAAAAGAACAAAGTAAGAGATTTATCACAAGTCCAGTTTCAAAACTGATGTAGATTGAGATCCACACTTTCAACATAAATTGCTCCCTTTTTCTTAAAATAACTGTATTTGCATGTCTCTCCTTATGTCAATGTATGTCCATGACTTACCCCATGTACAAATTGTCTAATAAGACTATGTAACAGTCAACACACCCTTATTTGGTCAAATATGAAAAATCAACTTCCACTTTTCCATAGGAATACACACTTTCTACAGGCACTGCACTACTTTAATGAATGGTAAGTTCAGCTCAGTACAAGACAGACACATAACTTGTATGTGGATGATCTGATGATGTGTCAACAGTTAATCATTTATGAGACAACATACAAATATCTTAAAATTGGTTATTATAAACCCATAACAGTAGATTATAAACATATGTCACAGAAAAGATGACACATCATTTGACCAAGAAGAGAAGCACTTTCTTTTTTCCCTCAAGAATGGAAATGACACATTTACGCTGAGAAAGCCACCCAAAGGAAGTTACACAAGGGAACCTATTTTTATATTGTCCAGCCTCAATATTGCTAACATATTACGAAGTTATTGCTGATTCAGTGACTAAATACAGAATGAGCTGAGATACAAGGCATAGTGAACTGCATTGTTACTCAATGACTCACCAAAGGGACCAGTGACTAAGCTGAATTGCTCCACAAAAAGAAGGGCCCTCAATTTTTCATGGCCACATTCTCCCCACCAGACAGTGACAAGACATAATTTGGGTGGACAAATGCCATACTACTCATCAGACACATTCTTTCAATTTCACCTCTTGTGTTTTCCTTTTTTGGATGACATACAAGGAATGTTGCTTCAGCAAAGAATTAGAAAAAAAAAATCACAAATAAGTCACATATCAGACAGAACATTCACTTCCTTGGTTTATAGTAAAGTGACAGTGCCAGATTTGATTCATGAAGTCAGATTTTGGAAACAACCTTCTGACATCGGTTTTCCCCAGTGACCCCAAAGCACGTCACTTCATGTCCACCTGCAGAGATCCACCGTTCTATGCCGGTGGGAGAAGCTTCGATAATACTCAACAATTGGACTCAAATTGCCCAGGGGGAGCCTCGAAAAGCTATGGGAAGAAAAGCCAGCCTTCAGGTTCTTATCAGCATAGAGATAGTGATCGTTCCCAAGGGGCTCCCCACTTCTCCTTTTTCTGCTCTTCTTTGCTTCCTAATCTGCGTTTCCACTTTTTTGTGTCAACGATCTACCAAAAATGATTCTTAATGATTTCCCAACACTTGATTTCTTGCCAAATTTTCACTGTTATGAATTCAAATGACTAGATCACCCCTTTTACTTGATGACGGAGTGTGCAGCCTAGTTCATGTGGGCAGTGGTACAAGCGGTGGTTGGGTGGGGATGCAAATGTGATGGCTGCGGCTGTTGCCTAACTGCCGCACAATGACAGGAAGAGACCTTTTCTATCCACAGCATGGAAGTATGGACAACCCACACAAGAAGTATGTTCCAAGGTCTTAATCATTTCCTTCCATTTGCATAGATAATAAACTTGGGTGAAGATACTGCAGTGGGCAAAGAGCATTGTGGGCTGTTATCAGCCCTTCTATTAAAATTAGAATCCAATTATTGCTTCTTTGTTGGGTTGACAGAAGCCAAAATGCTATTTTAATGAAAATAAAGAAATGAGCAATGTGGAGATAGTAGCAACTACTCATAACTTCAATAAATTAATTAACCTCCGGTTCTATCACAAGAATAGCTGGCTTTTTAAAGGCCACCTATTTTGCTATTTTTTCCAGTAGTATTTGAATTTTCATGGTCTATTCAGAAAAATAGAATGCTTTTATGGTCCAAAAGCACCTGGTTAGAGCTGTAACAGCAATACAGTCTGTCTTCTTACACCTTCTCACACGCACTGTTGTGATTGCCCTCACAATGTAGGAAACGCCACACCACTCAGAGAGCTGAGGTGAGGCGTAGAAACGGGAGTCAAGTACATGCACTCCGAAAGGAGGGGACAGCTACGTGGATCCAGGGTTGGTTATTATTAACTTCCTGATATGACATCACAACAAGAGCTATTTCTAAATGGCTTGTGTTCAGCCAGGATTCAGCAACACTACAAAGGAGGCCAGACCACAACAGAACGAATGGGTGGTCTTGTTTCACGGTTAGTGTGTTAGCAGGAACACCAGAGACCTAAATATTTACAGAAAAGCACTGAAAAAGTATTTTTTTCATCGTAGGGACCCTTGCAACATCAGTACTCATATTTCAGAACTCTGGTATGCATCACTTTCCCGGGTTTTTTTTGCTTGAAATAAGTGGTTCTTACGACGTATCATGCAAACACGGCTGAGGCCAAATGTGCTTGTGCTTTTTCCCTGAATGGTGACACTCAAAAGGAGGGGGGGGTGAAATATTAAGCGATCAGTTGAAAGTAGCTCAAATTGTCGGATGTGGTCTTTGCAATTCCGACCTTAGGGGAAGGAAGGGGTTTCAAAAGCGGCTGATGATCCGATAAGAGCTTTGTTTGATGTGTACTGACCCCTATAGACTCACAAAACAAAGGTGACAAGATTTACGGAAGAGACTTACAGGTGTGGAAAAAGGCAAAAAAAAAGAAAAAGAAACTTGGGAATGTAGTATATGAAAGGGTTACGATAAAGGGTGAGGGGAGAGGAGCTAAGTGTCTAACTGTGACAGCCGCCAGCTGCATGCAATAATCCCAAACCCTCCATCACAAGCCCTTTACATTTTCATGCCAGAGACAGCAGCGGTGTGTATGAGAGAGCGGACGTCTGGCGGACAAGCACATCCGGTAACAAGAGAGGACGCGCGGTCAGACGGCGTTTTACACCTTCTTCCTCTTGTCTCTTCCTCCCTGTAGCTCCCTCAGCTCCTTTCTGCCTTAACTTTTAATCACCTCATACACACAAGGGACATGCCCGTTAAACCTGTTGCAGTGTTTTATAATTTGCTATAGATCCCTGCAAGGCCTGTGGCTGTTTCTCATTACCCAGCATACTCGCCGGGCCTATAAGACGTGGACGGACTTTTCGTCTTATACCTCAATCCTGAGAAATATAAGCGGGCCTGCAACTCACTGTGTGACAGGGGTCGATTGAGACCCATCATGCCTGAGGGAGCCCCTGAAGTGTTATGAAAACCCTTCTATGTTTCTATGGCAACTGGCAGTGTATACTGCAGACACAGATTATATAGAAGACATGTTTACTGAAAACAATAAATTCCAGTATGCTTATATCAAGAGGCAGGCCTTGCTGGGTAAACCATCCTCCAACCAAGCTGGTTTCTGACGAATAGGTCCAGGGGCCACGCTAACTAGCCAAAGATGGAGCGCGATGGGGGGAAAAAAAAATGGAATGTAAAGCACACTGAAAACATATGTCTTTCTTAAAATGTTAGCATAATGCCATTACCGTGTTGGTTTAAAGCAAGCAGGCCTGCCACAAAGTGTTCATAAACACGGGGAACGAATCTCAACAGGAACAAAGCCGTGTTATGGATTCAGTCTGCAAACACCCATGTGAGCCAAGGCCAGGCGCAGAGCGGCTGACGTGATGAGCAAACACAGACTGACGTAGGCCTGGTGGGCCTCACATGCAGAATAATAACAGCATGATATGATCCTCTCGAAACGTCATACATCATGCACTTTTCCTGGGTTTTATTTGGAGTTTTGATATCCCCAACAAGATATATTTGTGGCTTTAAGTATCAAAAACAATGTCAATATAGTTTTACATCTCCTCTCCCAAGCTTCTCTCTGGGGCTCTGCAAGGAACAGATCATTGCCTCTCCTCTGATCAGCTGATGTGAATGGCTGTGAATGGGCCATACAGTTGTGACATCACAACTTTGCAGAAGTCCTGATGGTTTGTTTTAAAGTACAGTTTCTGAATCCGGGCTGTCTCAGTGGATTGAGTGCTTTGAAACCCGAGACACCATTTATATAACAGCTAGACCTTACTTAAAATCAGAAAGCAAATAAAATCCCCTATGTACAATATGGGACCTTTAATATGATATTTCCTCAAAATTGTCAAGAGTAAATAAATGACTGTATCAGTGCTTTGCGGTTCCAGTTTTCTCAGAATAACTAACCGCCCTTCAAGTGTCTAAATGGTTTAATAGATGTCAACCCGTTTTACGCTCAAGTCCACTGGCATTACAGTTTTTCTGCAGTAGCACAGTACAGAGGCTATAACCCATTATTTGTAAGCGAGTACTTAATCCTCAGTGGGCAACCTTTTTACGAGCCACCTCACACATTTTTACAGCATGGCAAACAGACAGTAAACACCAGGAAGGCGCTGCGCTTTAACACGTGATTAAGACACAGCTAATTAGATTGCGGACAGTAAAACTGTGAGTTGAATCGTAAAAGAGGGGAGCAGGGGCAGGCGTGAGTGAGGGATCAGGTACAGGCAGCAGACGTTTAAGTCAGGACTCCACAGGCCACTGACAAATGATCGAGCTTGGGTTTCTCATTTCTGCTGCCTTCTTTGCGGCGAAAATGTAAATAGCAGACTTTCTATGTTAAAAAAGAAAGACCCCCTTCCACACACATAAGCCCCCCATGTCCACCATCCATCCATCCCTCCATTCTTCTCCTCCCTCTCCTCCTATGCAGTGGTTGGTCCCATGAAACAGGGGTCAGGGTACTAATGGAGGACCTCGTGGCCTTGTGTGCCTCTTGAAACAACCCCCCCACTCCCTGCTCTCTTATAAATCAAGCAGGCTTCATTGAGAGTGGCAGAGTCCTCTGATGTCCCAGCCATGTCTCATTTCAAAGTCCTCCTGAAGGCTCACACGGTTCCACGTTTACTCACTGGGCACAAGGGAGAGTGTGTGTGTGTGTGTGTGTGTGTGTGTGTGTGTGTGTGTGTGTGTGTGTAGGGGGGTGGGCAGGAGACTCAAAGAGGAAAAGACAGACAGAAAAACCGAGAGTGAAAGAAAAGAGAATGAGTTTTAGTCAGTGAGAAGTAGAGGGAGATTAGGAAAAGAGACGATGTCCCAGAGGAAATAGGGGCCTCTACAACAAATGTTTATTTAGTAACTATGCTGCATTAGACCTCTTACTTGAAAGTATGCACAATAAATCACATCATTTTGGGAAAGTCATTACACCATCACTCTACAACAATGTGTGGGCTCAGTGCAGATAAAAGGCCGCACATGCACAGTTTACAGTGCATCTATAGAAGTGCAATCAAAACATAATTCCCCCCTTTCCTTTCATGGAAAATTGAGCCAAGCCTTCTATAGAAACACAAGTGATCGTTCAGATAATGATATTCTGTGGTTTGCTTTGGTCTATGTATTCATAACAAAGAAATGATTATAGGTTTTGTTGCTGCTTATACATAGTCACTATACAAATTCATTTGAATGACGCAGATAGCACATCATCAAAAGCGGTGATGCATGAAGACACTCGAGTCATAAAGAAAAAAGGAAAAAATGCAATTCTTTGCAATCAATACAATTGTTAAAAGACAAAGGGTAGCACGAGTAGAATATTGGAGATCCTTACACAAAACCTTGGGGGACACCTAAATTAATTCTTATGTTACGTAAAGCCAAAGTACAATTTCGAGCTCACACTGTGCACATGGGAGTAGGGTGTAGTATCATTTCACTGCATCAAATTCAGAAATAATGATTGCCAATCATTGCAAGCCTGGACTCCAAACAGGACTGAGCAAAAATGCTACTTCTGCAGCTAGTGAAGACACGCAAAAGGAGAGTTGATCTCCTTTCTTTTTTTTTTTCTGAACAACCTCTGCATCTCCAGTTTCACTCATCATGGTGATTTCTTCCTCTTAGATTTAGGTAGTGACAGTGCAGTTCACTTAATCTGCCCTTATCTCCTTTAAATGCAAAGAGTTGCGCTGAATTTGCAAGTGAAACAGAACACAAGGTGTCACTTGTGACTTTATTTACAGAGGAGATTCGGGAAGATCATGAAGATACTGTTGTTATGGAGGCAGGTAGGCAGGCAGACATATACACACACACAGTGTTTACTTAAACCGCAGGAGTGTGTGACACCTCAGTCGTAACTGGTGTTAACCCCCGATGTGGCTGTTGTTTTGAGTGTTTCAAAATGTCTGCAGTGTGAAGCCTGAGAATGCGTTAACATCCAGATGAGAGGAAGGTGGTGCTGGGGGAGGGGGGACAGGGAGGGGGGTCTCAGACAGACAGAAAAACATTCCCCAGTCGCTACGCTCATCTCCGTAACTCAGTACGCAGCCACAAAGCACTGATCCCAACATAGGACATTAACGACCCGACTCCCACCACTGGAAGCGTCGTTACCTGCTGCTAAACAATAAAGTGCATTTAGGGCCCAATTCATGGCTGCAGACAGAAGGACTCATCTTTTTGCGCACATTTGAGGCGCATTTCCAGGCAGGAGGAGCCACGGCTTGTGTGACTGTGGACCTGACAGTGAAATCTGAGTGATAGCCTGTAATTTCAGAAAGACATTGGGTAATCATATTGTGTACGATGTAAATCGAAAACAACTTTTACAATCAAATAACATCTAAGCATCTGGGCGATCTGATTTCATTAAGTCAGGAAAGCAACAAAAGAGGATAATTACGACCAACAATACAGGTCTTTGTGTAGAATGTGTGCGCGGTGTGTGATTGTTGTTCTATGTATCTGTGTGGTTGTGAGGTAAACGTGTACTCCTGCAATTACTGTCAGCCTGTGATTTGCTTTTGGAGCAAGCTCGGATGATTAATTCTTAGGAACTCTTAACCACAAGACGTGTGTCACATATCAAGTTAAAGGGCTTTCTTTTAATTCAGAGCTCTTTTTCATGGAGTGTTGTGATGCTGTGGTTGCACAATGGATGTTCACTGCATTGTGCAACCGCTGCAAGAGCGGGACATGTCTGACGGTACCAGTGTTGCCTTGTGGTCTCGTGTTTTGTCATAGATGTGGGACGAGGGCATAGTGGATCAGGAGTTTGGCGGCCCTTTTTGGTGGTTTCACATCTCACCGGTGGGTTCGGGCTGTGTAAAAGCTGTCAAGAACTCTTGTGCAGGCGGAGACCTTTCTGGTCTGAAATCAAACAGACTGACCACAGGCTTTTATGATAGCAGCTACGTGATTTTAGCTTCATTTCAAAAGCTAAACAACTATTAAACCCATCTGCTGATCGTTAACTATTCAGGAAGTGATCTTAAGTTGCATGCCAAATCATTTGGTAACCATGGTAACAGGTGCCTGCATAATAGCATGTGAGTACAGGGCTATTCCCTGATAATAATAGAAACCTGTTTTTTTTCCTTGTGAGCCCTTTGTAACACCAAAGAACATAAATGAACACATAAGAGGTATTTAAAGGTACAGTCAGTCGTTTCTGGCGGCATCTAGTGGCGAGGGTGCAGATTGCAACCAACTGAGCACCCCGAGCAAGTAGGAGAACCTACAGTGGCCATGAAAAATGTAAATCCAAAAAGCTGTCTCTAGACTGGACTACTGTAGAAACAGATGAAGACTTGCTCCCCACATAGATAAAAGAGCTCAATCAAATGCTATATAAACAGAAATTTTAATTTTGATTGAATTATATACTAAGTAAGACATTATTACATTCCATTTCTGCCAGATCCGTTCTATTACTTGTGGCTAAATTCCACTAAATCTTAGACACTGATGATGGAGCTTGACAGTCATCAAAAAAAAGTGTTACCTGTCTGTTTTACTTCATGTTTACAGCTATTTGTTTGTAAAAAGCCAGTGTGAATGCTTTTCACACTGCCTTGTACAAACATTGTATAACTTTTTTTTCCCTCCTGGTCCAAGCCAAACAAACTGAACTGCAGGTGTGAAAGCGTCCTTACACACATCGCCTTTAACAACTGTGTGCAAAGTCGATTCCTTCATGAGGACAAATAAAGAAAATATTCATTGCGGCTCACTTTCATATCTTTAAAGGAGAGGCGGCGTTCCAATATATTATCCCCCTAACCTCCCTCTGCTGCAATGTGCTCTGGACATTTACATGCAACAGGAGACAATAAAACAGTTTGCATAATGCTGACTTTGAAACAACTAAAAAGAAGAAATGCTAACCTCCGGAGAGTGAAAACCTAACTGCGTCGGTGCTAGAAAAGGTGCTTTCTCCACAGGTGACATATCTCACACGTCACCGGGAGATGGCAAAGCAAAGGAAAAGATTAAACACCTGGCCCTTATCTTTGGGACCTTTTCAGCAAGGCGAACTATCACTCAGTATCAAATGACATTACGTTAATGAGCCAAAGAAGGCTCAAAAAGGGCGGTAGGTAGTGAATTAGCTGCCTGGCTTGCTTATGCCTCCCATGGGGGTGATGAGTAAAGGGAGGCGTGATTGGTTAAGAGACCTTTAGCTGCGCCAAATTTGTGTGTGTGGGAAATCACACACAGAGCCTAACGGCACTGAAGGCTGCAAGGCCACTGCTAAAACATCTTGCTCCTCTTAGCATGGAGGTGATAATGAATCTAACACATTTGTTGCCTTAAAGCAATCACACTGGTCTGGCAGGTATGAAACCAACAGGGAGACAGAGCTAATCTTTGTATACACATTAATAGAGATATATTGACAATGATACAATGATAACACTACTGCTTCCCCCCACAAGAATATATATATTTAAAAAAATCACCTATTGGCTCTAATTATTGTGCAAAGATGTTTTTTTGTTTTGTTTTTAAATCAAACTGAAATAAATGTCTCTACGTATACTACTTATATCTCAGAGAAACTCTGCATTATGGATTTTAATCTGTACTGGCAGGCAGGGTAACACTATCTGTCAGTGAAATTGCACTCGTGCTCACCATATATTTGAGTGTCTCAACATTTTATACATCTCTGACAACTAAGAAGTGTCAAGTTACTTTCCTCGCACATACTTTTACAAACACATGCCAGCAGCCCGGAGCACGGACATTTTCAGCATTTCGGTTTTGTTTTCATAACAGCAGCACAGGGTCTGTTATCATCTGGATAATACTGAGAGGCCAGCTTAATCTTCCTTCATAAATCGGTTATTTCTCTTTGATGCAACACTGCAGAACATAGTGTAGACGCCACAGCGTGGTAAGAAGTTTGTTTTTGAATCACACGCACACCATTTTTGAGGTTGTAATTTTTGCTCTGAGCACATAAGACAAACCCCCTTTTTTTACCCCTGATAGAAGCATAAAACTCAATTTAAATCTTTTTTGTATATCTTTATTTTAATTTATTTTTGTGCATTTATATAGTTGTGTGTCACCTATTTCAAATCTTTAGGAAAAACTAAGGAAAGTGTAAAAACATAATTCTTTGCTGATGTATTGCTACTCAGTTGTGTAGGAAATCCAATAAAAATACTAAATTCCAATAATTTGCTATTTAAAGCCTTTTAAAAGTGATGATTTGATTGTTTTCCCCTGTATTATATGATTGCAATTTGAATATCTCATTTATCTTTCTAATTTCGTAAATAGGAAACAGATGTGCTTTTTCTAAACAAAAATTCACTGCCTTTGAAAAAAAAAACAGTCTATATTCTCCACAATAAAGTCAGGAAAAAGAAGCGAAAAGACAGTTTTTGGGTGTTTTTTTTTTTATCCCATGGTTGCTTGTTTGCTTATTTTTGTGGATTGCATGACATTTGCATTTCCATGTGATGTGTATTAAGGCGAGATTCCTTTTCACATGTAGGCTTCTATGGGTTTTCTAAATCTCATCTGCATAATTTGCTATAGTACAAAGAAATAGAGAAAGAAAAGAAACACCCCATATTAAAAAAAACAGCAAAAAGAAAACAAACTCATGTACTGTTTTTTATTTCAATTCAATTTTTCAATAGTATATATATATATTGTATAGCCTAAAATCACAAATCACAGATTCGCCCCAATGGGCTTTACAGTTAGTACAGAAATTTAGTTAGAAATCCATCTAAAAGAGCTCATTGATTATAAATAAATCACTTGGTGGCTACTTTTTTGCTGTTTTTTTTAACAATGGACTGCTGCCTTGTTCCTGACTTTGTTCTGGTGAACATAGACTATCTTTTTAATTGTTGATCAAAGAAAAGGGACTCTATAAAAAATACCATTTATGGTTTTTATGGTATTTGGAAATTGATACCAGCCACATTGTAGCATCACATTTTGGACTTTTTGCCATTTTCCATCTCAAACTGCATACAGTGCAAACTCATTGCTGCTCATCTTTCATACATTTCAAAGTCAATCTGGCTCCATTCTACTTAAGTGTTTGCATGTGTGTGTAACCACGTGCGTGTGTGTGTGTTCAGTTCCACACCATGTCAACTCTTAATAGACATGCTAATGTTCCAAAGGGGCCACTTGGAGCTATCAACACGTCCCTTAATGGGCAAGTTCATGTTTATTCTCTCCCCACTGGTCACTGCTTCCTCTGCTGTGCAAAGAAACAAAAAAAAAAAAAAGAAGACCGTCACTTGTATCTCCAATTTTCTCATTCCCTGCCTCCATCAATCTCTCGCATCCCCACTCAATCAATTTCTCCCCAGCTCCTCTTCTACAGTGCCCCCCCTTCCCTTTTCTCTCCTTCTCTCTCATTTTCCAACTCGTTTACCCCTCTCCCTCCTCCTCCATCATTCTTTCACTGCTCCTCTCCTCTCCCGTCACACTCTAATCTCCCGGTCTGAAAGGTGTTTCCTGAGGAGGGCATGCGGGAAGACAGGCGGGAGTGATGGATCGCGCCGTGGCTGCTTCACTGTGTCCTCTCTCCGGGGCGGGAACAGGGTGGGGGAGCAGCAGGGGTCGGTTGGGTCTGACGGTGGGTGTCCAGGGTGAGGTGGTGTTTGTGGAGGGAGGCGAGGTACTAGCAGGGGAGGTCTCTTTCCCCCTCCGGTTCTGCCTGGTGTGAATTAATTATCGTGAAGAATGAGAGCTGTGCAAACATGTGACTCCTGCTGTAAAGTATGATCATGTCATCTTATATATTTCAATTAACTCCATTCTGGACCACAGATCATAGTAATCCATCATCCGCCCCTTCGAGTCATTTAAAATACTTAGTTACATAAAAAAAACACACCCGAGCTGCCACTGGCTTCTTTCAGAGCATCAGTTTCAGGCCTCACCAGCCTGTGTTGACTGAAATCAACATTATCCACCAGTACATCTTTTCCTCTGCACGCAGTAAAACTAAACAAGTTATTCTTCTGCCATAACTCTCATCTTGTACCACTAAAATCACTAATGTGATCAATATGATTTCCATAGTCCTGACCACATGTCAAAACTGTTACTCCGACAAGCCCTCAGATTACTTCCATTTCTTTTAGAGCAATGGTGCATTTTCTCAGCTCAAACAAGAATTTCCTTCCCTGCCAAAGGCCCCTCACAGCCACATTTCCAGCAAGCTCACATTCAAAAAAGGTCTCAATTCTTTACAGATCACATCTTTTAGTAACGTAGCAACTCTTTCATACTGTCACAGTTACATTGACTGGATAAAGCAGGTGAGCTCTAAACATTAAGACATCCTGTGTTATTTAACCAAGGAGTTGTTGGTGTAGGTGAGGTGTATCCTTGTCTTCTTTACAGAAGAGATGGATACCTTTAAATGTCTTACAAACAACCAGAAATATCTGCAAAGAAATCTCCCAAGACAGGACTATTCTGAGTTAATGAGGAAATTAGTTTATTGGAAAATGCGACTTTAATTTGATAGAATTCAAAGCGCAAAGTTATTAAAAATAGATTTCCTACGGTTAAAGTTCATCATAACGTGGATGCTCTGGCCAACATTCCTCAGTTTATAATGTGCATCGACTGCCTCATAGTTGATATTCCACATTTAATGCCCTCCTCCAGCTGTTCACCCTTGGACAGTTTTCCCACAAAGTTCAGTAGTTGATTTCACAACTCGATGAACCTCTTTGGGCAGAGTTGTTCAGACTTACAAATGCACAGGTTTCACAAACCAAACAAAAAAAAGAAAAAAGAAAAAAGGAAAGGGCATTGGTTGTAGTAAACAGAACAGAAAATAAACAAAGCTATTTGCCTCGGACATCTACGAGGGACAATTGGATTCGATTCAATTCGATTCGTTTCAATCGGACAAATTGGAATAGTTATTTTATATCAATTATATCATTTTAATGCTGTCTGGAGACAGATACCGCAGAGGAAAAGCTGGTAAGTCATACAAGTTTTTATCAACCTTTTCTAATGCGATACTTAAAAAATAGGTTGATGGAAAGATGAGCATTTAGATGAGTAGTTTAGTGTTTTCTAAAAACAAGCTAATTTAACTCAATTAAAAGTGCTTAGAAAAAAAGTATGTACAATTTAATTCCTATCCTGCATGTGCAGACAATATAAAATATTTGGTTTGGTTCATAGTCTCAATATTAAATGAATTGAAGGTTAAGTAAGATACAAAGTTTTAATTAAAATGGATTTAACTTAACTATGTAGAAGTTAAACTGAATCTACATAATGAATTTTAGTATACCTAAAAGTAGAAGTAGAAGTAATTCCATCCTAGTGTAATTTAGTAGAAAAAGTTGAAAAATTTTGGAAAAACAGTTAAGTTGAAAAATATTAGCACAATCAACTTAAAAAAAAATATATCTAGAGTTAGATAAATTAATTTTGTGTGACGATTTGACATGAAAAAATTAAGTAATTTCAACAAAACACTTTATTTAGTGTAGCCAAATATTTTTAAAGTACAAGCTTTGCTGCTGTATTTGAAGCCTTTAATGTGTCACCATCAGGTTCAATTAAAAACAAAAAACAAGTAAAAACAGACACTATCTTTGTTTAATTAGTGTCGTGCCTGCTGTCCTGCTCCCCACTACAACTCTCGACATTTAAATCCTGTCTGGAGGTGTCGGGAGATTTCTCAGCTTCGCTCTCCTTCAAAAACGCACTGAATGCTCCCCACCAAGCAATGTTGACACATCAGTGTGTTTAAAGAAAACACTGGAGGAAGGTCATCGGTGTAGTCGCGATCTAGAAACGTCGGCCCCGCGTTCATTCAAAAACCTTGATTGTAGATCGGCCCCGTGCTCCCCCTTCCGCATCCAGTGATTTAAGATACGTCCAGGTGCTGTGTTTGGTTACACAACACTGGCACATAAAGAGGAGACAGACAAGACAAGACAGGAGCAGGGAGGGAAGGGTGTCCGACAGCTGCCTGCCTGGTTGGGTAACACTCCAGCGGGACCCCCTGAGAGGAGCCCAGCCTGGGGTAACGTCTGCGCTCCGGTCGGGAAGGAGGACTTCAAACACAGAGCCCCGTACGGCCTCCGCCCCTCTGCAGCTCCCTCTCCTGCTGTTCTCCTGAGCTCCGCGGGGGATCTCTGAAGACCGTCCCAGCAGTCACCACGCCATGAATCAGCTTGCTGCCACCACTCTTCTCCCACTGCCACACTTTTTTTTTTTCTTCCCCTTTCTCTCCCCTCCCTCATTTGACCCATCTTCAACACATCCCGAAACAGATGAATGAAAGCAGGAATGTGTGCGACGTGTCTATAATGCTCTCCTCGCCGCTCAGCCTCATTATCACGCCCCCTACAGCCCTTTCGGCCTTTTGTTTCCCCATCGCAGCGCTGCTGGTAGCAGAGATCCGCGCACCAAGGTCAGATGCCCAATTAATTTCAGCAGAACCATCCGCTGTTTTGTTTGCGTAGGTGATGGCATGAGATATCTTGGTGTTTGTGGGTTAGATAAAAGAAGCAGTCAAGAGAGCAAATGGCGTTTTGTTGAGAAAGCCTTTCTTAAAATGGGAATGTTAATGAATAAAATCTGTCATGAACTTATATAGGTGACAAATTACACTACCGTTCAAAAGTTTGGGGTCACCCAGATAATTTTGTGTTTTTCACAGTAAGTCACACCATGAGTTGTAAGATGAATAGAAAATATATTCAAGACACTGACCAGGTCAGAAATAATGTTTTGTATTTGAAATAATAATTTTGTCCTTCAAACTTTGCTTTCTTCAAAGGAAGGTCAGTTTTATAGCTTCTCTAAGCAGCTAAACTGTTTTCAGCTGTGCTAACATGATTGCACAAGGGTTTTCTAATCATCCATTAGCCTTCTGACGCAATGAGCAAACACATTGTACCATTCAAAAATAAGGAAATGTCTAAGTGACCCCAAACTTTTGAACGGTAGTGTATAAAGAGAGGAAAAGCAACATTTCCTAAGACATTGGGCAAACCTGGCTAAGTTCACAAAAGAAAAAAACAAAAAAAAGGGGACAAAAATCAATCCAAAAAGAAAAAAAAAGCAGACCTCATTACCTGAAACAACACATTTTAATCCTGAGTCACTGTGTTCAACATGTCGTATCAAATCAGCTAAAATGTGCTCCTGCTCCAGCTGACAATCTGGAAGACAGGGCCCCTGGGACTGGGGTGGCTCAGCTGAGGGCATTACTGCACGCAATACCCCCCGCCCACCCACACACACACACAAACACACAGACGCGCACACACATACAGAGACTCTGGTGGCAGACAACAGTCACCCTGTCATCTTCGATTGCGGCCCGCTCATGTTGGACCAGCGACACCTCAAACGCGGCTCAGTGGGCCTCGGCCCCCCTGGTGTCCCGCTGCCGCCACAGAGGCACTGCCAAACAGTTACTTCAGCTCTGGGGAACAAACACAGCAATGTGCCTGTCTAAAAACCACGTACTTCTGTTGAAAAAAAACCCCAGCTGTCTAAATATATCTCTATGCCACGGCCTTTAATTTGGGGCTTGATATCAACTGAGTGAGTGGCCTTAACCGAACAAAAATCACTTTCGACCTTGAGAGCGTTTGAGCCGACTGGAAGGCTGGATGTTTGTTGTCACCGAAGATCTTGTGGTGGTAAGTTCAACTGCGTTTCACGTGAGAGGCCACCTAACAATAATCCCAAGGCTGAATACGGTAGCCGAGAACAAGAAGCCACACTAACGCTTCTGTTTAGTCAACATGTCACTTTTCTCCGCTCTCTTATATTCAGATCAAGACGCTGTAACCCAAGGCCGAAACTATCCAAAATAATAATAATTAAGAGCTAAAACGGAGGCTGGGGAACATCTTTTGGCTCCAGGCGAGCGTCGGCCAGCTCCTCAGCCTGCGGGCTCACATGTGTTTGGCAGATGGCACCGAGTGGATGGCACATAAGGTCAGAGAGAGCACTCAGCTGTATATCTCGCACACATACAGGCCCTCCAGGAATGTCTGCACAAGCCGGCAAAGGATTATGGCACCTAAAGCACAGCATTGTGTGTTTATGCGAGCGTGTGTGTGTGTGCACTTGTTGATAAAGAGCAGACCGTTGTTCGAATTACACAGACAACGCCGCTGTTCTCGATCACGAACGTTTACTGTCCAACTGCAGGCTGCGCTCCTCGTCCCAAAAACCCACATTTGCTGCACATCCAAGCTCTTTGGGAACATGGCCGAAGGCACCCGAGGCAAAGAAAGCGGGAAGATGACATTGTGGTGGGAGTTTTCAACCAAAACAACCATGTTTTGTACCTTAAAGCATTATTTATAGTAAGCATTACTCCCATTGCTACTATTGCTGTTTACCTACATGCAGCCGACTAACTGATGACATGATATTCATCACTTCACATCAAGCGACCACTTGTGTTCACTCCTTTGTTTCTGTGTTCATGACTATTTAACATAAGTTCATTCATTCAAACCTTTATTTAAGCTTTGAGGATCATTGAGGTTTCCCTCATTTGCAATGATGTCAACGTACAACGTAATATACAATACAAGCCAAAAGTTTGGACACACCTTCTCGTCAATGTGTTTTTATTATTTTATTATTATTTATTATTGCTTTATTTTGACTCTTTACATTGTAGATTCTCACTGAAGGCATCAAAACTATGAATGAACATGTTTATGGTGTTATGTACTTAACAAAAAAAGGTGAAATAACTGAAAACATGTTTTATATTCTAGTTTCTTCAGAATAGCCACCCTACTCTGATTGATAAAGCAAGAAATTCCACTAATTAACCCTGCTAATGCACAACTATGAAGTGGTGAAGGTGACTACTTGAAACGTTAGAATGCCAAGAGTGTGCAAGGCAGTAATTATAGCAAAGGTTGGTTATTTTGAAGAAACTAGAATATAAAACATGTTTTCACTGGCAGAGTGATAAGTCGAGGGGTCTGAGAGTGGTAGCAGCAGAATGTCTATAGATTATGTCTCCATAATCAAGTACTGATAAAAAGATTGACTCAACTATACTTTTTCTACAGGGCTTATTTTTATATTGGAAATTGGACTTATTTCTATTTAAAAAAAACGTAGTTTTTGCCAAAGTGTCATAACAAGATTAGGCTAATGAAGTGTGATATTCAGTGTCTCTTTCTGATTTACCATGTTTTGCTTCTATAGTTGTACCTTTCAAAATAAGTTGGAAATGCTACAACGATACATAATAAAATTAAGTGAAAAATCAGAAACACATTTTTACTCGAGTGAATGGAGGCATGAGCAATTTTTTTGTTTTCTATTTATTCAAACAAAGTTGTAAATCAAACTGTATCCAATCATAATAATATAATACAGTTCCTGCTTCAAGTGTTCATCAAGTGTAATTTCCTCTGCCGCTCAGCCATAGCTGAAGTCCACATCCTACACATTTTTCCTACATACATCACGGGCAGTGATGTGTGGAGAGGACTTCCTTTGCCAGTTGATCTTTATCAATTGCTTTTGTCTATCTGGAAACCTCCATGAGAGCACAGATAACACAGCAGGAAATTCCCAGAGAGATGTATAATGAAATGGAGTGGAAGCGCCATGCGTTACTGTATCGGTCTTGTGTGGCGGGGACGGTCTCCAGGAAAAGGTTTATCTCTCCTTTCCTAAGAGATCCCCATGTTCTGTCAGATTTACAACATGTAATTATACAGATAAAAGTGCAAAGTGTGTGTGTGTGTTTGTGTTTCTCCTCCTGTGGCACAGGAAGCACATGGAACTCCGGCGAGCTATTAATCAGCAAAGCAGAGACATAACAGATCGATATATAAATGTGAAAAAACAGGAAGTGAGCACCGCGGGTCGTATTCACAGGTAACTCTAATGGCCTTAATTAGTGCGTCACCAACACCCTCACAGCAGCATGCATCCCCCTCACGGGCAACTCGACCACAAGTGTGACGCCTTCAGGCCCACTTTGTTCAAGTGTCGGGAGTTTGGGGGGCTGCTGATGGTGACCCCTTATTGTTGCGCGCTCCCTTTGTGGTCGCCACTCCTCACTGTACTGAGGAGAGGGAAAGAAAGGCCTCCTCTAACAGTCGGTCATGCCCCAGTGCTCCTGGCAACAACAGGTCCCGAGGACGCAGACCTGCCTGGCCTATATTGGCTTGGCTCTCAGCTAGCGGTGGCGGCACTAGCCCCCTGTCAGCTGTCCCATTCAGGGCCGCGCCGGCCCTTTATTAAAAGCTTTGAAGGCTGCCGAACAAAGGGGCGTCCTATGTTTAGATGATAGAATGTAAGCAACTGGTTTTCTGCTTGGGCAACACAAGACAAAGAGCCTCCCTTCTGAATACGGGGAGTAAGCGAGAGAGTGAGTGAGAAAACTAGATATGGGAGGGAGCCAGAGGAAAAAAAAAAAGGGGTACGCCGCAAGTTGTGAAGATACTGCTGTCACATTTCAGGAATAGTGATTACTTAGATTGGAAATGTATTAGATTAGATTAGATTGGTGTGTGTGTGTGGGAGGGATGTCAGAAAGCAATGAGTGATTGTTATTATCACAGGTGGTTTTGATGCCCTTGTGATTAATAATAGGCACAGAGCTAATTAGAGGATCAGGTTCTTGTCAAAGTCTGCTCACAATACTTTTATATGCAGGACTAACACTACATATATTACATATATTATAGGGTTCACTTGACCGAAGCAGGAAGCAAAACCTAAAGGGTAGGCTTGTCATTTTAACATATTTTGACATTCCCTTCCTTCCTTCCGCCCATACAGTTTTAGATCTCCTCTCTCAAACTTCTCCCTAGAGATGTAAAAAGATCAGGTTGTTTTTTGTCTGTCTCATTAATATTATTTATTAATGAGCCTCTTCTCTGATTGGTTGATTTGAATGGCTGTGAATAGGGTAGTTGAATAGTTGTGACGTAGAAACGTCACAGAAGTCTTGACGTCTCATTTTAAGACACGGTTTCTGAACACAGGCTTGGTGCGTTTTGAAAAATGGGACAATATTTATAGAAAGCCTCAATCATCTTATAATCAAAAAATAAATAAAGTCTTGTTTTCCAACATATGGGACCTTTAAAAGAGAACACGCATTGCAGCATTGCTGTTATAAGAGCCTTCAAATTTTTGCATGTGGAAGTTTTTCATGTGATCTGACTTTAGTTCTTTATTTCATTCTTGCATTAAAGAGACTTAATTTGAAGGAAATCGAGAATGAAATCCAAATATCTGCCAGAAAAAAAACACAATTCATTTTCCTTTAAAATCACTCAGCCCTAATCTACAGTATTTGATTTCCATGTTCTGCTTCTAGTAGTAATATGCATTCAATTGGTGTGACACCCACCCTCCTGTCACTTACACACACACACACACACACTCACAAATACCTGGTCATGGCTGGCTTGGAGGGTGCTCCCGGTGCCGTGGAAAGTCATTTGCACAGGGGAGAGGGTCAGATAGGTCACAAAATCCTTACCACTCTGTGCATCGCTGTACTGCACCTGGGGGAGAGGGCAAAGGTAGATAAACTCAGTCGGCTGAACGTAAATACAGGAAAAGATCAATCAAAGCACAAAAGACCAGAGGACTTGAATCATCTCCAGTTTTCAGCGGGATACAGTCTTGTGTTTTTGGAAGTGGTTGGCTTGAGAGTAAATCTTGCATGTCTAATTGCCACCACAGAGCATTTGTGGACAATTACCCCACACAACACGCAGGGATGGCAATGGAGGGGAATGAACGTGAGGGTGTGTATGTGTGATTTGGAGGGGGGTAGCGGTGACATCACTGGCGACCCCTCATCATCCAGAGGTTAACTCTGCAGGCATTCCTAAATGCTGTGCAATCAGGACTGTTATGACATGATGCTCCTCTGGGACAGTCTGCTCCTGAGATCCAAGGGCTTTGGTAATACTGCCTGCCTGTTTGCCCTACTTCTCACTGGCCCTCGCTCGTGTGCACGAGTGTGCATTAGCATTTGTATGTCTATGTATGTGCTTGCCCTGGCCTACTTAATGCCCAGGCCAGCTGCAGGCATCTTCACAAATGGCACAAATAACTAGAGAGGAGAGATATCAGACGGATGCATAGCGACAAAGGGAACAAAAGAGAACATTGCTAATTCAAAGTGGCTTTAACACGCCGATGAGCAAAAAGTAAGCTAGCAGGTACGGAAGACCAGCTTTGAATGTGCGAGAAGTGCAAACAGACTACGCTTTAAGTCAGGCATAATGCAAAAAAAAAAAGCTTTCACAGCAACGGCGCGTGAAATTTCTTAAAACTCCATGCATCCAGGCCAACACATAATTTCCATAACAGCTAATATTACACAACAGTGTGTTGAAAGCATGTTGATGTCAGCATCCGTTGGATTTATATACAATGTGCGTATTGCTTTGTCTCTGTATATTTTTGTTGGCCGAAAGGTTTTTAAAATTATGTCTGTGTGAGTGTGCGTTTCACAGTTTCAGCTTATCTCGCCTACAATTTGTTGGCCATACGTGTCGAACTTGTGGGTCTTGTGTGTGTGTGTGTGTGTGTGTGTGTGTGTGTGTGTGTACGCGCATGTATATGATCTGTGACTGAAAGCTTCCAGAGCGAGGCGTTGTGTGTCTCTCTGAATGAGTTATGATCGTATGTGGAAAAGTGTGTGCGTGTGTGTGCGCGTGTGTGCTCCAGCCCAAGCCAGACACATGGAAGTCTGCCCGTAAAGATGCAGGCCCGTCCTAACATACACAAACACGTGAAGATATGAACATACACGCGATGTTACGTACACTGCATGGGGAGATGCGCACAGTTATTTTGGATGTGCATGGGTGTACAGACACATACACACATACACACACACACACACACCTGCTGATGAGGAGATGGGCCCACGGTGATAAATTGCGGAATGCTATCTGTTATGTGTATGAATGATGAATGCAGTAAAGTGAGCCGTGGAAAAAGCCTTCTCTGACAAGTTAATCTCTAATAAATTCTCCAGGCTTCATAAGGAGAGAGCGGAAGGAAAAAAAGAGGAG
Source organism: Lepturacanthus savala (assembly GCA_030544235.1). Taxonomy (NCBI): domain Eukaryota; kingdom Metazoa; phylum Chordata; class Actinopteri; order Scombriformes; family Trichiuridae; genus Lepturacanthus; species Lepturacanthus savala. The sequence continues at coordinate 7,154,369 of CM060476.1, read as the reverse complement.
GGGACTTTGGTTCAACTAAATACATTTTTGCCTCTCCTGAAGTTTGGAAACATATCCTCACATCTTTCGGAATCCAATCTGTGCATGACGAGGAACAGGACTGTGCGTCTGGAACTCCGGAGAGTGTGAAACACACGCAGATATGAATCTTTGCGTCTTTGTGTGTGTGTAATTGTCCAGTACGCTGCTTCATTTAGGCAGTATAAAGCCCTGTGGTCGGGGAGCCTGTGATGTATGGTGTAATCATGCTGTCCGATCAGCAGGCACTCAACTTGCTTCATCTATCGCGAGCTGTCAGGACTCCAGCCGAGGGTGAGGCCCAGCGACGGCGCTCGGAGGAGAGAGACGTGCAGTCTCCCTCTCTCACTTTAAAGAGATTTATGTCAGACTATATCAAATTTCTAATGATTCACTATCACTACCTATTGTCTATCTGTATGTATGCAAGTATAAGTTGATGGAAACTACCAATTAAGTGTTTAAAAAAAAGAACATAGAAGGTTACCGGAAATTATTTTAGACCTATTCTTGATTATAATAATGTTTTTTTTTTTAATATTCAATAACTGCTACAACAAAGGTGGACATTCTATCATTATGCGAGTTATGGATGAAATTAAACTGAAAATAAATGATTCCCCTTTCTGCTGAGGACCCCCTGTAACCTCCTCAAAGACCCCTGAGGGTCCACTTTGAAAAGCACTGCTTTAGAGGTTTCCTCTGCTTTCATCCTTAGGACTTTTTCCTCGTTAGTGATGTTAATCTGCCTATGGAAACATTGCTGTTTCCTATAATGCCAGCTGACACATTGTATGTGATGTTTGACTATGTAAATAAACATCACTTGCTCCAACCGCCAGCTAAATTCAGGCTAAAACAGCACATTTGGCAGGTCACCAATCATCACCTGGAGGTCTTTCTTTCTTGGTGGCTTGTTGAAAAAAAAGAAAAAGAAAAAAAGAAAAAGTGGGTGATTACGTTGAGGATTTACCAGCGACTCTGACTCGCAGGCAGGAAAGAAAGTTGCCTGGTCTCTCAGCATCAAAGAACGCCGTGGCATCATCTCATTTGTGATGATTTGGCGGAAACCGAAATAACGAGCATCGCAGAAACAAACCGTCTATTCTGCCGGCGTCCAGCCCCGTCTGTTTGGAGCGCATGTTTGTATGCATCTGTGAGTGCATGCATTCTAAACAGGCCTAACTAATCATCTCAGGTCCCAACTCAGAAAACAGCCTCTAATCCACTTCCTTTGGAGACAAAGGAGCAGGGGAGTTACGCAAGGCCTGCGATTGATCGGCGGCACTAATGTGGAACGACCTCTGACATCTGGCTTCTAAAGCTGGATGGCTCCTCTTCAAATGCTCCTCTTCATCCGAACAAACACGAACATGCACAAACTAAAAAGCAATCACGGCCATAGCACCAATTTAAACAAAATGCTTAAATTTATGCACAAATATGCATGTGCAGACGCACAAACGGAAACGCCGGTTGGAATGTAGGCAGCCTAAATACACTTGCAAGCACTCGGATGCAAATGTCCATATCATCAAGATTGTGTTAGGAAACACTGTCAAGGTAACTGCAAAAACAAATATACATTAGGTTATTAGGTCATGTCATTCCACTAAAAACCACAGAACACAAGCACTCCAGGAGTAAGAGCTTGATTCTAGACTAAGCAAAGTGCAAGCTGTAGAAAGTCAAAAAGCATGGAAATAATTTACATTTCCTATAATAAACAAGACCTCTCAGCTGAGGAACGCTGACATTGTTGGTGAGAAGCAATTAGAGGTCCATGAGCTACTTTAGTGGAGGGGGGGGCGGGTCCTCGGGTCAAGAGTGTTTTAAGCGTACTCTTAATTTACCTTTCTCATCTCTAAATACCAGGCGGGTTGGGGGCAAACAAAGCTCCTACTCTGCAAACTTTTGAAGAGCACTTTACCCAAGTCACAGAGTGAAATCACAAGACAATAAGACAAAGTAAACTTCTATTGAAGCCGGTTCATTAATTTTAGATTTTTTTTTTTTCCAAGTAAGCAATCTGAAAGACATTCAGGGAAACGGTGGAAGACCAGACACAAATAATAAAGACAAATAAAGCAGAACTTTTCTGAAAACGGTTATTCTGATATTATGGGGTAAACCATTGATAGGCATTATGAACTGGCCTTTTGTAGTGAAGCTCTTTTTGCCAAGTTACTGCAACGTGGTAGCGTGACAGCGGAAGAGTCGCTCTCTTCTAAAGGAATGATTCAACATTTTGGGAAATATCCGCTTTCTTGCCAAGTGTTAGATAAGATTGACACTGCTCTCGTGTCTATACTAAAGACTGTATAAATAATGGATGCAGCCACCGTGACATCACCAATTGGTTCCAGAACTCTTGTTCTTGAAGGCTCCAGTTTGGCATTTTGACTTTTGCCATCTTGTTTTTTTGGAGTTAGAAGTGACCGTATTTGGATGAGAGTGTGGAGCTGGGCAAACAGCTTAGGATTTGCCGCCTAGTGGCTAGCTACCTGTCACTCAGGGGGCCACTCCTTTAATAATGCATAAGTTTAAAGCTAGTTCACACACACACACACACACAGCCCAAACACTTTCATACCTCAATGCACAGCAAAACAACGAGAAAATACAGGCAGAGGGCGGCAGGTTCTCTGCACATAAACACACCATCACATACTTGTATGGGTCATCAGTGGTGATTGAGAGGGATTATATTTGTATAAATCAGCCCTGGAGGTTGCCACAGAATAAGAGCCAGCAGGCATTAGCTTAACTTAGCATTAAGACGTGTGGGGGACCAGCTAGTCTGGCTCTTTCCAAAAAACAACCCGTCTCCCAGCACCACTAAAGCTCACCAATTAACACATATCCTTTTTTTTGTTAGGACAGTTTCTTGGGTCTATCAGCACCTTAACACTAAAGAAAATAAAAAAAATATATATTCAAACTGCTCGCCTATGACTTTGCAATGGTAGAAACAAAATTGAGTCTTAGTACACTGTTTGGTTTCTTAAGAGAAACATTAAACATTACTATCAAACTTTGACTTGTTTGACGGAATTCTTTTTTTTTTTGTTTTACCACCACTTCCAGGGAGATTTGGGCACAGAAAACCCCACAAATGGGCCTTTTTTTATTATTATTATGTTATTATCCATCATTAAATTATCATCAAAACACTAGGGACTTTCTGAAAGAGCTCACTCAGAAGAGAGAGAGAGTTTAAACTGGTGGAAGAATGAAAACCAGAGTGATTCTTACTGTAGCAGCGGCTAGTGTGCAGATAAAGAGAACTGTTTGGATTCCAAACAAAGTGCCAGGTTAACACACCCCTCCATCTCTCCATGCTGGGGCTACGCTGGCACACAACTGCTATCTCTGCCCAGCATTGACTAATTGCATGAAATTTGATCAATACTATTAAAATACAAAGAACAAAAGCACACAAAAAACAACAACAACAACAACAACAAAAAAGAGATTACACTGCATATTCAAATTTGCAATATTCTGTTCTGGCACTTGAGATTATTTGATTTAAAGGTTGGCAAAAGGGCTTGATTGTGGTGAAAAAACATCATCTCTCAGTTTTGCCAAACACACACAGTCGCAGGCATACGCACCAACACGCACACAGAGGGCCACCATGTAAGCAGAGAGACTGTGCGCCGAGCCAGCACAGCATTAACTGTCTGATTTATACCACCGACAAAACTTGTTTTCGAAGATCGCTATTCACACAAATATGCCGCAGAGCGCAGCTGGAAGCCATCACCCTGCCGCAAAAATCAAACGTGGTGGGATTAGCCTTCCCAAAATGTATTTTCTATCGCAAATCCCAGTGTAAACAGAGAGTAGAAGGAATGAGACGATGACAAGGAGGGTTGGAAACAAACTGTTAAGAGTTTTTGAACGCTTGGACCAGATCGGCCGTTTGATGTTGATACAGAGAGATGAGAGTCGGCAATGGAAGATCGGGAAGGGAGGAGGAAAAAGAAGAAGGTGGAAAAAAGAAAGAAGGCGAGAGAGAAAGAGGAAGGAAAAAAAAAAAGAGAGGGAGAGAGGGGTAGAAACTGCCAGGCAGGCTACAAGGTGTAGTCGGCGCCATTTGATGTGGTTTTTCTACACAGCCAAAGAAGGAAGCGGAGGGAGAGAAGAACAAACAACGTGAATGTGTGAGAAATCCTGGGAACTGAACTGAATGGATATCAACACCAGCCACCCGCCAAGGATAGTGTTTTTATTAACATGGGATTTCCAACATTGGAGTTCTGATTCCAGCACGTCAAAGACCACGAGGCCCTCCCCTCGCCTCTAAATCCATCTCCCCAGTTAAGCCTGTCACGGCTAGATAACATAACTCAGCTGATGGCTATCTCTGCTGTGTTATTGCGTATGGATTTAGCAGGTGGACAGAGCTGATAGATCGTGTAGATACCGTACAGCCCCTAAAGACATAACCTGGGGAGGTTACAGTACAGTACACTGATCTCTGATTGCCATGTGTGAGAGGAAATTAACATTTTCTAAAAACCTAGCAATATCCTGTGTCACAACGCGTTAAGATCTGTGCAGTGTAAATAAGAGCGTTCCTGTGGTAGCAGGGGCAGGCATCACGCTTCATATGCATCAAAGCAGTATTAACTAAACTATCAGTTTCTGCTTTATGCAGGGTTTTATCCCCACAATCAAAACTCTCCAGGCGAACTTCAATCTCAACTCCAAAACAAAAGTGGTTCCGTCATGTTTTCCATTACTCAACCCAAAACCTCATGAGGGGTGTAATTTCGAATTCATGCTTAAAAGGTGGTACATTCACCGTACCTGCCAGTTACTAGGGAATATGGCTTACTGTATTATGCACAGCAATTAAAAATGAGAAGCTTGCTGAATGCTCTGCGTCATATTGCTTCAGATCAGTCCAACTTATGAGGGATTTATGATGTAAGATGATTTAAAATTAGGGTTTCCACATTGTGGTGTCTGTTTTGTATTCCTGTGTTGTTATACAAGCTTCTGCATATTGCTTTGGATGAGAGCATGATTTATAGCTCAAATGATATACAGATGTTACATTTTAAAACAAGAAAAAAAAAATACCACATACTATGTGGCTACATACCGCACACTTGAGACAAGGAAAACTTTTAGGATCTCATTTATTTAGAGCTACTTGGTTCTGCATATGGATTTATCCTCCGCTCACTTCCACAAGGACAACAGGACAGCTATTACTGCAACACTCCACTGATCTGGGCTTAGTGGCAGAGTGGCCAGATGGATGGATCTCTTCAGTGAAAGACACAGGGAGGCCTGCTTTGGAGTTTGCTAAAAAAAAAAAAAAGACTTTCTGCGAAAAACAAGATTTTCTACACTGATGAAACCAAGACAGAACGGTTTGGCCTCAATTCTAATTCACGTCATGTCTGGAGGTAACAAGGCACCACTCGTCACCTGCCTTATATCATCCCAACTCTGAAGCCTGGTGGTGGCAGCATCATGCTGTGGGGTGTGTTTCAGCTGCAGGGACTGAAGGACTGGTCTGGGTTTAGGGGAAGCCAATCGGAGCAAATACAGAGATGTCCTTAATGAAAATCTGTCCCTGAGTGCTCAGGACCTCAGACT